>CM076582.1:1252124396-1252724396 GCA_034641835.2 Pinus albicaulis
GCTCTATTCTTTGCATTGGGTTTTCTACACCAACAAGAGAGAGAGATTCTAGATCTGAAGTGCTGAGGACTTCCAAGAACCCATCCCACTGAGGAGAATTGGATACGTCTTCTTGTTTTCCTCCCAGGTGCCCTTAATACAAAAATTCTTTCAAAAATTGTTCTTGTCTTGTCTATTGGTATATGGAGCAAACCCTCATTTTTACTGCTTAATGTCTTTCTATGCATAGATCTGGTTTCTTGCAGGTCTTTTCTTGATCAACTAACTGCAGATCTGAAGATATTGGCAGCCACTTTTGTTGTTAGGGATATTAGTTATGCGTAGCTAAAGTGGTCCTTTTTCGTACACTTCGACAAAGGATTCATACTAACAACATGAGGTAAAACATTTATTTATCAACAAGCCTACTTTTGCAAAGTACATAGAAGCTGATGAAATATTCAGAAGGATGGTAAAAATAAAATTACCAGAGGAAGAATATTGGGAGAAATTGACTGATTTACCGTGAAATAAATAAAGGTTAAAACAAATCAATTAGGATAAAACAGAGCAATTAGTTTAAAGTTAAAAAAATAGCAGTCAAAAGTCAAAGTGAAAGCAGTAACAATTAAAGAGTATCAGATGAAAGTCAAATGATTAAAGTCAAAACGAAGATGAAAAAGTAGAGTGAAAGACATAATTTTTTGAGCAACAGTCAGAGACAAATCAACAAAAGATCAAAGTGTCCAAAAATTTAGCCTTAAGCTAAATTGAATATTATAGTTTGTTTTATCACTAGGTAGGTGAATAAATGGGTAGGAAGGCCCATAAGTCTCCTAAGAAACAATAAAGACACTTCAAGTGTGAAAGGATACATTTTTAGCAGCTAAATAAAGCACCTCCAAGTGTGAATAGGGGTTGCACCATGTTGATTTAGTCAACTTTTACCAGGTCAACAACGATGTCCTGGAGGAGTGGAGATTAGTTGAGGAATAACACAGTTTTGGAGGGAGATGGATCTCATGAAGGAAATGACCTAATTGAGTGGGGCCAAGGGAAAGTAAGCTCATATTATATTTAAGGAATAGGATGGAAGCCATATGAGCTCATGTTTTGGATTATTATTTTGTGTATGGTATATTTAGACTTTGCATTCATTTGATGTTTAGTAGGGTTGTTGTGTTGTTTAGCACTGGGTGTTCTCGAGAGGGAATCCCACCTCTTTCCTTGAGAGGCCCCTTGGAAGATTATTTTATTCATTTCCACATTCAGGTTCACAGGCCAAGCTACAACTTTCTTCATCAGCACAATTTTTGCAGGTTATTGTGTTGTGTTGTAGGGTGTAGTAGTGGAGAATTACATCAGGTCTTTAGAGCTAGTATTTTAGTGCAGAAAGGTTTCCATCCATTGGGAAGCCTATAAAGAAGCCCCTTGGGCTTATTTCACACATTTGGCATCAGACCAAGAAGTATTCATCCCCTATAGCACATTTTCAGTCTTGATTTGCGTTATTTTAGGGAGGAGTTGCAGGGATAGTTGCAATGATTGTTTTGGGAGGAGATTTCTTCAGTGGAGGAGACACTCTTTCATCCAGAGGGTCTGTTGGAGAAGGGATGTTGTAATGTTCTTTCTTAGCCTTAGCGAAGAGGAGACATTAAATTTTGATTTAATTTATGTTTTATGAATAAATGAATAAATGAGGACATGTAAAACTCCTAAGAAGTCTAAATAAATCAATTCCCATGTGAAAAAAGACTAATCAGGGCTATGTAAATAATCACTTGCAGGTGTGAAAGAGGTTTTGAGCCAAGATTGGGTCCACCTTGACCAAGTCAACTGTGTTGTCTAGGTTCATTGCATCTCCAAAAGGGACTGCGCAGTCTTAGAAGGGAGCCTCTAATGTGAAAAGGGCCAACTCATCAAAGTGGTTTAGGGTTTGCAAGAGCTATCTCATGTTATAAAAAGGAGGACAAGGCACATGAAGAGGTTGTTGATGAATTATATTTCTGAAGTATTTTTCTGCTTAGAAAAATACCATTCTCTATTGTTTAGTGGAGGATTGTGATTGGAATTCCTGTTTAGGGGTTTCATCTCTTCCCTTGAGGATAATTGGAGGAGTTCTTTGCTAAAGTGAGCCACTATCTAGTTTGAGACCAAGCTCTATCTTTCATGAGCAGCGCTGGCCCATTTGAGGGTTTTGCAACTGCTATCTTTTGTAGCAAGTCGTGCTCTAGATATACTTAGATCTAGCTTGTTTTGAGAAGATTTCTCTATTGGAGTGTTTTCTTCAGCCTCCAAAGAGATAGCTGATCCATATTTTTTATCAGATTTGTACTTTCATTCAAGTTATTCAGTCTCCTTCACCCTCTGCGTAGTTTCTGCTCAATACTGCATTATTTTGTGAGAGGGCTTTCTTGTTTCAGTTTGTTATCAGTTTGGAGGAAGATCTCTTGTTGTTAGGCTTGCCTTCCCTTGGTGATCCATGGATTGGGTTGCTGATTCATGTCTCTATAGATCTGATCTATTTTAGTAATAAAAGTTATCTTCATAAATTTTTGGGTTTTCTGCAGCATTGCAAATTGTAATTCAGATCTACAGCTTAATATGCAATATTTTGATGTAACTCCAATTGGATCTTGTTCTTAAAGTCTTGCAGTTTTTATATATGTAATAGATATTATGTTTCATCCATACATATGTCAGAGATCTGAAATATAATGTACAACAGCTAAACCATTTGAAAAATAACACTATCTATGTGTTTCTGCAGTTTATTCCTAGTTGGAGCTCTAATTTCTGGAGGGATTTTGCCCTAGTTCTCTTTGTAATCAGTTTTAAAGGAAATAAGATCAAATATAAATCTGATTTACTGTTATATATCTGAAGTATCAAATCTTTTTCTGTCCTCCTTTGAGTTTCAGTCAAAACTACGCAATTCTAGTAGTTGGGGTTTTCATGTTGCAGTAAACTCTCTCTTTGGTTGATTTCTAGCTAGTCTTGATTTTAGGAGATCTGTTTAATGTGCTTAAAATTATTTTTTTCTGATGAAATTGCAGTATATATATGGAGGCTTCCTTCATGGGAGGCACCACACCATGGGCAGGTTCTTCTTGCCTAAGTTCGATGGATCACCCTCTTGTTTAACTAAAGCATGGGTGGAAAAGTTGGACATCTATTTCCAGCTGAATAAAGTGCCTGAAGCAGAAGCCATTAATATTGTTGTGCTGCATTTTGATGGAGAAGCCCACAACTAGTGGTTTCATGGACTTTCTACATTGGGGCATAGAAATGTGTCCACTTATGTTGAGTTCACTAGGAGACTAGTGGAGAGATTTGATCGGAAGGATCCAAAGGCCCCTTTCATAAGCTTGGCAACACTTAAATAGACAGGAGATGCTGAGGCCTATATCTCTAAATTCCTGAGATTGTATGTAATGGTTCTAGATCTTTTAGTAGCAAGGAGAGTCTATATGTTCATTGATGGCCTGGAAGAACCTTTGCATGGGTTGGTCAAGTCTACTAAGCCCACCACTCTGCATGATGCCATTGAAAGAACTAGAGATCTCCAAGATGCCTTGCCAAGGTCAAAGGAAACCTTCCTAAGCAAAGCCACTCACTCTTATAAAGGGAAGGAGGGGAAAGCTTCTCCACTGAAGGAGAGATCACAGAAAAAGCTTCTTGACAATGATCTCTAGAGGGAGTTGAGGAAAAGGAAATTATGTTTCACTTGTCAAGATCCATCGGTACCGGGACATAGATGTATTGTTGGAAGAGCACACTATATTGAAGTATTCTTGGATTGTGAGGAGGAAGATGGAAATGATGGACCTAGGAGAGGTCACAGTGCTAGTGATGATGAGGAGGAGGATCCATTATCATCCAGAAAAGAAGAAGGAGAATTTTCTCCAACCAATGGGACTCTTGCTTCCTTGAGAGGAGTGCCCAAGTATTTGACTCTTAGAGTGCAAGGTTCAGTTATGAACCAAAGAGTATCCATTCAGATTGACAGTGGGGCAAACCACAACTTCATTGATTCTCACTTTGTGCAAAGGAGAGGGATCCCTACTGATACTTTTGATGGGTTCTATGTTTTGGTTCCGGGAGATAGAACTATGCAGTGCATGCAATATGTTCAATCACTTACTGTGACTATGGGGACCTACACTTTGGAGGACCACTTCTTTGTAGTGGATATACCAGACACCAACATCATCTTGGGTGTCTAGTGGTTGATTACTTTGGGAAAGGTCACCACTAATTGGAAGGCCTTGCAGATGGAATGGGTGGATTCGAAGAGTGGGAAACAAAAAATCATTCAAGGCATGCACACCTACCCTTCACTTGATGTTTCCACTCACACAACAAAGATGGAATTGTGCAGTGGGGGAAGGGACCTCACAATTCCTTCTCTCATGTTTATGAGAATGCTGCAAGGTACATTCCTACATCATGGCAAGCCACTTGGGGTGCCATTATATTCTATGGGGAAAGCTTCACTAAGTGCTGAAACAATGGAAGAAAGAGTCACAGCACTGTGCGAGGAAGCAAGGGGGAGGATCAACTTTCCCACAAACAATTTTGGCATGCATAGTGCCAAAGAAACAAGAAGCAACAAGGAAAGCACCACCTTAGATACATCAATAGCATTGTCTTTGTTGAGAGGTGTAGATCCATATTGGAGATCTCAACTCCTTGTGGAGTATTCCAAAGATCTGCACACCGGGATGATCTTAGATGGCATAAAGAAAGGAGGAGGCTATTTTTTCCATGAAGGGGTCATCTATCATATTGGTAAATTATTCTTCTCTCAAGCCTCCAAGATTAATCAAAAAATACTACAAAGGGCACACAAGGAGTTCCTTTCCAGCTACATGTAGTTAGCAAAAATCTACTCCCTAATATTGAAGAGTTTTGATTGGGAGGGTATGGAGGAAGAGCTACATCAGCATTATGATTGGGAAGAACTAAATCAGCACTTACAGGAGTGCAATAGTTATGTGGATATGGGGTAGCCAAGGGATCCTATGCAGGAGAAATTTCAACCATCTCTTTCTTCTCTCAAAAGAGGGAAAATCACATGCCTTACTCTATGTGTATGGGAGGATTGTATGGTAAGAAATCTGATCTTATGGAGCAAGTTTATTTTTCTGATTTGGCACATTCTCTTATCATATGTATGCAGGCCATGGCTCCTATAAGGAGTAATATTACATGCAAATCTCATGGCAATGATGATGCCAAGAGAAATTCCAAATTTTTCCACTCCCTTGAGGTGCAAGGGGAGATTGCTTATCATGATAGGTGATTCCCAAAAGCACCTAATGAGGGTTTCACTTTCAGCCTTGTCAAAGTGGCCCATGTAGCAAAGATGTGGTGGGAGTACCACCTATCACATTAATATATAATCAAAACAAGGAGTGCACTTTGATGGTACCTCATGTGGGATTGTGACTCACCTCCTCAAGTGCAAATTTCAGTTTTCCTATATGTGATTTTGCTTCCATACATAGATGACATATTGATATTGTTTATGGGTATGTATGGGCAAAATTTAAGTAGTGTACATGTACCACATGGGATGGAACTTTTCCTGTACTTCATGATACATGTTTTAGATGTGACATTGGCTCACCCATGTTTATTTCTATTGAGTTTTACACTCCTGAAGGGGCAGACTATGTACCTATCATGTTAGCATTGGAGGAGAAGTTTTCGATGTATTGTCTTGGTGAGAACTTACTCCATGATGAAAGCTTGATTCTTGATGGTGCCATCAATGGAGAAGGAGAAGAAGTACAACTCTTACCCTACCAGTTGCTTGAGGACAAGCAACATTTTGAGGGGGAGGACTGTAATGTTGCTACTTAGCCTTAGCTAAGAGGAGACATTCAATTTTGATTTAATTTATGTTTTATGAATAAATGAATAAAGGAGGACATGTAAAACTCCTAAGAAGTTTAAATAAATCAATTTCCATGTGAACAAAGACAAATCAAGGCTATGTAAATAATCACTTGCAGGTGTGAAAGAGGTTTTGAGCCAAGATTGGGTCCACCTTGACCAAGTCAACTGCGCTGTCTAGGTTCATTGCATCTCCAAAAGGGACTGCACAGTCTTAGAAGGGAGCCTCTAATGTGAAAAGGGCCAACTCATCAAAGTGGTTTAGGGTTTGCAAGAGCTATCTCATGTTATAAAAAGGAGGAGAAGGCACATGAAGAGGTTGTTGATGAATTATATTTCTGAAGTATTTGTCTGCTTAGACAAATACCATTCTCTATTGTTTAGTGGAGGATTGTGATTGGAATTCCTGTTTAGGGGTTTCATCTCTTCCCTTGAGGATCATTGGAGGATTTCTTTGCTGAAGTGAGCCACTATTTGGTTTGAGACCAAGCTCTATCTTTCATGAGCAGCGCTGGCCCATTGAGGGTTTTGTAGCTGCTATCTTTTGTAGCAAGTGGTGCTCTAGATCTGCTTAGATCTATCTTGTTTTGAGAAGCTTTCTCTATTGGAGTGTGTTATTCAGCCTCAAAATAGATAGCTGATCCATATTTTGTATCCGATCTGTACTTTCATTCAACTTATTAAGTCTCCTTCACCCTCTGCACAGTTTCTGCTCAATACTACGTAATTTTGTGAGAGGGCTTTCTTGTTTCAGTTTGCTATTAGTTTGGAGGAAGATCTCTTGGTGTTAGGCTTGCCTTCCCTTGGTGATCCATGGATTGGGTTGCTGATCCATGTCTCTATAGATCTGATCTATTTCAGCAATAAAATTTATCTTCAGAAATTTTTGGGTTTTTTGCAGCATTGCAAATTGTAATTCAGATCTACAGCTTAATATGCAATATTTTGATGTAATTCCAATTGGATCTTGTTCTTAAAGTCTTGTAGTTTCCAGATCTGTATTAGATATGATGTTTCATACATACATATTTTAGAGATCTGAAATGAAATGTACAATAGCTGAACCATCTGAAAAATAACGCTGTCTATGTATTTCTGTAGTTTATTCCTAGTTGCAGCTCTAATTTCTGGAGGGAGTTTTCCCTAGTTCTCATTGTAATCAGTTGTAAATGAAATAATCTCAATATAAATATGATTTACTATTACATCTCTGAATTATCAGATCTTCGGCTATCCTCCTCTGATTTTCAGTCAAAACTGCACAATTCTAGTAGCTGGGGTTTTCATGTTGTAGCAGCCTCTCTCTTTGGTTGATTTCTAGCTAGTCTTGATTTCAGGAGATCTGTTTAATGTGCTTAAAATTATTCCTTTCTAATGAAATTGCATATGTAAGTCAAATAAAACATAAATGAGGTGATTCCAACCCTGATATGCATTATTCTTGCTCAAATTTTCTTATACAACATTTTCATTGAAGACCTTGTTGAGATTCCTCAAAGGGATTATTCCAAGTTCTATAGGTAGAGTCTACAGTTGGCCAGGTAGCCTCTGGTTCTCCTCCTCCTTTGGAAGGAGACATAACCAGAAAATTCCTCTATAGTCCATCTCTATATAGAATCTTGAGAATCCCCAAAAAGGAATATTACAGCTGTAGATTTCTACATCAACTTCAACCATATCTTCTCATTTCTATTGTTGCAGCATATCTTCAGCCCTAGGGCTGCAACTTACATTGGAACATTGTATGCATCTTCCAAAAACCATCTTTTGTTGTCTTGGAAAGCTGATCTAGAGCCTGGATCTGTATGTTTAGATTCTATTGGGGCCTATATCAGTATTTTTACATCATTGTTGTAATATTCCCATTTTAGCACACGGCTAAATGGAATATTAAAATTTTTCTTTTATCACCTTACAACTAAATAAATGGGTAAAGGAACCCATTATTATTGAATACATGAATAAAATCCCTCTTAATGTGAAAGGGATCATCAGAGTAGCTTCATTTTGCACCCTCAAGTGTGAAAAGGGGCAAATGCATGAAGACAAGGTCATGTTTGACCAAGTCAACAACGCTACCATAGGAGGAGTGGATCACTTTATGAGACAGTGTAGTGTGAATGAGGAAGAGGATATTTGGTAGAGGAAACCCTAATGGATGGGGCCCATGGAGAGAGAGCTTTCACTTTTTTACAAGGAGGGCAAGGCAGCCATTGTTATTCATGCTATGGATTATTGATTTCATTTTCTATGCAGACATTGTGCATTATTTTGTTGTTTAGCAATAATTTTCGAGGAATTCCTATTTAGGATTTCTTCACCTTCTTGAGAGGCCTCTTGAGGGATTTTTCTTCATTCTCCACATCTCTTGGCTTAAGGAAAAAGCTACTCCTTTCAGTTACTGCATTATTTCTGCTCAAGTATAATGCAGTGTTGTTGGGTGTTGCAGTGGAGGACACCATACACCATTTCCTTGGCTCATCTGTCAGAGGAGGGAGCTTATATTCCTCTGGGAGGTTAGTGAGGGAGATTCATGAGCATATTTCTGATCAATGGCATCAGGCCAAGCCCTTCTCTTCACCAATATCACAGTCCCTTCTCTAGACTACGTTATTTCTAAGTGCAACTGCAGTGGGGACTTGCTCCACTATTTTGGAGGGTGAGATCTTTAGGGATTGGATCAAACTTTCAACTGAGAGATCCTTTGGATGATATTCAGCCATCATTTGTAGCATCATCATCCATCTCTATCCATTTCTATTTTCTGAGTTGCAGCTGCTACCCAGAAACTCCTGCATTTCTGCAGATTTGCCATTTTGTACTTATTTCAGCCAATCCTTTCAAGGATTGTGTATTGTATGTTCCAGGGGTTGAGATATTTCTACCCCTTATTTATTTGAGCTATATTTTGTCATATCCATATATTGATATCATTTTGCAGCAGTTTTCCTTCAAGGATTGCGTAGTCATAGCCAGGGATTCTTTTGTATAGCAGTGTTTCTTCATTTATCATGTATATGTTTTATTGGGGCTGCATTGCCTAACTTGAGAGATCATTTACTTAAGATCTTTTATACATTGAGGCTGCTATAATCTAATGTAATGGTTATGTGGATCTTCTGGCATTCTTGTATTAATGTATTCACTGCTATTTCCAGCTCATGTTTATGTATTGCTATTTCCAGTTCCTAATTTGGAATATTACAGTGGTATCAAAGCATGATCTTTGGCTTAGCCTGTGAGTCTCAGCCAAAGAAGATCAAGATGATGAAGAAGATGAGTTTACTCTAATCTATTTTCAGACCCAAAGGAGACCTCTCCAAGGAGGTTAAGAAGATTGAAGAAGGAGAAGAGGAAGGACCATGCACTTCCTACTCTCACAAAGAAGAAGACCAGAGGCATGAAGAGCACTTGGAATTCAAAATTATAAGTGAGTACCTTGCTGAATACCGAGCTAAAACTAGAGCCTTCCAAGAGACTCTATCTTTTTCTCAATTTATTTAGCAGAAAGAAGAGAGAAGACCCCATAGCTACGAGATGATGAGAGGCAATAGATTTCTATTGTCCACATTTGATGGATCACTCACAAGTGTAGCAGAGGTTTGGGTGAAAAATATAGAGGCTTTCTTCCTGCTACATCCTGTAGTAGACAGAGAGGCTATAGAAGTTGCAGCTCTGCACCTTGAAGGTGAAGAAAATATTTGGTGGATCATCCATCTAAGCCATAAAAGGGTTTCAACTCTTGTTGAGTTTTCTCAAATATTGATCAGAAGGTTTGGCAAAAGGAGGGAGCAGCCCTCACCACCAGTTGATGAGGCATGTACCAACGCTATTGAGACCATGGAGGAGCAACCTTCATCTTCAACAGTTTGGGAGGCCAAAACTTATGAGGAGGAAACACTTGCAGCCCTGCAAGGAGCTTCCAAATTTCACCAAGGTATGATTAAAAATCCATCTCTTTGCATTTCAGCAAACACTTTGGATGGGTCTACATCATTTCATGCAGTTCACTTAGATCAGTAGAATAGCACTATGCTGTACAAAAGCAGTGATGAAGGAAAGAGGAGCCAATATCATGTGAGCACTCAAAGGGAAGCTTCACTTAGGAAGCCATGAGAGGAGGAGAAATAAGGAGTAGAAATCTGGAGATAAGAAACTCTTTCTCTTCTCTATATGACACTCTCTCAATGAGCATGTCATAGCTCAAAGAGAGAATTCTACTGGCAGCAGATCCATGGCCTCTTGGGTTTTTGAGGACCATGCATGAGGGGGAGATCTCCGGGAGAGATTTTGATGGAGGTTCACTCCCACACATCATGGGGTGCAAGATTATTCAACAGTTTGAGGAGGTTCTTCCCTTCTCATAGGAGCAGATAGAAGATGGAGGACATCTTCGGATAGATAACATCTCTCATGACTGTGTTGGAAATTCCTTGAGCCATGCACATCATGATGGGAGGTTTTTTCCTACCACCTATTTGGATCCTTATAGGGTCAAATTGATCCTCAGGGAGATTGCATTTCAAGGTCCCATGAAATGCAGGAATTTGATTTGGGATGATGGTAGCCCTCATGGGAGGTGTACCAAGATGAAGGCTGGAAGAAGGCATCCACAATTGGTTAAGTAGCTATGGATGGTGAGCAAGGAGCGGGTGAGTCACTTGCAGATTTATGATACCGGGCAGCAGGAGGCTTGGCTGTGCTGGTTACTCCTGAAGGAGTTTGGCCATCACTTGGCATTCATTCTTTCTAAGGGTATGAGGATGGAGAAGATGTGGTAGGATGCTGGCATCATGGAACAAAAAGGAGTATGGGTGCATAGTGATGATGCAACATTCATATCATACACTAAGTCTTCATCACATATATTGTATGATGAGAACATGGGGAAGGAGAAAAAACATTTTTTGTTGGGGTTATCCTTTGGAGAGCAAGAGTAGATTTGCTCTCATTTCTTGTATGATGTTGTAGGAGTAGGAGATGGCACTATCATGGTACAAAGGGGATACTCCTTGAAATTTTATGATCATGAATTACTTCCACCTTGGGAGAGATTCCATATTTGAAGCAACATTATTGGAGGGTTGCCCATGTATGTTGAGGAAGCTGAGCGCAACAGCGTTGTGCCATCTAGAGTTTATCTAGTGCCTCATGTAGAGGAAGGAGGAGCTCTTGCTCTAGGTAGAGGGATTATTTCATCTTTGCAAGGAAGTCCCCAGGATCTAATGTATGGATATCAAGGCACAATTCATGTGCCATTGTTGAGGAGGCATGGAACCATGGAGACATAAGGAGAGGATAGGGAGGATGACCATCATGATGAGATGAGGAGCACACATCCCTGTCTATTGTATGAGGTTGATGCATCTAATAAGGTGATTGGATTGTGTAGTGGAAGCATGGACATAATTTTTCATTCATATATTGAGTCATCTCTTGTTGATGATGTCTCATTGCATGGAGAAATTTTTTCGGGGAGACCATTGGACCAGTAGAGGAGGAGGGATGCTTCACATGTTGAGGCACCATTCATTGATTTCAAAGGAGTGGAGTGCTCTCAGGATCATCTTGCTTGCATGATATTGACAGATCATCATATGAGGAGATGCATAGATCATGTGTAGATGGAGGAGATACTTAACTCTTTGGAGGAGTTAGCACAACCACCTATTTTCTCTTTGAGGATGAGAGGAGACTCAATTCTGAGCCACTCCATTTGCATGAGTATAACTTATGGTAAGGGTATTTTTTATTTGCATGATGATCATTATATTCATCCCTTAACAATATATGTACAGGATGTTGCTCCACGGAGGAGCATTCTTTTTTCTAGACCCCATGGTCTACTTGAGGCCATGAGCACTATTGGTGACGAATCCCTAGGAGGACTTGGGGAGGAAATTTATTTTGGAGGACATACTCACCTTGCACTAGGCATCATTTACTTTCTCCATACATTTGAGGAGAGTAGGACAGCAAGAAAATGGTTGAGAGGCCACACTTTTTGTCATACTCTTTTGTAGTTGAGGGTCAAACTGCATTGGTTACAATTAAGGGACCATTGTCCTTCTCCCTTGCCACACATGACAACAATCATGGTTCTCATTATGGTTTATTATGTTTCTGCTATCTTTGTATTTGTTGAGAGCATGATTGGGGGAATGGCACATTGGTTGGATGTGTCCTTGGGGGGAGAGATCTTCCACATTATTTGCATTGCATGTTCTAATGGGAGCATGAGAGGACATGTGGCCACTACAGCAAAAAATTTGTTTCCATTTTAGGTGAACCATATGATTTATTGGATGCAATATGATGGTGGCTTCCAACTCATCACATATGAGATGATTTGGGACAACATCTTTCATAACGCTGGGGAAGAGATCCTTGAAGGTCTAGTCTTCATCTTGCCACTGGAGGGAAACTTTATTGCAAACAAAGATCAACATATAATCTACACTTATCCTAAGTGGAGAGGAGGACAACATGGGGTAGGCTATTTTTTCTACCAATATCATATTTTTATCCCACCTATATTGCAGGAGCTAAAGGTGGAAGATGATTGTCAGGAGATGCCATGTTGGGAGGTAACTCACTTGGTATGGATGATTGCTTGGGGGATTGAGGATCTACATGAGGAAGATGTTCCTCAAAATATTTCAGACTCCATGCCTTGGGTGGAGATTCTTCATTTCTATCCTTGCAGTTGCTTGAGGAAAAGCAACGTTTGGGAGGGGAGGACTGTAATATTCCCATTTTAGCACATGGATAAATGGAATATTAAAATTTTTATTTTATCACCTTGCAGCTAAATAAATGGGTAAAGGAACCCATTATTATTGAAGACATGAATAAAATCTCTCATAATGTGAAAGGGATTATCATATTAGCTTCATTTTTCACCCTCAAGTTTGAAAAGGGGCAAATGCATGAAGACAAGGTCATGTTTGACCAAGTCAACAACACTGCCATAGGAGGAGTGGATCACTTTATGAGACAGCACAGTGTGAATGAGGAAGAGGATATTTGGTAGAGAAAAACCTAATGGATTGGGCCCATGGAGAGAGAGCTTTCACTTGTTTAAAAGGAGGGCAAGGCAGCCATTGTTATTCATGCTATGTATTATTGATTTCATTGTCTATGCAGACATTGTGCATTCTTTTACTGTTTAGAAAGAATTGCCAGGGAATTCCTGTTTAGGATTTCTTCACCTTCTTGAGAGGCCTCTTGAGGGATTTTTCTTCATTCTCCACATCTCTTGGCTTAATTCCAAAGCTACTCCTTTCAGTTACTGCGTTATTTCTGCTCAAGTATAACACAGTGTTGTTGGGTGTTGCAGTGGAGGACACCATACACCATTTCCTTGGCTCATTTGTCAGAGGAGGGAGCTTCTATTCCTCTGGGAGGTTAGTGAGGGAGATTCATGAGAATATTTCTGATCATTGGCATCAGGCCAAGCACTTCCCTTCATAAACAACACAATCCATTCACTATACTACGTTATTTCTGAGTGCAACTACAGTGGGGACTTGCTCCACTATTTTGGAGGGTGAGATCTATTGGGGTCCTGTGATTTAGCAGATTGGAATAATAAACAACAAGGAAACATTAGAACCACTTTGGAGTCCTAGGATATAGCCCTCCTAGATTCAAAGAGGGGTCTCTCTATATGTGTTTTCAAAGATATATCTTTAGGGCTTATGATATGATACTAGGCTAGTTATGAAGCACAAGGGGGTTTGTTTGTTTTTAGTTGGGAATCATTAAATGAGAAGGTCATGTGAAGTGAAGAAGGAAATAAGTATAAGGATGTTCTTAGCATGGGAAGATAGGTTAAGAAAAAGTGTCAATCCATTGGGCTATGGAGTCATAAAATGGTTTACTTCCACAACAACTATTCAAGGGTTTTCATAGGGCAAGTCATCTATATCAAAATATCTCTTTAAGTTGATTTTGTGGTATCTAACATTAAGGAGTGAGGTGAAAGAAGCAACATGTAAGAAAACAAAGGGAAGCCTAAGATCAAGTAAGGACTTTTAACCTATCCTGCTTTTGACATACTCTTAGGAACATAAAACATATAATAAAACAAAGGGAAATATAAGATTAGGTAAGGAATTTTAACCTAGCTTGCTTTTGACATGAAATCAAGGGAAAAAACATGTAAGATAAATATAAAAGCAACCTAAGATCAGGTTAGGACTTTTAACCAAACCTTATTTTGGCACACTTTTAAGGGAAATCTTCAAAACAATTGTTTAATACTAAACAAGGGACAGGGCTAACCCTAAAATTCCTTCATTAAGACTCTACTTAGCATGCAATGAAAATATCATTCAAGAACAATAACTCAAGTTCTACTCAACAAGTCATGGGATCACCAACATTCCTTGACTGGTTATACTCTACTGAAATCATTCCCAAACACACATTTAGTAGAAAACATAAAGATAAAGATTTTCAGTGAGAGATAGGGTACTTTGTAGTATATCCTACTCTATATTTTTTGTTCTTTATCAGAGAAATATGAACACAGTGGAAAAATAAGGAAAATAAAAATTACAGTGAGGATAACATCACCAATGATTTAGATCAAGATCCAGTGAATCTGCTTGTCTATTGATGTGAAAAACCAGTTACAAACTTTGAGTCCAATTTCTTTTATATTCCAATGCTTTTCTTCCCAGCCTACTATATTAAAACTACTTAGAAACTCTTACTCAATAACAGTTCATACAATTAACAATTTTCCAACCATTACAATGAATTTTCTGTGAATACTTAAAGGTGAAAGAGGAAGAGTGCTGCAGAAATGGTAACAAATATGAATTAAGACAGAGTGGGAGAAGTGTTCAAATGCCCATTCTTCTTAATGACCATTGCATTAACTGTTTGTACCATTTTGGTAGTTTTTCCTGTTTTTATGCATATTTGGTAGGCATGGTAATAACTCCGAAGTGTTTCTTTGAAGATAACTATGGATGAAGTACCCTGTTTGACTTCTCGGATAAGCAAACTATCAGTTTTTTGGGTTTTGTAGCCCCATGCTTGCTTAATAACTATTCTGATAGTTTCACAGAGGGTTTGTTAGCAGGATGGCTGTCAAAGTGTCTATGGAAAGTAAAGCAGGCGACAGGTGTCCTTTTAGTCCTTTGGAGAAATAAATACTTCTGTAGATGTGACATTCAAGACTTTCTTCTGCTGATCTGTCTTGTTTTAGCCCCTTAAACACTGATTTGCCTTTAATTTGTGCTTTAAGGATTCTTCTGATAATCTTTCGGGATTTTTGTCCTTTGCTGACTGTATTAACCTTTAATCCTTCGATTTCTTCGTTGGTCTTCATTAATGTTCCTTGTGTACAGGTGGTTGTGTCAGAGGGTTTGCTGTGTGACCAATGTCCATAAAACATTTGATTAAGCTTGTAATTTTGACCCCTCGGCCCCTTAGCCACTGTTTCTTTGGCTGTGGGAGACCTGTGGATAAATCCACCATTAAACCTGCACACAATGAAAAATTAATTATAAAATCTTGTGGGCTGGGGTTTAACTGCAACAGAGGGCTTTGGCAGAGGTTGTGGAGCAGTGCAGAGGAGGTGAATGCAACAGGATGAGCTTCCATGGCATGAAATAAAAAAGGTGGTTTTGGAAAAACGGCAATGGTTTTCACGTGGGATGAAGGTGGTAAATGGTAATGGGCGAGGAGAACGCGATACATGCCAATGACTGACACGTATGCTCCTGAAAACTACCCATTTTGCATTCAAAACGAGCAATCAACTTTATTTGTGAAATGGCTGCGAAAATTGTTCTAGACCATCCAATCTGGAGGGGGCTAGATCTATGACTGTAAGCGAGTGAGAAAATAGAAGAGATGTGCAGTGGAACATATGGTGGGGCGAGGTGACATAAGATACTTTGTCGCGTAGCAGGGAGGCTCTGAATTCGAGTAAAAAATATGCACCGAAGGTTTATAGTGATGAAGGGATATACACTATGTATGGGTGCATATATAAAGGGAAATCAAAAGGTGAAGTGGGAGGGAGTGAAGGCAATTTTGGGCTGTTAGATCTAGGGAGAAGATAGATCAACGGTTGAGATTACGGGAAAACACCATGGGAAGGCCCCACATGGTAGGGTGGGACCAGTAGGAATATATGGAAAATATAAAGAAAGTACACATAGCAGGGGCACTTTGGGGTACGGAAGTATTTGTGGACCCGGTGCCTTCGTAGTGGATCATGGCCATTGGATGAAAATTTCACGCATCCAAAGGAGTCAACTGCGGGGCCACTACTATGTTTGACCTGTGCATGGAAAGTGCCTGTGAGTGGAGGAAAATGGAAATCAGTGCGAGCCATTGGATCCATGAGATGGACGGCAGAGGATCCATCACAAGATCCGTGATCGGCCGAACAGAGGGTCGAGGGAAGAAAAATTAGGAAATTGCGATATGCGATGCAATGAAAATGGTGGATTGTCAATGCGATGGAATGATGAATTGTCGATGTGATGAAATGATGAATTTTAGATTTGCCGAGGACCGTTGGATCTGTAGTGAGATCAAAAGTGGGGATTTAAAGCAGGAAGGTGCATCGCATTTCACATATTGGTGGGAAAAAGAAAAAAGGAACGAAAACTTTGAAAATGCCGACAGCCGATAGCGATGGGGGCTTAAGAGACATGAGCCAACGGTCACGGAGACAATCTTATGGCGGAAAAGGGCTGAGAAATTAAGCCCTCAGGGCTTAAATTTGTTTATCTAAAAATGATCGGATTTAAAGGCCGAAAAGGGGTTTTTTGAGGTTTTTTCAAGTTCCGATAGAGTAAACGGAGGGGTTTTTAAACCAATAAAACGAGATTTTTATGGTTTAACAAAGGATTTTTTAGGAATTGGAGGGATAATGAAGGGAAAGTGGGATTTTTAGGAGGAAAATAATGGAGAAGAGGCTTTTGAATGCAGAGATCAAATAGCTAGGTTTTTTGAAGGATAAGGAGCATAGAGAGGCTTCAAGAAGTCACATATTTTCTTCAAATTTGTTTCTTGAAGACTAAAGACCTGTTTTAGCCATCTTTTTCATATGTCAAAATTATGGATGGCTAACAACAACTCCAAATTGGGGATGGAAGCTCCTTGGAGGTGTCAAGAAACTTAGAAATCTTATCTCTCGAATGTAGATCAATGCTTTATCCTTGACAACCTTTCATTCCTTGATGATCATGCTTCTTGAAAAAATGGTTAGTACTTTGTATTAGCAAAAGGATTTATTTCCCTAAACACTACCTACACAGCCTACTTTCCTAACATTTTTTCTTCAGAAGGTGCACTTGGGCTTGCAAAACTTTGACATCAACATTTCATTCTTTTGAAAGAATGAAAAAATAATCTAAATCTACCCTTATTTCTTGTTGAGAATGCAACAAGATGATGGAGCTTAGTGAAAAGAAGTCGCCTTCACTAAGTGGGCCCGCAGGCTATTTTTGGTGCAAAGTCTATTTTTAGACTATGTCTATTTTTAGACATATGGATCATGGTCTATGAGTTGCAGGATGCTATTTATGGATGGTTGGTCAATTTGGTAAAAATAGATGGACCTTTATTTTTAGACATACTGGGCGGAGTCTATTTTTAGACTGTCAGTCTAAAAATAGATCAGTCGAATATTATTAGCTCTTAATAATATTTGGAATATAAACATTATCTTATCCTCTTGCAGCACTTCAGTTCGAGCTACAGATGTGGCACATGTAGCTGAAAGAAGGAATTACGCTATTCCTAGGGTTTATTTGAGCTATTGCATGGTTGACTTCAGTTAGAACTCATGTGGCAGAGTTTGGTGGAGTTGATGAGATAGTTGATGGAGTTGTGTTCGGTTTAACTTAGTTGAACTAGTTGTATTTAGTCTAACTGATAAATACACTAGTGATGAGTGGTGTGAATTAATTATTAATTAATTCATTAATTATTAACTCATAAATCAACTAAAGAATACATCAGTTAACTGCAGTGCATGGACAGTTCAGTGGAGACCAGTGTTAGAGGTGGGTGAAAGGGTGATTCTACTATCAGTTGTGACTATAGCTGTGCATGAGATTTGCACACACAGTGATTGAGATTCCCAATGAGGATGGCATGGAACAAGCCAAGGGGATTCGAACTTGGATCTTACAATTAACCATCTTGGATTGCGCAGTAGAGGCAGGCGAACAGGTGGAGGAGATTTGAACTTGTGACTTGTTCATATCTGAGCTTGTGTAGTGTGTAACAATTGGAGATAGTGCTGAGAGCTTGTGAGGAGTTTGTGCTATGTATTGTTACATGTTCTTTATCATTATAATATACAGATAGTTGGGGGTTTTCAGCTGTAAGCTTTCCCCATTACATACTATGTTGATATGTGTGATTGATTAATGTTTCAATGTGCGCATGCGATTGTTTTTAATTCCGCAAATTGATGATCAATGGTAGAAGAGGTTATGTATTATGCATAAAGCTCAAATAGTGTGTAATTAGGATAATCTCGGTGAATAACTCATCTATTATTCAAATTTCTACATGGTATCAGAGCGAAGTTGATCATTGGATCTATTACAGTGATTACATTTTATTTCTTTAGATGAACTGGTAGAAAATATGTAGCTCTTTGATCCATCCTTTCTTTGAAAGGTGATATATCCAGTAAATGCCCCTACAGTCGATCTCTATGCTAGAAATAATTTGTTCTCACAGATCGGAAGCGGTTGAGTTTTGAGTTGGTGGAATTCGAATTTTCAGTAGTTTTCTTGGTGCCAGAGTTGAAATGTCTTTCAACGGATTGCGATTGGAGTATGCCCTTGAGGGAAGTTCGAATTATGTTGCATGGAAGGACAGAATGGAGGCGGTATTAGATGATAACGGGCTGAAGGAGTTCACAGATGCTGAGATCCCAAAGCCTACTGATGCTGCTCAAGTTGAAGCTTGGCAAAAGAAGATGGCAAAATGTCGAAGGATTCTGTTGGAGGGTGTGAATGATCACATTGTATCCAGCCTGCATGGAAAGGCTTCTCCATAATTGATGTGGAAAGTGTTGACAGATCTATTCCAAAGCAAGAGCAACCAGAGGAAGTTGGCGCTCAAGGATAAACTTAGAAACATTAAGATGGAGAAAGGCGACAGTATCGCTAAGTACCTCACGAAGTTCACCCAATGCAGGGATGAGCTGGGAAGTGTGGGGGTGACTGTCGATGATGAGGACTTGGTGGACCTGGCTCTCCTTGGATCTGGAAGAGTAGGCATTCATCAGATTCACACTATGTGGAGAAATTTCCAAGATGGGAGCGATTTCCTGGATCTTGTGTAGGAGGAAATAAGGCAGAGTACCAGGGATGGATCTTCATCGAAGAATGAAGATGAATAAAATTGTGCTTTGGCTACCAAAGCAAGGAAGGGGAAGGGAAAGAAAAATCCTTCTCAATCTGGTGCGAAAGGCAAGAAGCAGGACATGTCCAAGGTTTTGCCTTGTTTCACCTGGGTCACCATCATGGGGACATTATGCCACAAATTGTCCGCAGAAGAAGAAAAATAAGCAGGCTGCTGGATCTGCAGCGGGAGAGGCCTTAGCCTCGTAGTTTGAGCTAGATTTTTCATTGATCGCATGCTTGGTATCAAGTGTGATGGTTTCAGTTTGGTTCTTGGACAGTGGTGCGTCTTTTCACATGACAGAAGATCGAGATTTGTTTTCTGATCTGGATGAGAAAGGTCTTGGAGTGCACATCGAGATGGGCGATGATGGTAGATACCGTGCAATCGGTATCGGTACCATTTCCTTTGAGAGGGAGTTTGGTAAACCCTTCGTATTGAAGGAAGTGATGCATGTTCTAGGATTGAAGAAAAATCTATTCAGTGGCGTATGTTAGAAGACAAGGGGTATGATGTTGTCTTCAGCGAGGGAAAGGCTTTCCTGCGCAGTAAGACAACTGGAGAAACCCGGAAGATAGGGGTTCAAGTCAAGAACCTTTATCAATTGCAAGTAGATGGATGCGCAGCAATGGCATGCAAGGCAGAAGGAGTGGTGAGCCGGGATGATGGCGAGCTGTGGCACCGGAGATTGGGCCACCTTCACCATGGAGCTTTGAAGATACTGTAGGAGATTTCTACTGGCTTCCTAAAGGGTACTCTCGGGTATTACCAGATCAAGGATGTACCTTGGGAAAATTTAGAAAGACACTTTCACGTAGAAGGATAGAAGGCGCCTAATGCATCATCTCTCGAGAGAATCACACAGACGTGTGGAACTTTCTCAAGAGCTTCCAACAGTTGTGGCACGCGTACTATGTGATCTTTGTTGATGATTATTCTCGAGTGTTGGATCTTCTTCAAGAAGATGCAGACATACTCAAAGTTCTGGTGAGTTCACAAAGTTAAGGAGAAGGAATAGATAAGTGTGGAAGGTTTAGAGCGATACTTATGTGTAGGAATTGTCCTAGCGTAATTCAAGGACTTTGCAAAAACACAGTATGAATTGCATAAGAGAGTCTATAGCACCTCATAACCCACAGCAGAACGGGGTTGCTGAGCGGAAGAACAGAATGATCGTGGGTGCTGCACAGGTGATGTTGCATGATCAGGGCCTACCCATTCACTTGTGGGTAGAGGCATGAAATACTGCAGTATATGTGCAGAACCATTGTCCTCATAGGATACTTAGCATGAGTACACCCGAGGAGGCGTTTTCTGGTAAGAAGCCTGATATTGCCCATTTGAAGATTTTTGGTTCACCTATTTACATTTATGTGACGAAGGATGCCAGGAAGAAGCTGGAGCCAACCGTAGAGGTTGGGATATTTTTGGGGTACACTGATATGCCCCACAAATATCGTGTGTATTTTCCAGACAGTCGCAAGACTGTTGTGTGACGGGATATCAAATTTCAGGAGGAGAAAGCCATGAAGTGTTTGCTTGAGAGGGAGCCACAATTGCATGCAGAGGAGGAGCTATTAGTTCCTAAGGATGAGCTTCAGGATGTGGATCAACCACAAGAGGAAGTTCATGGAGTGGAAGAGACCACTCATTCAGCGCCAACCATTAGAGGGTGGAAGTGCACTACAGAAGCTGAGTGACTGGCTCAAGATGCAGAGAAGGTTGTAGGACCACCTACAGCACAACACAGACAGAGACAGTCACCGTACCGGTACACTGGATACATGGCTCTTGTGAGCAAATGTGTCATGACAGAGCCATCCTCTTTCGAGGAAGCTGTGGAGGATCCCACATGGGTAGATGCCATTATGGAAGAGTATGATTCGATTGTCAGAAACAATGCATGGGAGATTGTCCCGAGACCGGAGGGGAAATCAGTGGTAGGCTCGAGATGGATCTACAAAGTGAAGTAGGCAGCTGACGGGAGTGTGGAGAAGTACAAGGCAATATTTTTTGCTCGAGGCTTCTCACAGATAGAGGGGATCGATTATGAGGAGACCTTTGCACCTGTCGCAAGGTATTCTTCCATACGGACGATTCTTGCTCTCTCAGCGCAGATGGGGTGGCACATTCATCAGATGGATGTGAAGAATGCGTTTCTCAATGGATTCATTGAGGAGGAGGTGTACATAGAGCAACCCGAAGGTTTCTAGATCTTCAGCAGCGAGTTTCATGTGTGCAAGATCAAGAGAGCGTTGTATGGGTTCAAACAAGCACCTCGTGCTTGGTACACACGGATAGACAGTTATTTCATCGGACTTGGATTCTCCAAGAGTGAGGTGGATCCTAACCTATACCAGATTGTGGTGGAGGGTAAATTTCTAATCATTGTACTTTATGTAGATGATTTTATTCTGACAGGTGATGAGCTGTTGATACTTTCATGCAAGGAGGATCTTGCCAGAAATTTTGAGATGAAGGACTTGGGCCTCCTTCATTATTTCTTGGGATTGGAAATCTGGCAGCGCAGTGGTGGACTGTTTGTTTCTCAGGGTAAGTATGCCCGGGAGATACTGGAGAAGTTCAACATGCATGGTTTCAAGCCTGTTGATACTCCTCTTCCTGGAGGTTGGAGGAAGGAGGATGCTACTTCAGCGGAGGTAGTGGATGCCACTGTTTATCGACAGTTGGTGGGGTCGCTTATGTATCTGGTCAATACACGACCCGATATATGCTATGCAGTTAACCAGCTTTCACAAGCCATGGTTAAGCCTACCAAGCTCTTTTGGAAGGCGGGGAAGCATGTATTGAGATATCTCAGAGGCACATCGGGATATGGATTGTGGTACAGACAGTCGGATGAGGTGAGGCTATGTGGCTTCACGGATGCAGACAAGGGTGGAGCCCTTAACTACTTAAAGAGCAGACATCCTCGGAGGGATCTCTGCAGATCGGCCCACAATAGTTTCCAGTGCCAACAGTAGCGATATCTCCGTGGCACTCGCCTGTAAGCAGTCCGAGATATGGTGCCGTCTTGGTAGCATGCGCAGGCCAGAAGGATGAGGAAGATCCCGGCTCGGTCAAGCTCAGTCACACGGGCAGCCTCCAAGATTTATTGTGATAACCAAAGTTGCATTAAAATTCAAAGAATCCATCGTTTCATGATAGGTCCAAACACATCGACATCGTGTACCATCATAATCGTAGATCAGAAAATGAAGGATCATGTTACTTTCATACATTCCCACGGAGGATCAGGATGCTGATATCTTGACGAAGGCGCTCACCAAGAGCAAATTCAAATACCACAGAGGCAGGATAGGGGTTGCAGATAATCCATATCTTGTTGAGAGGGAGTGCTGAGAATGCAACAAGATGATGGAGCTTAGTGAAAAGAAGTCGCCTTCACTAAGTGGGCCCGCAGGCTATTTTTGGCGCAAAGTCTATTTTTAGACATATGGATCATGTTCTATGAGTTTCAGGATGCTATTTATGGAAGGTTGGTCAAGTTGGTAAAAATATATGGACCTCTATTTTTAGACATACTGGGCGGAGTCTATTTTTAGACTGCCAGTCTAAAAATAGATCAGTCGAATATTATTAGCTCTTAATGATATTTGGACTATAAACATTATCTTATCCTCTTGCAGCACTTCAGTTTGAGCTACGGATGTGGCACATGCGGCTGATAGAAGGAATTACACTATTCCTAGGGTTTAGTTGAGCTATTGCATGGTTGACTTCAGTTAGAGCTCATGTGGCAGATTTTGGTGGAGTTGATGAGACAGTTGATGGAGTTGTGTTTGGTTTAACTTAGTTGAACTAGTTGTATTTAGTCTAAATGATAAATACACTAGTGATGAGTGGTGTGAATTAATTATTAATTAATTCACTAATTATTAACTCATAAATCAACTAAAGAACAGCATCAGGCTAATCAGCGCATGGACAATGCGAGACTGTGCTGTTAGAGGTGGGTGAAATGGTGAGTGCACACACATTGATTGAGATTGCCAATGAGGATTGTACATGTCAAGGGGATTCGAATATGGATCTTACAATTAACTATCTTGGATTGCGTAGAGAGAGGCAAATAACAGGAGGAGATTTGAACTTATGACAATTTCAGATCTGAGCTAGTTTGTGTGTAACAATTGGAGATAGTGCTGAGAGCTTGTGAGGAGTTTGTACTATGATTGTTACATGTTATCTATCATTATAATATACAGATAGTTGGGGGTTTTCAGCTGTAAGCTTTCCCCATTACATACTGTGTTGATATGTGTGATTGATTAATGTTTCAATGTGCGCATGCGATTGCTTTTAATTCCGCAAATTGATGATCAATGGTAGAAGAGGTTATGTATTATGCATGAAGCTCAAATAGTGTGTAATTAGGATAATCTCTGTGAATAACTCATCTATTATTCAAATTTATACATTTCTCCATGAGTTCAGATTAAACAGTTGAACTCATAGCTTCTCTACCTAATCTACTATCTTCCAGAATTAAATGGTCTGACAGATCTCATTCTCTGTATTCTAAAATAGAAACTGAAAATACAGCCAAACCAAGATTTAACTGTCTGATTTGTTGTAATACTATGGCATAAAACAAGCTACACATAAACCTTTATTTGCAGAAAAGTAAAACAAAGCCTGGAAGGCTTAAGATCTGAAAACAATGAGAGTCCTTCCTTCTTCTTATGACTCAGATTTTGATCTATTTAGAGTCATCCTTCTTTATTTCTTTCATATTTGTTCTTGATCCTTTTGAGTTGTATTCTTCTTCTTTACCTGGTTCAAGTTTTCAGCATGTTAGAACCAGTCTTCTTTGTACCTTTGGCTCAGGTTTTTATCTGATTAGAGCCATTATTTTCTTTTTATTCTTTGGTTAAGATTTTGAGCATATTAGAACCAATTCTTTTTCTATCCTAATCTAATCTACTGATAAGCCAAGATTAAATAGTTTGGCCAATCTTCTTCAGTAACCTATCAACAATAAATTGAAATCTATCTAGTCATGATTAGGCTGTATGACTAAATAGAAGTGCTTCCTTTGGTAGTGTCATTTAGGTTTGCACACTTTCAGAGTTATTTATTTTTTGGTATGGGGCTATACATTTCTTGTATTTATAATCTGCCCTCTTTTTCTCTTTTCTCTTTTTTACATTTTTTCTTTTTTCAAATTCAAATCAGAAAACGAAAAACTAGCTACATGCTCACAAGCTGAGCTTTATTGAGATTCCTACCTACCCTAATATAACTTAGAAGTATTTACATGTTTAGCTGATGAATTCTCTTTTCCAATAAATCCAGTCAATCATATGGTTCTATGACTGGTCTTTTTTCATCTCCTTGAGCAGGCAGGGTAGACAGGGCCACTCCCATCTCACTTGTTCTTTAGTAGTAGTGCTAAAAATTTTTGTGGCATTTGGTGATACACTGCTCCTAACCATCTCTATCCATTCTTCAAATGTATTCAAAAAAAGAGCAAAGGGGTCTTGAAATAATACCTGGTTGGGAGTATTTGACATGTAAGTTTCCACTAGGATTATTTCTTCTTCCACTGGGTCAAGGTAAAGATTCTTTTGAGAAAGAAAATCTTCCTCATCTTCATTGTGATCTGAATTGGAGGACTCATCATATATTGCAGTGTTATCCTCTTGTAGTCCTGGTATATTCTAATTCTGTGGACTGTACCCTGTGAAGAGATCATCATATTATTGAGCAAGGGCATCTTTTATTACCTCAACCTTTTCAGGAGAAGATTCTTTATATTCATCATGCTCAAGAAATTCTTCATTGTTTTCCTTCTCAACCTTTGAGCTAAAAGACTGTTGATTCCCAATCATGTAAAAACTATTTCTGATGAATTGGATTAGTTGATTTCTACCTTCAAGCTGATGATAGTGAAGTTCATGATACCATTCAACTGCTGGTTTCCCTGCATGATTAGTTTCTGCTTGAAATTCATCATCATCATCATACTGATCAAAAATTGGAAAATAATTAGTATAAACAATTTCACCAATCAAGCATGCTGGGTTATCAGTTTGTCTTTCTTTAAACTGATCTACAAGTTTATTTTTTGTTTTAAGACAACAAGGTTCAGAAGGTAGATGAGCAAGAGTGTATGTTTTATAAAAAATGTCAAAGGTTGGTTGTTTATTGATAATCTGATCGATTTTTTCTTCTGTCAAAGGGGAAGATGTTCTTGTTTTTCTTTGAGCAGAAGTACAACAGTTCCCTTTCTCTTGTGTTAGCTGATTTTGAGGCTGGATGTATTCTTGAGCCTCTTCTATTGAATCAGTACTTGTGCTTGTAGGGAAACCTTGAGAGTTTTCTACTGTTTCCTGATATAATTCTGTCTCGAGCAACTCCTCACGATTGTTATGATACTCGACTTGAATACAAGGTTCATGAGCTGTTTCTTCTACATTATCAGGATGCCACTTTCTTTTTAAAATCTGAAATGAGTTATAACATGGAGGGAGAATCCATATATGTGTTGATTTTTCTTCTATTTTAGGTTCTGTGTTTCCTGGGAGGCTTATTGTTTCCTCAAAGCACTGCTCACTTTGTGCATTTTCATTTTGGTCATAAAATTCTCTTAACAGCATAACACAAGATAGAGGTATGCTGCTAGAACTTTCTTGGCAACCTCCTTCTTTGTTTTCTCTGTAATCTTGCTCATCATACAAATTTGGGTTGTTGTTTATGTATTGTAGTGGTTGAGTCTGTTTTTGATTAGGAGAAGGCATGGGTTGCTCGGATAATCAACATTTATATCAGCCTCATGCATATCCAATATTTCATTAAGTATGTTCATTATTTTTCTGATTCTATCTGAAAATACCTCTAGCTTTGACTCTGAAGAATTTCTTTTCTATAGATCTACTTTGTCTTTTCTTATTTCTTCTAACCTTCTCTCTCTTTCTAGTATGTTGAATTCCATAGTAATTTCTGTATTCTGCATTTCTTCCAGGTTTGAAGGGTCTCTTTCTCTTATCTGGAATTCCAAATCAAGGTCAAAAGTACTTGGGTAGTGTAAGAGAGCCCACCCCAAAGGTGGCTTTATCCTAGTAGGCATTGCATTGTATACCTTATTGAACTTGGCTGAAAATTTTTGTACTATCTCCCCTGGTTGTCTTTTTAAATTCTTGTATTCCTCTATGATGAGAACTTCATTTCCCCTGATTTAGCACCTCTCTAAGAAGACTTGAGTAAATTGATGAAAATTGATAATGCTTGCAGTTGGAAGGTTCTTAAACCAACTCTTAATTTTTCCTTGTAATGACAAAGCAAAAATTATAATACGCAAATCATCTTCTTCTATTTCATGGAGGTCAAGTAAATCCTCAAGATTTTGAATGTGTTTTTCAGCGGTAACTATTGAGCTTTCTCCATCAAATCTGGATAGTTTATTTGCAAGATTTTCAGGGAGGGCTTGGAAGTTAGGAGGAAAAATCATAGGCTTGTATCTTTCCAGGATATTTGTGGGTACAGGTAGTGTAGAAAGAGATTTATGGTTGTTTGAGTTTTCTGCTAGAGGAGGGAAGGTCGCATGAGGTTTCTTTTTCACTAGATCTTCCACAGGTGAATTTGGGGTAAGCAGAGGTGCATAATACTGATCATGATCTAAAATTTGAGGCTTAGATTTTTTATGCTTGAGATCCTTCCGATGATAAATGTAGATCTCATCAGTGTATCCTTGATCATGCTTAAATTATGATAGAACATAGTTATAGATAAAAAAAATAATTTCTGGAATCCAACTTAGGCCTAAATGCTTTTTCTTTCTAGGATGACTGGTCATGTTTCAGGCTTTTCCTCCAGTGGAGTCTTTAGGTATATTGGGAGTTGTGGAGTCACCATGTGGAGGATTTCAAAATTTTGAGATGAGCTGCTGTCCACCATTAGCAATTGAATACCAATCTAATGAGGTTTGTGGGTCTTCTGAGCTCTTAAGGATGTCTAAGATGCATTTTACTCAAAAGTACCCAGTGGAGTTGCCATTATGTTGGGGTCCTATGATTTAGCAGATTGGCATACTAAATGACAAGGCAACATTAGAACCACTTTTGAATCCTAGGATCTAGCCCTCCTGGATTCAAAGAGGAATATCTCTATATGTGTTTTCAAATATATATCTTTAGGGCTTATGATATGATATTAGGCTAGTTATGAAGCACAAGGGGGTTTATTTCTTTTTGGTTGGGAATCATTAAATGAGAAGGTCATGTGAAGTGAAGAAGGAAATAAGTGGAAGGATGTTTTAGCATGGGAAGATAGGTCAAAAAATAGTGCTAAACCATTGGGCTATGAAGTCATAAAAGGGCTTACTTGCACAAAAACTATTCAAGGGTTTTCAAAGGACAAGTCATCTATATCAAAAGATATTTTAAGTTGATTTGATGTTATGAAACATTAAGGAGTGAGGTGAAAGAAGCAACATGTAAGAAAACAAAGGGCACCCTAAGATTAGGTAAGGACTTTTAACCTATCCTACTTTTGACATACTCTTAAGAACAGAAAACATATAATAAAATAAAGGGCAATATAAGATCAGGTAAGGGCTTTTAACCTAGGTTACTTTTGACATGCACTCAAGGGAAAAAACATGTAAGATAAACATAAAAGAAACCTAATATCAGGTAAGGACTTTTAACCAAACCTGCTTTTGGCACACTTTTAAGGGAAATCTTCAAAACAGTTGTTTAAGACTAAACAAGGGATAAGGCTAACCCTAAAATTCCTTGATTAAGACTCTACTTAGCATGCAATGATAATATCATTCAAGAACAATAACTCAAGTTCTACTCAGCAAGGCATGGTCTCACCAACATTTCTTGACTGGTTATACTCTATTGAAATCATTCCCAAACACACATTTAGTAGAAAACATAAAGATAAAGATTTTCAGTGAGAGATAGGGTACTTTGCAGTATATCCTACTCTATATTTGCTATTCTTTATCAAAGAAATATGAACACAGTGGAAACATAAGGAAAATAACAATTACAGTGAGGATAACATCACCAATGATTTAGATCAGGATCCAGTGAATCTGCTTGTCTATTGATGTTAAAAAAAAATTACAAAATTTGAGTCCAATAGCTTTTACAGTCCAATGCTTTTCTTCCAAGCCTACTATATTAAAACTACTCAAAAACTCTTACTCAATAACAGTTCAGACAATTAACAATTTTCCAACCATTACAATGAATTTTCTGTGAATACTTATAGGTGAAAGAGGAAGCTGAGTTTTGCAGAAATCGTAATAAATATGAATTAACACAAAGTGGGAGAAGTGTTCGAATTCCCATTCTTCTTAATGACCGTTTCATTAACTGTTTGTACCATTTTGGTAGTTTTTCTTGTTTTTATGCATATCTAGTAGGCATGGTAATAACTCCGAAGTGTTTCTTTGAAGATAACTATGTTTGAGGTACCCTGTTTGACTTCTCGGATAAGCAAACTGTTAGTTTTTTGGGTTTTGTAGCCCCATGCTTGCTTAATAACTATTCTGATAGTTTCACATATGGTTTTTCAGCAGGATGGTTGTCAAATTTTCTATGGAAAGTAAAGTAGGCGACATGTGTCCTTTTATTCCTTTGGAGAAATAAATACGTCTGTAGATGTGGCATTTGAGACTTTCTTCTGCCGATCTGTCTTGTTTTAGCCCCTTAAACATTGATTTGCCTTTAATTTGTGCTTTAAGGCTTCTTCTGATCATATTTCGGGCTTTCTGTCCTTTGCTGATTGTATTAACCTTTAATCCTTCGATTTCTTCACTGATCTTCATTATTGTTCCCTGTGTACAGGTGGTTGTGCCAGAGGGTTTACTGTGTGACCAATGTCCATAAAACATTTGATTAAGCTTGTAATTTCGACCCCTCGGTCCCTTAGCCACTGTTTCTTTGGCTGTAGGAGACCTGTGGATAAATTCACCAATAAACCTACGCATAATGAAAAACTAATTATAAAATCCTGTGGGTTGGGGTTTAACCACAACAGAGGGCTTTGGCTGTTGTTGTGGAGCAGTGCAGAGGAGGTGAATGCAGTGGGGTGAGCTTCTATGGCGGAATCCAGACAGAGAAGGTATAAACAGGATTTATGGCACGAAATAAAAAAGGTGGTTTGGAAAAAACGGTAGCAGTTTTCACGTGGGATGAACGAGGTAAGTGGTAATGGGTGAGGAGAACGCGATACATGCCAACGGCTGACACGTATGCTCTTGAAAACTGCCCATTTCACGTTCAAAATGAGCGATCAACTTTATTTGTGAAATGACCGTGAAAATGGTTCTAGACTGTTCGATCTGGAGGGGGTCAGATCTACAGTTGTAAGAAAACATGAAAATAGAAGAGATGTGTGGTGGAACATATGGTGGGGCCGAGGTGACGTAAGCTACTTTTTTGCGTAGCAGGGAGGCTCTGAAGTTGGGTAAACAATATTCGTCGAAGGTTTATAGTGATGAAGGGTTATACACTATGTATGGGCGCATATATAAAGGGAAATCAAAAGGTGAAGTGGGATGGAGTGAAGACGATTCTGGGCCATTAGATCTGGGGAGAAGATAAATCAACGGTGGAGATTATGAGAAAAAAACATGGGAAGGCCTCGCGTGGTTGGGTGGGACCAGCAGGAATATATGGAAAATATAAAGAAAATACACATAGCGGGGGCACTTTGGGGTACGAAAATATTTGTGGACCCAGTGCCTCTGTCGTGGATCATGGCCATTGGATGAAAATTTCATGCATCCCAAGGATTCAAATGCGAGGGCACTACTGTGTTTGACCTATGCATGGAAAGTGCCCGTAGGTGGAGGAAAATGGAAATCAGCGCGAGCCATCAGATCCATGAGATAGAGGGTGGAGGATCCATCGCAAGATCAACGATCGGCCGAACAAAGGGTCCGGGGAAGAAAAATTAGGAAATTGTGATATGTGATGCGATGAAAATGGTGGATTACCGATGCGATGGAATGATGAATTGTCGATGCGATGAAATGATGAATTGCTGATTTGCCGAGGACTGTCGGATCTATGGTGAGATTGACGGTGGGGATTTAAAGTGGGAAGGCACATCGCATTTCGCATATTGACGGAAAAAAGAGAAAAGGCAACGAAAACTTTGAAAACGCCGAGGGCCGATAGCGATGGGGGCTTAAGAGACATGAGCCGACGGTCACAGAGTAGGTCTTCTGGCGGAAAGGGGCTGAGAACTTAAGTCATCGAGGCTTAAATATGTTTATATGAAAATGATTAGATTTAAAGGTCGAAAAGGGGTTTTTGAGTTTTTTTCAGGTTCCGATAGAGTAAACGGAGGGGTTTTTAAACCAATAAAAAGGGATTTTTATGGTTTAACAAGGGATTTTTTAGGAATTGGAGGGATAATGAAGGGAAAGTGGGGTTTTTAAGAGGGAAATAATGGATAAGAGGCTTTTGAATGCAGAGATCAAATAGCTGGTTTTTTTGAAGGATAAGGAGCACAGAGAGGCTTCAAGAAGTCACATATTTGCTTCAAATTTGTTTCTTGAAAACCAAAGACCTGTTTTAGCCATCTTTTGCATATGTCAAAATTATGGATGGATAACAAGATCTTCATGGATTGGATCAAAATTTCACCTGAGAGATCCTTTGGATGAGATTCATCCATCATTGCAACATCATCAACCATCTCTATCCATTTCTATTTTCTGAGTTGCAGCTGCTGCCCAACAACTCCGGCATTTCTGCAGATTTTCCATTTTGTACTTATTTCATCCAATCCTTTCAAGGATTGTGTATTGTATGTTATAAGGGTTGAGATCTTTCTCCCCCTTATTTATTTGAGCTATATATTGTCATATCCATATATTGATATCATTTTTCAATAGTTCTCCTTCGAGGATTGCGCAGTCATAGCCAGGGCTTCTTTTGTATAGCAATATTTCTTCATTTATCATGTATATGTTTCATTGGGGCTGCATTGCCTAACTTGAGAGATCATTTCCTCAATATCTTGTATACATTGAGGATAATATAATCTAATGTAATGGTTATGTGGACCTTCCAGCATTCTTGTATTAATGTATTCACTGTTATTTCCAGCTCATGTTTATGTATTTCTGATCTCCACATTGGTAATATCTTGAGATATTCCCAATAGTGTAGCTGTTCCTAATTTGGAATATTACAATTGTATCATCTCCAGTTGTATTTATGCATAATATAACTGCACTGTAGCAGCTCTCCGGCATTTTTTGTTGCAACAATATCTCATTTTTTAGAGTGTTTATGTATTGGAGGCTTGTGTGATCACATTCTATGTTTAGTGCCTCATTCATTTGCACTTATTTTCTACATCTATGATCAATAACATGTATTTCTATTGGTATCATGATTTTATGTGTTAAATACTTGCTTGTGCTTTCATTTTATGAGCTATATTGCTGCTATTTCCAATTGGGAATATTACAGTGGTATCAGAGCATAATCTTGGCTCAGCCTGTGCATTCAGCCAATATTTCACCATGAGGATTAGCTCTTCACCAGAAGAGGAGATGTACAGAAAAAAAAAAAATAAGACTCCATTATTTGGAGGAAGAGAGGAGGAGGAGCTCTCAAAGTCTCTCTTTCAAACTATGCAGAATATCAAGAGATATCTCAAGAAGATGAGATGAGAGAGAGAATCTCCAAAGGAGTTTGGATCTAAAGAAAATTCTAGATTTGCACATGATATGTGTGAGCATGCAGCTACACACTATGATTCACAGTGCAGTCATATGCCCAGATATACTATGAGGGAGATGAAAGAGGAAGAAATGCCTAGGAGGGAAGCTATTAGTGATTATTTGCAAGAATATGAGTCTCAAACTAAGAAGTTTAGAGATCATATCACTTTTCAAGAGTTTTGCAAGACCAAGGTGGAGAGGAGCAAGTAGCATGACATGAGTAGATTTTTTCTATCTACTTTTGATGGATCACCAACATGTTCAGCTAGAGCTTGGGTGGAGGATTTACACACCTATTTGCAGCAGCACCAAGTTTCTGAAGACGAAGCCATCAAAGCTGCAGCACTGTGTTTTTAAGGTAAGGCCTATGCTTGGTGGATATTTGAGTATTTTTCATTAAGAAATGAAAATATTTCTTCTTATGCAAAGTTCATAAGATATTTGTGGAAAGGTTCGATGGAAAACATTCTGAAACATCATTGGTGGAACCAAACAAACCTAAACAAACAAAACCTTTGCAAATGATGGAGGGACCTATAAAATCAAATCCACTTCAGAAAACTGTTGGAGAAGCTTACATCTTGCATACTACTTTGCTAGAGGCAATATCTCTGTTTCATATCCTTGGATAAGAAGGCATCAAGATCCCTTTTTCAAAAGAGGACCCTCTTATTGAGAAGGTGACTCCCATTCATATTGAAGATGGAGAGAAGAATGGGGGAAACATCACTTTCATATCTAGAGCACATATAGAACCTCATGCAGAGGTAGATGGAGCACTTGCTCCAACAAGAGGGATTCTTGTATCATTGCAAGGAATTCCCCAGGATCTCATATATGGAGGTCAAGGCACAATCAATGAACAACATGATTGTGAAACATTGCAGATGGAAAGAGAAGGTAGGGAGGAAGGTCAGCATCACATGATGAGGAGCACACACCCCTATCTATTTCAGAGAGCTAATGAAAAGAAGAGGCAGACTAATTTTCACTATGAGGGCAAGGACAAAGTTTTTCATATATATGTACACTCTACTCTTGACATTGATGTCTCACTACATGGAGGCATTCCACCAGGGGGACCACCATATCTAGAGATTATGAGAGATGCTTCACATGGGATTGTACCACTCTTAAATCCTGGAGGGGTGGATACTTTAGAGGGGTCTATTATAGTGTAGAGGGTTTGGGATAGACTCAAGGAGGAGGGAGACATTCTCCCATTTTTAGCATTTCCCACTCTCACTACATATACTACGCTGACAGAATTTTCTGTAGTGATGGAGGATGGCACCTTCATGGTGCAAGGGAGTTGCTCCATGGGTTTGGAGAAATAGAGGGTACTTCCTTTGAGGAAGGAATCATCCATACATTTGAGTAGAGGGAGGCCACTCATGCTTACATTGGCTAATATCAGGAGGTTCTTCTTGGATGGTATCTTCTCATGAGAGGCCAACATCCAAAAGTCACCACTTCTATTTAAGCATGAGAAGTTGCATGATGGGCATGGAAGCACTTTGGAGAATGAATTTGGCATGAGGGATGTCAAAGGAGAAGACAAAAACATGTTGGGAGCTTCACATTTCAGATCTTCAGCGCTGTCTCTTAGGAGGATTGATCCATATTGGAGGTCTCAACTATTGGTAGAGTACTCCAAGGATCTTGCTGCTTGCAAGATTCTTGATGACCCAGAGGGAGATGATAGATACATGGTGGTTGATGAGGTAATCTATTCTTGTGGTAGATTCTTCTTGAATAGAGTTTCTGAGCTCAAGAGGAAGCTACTACATGCAGCACATGTCGACTTTATTTCCATGCACTTTGATGCATTTCATTATTTGATGGAGGATTTCACTTGGGAGGGCATCCAGCATGATATATTTCAGCATATGGAGAGATACATAGCCCAGATGGTGATAGAGAGGATGTCACAGTCACTTCACTACTCATGGGGGGTGAGGGAGAATTCTCAGTTGAGCCATTTCAGCTCAAGGACCAAAGTACATGGTAGAGAAGGTACACATTTGCATTATGATTTACACTTCCTTACTTTATATGAGCAACATGTTGTATCAAGGAGGGTAATTCATTCTTATAAATTATATTATGATGTACTTGAGGCCAAATTTAGCATTGAGATTGGCTATCCTTTTGGTGGTTTGTGGGGGAAGCCACGTGATTCTTGGTGTGCACCATTGACACCACATTTTACCTTCATGATCCTATCTTATAGGATGATTGTGGAAGAAAAAAAGTGGCTGGAAAAGAACTTGTTATGCTTTTATTTGAGGCAGGCAGGGGATGCACTACGCTAGTTCCATGTGTGGAACTATGATCCACTTTCCGGTTGTCATATGGAAACTTTATTTCATTGGTTTTTGCTTCCATATATTGCTGATGTTCCTATGTTCATGGGAAGTTTTGTTTGGAGAGTGGGACAAGAGTTGGAGATGCCCATTGGGGGTATGATTCTCTCTACTTTACATGTTGCATATCTCAGGAGAAACAATGGGAAAACCATGATTTCCATACTACATCTCTTTTCTTCATGTGGGAGGAGCCATTTGGAGAACTTGAGTTTTTGGAGGAGGCACTTCATGGCTGATTTGCTTGGTGGGGTAGCTTGGTCCATTCTTGGAGGCCATGAAATTTTAGCCCAAGATCAGCAGCAGCCCCACACATATCATAAATGGAGAGAGAAAAAACTTGGGTGGAAGAATTTAATCTCTCCATACAACCCCAATACATTGCATGAACCGGGGGTTGAGGATTCTTTTGATGAGCTCCCTAGAATGGCTCATTTCATTTGGATGATAGCATGGGTTTGGGAGTTTCTCATTGGGAATCATATCCCCTATGCTTGTCATAAATCCTACCTTGAGGAGGCCATTGGAAAATAAGAAGGTTTCCACTTACACCTTCTGTTGTACCCAACTAGATCTTCATCTAATTATTCAAATGGGCCAAAATTCCATATTCAAATACCACATTAAGGCCTGGCCCCTTTTTCCACAAACTTAAACCACTTCCCCACCGTGCATCGTTATGAAACTTCATTATAAAGTTTTTATGTATATAAAACCTCATTTATTAATCGCAATCGCAATGTCTGTTCCAATCGAGAGTTAAGTTACAACTGTTCCGATTAATCCCTCGTAAACATTTGCGATGCGATTGATCGGGTAATCACATCTCTCCGATTACCCCATCAACCCGATCACTCCATCCTCACCCGATCGATCGCGTCACACTTCTTCCCAGTCGCGATTTCAACCACCTCCATGCCCCAATCTCCGATCGCGATTGGCCTGCTGGGCCCCACCATATGATACTTCCGCCTGTCCGTATAAAAGGCATTTTCCTTGGTAAATCAGGAAGTCATTGGAATTTCAGTTTTAAAAAGGGAGTTCGCCCCCAATCGCATCGGAAGTTATCTGTGTGTCATCCCTCCCCTCTCCCTCTTGTGATTTTCGATTGCGATTAGATCCCCGGGTCCCACTCCATGATATCCACGTCATCCCTTTCGCTAATCCTCTCGTACGCCCGTGTGTCACCTACATCCACCCCAGTCACTCATGTTTTCCATTGACACATATTATCACAAATTCATATTATATACCTCTTCCTCGTTTATCAAGTGTCATTCCATTGTAAATCCTGCCGCTTCCCTTTACGTCTCCGCTATTCTCTTGTGTTTTCCGTTGCTCCCCATTGTCCACCATTTTTGCGTATCTTCACCTTCACACACATGTAACTCATCACACCATTGTCCGAGTGCCTATTTTCCTTAAAAAATTTATGGATTATTGCAGGTTGCGGCAACAGGGAGCCTCTATTAATTTCCGTTCCCATTAATAGAGACTGGATACATTTCAAAGGACCATTCAACAGGTGCAGAATGATGGAGCAAAGATCTGGGAAGATATACTGATAAGACCATCATTTATGGAAGCTAAATGAACATTTATTAAATTCCCAAGGCGATTCAAAATGGGCGGGTGTTGGTAGCTGGAAACATAAATGAGGTTACAAAGAATATCAACAGAAGACCAAGGAGTTCAGTGTCCGGCACCGAAAAATATAAATTCCGGCTTCAGGCTCAAGGGGCCGAGAGTACCATGCACGAACACAAGCAACCTCAAGGCTTTATTGCAACAGATTTTCCCACTCCAGCCAAGTACATTCATTTATATGGTAGTCAATCATGGTATGGGCACGAATGTTTTCTGCCATTTTGTTCAAATTAAGTCATTAAGTGTGTTCCAACTACCTCCTTCTCGAGAATTCTCTTTATTTTCTATAAAAGCCCAGAAATAAGACATTAGAAGGGTTCCAGATTTCTATCAGCAAACTGTGTAGTGAGAAGGCTTTTGTATACATTTTGTAATATTTCTGTATGAAGGTTCAGAGCCCGTGCGGTCTCAGTGAGGAGGAGTTATAACTGTAATGAGGATTCTGGTCTTTGGTATCTCACAGTATGTAATTTCTTTTATGTGTTAATACAATCTCTCATTTCATGCTATTTTCTTCTTGTATCATGTTCTAGAATGTGAGTGGCTCACTAGTTTGCAGTAAGTGTTCATCCCAGTTGATGACCTTTCTGGAATTAGTTGAGCGCTTTAAATAGGCCTAGTCGTGATATACTGTTCCATGCTCATCTCTTCCATATTTTCTGCTATATCAGTTATTTTAGAAGGGTGCTTTTCAAATGCCAGGATTGTGTATGGATTCTTGAATTGACAAGCCCATGCATGGTTTTGTTGTATATCTGGGTATCAATCTAATATCAACTGGTATTTTCTCCTAATTTCATTCACTGCATCCACTCTTTGATACCTGATTTCTGTGATATATTATTTGAACTGGCCCTCTTTACAGTAAGCTGACTCTTAACTGTCTAAAGCCTTTATATTGGAGTTTTACATGATGTTCCTACATTATTATTATCTTTGTATTAGCTTCTGAGAGAGATTGGTCCCATTCAAATTATATTCCTTGTTTAACAAGAGATAGTAAGCGAGCTTTTTGGACTGACAACCCAAGCTATATAATGAGATCCTTGCTATATTAAGATGCCCTAGGCACTGGTCTATAGCAACTCTAGACTGTCTCTAGGGGGTGAAAAAATTGTCCACAACATCTTTCTGGCGCCGTTGTCAGGGAACGAATTCAAGAATATTAGTTTCCCTGGGCCTCGACAAATTGTTTTCACTCTCTAATCAGGTGAGCATGGAGAGTTGAAGAGTTGCGTATCTCTTACCTTGGCGACTCCACTGCTTTCATTTAATAAATTTATTGGTAGTCCTCGCTCCTTGTAAGCCACATTTGAGGTCAGATACATCTCAATCAAAGACACCTTACGTGTCTGACCCTGAGAAGATCATTCATAAAAGAGTCTGGAAGGAGCGAAAGTCAGCTCGCGCTGAAAACCCTGAATATTCCGTTGAAGATTATCCGCCCTCTTCTTCTCAAGAAGTTAGAACAGAAAAACCCAAGTTTTACTCGGAAACACCATGTAGAGGAAGTGCCTGGATTGGAGAAGATTCTCATCCTACTTTCGAGGCCGAGGAAATTAAAGAAGTTACAGAAGTAATTGTTGTTAACCGTGAACTATTCCCATCCACACCTCAGGCTTCTGTGCAATATATTCCCATTGTCATTCATACTCCAGTTCCTCCTACTCCTCTCCCTTCATTTGTTTCTCAGACTGTTGCTCAACCCCCACCTCCTCCAATGGCCAATGTTCCTGTTTAGTTCCAATTGACAATGTCAATTAGAGTTTAATTTAATGTCAACCTGGGAAGGTAAACTTAGAAGTGCTTATCTAAAATATATAGATCTAGAAAGATTCCTAATTTGTCCAAGATCTTAAAGTCCCCTTACAAGAACATATTCATTAAGATATCTTTCAATAACTAATCAAACATAGATCTAATAATTGTATGAGGTCTTACAGTTCTCTTACAAGAACATTTTCAAATAAGACTCTTCCAATATTAGAACATTTAGCAAAGCTTAAAAATTGAAATGAAACAAACCTAAATCTAATAATTGTATGAGATCTTATGGTTCTCTTACAAAAACACTTTCAAATAAGATCCTTCCAATATTAGATCATTTAACAAAGCTTAAAAACTGAAATAAAACAAAAACATAAATAAATTATACCTAAATTAAGCAAATAAGCATGCAAGTGAGGCCATGGGGGCCCTCCATAACTCCACAAGCACACCACTTCAATGGAGACTCAAATGTAGAAGCAAAATCGAAGTATGGATCTTTATTTCAAAATCTCCATTACAAACCAACTCTAAGCTTCTAAGATTCCATACTCCAAAATTCTAAGATTACAAAACTTCAAGATTACAAAAACTAAGATTACATATGGAGGAGATTGTACTCCTATTTATACAATGAGATGAGTAAAAAAATCATAATGATCATCCACTAATCTCTCTTTAGTTCCATACATCTCTCAACCATCTAGACATATAACCCCTTTTGTCCTTGATCTTCTCCATGAGATCATAATCTTCTCCATGAGGTTTATCTTCTCAAATTCGAATTTGATCCTTCAAGGCCACATAAAGGTGTCTTGGAAGCTTCCTTGGCACCTACACATGTCACAAAAACAACCCACTTTCCATGTATAATGTAAAATATATTATTTTCTAAGATTTAATCAAGAATTTCTCTCAAAAATGCTTAAAAATAAATAATATTTGGAAAATATAAATTAGACCCATTAATGGTGAATAATAGGGAAAATGAAGTGACATGGTGGTGAATAATGGGTGATAAAATGGAAGCATAGGTAAAAAATGTATGGTAATGAGTGACATTTTGAAACCCAAACATACTCCCCAACTGAAGCTCTTGCATGTCCTCATGCAAGCTACTACAATGACTTATTTAATTTTTAGATGAGCTTCCTTTTATAAGATGTTTGGTTCTTGTGTAACAAGCATCTTTCAATCATGGACTTCCTTTTAACTTTGCACATATTTGGATAACTTTTATTTTTGCAAAGCATTTGCATCTTTGAATGATTGTTTCTTGTGTTACAATCATTATTTACTTTGTAGAGATCTCTTTTTAATGATTGTTTCTTGTGTTTACAATCATTATTTACTTTGTTGAGATCAATCATTTCAAGAAGTCATTTAATATGCTCATCATTTTGTAGTAGTTTTATTGTGGGAAAACTATGTGGGTTAAGATGTAATATGAATGAGGGAAAAAAAATGAAGTGTGAAGTGTGAAATTCCCCCTCCCCAACTGATGGTTTTTGGCAATTTTTAATGAGAAAGGGAATAATGAAATAGTGGAATATTTTCCAAATATCATCATTTTAGCATCTAAAAATAATTTCAAGATTAAAGGTTAGAAAACATCATACCTTACTTACCTACAGAAGTGGATGAATCATGCATGTTTAGTTGCTGCAACTCTGATCTGAAGATTCTTCTGCAAGTTGTGGATGAAAGATGGATATGTATTGTTGTATCTGCTGCTAGATAGTCTGATGAATCTGATGAGTCTGCTGAATATGGCTGAAAATGTATAAGGCTTGGAAGGTATACAAAATATATAAGTTACATTTTCCTCCCCCCAACCGTATTTATTGACTTGTCCTCAAGTCATGACAAATTGAAAAACAATGAAAGGAAATATGCTTCATCTCCTACAAATTATTGGTCTTCAAGTCTTCAACGCTCGATGGCACAAATCTTACTATGTGATTAAATGTGCTGGTGTCGAACATAGTAAGAAGTTGTTGACTTAGTTGCCATTAATGAATGCCACTAGCCAACATGAGAGCTCCCACCATTGATTCCAATGGGAGTCAAGATGCCTAACACATCTTTGTAGATACGAATAAGTTTGTTGTCATCGAGTCACCTACAAGATCCAACGAACAAGGGATATTAATGTACTCCCATTGTTCATTGGCAAGAGTACTTGCCATTAAGGCATGCAAGCCTCTACGTGTTTTTACAAAGATAATTAGACTCTAGGACTTTGACTCAGTGATGTACATAGAAGCAGGGTTTTATTGGCGAAAATAAAAGCGAAGGAAATGACAAGGAAAATGACAATAAGTGAGTTTCTTGTAAGTGAGCTTCTTGGTTTTATTTTGTTGGTTAGGGGTGAATGGAAAGAAGTAGATTTGACTGCATGATTGAAACTTGCTGGGAAAAAAAAAAAGGATTTTGGCTTGCATTGAGGACTCATTGGGATTTACAATTTTACAAAGGGAATAAAAGACTGGTTGTAATGAATATGGACTTATTCACATGATTCATCATAAAATTGATCTGTTGGAAGTCCAACTGTCGACAAATTAGACTCCTTGAATGTTCATCCGATTAACGCAAACCTGCAAAAACTTGGTATTCACAAAACATAAATATATCCAAGTAAAAGTGATCAATTTCTACTTGGTTTGTTTATGAAAAAATTAAACACCAATGAAATGGATTTAAGTAAAATCAAATGTGTAAGTTTGCTCAATCTTATGACTTTCCATTTTAAAATATGAAATCAGTCTAATTAATTCCCTTATTATGTAAATAAAATTTAATTTCGTTGCAATTATGCAAATCCCGACCATCGTCGAAATTGTTTCATGATTTGCATTTATGATATTGAATTTCACATGTCGTCATCGATCGATCTTGTATTTGCCAAAATCTGCATCATTTAAAACTTGCAAGATGTTAATACAAATGCATCAAATAAAAATAAAAATAAAAATAATAAAAAAATTCAAGAAGAAAACTAATTTTTCCTGTGTCATTTTTTTTTTTTTTGTGCAAACCGTGCAAATATTAAGCTTCCAGACTCCAGACAGTAGCGGTGCTAAGTTTAAGGCACTGTAGAACTTCTTGATATGAGAAATAAAAGGCATAATACTGCTTCAAAACAAGTATCTTCAATGTTCTCATCTTTTTGATAATAAATGTGCATCATTTACTACAGGATTTTAAACAAGTATGTATGTGATCTCTATTGATCATTCCGTGAGCCATCACAACAATTTTTTTTCAATTTGTTCCAATCATGAAATTCACATCAATTTTAATGACAATTTTTTTTATGGCAAAAAAAATAAAAATAAAATAAATAAATAAAAAACAACAATAAAGCATGACAATTTTATTTTAAATTTTTTTTTTAAATTAAAATAAAACATACATGAAACATTTTATATAAACATATTTACAAACAACACTAACAATATTTCAAAAAAAAAAAAAAATACACTACATAACATATATAGATATATATAACAAAAGCTATAACATTATATATACAATACTAACAATATTTCAATACACTACATAACATATATATATATATAACAAAAGCTATAATATGTTTAAATAAAATAAATAAAAAGTAAATAACGACACTCTAACAATAAAACAACGTATACATACAACACTTTATGTGAACTAAAAACAACCCATCGTAATAGTATACAAATTTTGCCATAAAAATAAAAATAAGAAACGTTAAATGTGAATATCATTGAAATGACAAATGGATGCAGCGCTGAGGAATTAATGCTCCACCAGAGAGGATCCTTGCTATGGCAAAACAGAGAGGCACACATCTTCTGGAACAGAAGAAGCCATCTTGCTGCATAATCGGATGTTAATTATCTTGAGCGTTATCTCTCCCTCATTTCGTGGACAGAAAAATCGATTTTCTTATTTTTAGACGATTTTGTTCCACCAAAATTTCTGGAAAATCTCTCGCATTAAACAAAATGTCTATGAATAGAATTTACAACAACCTGATTGCAATTTGCAGCATGATTTCTTTGCTGAGATCATTGTGAATTTTTTTTTTTTTGAAACCGATATTTCAATTTGGAAAAGCCGTGGATGAAGCACTGAAATGAGGGAGAACTAATCGTTGGGTCAATTATCCTCTAAATCCAGCATGACCAGCGATGCATTACTCAGCAAATCGAATGATGTCCTCTCCGTCGTACATGGTCACAACCTCCTTTTCCTTCAGTGCTTTGTGCGTTCTTGCATACGGAGACACTGCGGTTACAGTTTCTAAGTGTTTTGGCTCAGAAGTATATTACCCAAAACAACATTCCTATCTATATTTCCCAAGATTTTTGCAAATCTGTTAATGATTCGTCTGATTGGATCAATTTCAAAGAATGAGATTGGAGTTTTTCACATGGAGCTGAGCATTCTGTGTGCAACTGCTTAGCATCGTAAATGTTTGACCAAACCAATCAAAATGAGTTTGCCAATGTTACCAATCCCTTACGGAATCTAACAGTGATGCTAAAATTGCACAGGTAATCAAATGGAATTCAACGTCGGCTTCTTGACTTTGCTGCTCATAGTTTGTCTATTTGTCGAGTCATACTATTCATGCAATCCTCAAATTCGATTTATATCTTAGTGCCAAATTCATTGGGATGTTATTTACAATGTTTTAGATTGAAACACTCACTCTGACCAACGTATCCTCGGACATTCTATGAAAGGGGCTTCACAAAAAGCATTGCTAAATAAGTTTTACATTGATATCACGGCTCACGTGAGATAGTAGGGCAAATATCGTGTTGATGAGGGAGCAAGATCGTGAGACATGAGTTAATAAAGTAGGGAAACGAAGACTTTGCTGAAGAATTATCAGTCACGTTGATATATGTTCGAAGGCTCGAATATGTTCTCGGAACAGTTTTTAATTTGAGTTTATTGGTTTTCATTTATTCGTTGATTGTGAGGCATCAAACAATATTCATTATCGATTTGTGCATATGCATCTATCACTGCTATCGACGACTATTTGGCATGGCTGTTAATACCTTTCAAAATTTCAATTTTTCTCACGTGAAAATCATCCCTCATGGTGAATGAAACCCTTTGGAGATTGATGAGAATATAAACCCTAATGTTTGAGATTTTAACATGTGAGCTTATTGATTCTTTCCTCAATTTCATTTGGTTTGTTCCTTGGAGGCATTTGGAGTTTATTTGATAATTGAATGAGTTAGTTTTTTTTTTTTTTTTAAACTAAAATCTAAAAAAAATGAATTTGAATCCTATTTCTAAAAATGGTTAGTTTTCAAAAGATTTTTTAATAATAATAATATATATATATTATTATTATGTGAATTTTTTTATTTTTTATTTTTTTTAACTAAAACTTTAAAAGACTAAGTTTTATCTAAAATGTTTTTTTTTTTTTTTTTTTTAAGACTATTTTTCGCTCATTTACAAAATTCTTTATTGTCATATCGCAAATCAATTTTCCAGCAAGATTTTTTTTTTATTTGAATAAATCGATTGATTTTCTGATCTTCCTGATCGCACAAAGCGTAGGAAGAGAGCATACTAATCTCTTGATTTATTTTTATTTCTGCAGGTTAGCGTGGATGGATAAAACACAATTAAGATCTACGACAAAACCTTGCATTATCTACACTCTTTCTGCAATTTCACGGGGGCGTTTAGACTATCGGAAGATAAAGCTTTCCGATAATCAAGCTCCTGGCTCACCCGTGATACAAAAACAAGACGTAGAGATGCAAAGATCTGCCACTGAATTTATTCATGATGATTTATTTTTTGAAAACAAGACTAAAAACTTCTAATGATAACAAATTCTAATGACTTCTAATGAGATCTCATTTTTATTTTTCTAATCTATTCTACATTAACTTGAAAGATGTTTTGTTTTCTAAGTAAAAGAATGCTTCCAATGAAGCCATCTACGGACTAAAAATTTGAACATGCTCACATCAAGATTTAAAAATTGTACATTATGTTTTGCAAGTATGTGAGAATCCTGTCTTAGAGTTGGCTCAAGGTTATTGTCCTTGCTCTCCAAGAAGTACCTGTTCAACATTGTCAAATTCATCATCCATAGATGGATTAGTGAGAAATGGGAGGTTTAAAATAAAAACTGAATCTAAATTAACTATGTGCGAAGATAAAAATGTTCCAAACTTTGAACTCCTTTATGAACCTGCTGTCACCAAGTTCCACAAATTAGTTCATAAAAAAAATGCATAAATAATTACTAAATCCTTCTAATTGCACTTCCCCGGCAACGGCGCCAAAATGTTTAGTTCCAATTGACAATGTCAATTAGAGTTTAATTTAATGTCAACCCGGGAAGGTAAACTTAGAAGTTCTTATCTAAAATATATAGATCTAGAAAGATTCCTAATTTGTCCAAGATCTTAAAGTCCCCTTACAAGAACATATTCATTAAGATCTCTTTCAATAACTAATCAAACCTAGATCTAACAATTGTTTGAGATCTATGGTTCTCTTACAAGAACATATTCTACAAGATCTCTTCCAACATTAGAACATCTAATAAGAACTTAAAAGTTGAAATGAAATAAACCTAGATCTAATAATTGTATGAGATCTTATGGTTTCCTTACAAAAACACTTTCAAATAAGATCCTTCCAATATTAGAACATTTAAAAAAATTTAAAAGCTGAAATCAAACAAAAACATAAAATAAATTATACCTAAAATAAGCAAATAAGCATGCAAGTGAGGCCATGGGGGCCCTCCATAACTCCACAAGCACACCACTTCAATGGAGACTCAGATGTAGAAGCAAAATTGAAGTATGATCCTTTATTTCAAAATCTCCATTACAAACCAACTCTAAGATTACAACTCTAAGCTTCTAAGATTACATACTCCAAAATTCTAAGATTACAAAAACTTCAAGATTACAAAACTTCAAGATTACAAAAACTAAGATTACATATGGAGGAGATTGTACTCCTATTTATACAATGAGATGAGTAACAAACTCATAATGATCATCCACTAATCTCTCTTTTAGTTCCATACATCTCTCAACCATCTAGACACATAACCCCTTTTGTCCTTGATCTTCTCCATGAGATCATAATCTTCTCCATGAGGTTTATCTTCTCAAATTCGAATTTGATCCTTCAAGGCCACATAAAGGTGTCTTGGAAGCTTCCTTGGCACCTACAAATGTCACAAAAACAACCCACTTTCCATGTATAATGTAAAATATATTATTTTCTAAGATTTAATCAAGAATTTCTCTCAAATATGCTTAAAAATAAATAATATTTGGAAAATATAAATTAGACCCATTAATGGTGAATAATAGGGAAAATGAAGTGACATGGTGGTGAATAATGGGTGATAAAATGGAAGCATAGGTGAAAAATGTATGGCAATGAGTGACATTTTGAAACCCAAACAGTTCCTGCTTTTCTATTGAACAAATATGCTCCCCTGGCCTTACCCCAAGTGCTAAATGATATGCCACAGGATTATTTGAAAATTCTATCGAGATTTAATGGTGAAAATGAAATTGATGCTCAGAAACATATTGAGACTTTATGCTCTTTTGCAGAAAACTTGAATGTTGAACATTTGGATGTGGTCTTGAGATTGTTTGTGCAATCTTTAGAGGGTGAAGCCAGAAAATGGTTCAAAACATTGGGAAATCATTCTGTGACCACCAAGGACCAGATGGAGAATAATTTTCTCAGGAAGTGGGGAGAGAAGAAAGATCATGGTCAGTGCCTTACTGAATTTAATACTATGAAGAAGAAACAGAATGAAGGGGTATCAGAATTTATTAAAAGATTCAACAAGTTGTATTTGAGCCTGCCTCCTGAAATGAAGCCCCATGAAACAGCTGCTAAGGTAGTTTTTATAGCAGCCTTTGATTTTGATTTTGGCTTCGCTTTGAGGGAAAGAAAACCTGCTACATTAGATGATGCACAGTCAAACGCTCTGGAATTGGAAGCAAACTTTGCCTCCACTGGGAAACTGAAGGGAAAAGCTGAACAAGATACTAGGAGGAGAGGTAAAGAAGAAGTTTCCACCTCTAATCAGGAAAAAGATTCAGACAAAATGGATGAAATAAGCAAAATGATAAAGAATATGGTCAAGCTCGAACTGGAAGCTAAAAATACAGCTCCCAAGAACTATTACAATGCTCCAAACAGAGGATACAATCCTCAGTATAGAAGGCCACCATTGCAGATATTGCCGAGAGAAGCAAAGGAACAACAAGACCAGGTACCTCATCCCTTATACCTGGAAGGGCCAACAGATGACTCCACTGGAGATGCAGCTTATGGATTAGAAGATTCAAATTTGGCTCTTTCAAATAATGATGATATGGAGTGCCCATTGCAAGATGAATAAAAAGAAGCAGAGATTGATCGTTATTGTAAGCAATTTGCTGATTTCATGCAAGCACAATTCAATGTAAAGTATGATCTCAGATCTTCAAGAAAGAGGACCCGAACTCAAGACCAAGAAGAAGAGCCACCTCAAAAAGAAGCGTCCTCTCAGAAGGAACCAGCAACAAAGAAGAACATAGAAAAAGGTAAGAATCCTCTAAATGCTCCTTTGCAGCCCAATGATCAGATTCCCTCTTCTTCAAAAGTAGTCAGTTCTCCTAATGTTGAGCCAGTGTCAAAAGAAATTAAGTCTTCGGCTGAAAATAAGGAGTCAAAAGAAGTTTTGATAGAAAAAACCCCATCTGCTTTCAATTTGAAAAAGGAACTTGAGAAGATTAAGATTCCTGTCCCCCTGACTGAGCTACTAAAACAGCCTGTATATCAGTCTCAAGTTACTTCCTTTATACTCCCTCCTGAAACACCGATTGTGCTTGATAGTTTAAACCTTTAAGAAGAAAGACCCATGGTAGTCTTTGGTCCACATGTCGAGGAGATAGACCCTTCTACTCCTCCTTTTTACGTGTCTCTAGTCATCCATGACCTGCTGTTACATAATTGTATGTTGGATTCTGGAGCCTCCCATAATCTTATGCCTTTGTCTGTCATGGAACAACTAGGAATACAAATTACAAGGCCATATAAGGACTTATATTCATTTGATTCTAAAAGAGTTAAATTCTTGGGGATGATTAAAGATTTAGTGGTCAATTTGGCCCAAATTCCAGCAAAGAGTGTGGTCATGGACATTGTGGTTGTTGATATCCCAACCCGCTTTGGCATGCTGCTGTCAAGGTCCTGGGGTACGAAAATTGGTGGATCAATCAAATTGGATTTAACATATGCTACTGTCCCAGTCTTTGGAGGCTAGGAGAGGAGGTTATACAGGGAGACTAGATCAGAGAATTCTCCAATTTATAACAAAGAGGGAGATTTTTCATGTTTAATGTTAGAAGAAAATCAAAATTATGCTCATGAGCCCCTTTTTGGTCAAATCCAAGCTGAGCAGCCTAAAGAAGATTGGGAATCGGAAATTTGGACTTTGCATTTTGATGGGGCAAATTCAAAAGAAGGAAATGGAGATGGGGTGTTATTAATTTCTCCCACAGGAAAATGGGTGCCACTATCTTTTAAATTAGAGTATGAGGCTACAAACAATGTATCTGAATACGAGGCACTATTATTGGGACTGTAGACAGCTAGAAACATGGGCATCCAATGTTTAAAAGTCTTGGGAGACTCTGAGCTGGTGGTGAGACAGATCAAAAATCAATGCCAAACTAAGCATCCATGGCTGAGAGCTTATAGAAACGAAGTATGGGACATGATAGAAAATTTCTTCTTGGCATTTAACATATAGTTCATGCCCCGGGAGCAAAACCGGATAGCAGATTCCCTTGCTATAGCTGCCAGCACATTCCAACCCCCTCAGAATCCGCTTTTAAGATATGAAGTGGAGGTACGTTATAGACCATCCATTCCAGATAATATAAAGCATTGGCAGGTATTTGAAGATGATGAACAGATGAAGAAATTCATGGAGACAGTGGGAGAATTCTCCAATATGGAGATTGATGATAATGAGGAGGAAGAAGCTGAAAATACCGTAGAAAACAGATGGGAAGAGAAGATAGCAGGTAATAAAGTGCTGCAGCTGAAAGGAAATGTTATACCTAGAGGGCTGGTGCCTCTAGAAAGATTATTCAACAAGGATGAAATTCCATTGCAGCCAAACAAGATGATAGAAGAAGATCAAGTGGGAGATTTGAATCTGGGTACTTATGCTGATCCCAAAATTGTAAAATTATCTAAAAGAGTCCCAGAAGAATACAAAGAAAAATATTTGAAGTTGTTTCAATCTTACAAAGATGTATTTTCTTGGTCCTATCAGGACCTAAAAACTTTTGATGTTAATATAATGCAGCACAAAATACCTTTGAGGGAAGGTGCAAAGCCTTATAAGCAGAAGCTCAGACAGATAAACCCTCTGCTGCTCCCCTCTATAGAGAAGGAAATCAAGAAGCTACTGAAGGCCAAAATAATTGTGCCATTGAGATACTCAGAATGGATAGCAAACCTTGTCCCTGTTCGAAAGAAGAATGGAGAAATAAGGTTGTGTGTGGACTTTAGAAATCTAAATAGAGCATCTCTAAAAGATAATTATCCACTGCCCAAGATGGACCACATCCTGCAGAAAGTAGTAGGAGCATCCAGAATGTCAATGATGGATGGTTTTTCTGGCTACAATCATGTGGCTGTACTTCCAGAAGATCAGAAGAAAACATCATTCAATACACCATGGGGAACATTTATGTATGCCAGAATGCCATTTGGATTGATTAATGCAGGAGCTACTTTCCAGAGGGCAATGGACATAGCCTTTGTTGGGGAGCGGGACAAGTTTTTGGTGGTATATCTAGATGACATTACTGTGTTCTCAAAGAATGATGATGAGCATATTGAGCATTTAAAAAGAACTTTTGAAAAATGCAGAAGGTATGGCCTTTCTCTCAATCCTCAGAAATCTTTATTTGCATTAGATGAGGGGAAACTCTTAGGGCACATTGTAACTAAAGATGGTGTGAAAATAGACCCTAAGAGAGTGGAAGTAATAAATAGTATTCCTTTACCCAGGAATAAGAAGGAAGTACAGGTGTTTTTAGGCCAAATTAATTTTTTGAGAAGGTTCATTCCTAACTATGCCGAGATAGTTAGGCATATAACTAATATGTTGAAAAAGGAGAATGAAGTAAAATGGTCCCAGGAGTCTAGAGATGAATTCACAAGGATAAAACAGGCATTCGCTGAAGCTCCTGTGCTAGCTGGACCAGATTACAAAAAGTCTTTTATGATATTCTCATTTGCTTCACCTCATACAATTGTTGGAGTATTATTGCAGAAAAATGAAGAGGGATATGAGCAGCCTATAGCTTTCTTCAGTCAAGTCCTTTATGATGTGGAATTGAAATATAATATATTGGAGAAGCAGGCGTATGCCCTGGTAAAGTCCCTTAAAGCTTTTAGAATATATGTTTTGCAGTCTCACATTACTGCCTATGTCCCCACAGTAGCTGTCAAAGACATTCTTGTTCAAGGAGATAGCAAAGGAAAAAGAGGAAGATGGATTGCAAAAATACAAGAATATGATTTGGACATAAAGCCTACCAAATTGATTAAAGGACAGGGACTTGCCAAGATGTTGTCTGAATCGAATCATCAAGCTTTAGGCATTAATCTATCTGTGGTAGCAAATGAAGAATTCGAGAAAAAAGAATAACAACAAGGGCTGGAGGTGGCCACTCAGAAGATACATATGAAATATCTAACTAGTCCTTGGTATAAAGAAATAGTTGAATATCTTTTAACTCTTAGCTGTCCTCCAAGTTGTGATAAGATAAAATACAGAGCTGTAAGGATGAAATCCCAGAAATATGTAATTTCCAATGGACAGATCTATTGGAGAGACCCTCTAGGTATATTACTGTTATGCCTCACAGAGAATGAAGTGCAGAATGTGATGACAGAATTTCATGAAGGAATTTGTGGAGGACATTACAGTTGGAGGGATACAACTCATAAAATCTTGAGGGCTGGTTTTTACTGGCCAAAACTGTACGCAGATGCTTTTGCTTGGGTTAGAGCATGTGACAAGTGTCAAATATTTGAAAAAAGATAGAAATTAGTAGCTTTACCCTTGATTCCTATTCATGTGAATGAACCATTTCAGAAATGGGGATTAGACTTCATAGGAGAGATACATCCCCCATCAAGTGGCCAATATAAATGGATACTAACAGCCACTGATTATTTCACGAAATGGGTGGAAGCCATACCCACCAGAAATGCTATAGATGCCGTAATAATGAGGTTTATGGAGGAAAATATCATATCTAGGTTTGGTTGTCCTGCTAGAATTGTAACTGACAACGCACAGGCTTTCAAGTCTGCCAGGTTTGTAAATTTTTGCCAAAGGTATAACATTACATTGACTCACTCCACAGCTTACTACCCATAGGGGAATGGCTTAGCAGAATCTTCTAATAAAACCCTGGTGAGGGCCCTGAAGAAAACAATAAGTGAGAATCAGAAAAACTGGGACTCTCAATTAAAATTTGCTCTGTGGGCGAATAGGATAACCAGCAAGAGAGCAACAGGGAAATTCCCCTATGAATTGGTATATGGGCGAGCAGCTGTGTTTCCGGTGCAATTGGAATTACCAGTAGCACGTTTCATGCAAGAAAGTCAGGAAGAACCAGATGATATGATCAGAAGAATAAGTCAATTAGTGGAATTAGAGGAGACACGAGACCAGGTAAATCAAAGACTGGAAGAATACCAGGAAAAAATGAAGAATATTTTTGATCGCCATGCAAAAGATAGAAAATTTCAAATTGGAGACCTGGTTCTTAGGTGGGATGTTCGAAGAGTAGAAAAGGGCAAGCATGCTAAATTTGATCCGTTGTGGTTCGGTCCATTCAAAATCGTGAAGCAGCGAAGGAACAATACTTTTGAGCTGGAAAATTGACAGGGCGATGTGTTGGATGCCCCTGTAAACAGACAATTTCTCAAGCCCTATTTTCAGAGTTGACCCAGGCGGAGTCAGTTGGATTGTAATATATTGTATATATTTTTTTTTCACTTCAGTTTTGGTTTGATGTGTGTGCTGATAAATTTTGAAGATAAGTTCTGGAAAACGGAAGATCAGTGGTCTGCAGGTTCTCGACGCATTCAAGCATTAACACGCCATCCCCAAGTGGAGCCAAATGTTGTACCCAACCAGATCTTCATCTAATTATTCAAATGGGCCGAAATGCCATATTCAAATACCACATTAAGGCTTGGCCCCTTTTGCCGCAAACTTAAACCACTTCCCCGCCGTGCATCATTATGAAACTTCATTATAAAGTTTTATGTATATAAAACCTTGTTTATTAATCGTAATCGCAATGTCTGTTCCAATCGAGAGTTAAGTTACAACTGTTCCGATTAATCCCTCGTAAACATTTGCGATGCGATTGATCGGGTCATCACATCTCTCCGATTACCCCATCACCCCGATCGCTCCATCCTCACCCGATCGATCGCGTCACACTTCCTCCCAGTCGCGATTGCAACCACCTCCATGCCCCAATCTCCGATCGCGATTGGCCTACTGGGCCCCACCATATGATACTTCTGCTTGTCCGTATAAAAGGCATTTTCCTTGGTAAATCAGGAAGTCATTGGAATTTCAGTTTTAAAAAGGGGGTTCGCCCCCAATCGCATCGGAATTTATCTGTGTGTCATCCCTCCCCTCTCCCTCTTGTGATTTTCGATTGCGATTAGATCCTCGGGTCCCACTCCATGATATCCACGTCATCCCTTTCGCTAATCCTCTCGTACGCCCGCGTGTGACCTACATCCACCCCAGTCACTCGTGTTTTCCGTTGACACATATTATCACAAATTCATATTATATACCTCTTCCTCGTTTATCAAGTGTCATTCCATTGTAAATCCTATCGCTGCCCTTTACGTCTTCGCCATTCTCTTGTGTTTTTCGTTGCTCCCTATTGTCCACCATTTCTACGTATCTTCACCTTCACACACATGTAACTCATCACGCCATTGTCTCAGTGCCTGTTTTCCTTAAAATGTTTATGGATTTTTGCAGGTTGCAGCAACAGGGAGCCTCTATTAATTTCCTTTCCCATTAACAGAGACCGGATACATTTCAAAGGACCATTCAACAGGTGCAGAATGATGGAGCAAAGATCTAGGAAGATATACTGATAAGACCATCATTTATGGAAGCTAAATGAACATTTATTAAATTCCCAAGGCGATTCAAAATGGGCGGGTGCTGGTAGCTGGAAACATAAATGAGGTTACAAAGAATATCAATAGAAGACCAAGGAGTTCAGTGTCCGGCACCGAAAAATATAAATTCCGGCTTCAGGCTCAAGGGGCCGAGAGTACCATGCACGAACACAAGCAACCTCAAGGCTTTATTGCAACAGATTTTCCCACTCCAGCCAAGTACAGTCATTTATATGGTAGTCATTCATGGTATGGGCGCGAATGTTTTCCGCCATTTTGTTCAAATTAAGTCATTAAGTGTGTTCCACCTACCTCCTTCTCGAGAATTCTCTTTCTTTTCTATAAATGCCCAGAAATAAGACATTAGAAGGGTTCCAGATTTCTATCAGCAAACTGTGCAGTGAGAAGGCTTTTGTATACATTTTGTAATATTTCTGTATGAAGGTTCAGAGCCCGTAGGGTCTCAGTGAGGAGTTATAACTGTAATGAGGATTCTGGTCTTTGGTATCTCACAGTATGTAATTTATTTTATGTGTTAATACAATCTCTCATTTCATTCTATTTTCTTCTTGTATCATGTTCTAGAATGCGAGTGGCTCACTAGTTTGCAGTAAGGATTCATCCCAATTGATGCCCTTTCTGGAATTAGTTGTGCACTTTAAATAGGCCTAGTCGTGATATACTATTCCATGCTCATCTCTTCCATATTTTCTGCTATATCAGTTATTTTAGAAGGGTGCTTTTAAAATGCCAGGATTGTGTATGGATTCTTGAATTGACAAGCCCATGCATGGTTTTGTTGTATATCTGGGTATCAGTCTAATATCAACTGGTATTTTCTTCTAATTTCATTCACTGCATCCACTCTTTGATACCTTATTTCTGTGATATATTATTTTAACTGGCCCTCTTTACAGTAAGCTAACTCTTAACTGTCTGAAGCCTTTATATTGGAGTTTTACATGATGTTCCTACATTATTCTTATCTTTGTATTAGCTTCTGAGAGAGATTGGTCCCATTCAAATTATCTTCCTTATTTAACAAGAGATAGTAAGCGAGCTTTTTGGACTGACAACCCAAGCTATATAATGAGCTCCTTGCTATATTAAGATGCCCTAGGCACTGGTCTATAGCAACTCTAGACTGTCTCTAGGGGGTGACAAAATTTTCCACAACACCTTCCACCTTTTCATGATGTGAGCCATTTGGTTTTGCATACTTGGGAGGAAACATTGGAGGGCAGATTTATTGCAGATTATTTTGAGTAGTGGTGGGGACTATTGATGAGGAGGCCACAAGAGGAGGAGGGGAGGAATTTTTTCTCCTTATACAGTTTCTTGAGGACAAACAACATTTTGGACAGGAGGATTGTAATATTCCAAAAATTTAGCCTGAAGCTAAATTGAATATTATAGTTTGTTTTATCACTAGGTAGGTGAATAAATGGGCAAGAAGGCCCATAAGTCTCCTAAGTAGAAATAAAAACAATTCAAGTGTGAAAGGAGAACTTTTTATCAGCTAAATAAAGCACCTCCAAGTATGAACAGGGGTTGGACCATGTTGATTCAGTCAACTTTGACCAAGTCAACAATGTTGTCATGGAGGAGTGGAGATTAATTGAGGAATAACGTAGTTTTGGAGGGAGATGGATCTCATGAAGGAAATGACCTAATTGAGTGGGGCCAAGGGCAAAAAAGCTCATATTCTATTTAAGGAAGAGGATGGCAGCCATATGAGCTCATTTTTTGGATTATTATTTTGTGTATGGTCTGTTTAGACTTTGCATTCCTTTGTTGTTTAGCAGGGTTGCTGTGCTGTTTAGCACCGGGTGTTCCCGAGCAGGAATCCCACCTCTTTCCTTGAGAGGCCTCTTGGAAGAGTATTTTATTCATTTAGACATTCAAGTTCTTAGGCCAAGTTACAACTTTCTTCATCAACGCAGTTTCTGCGGGTTATTGTGCTGTGTTGCAGGGTGCAGCAGTGGAGGATTACATCGGGTGTCTTCAGAGCTATTTTTTCAGTGGGGGAATGTTTCCATCCATTGGGAGGCCTTTAAAGAAGCTCCTTGGGCTTATTTCACACATTTGGCATCAGGCCAAGCAATATTTGTCCCTTACAGCATAGTTTCAGTCTTGAGTTACGTTATTTTAGGGAGAAGTCGCAGGGATAGTTGCAGTGATTGTTTGGGAGGAGATTTCTTCAGTGGAGGAGCCAATATTTCATCTGGAAGGTTTGTTGGAGAAGGGCTATATATTTCTACATCAGATTCATCCATATCTTCTCATTTATATTGTTGCAGCATATCTTCAGCCCTAGGGCTGCAGCTTACATTGGCACATTGTGTGCATTTTCTGGAAACCTTCTTGGGTTTCCTTGGAAAGCTGATCTAGTGCCCAGACCTATATGTTTAGATTCTATTGGGGCCTATATCAGTATTTTTACATAATTGTATCATCTCTGGTTGTATTTATGCATAATATAACTACGCTGTAGCAGCTCTCCGACATTTTGTGTTGCAGCAACATCTCATTTTTGAGTGTTTATGTATTGGAGGCATGTGTGATCACATTCTATGTTTAGTGGCTCATTGTTTTGCACTTATTTGTTGCATCTATGATCAATAACATGGATTTCTATTGGTCTCATGATTTTATGTATTAAATAATTGTTGTTGCTTTCATTTTATGAGTTATATTGCTGCTATTTCCAATTGGGAATATTACACAAAGACATCAAACAACAAAATCAATAAAAGCAGGGACAACTTGCATTAGTTAGATAGCTGTCTCTATCTTCTTGCATGGAGATATTTATTTTTCCTTGAATAATTCCTAACTTTGTTTTAGAATATTTTGTAAGAGTTTTTGTGTAAATACTTCAAATTTCGAAGTACTGAGTGTGGATTGTGGATTGCTAAATATTTCTATAGATGTACTGATCTGAACCAGAGGGTTCTTTGTACCATTTTCAAGTCAACAGACTAGATTGAGCAATAAAGGCATTATATTACAGGATTCATGTGTTGGGCCACTTCAGTGAAGTACTCTTAATTTTTATTTGTTTTTATCTGAAGTTTTCACATACTTGCATGTGTTCTAAGTCAAAATGTATGACAATAATATTATTTTAGAATATGTTTAAAGGCACTCTGTCTTGAACTATTATGTAATTTATATGTTTTCTACTGATATCCAGATTAGGGAATTCTTAATTTCTCCCTAGTTTCCATTGACCTCCGTCATTTCCCTCATTATCTGGATCTGAGAACCCTTAATTTCTCTCTCATCCCGATTGAAACCATTTCATCATCCAGCCTAAAGATCTAAATCAACTCAACTATATTTCCCTATGAACAATTCCCTTTAGAACCTTGATTCTGCTATGTTTCTTGATGTTAGTGTAAATTCTAATCGTAAGCGTACGAAAAAATCCCACTTCAGCTGTGCATAAAAAATATCCCTAACATCAAAGTTGGCTGCCAATTTCTTTAGATATACAATTAGTTGACCAAGATAAATGCTAAAAAATCTAGATCTATGCAGTAAAAGACATTAAACAACAAATAAAAGCAAGAGTTGCTCCATGCATCCAATAGACAAGGCAAGAATATTTTTAAAGAATTTTGGTATTTATGACACCTGGGAAGGGAACATAGAAAGATGCTACCAAACCCCCTCAATGGGATGGGTTCTTGTATGTCCTCAACACTTCAAATATAAGATATCTCTCTCTTGATGGTGTAGAAAACCCAGACAAAAATGGAACTCAAGGGGAGTTCACAAGAAAAAATATAGAAAAATATAACAATGTAATGTTCGAAATTTTTGTGGAACATTTAATTTTGTAAATTTTATGAAGGAGGTGAATAAAATGGATAGGAGACCCATTCCTTGCATTATTAGAGAATAAAAATCCTCTAAGTATGAAAGAGGATCATGTTTGAAGTTGGATTTCACACCTCCATGTGTGAAAGGAGGTTTTTTCATAAAGGCTAGGCCAAGGTGGACCAAGTCAAACTGCATTGGCATGAGTTGGAAAGCACAAAGTGGGAAAACATAGGAGGGAAGCTTCTAGAGGAAGGGAAACCCTAATTCGAAGTAGGGTCCATGGAGGGAGGCTCACTTGTTTAAAAAAGGAGCAAGGCAGCCATTGAGATTATCTTTGATCATTTTTACATTTGAGTCTTGGAGACTTGTTGCTGCCTCTTGCTGTTCAGCAGAGCTATAGTGCCTCTGGGCACGAGGGAGTCCTATTTAGGATTTCCTCTCCTTCTTGAGGAGTTCATGAAGGATTGCACTCCATTCCTCATAATCTGACATTCAGGCCATAGCTTCAGCCATTTACATCAGCGCAGTTTCTATAGCATACATTGTGTAGTGTTGTTGGGTGTTGCTAGGGAGGTTTCCACACACCATCCAAAGCTAGTTTTCCAGTGGAGGCAGGTTCCATCCCTTGGGAGATCAAAAAATGGGGTTTATGAGTATATCCCACCATCTTTGGAATCAGGCCAACCACATTCCATCATTGGCAGCGCAATGCCTCTCTTAGACAGCGTTCTTCTTGGTGACTATTTGCTGTGAGGGATTGACAGGCACTTGAAGGGGAAGTCTTGGGTGAAAGGATCAGCCTTTCACTTCAGATTTTCATTAGAGAAGAGTTCTTCATTTGTTGCAGCCATTTCAGCCTTCTCCATGTATTTCCAGCTTTTGAGTTGTAGCTGCCACTGCAACTTCGACATTTCTGTATTATAGCATTTTTGCATAGATTTCAACCAATCCTTTTAGAGGATTGATGTTATGTATTTTCAGGGGTTGAGATCTTTCTCCCCCTTCTTTATTTGATCCAAAATTGTTATATATTTTTATTTTCATCATTTATTCAGTAGTTCCTCTCTAAAACTACGCAGTCATGGCCTAGGGCTTTCTTATGCAGCAGTGTATTCTCATATTTTCATGTATAGGTTTCTTGAGGCTTCTAGTGCCTTGCTTGAGTGATCATTCCCTCAAGGATTTTTATACTTATTTTCTGCTATGTCTTAATATGATGGCCATTGGATTCTCCAGCATTCATGTGTATACGAATCACTTCTACTTCCATTTGATGTATTTGTTATTGTTGTAGCTGCAATGTTGGGGTTATCTTGAGAGATTCCCAATCTTGTTGTTCTTCCCTCTTTGGAATATTATCCCTTGAAAACTCTCTATAGACAGAGTCTTCTAGTGGTTCAGGTAGCCTCTAGAGTTCATATTTCTCTATGAAGGTGAAAAATCCAGTAAATTCCCCTAGAGTCTATCTCTGGAATGGATTTTCTTGTCGATTGATAATGTTTCTGAAAATGGAACATTATAGTGGTATCAAAGCACCGAAATTGGCATAGCGTGTGAGTTCGATTTCAGAGGAGAATAATGAAGAAGATGAGCCTGATATCATATAATTTTGGAATAAAGAAGAGCCTCCCTAAGGAGGAGGAGAAGAAAAGGGGAGAAGAGGAAGGTCCATGCACTTCCTATTCTCTTGAAGACCAGCATGGGAGATGCTTGGATTTTCAGATCTTAAGCAAGTACCTGGGTGACTATAAACCCCATTCTGTAGCATTCAAGGGAGCTACAGTGTTCCCACAGTCTATTCAACAGATAGAGGAGAGAAGGCCCTATGTAAAAGGAGAAATCAAAGGCAATAGGCTTCTATTTTCTACATTTGATGAGGTTACTTCAGCTAGAGCTTGGGTGAAAGAGTTGGAGGCATTTTTCTCACTACATCCAATGGCAGAAAAAGAAGCAGTGGATATTACAGCACTGCACTTGGAAGAGAAGCCTTCAACATCCATGGATGGGGCAGCCATTACATTAGAAGAAAAAGCCATTGTAGCACACAAGGTCATCCCAAGACCCACCATGGTATGAGTAAATTTCCACTTTCTATTTCAGCAAATAATCTTAAGGATGGTGGAATTTCATATGAAGAGGTCCAAGGATCAAATCACATGGCCACTTTAGGTCCTCATGATTGCACTGCACTGTGAAAAGGGTTCAAGGAGAATATGAACCTCATCCTCACACACCTTTGATGAGTTGAATTCAGCCTTTCAAGTGGGAGTGTGAACTTTTGGAGGATGAAGTGAACCATGACACCTCCATAGAAAATCATGAAACAAATTGTGAATCAGAGGAGGAGACAGTTGCTACACCATTGGAGGAATTAGAAACGCTGTTGAACATGGGTGGAGAGGAGGCATCACCTCCATCACATTTGGATCCTCATAGATCCAACATAGTCATGGGTAAGAGGCCCTTCCTAAGAGGTCTCCAAGGAGTTGCATTTCAAACTCTCATGAAATGCAAGGAGCAAGAATTGGTTTGGGAGGATGGTAGCCCTCATGGGAGGAGTACCAAAAGAATGGAGAAGAGATGGTATGTTGGGTAACCAGCTCCAAAAATAGAAGAAAAAAGATATCAACGCCTTAGAAATAAGCCACTTCGAGGGGGCAACCTCCAATACATTACATAAATGAACAATTCTTGGATGATACAATTTACAAAACCTCCTTTCTATATATAGGAGTCCATGGGGCCATAATGTAATCCTAGTGGGCCACAATGTAATCCTAGCCGACCTAACGATAATAATTTAAGGGCACAATAATCACAAAATGGGGGTTACAAGGGTACAATAATAACAATAAGGGGGTTACACTAACAACAATAAGGGACTATACTAGTAATATAGGGACCTAACATGCCCCTCTCCTTCAAAAAAGTGTTGTCCTCAATGCTTGAGTAACTCTGGGTGCTTCTGTATAAAATTCTCATCCTCCCATGTAGAATCTTCAGTGGGTAAGTTCTTCCACTTGATGAGATACTCTGAAATTGATCGATTCCGTAGCTGTCGAGTTCTTGTTTCCATGACCGCTTCAGGTTCCAATATGATTTTCCTTCCTCATCAAGTTCTGGCAATATTGTTTGAACTGGAAGATTTTCACCTATAACCTTCTTTAAGCATGAAACATGGAAAACTGGATGTACTCGCGAAGAAGCAGGAAGCTCCAATTTGTATGCCATAGTGCCAATCTTTTGCAACACCTTGTAAGGACCATAGTATTTTGGCGGTAATTTATTATCCTTCTTAGCTTGCTTGAGGGACATTTGTTTATATGGTTGTAGCCGTAAAAATACCCAATCTCCTACATCAAAACTTCTCTTGCTGCGATGTTGATCTGCGTTGTTTCATTCGATTTTGTGCCAAATTCAGGTTATCCTTTAAGAGTTGGAGAACTTCTTGCTAATGCTCGATGTGATCTTCCACTGCTTGAACCTTCAAATTTTCCCTTAAAGATGATGTGATCGATGGTGGATTATATCCATAAAGTGCCATAAATGGGGTCATTTTTGCTGCAGTATGGAAGGAAGTGTTATACCACCATTCAGCAAGAGGTAACCACTTGACCCATTGTGTTTGTTTATCGGATACAAAACAACGAAGATATCCTTCCAAACATTTATTTACTATCTCAGTTTGACCATCAGATTGAGGATGATAAGATGAGCTATGAGCTAATTTAGTACCCAAACAAGAAAATAACTCAGTCCAAAAATTTCCCGTAAAAATGGGATCTCTGTCGCTCACAATAACCCTTGGGCTTCCATGTAGCTTTTGAATTCTGTCCACAAATGTAGTAGCAACTGTACTTGCTTTAAATGGATGAGATAATGCACAAAAGTGTGCATACTTGTTAAGTCTATCAACTACCACCATGATGACATTCTTTCCTTCGGACTTAGGTAAACCTGTGATAAAATCCATTGAAATCTCCTCCCAACGTTGACTTGGAATGGATAAAGGTTGTAGAAGTCCCGGGGTCTTAATTGTTTCCACTTTATTCTGCTGGCAAACCAAACATTCCGCCACAAACTTTTGAATATGAGATTTAAGGCCATCCCAAAAAAATTCTTTCTTCACCCTGTGGTAAGTTTTTAAAAATCCTGAGTGTCCTCCTAAAGGAGAAGTGTGCAATTCCGGAAGAATCTTTTGTTTTAGTTGGGAATTCTTACAAAGATATAAGCGATCTTTGTACCATAAGGAATCATTTTTCCAACTAAATGTATCAGATGTACTAGGATCTTGCTGCAACTTTTGAATGAGTGTCCATACATCTTTGTCCTTCTTCCATTCATCTCTTGCTTCGGTTATCAAATCTGGTTGGATAATAGAAATGGCACAAAGCAATTCTTCCACCTCTTCATTCTTTCTTGAGAGTGCATCTGCAACAACATTAAGCTTTCCTTTTTTGTAGATTATTTCAAAGTCATAACCCAACATCTTTGTGACCCATTTTTGCTGCTCTTCTGAAGATAGTCTTTGTTCCACAAAGTGTTTAAGACTATCATGATCAGTTTTTACCTTGAAGTGTCTTCCCATTAGGTAAGTTCGCCATTTCTTTAGTGCATGCAGTATTGCTAACATTTCCTTCTCATAAATAGGTTTCTGTAAATACTTTCCTTTGATTGGACGACTTTCAAAAACAATGGGTCTTCCTTCCTGCATTAAAACTGCACCAATTCCATTTCCTGAGGCATCACATTCCACAATAAAGGTTTTTGTGAAGTCTGGTGTAGCTAAGATCGGTGCTAGGCACATTGCCTCTTTAAGACGTTCAAAGGCCTTAGTTGCTTCAGGAGTCCATGAAAATGCATCTTTCTTCAATAATGTTGTTAGAGGTGCTGCTATTCTCCCATAATTCTTAACAAACTTGCGATAATAGCCTGTTAACCCGAGAAATCCTCGCAACTACTTTATTGTCTTGGGGACTTTACATTCCTTAATGGCTTTAATTTTGTTAGGGTCTACTTTCACACCCTCGTGAGATATAATATGACCCAGATATTCCACCTCTTGTACTCCAAAGAAACATTTGGATGTTTTTGCATATAATTGTTTCTCCTGCAATAGTTTGAGCACCCTGTCAACATGTTCAACATGATCCTTCCAAAACCTGTTGTAGATTAGTATATCATCAAAAAATACTAGCACAAATTTTCTAAGGAAGGGTTTGAAAATGGAATTCATCAACCCTTGAAATGTAGAAGGTGCATTGGTAAGGCCAAAAGGCATGGCCAAAAATTCATAATGACCCTCATGAGTTCGAAATGTTGTTTTTGGAATATCTTCAGTCTTCATTCTAATTTGATGATATCCTGAACGAAGATCCAACTTGGTAAAATAAATTGCTCAATGTAATTCATCCAATAATTCATCAATCACAGGAATGGGAAATTTGTCTTTAATGGTGAGCTTATTGAGCTCCCTATAATCTGGACACATTCGCCATGATCCATCCTTCTTGTGTACCAATACTACAGGAGCAGAGAAAGAACTTTGACTGGGTTAAATTATACCCGCCTCTAACATTTCTGCAATCATACGTTCAATTTCGCTCTTTTGGAAGTAAGGATATCTATAAGGCCTGATGTTTGGAGGAACACTTCCTGGAATCAAATGAATATCATGATCATGATCATGAATAGGTGGGAGTCCTTTGGGAGTTTCAAACACCTTGGAATGATTGTCCAATACTTGTTGGAGATCTGCAGAAATAGATGATTTTGATGTCGGAACTTCTAGTGAGCATAATTGTGCTATTACGCCTCGTTGTTCTTTCTTTAGAAGCTTTGTCATGACATTATAGCTTATTATCCTTCCTGGCTTCCCTTCAATACCCCGTAATTTGACTTCCTTTCCTTTTGAAAAAAATTTCAAGAAAAGTTCTTGAAAATTAAAAGTCGTCCCCAAAGATTGTAACCATTGTACTCCTAATACAACATTAGCACCTCCCATAGGAATGGAAAGAATTGGACTAGTCAACACATATTCGCCCATGGTTAGCTTGATATTATGGCATTTTCCAGAGCAATTTATAGTTCCTCCATTTGCAACCATAACTTGACATTCTTGTGCTGGGTATAGGAAACAATTCAATTCCTTGGCTACCTTACAATGAATAAAATTATGGGTGCTACCTGAATAAATCAACGCTATTACCTTTTTCTTCTTGATTTGTCCTTTTATCTTGAGAGTTTGAGGAGTGGTAATTCCTGACAGTGCATTACACGATATGGTCAGATTCATTTCTTCCTCTTCTGGGGCTGGTTCCTGGTGTATATCCTCTTCTTTTTCATTTTCTTCTTCCTCTTCACAATCTATGTAAAATAATTTCTTCTCAGCACACTTATGACCTTTAGTGTATTTGCTATCACAAATGTAGCAAAGCCCTTTTGCTATTTTTTCTTCCAATTGTTATGGTGTCAACCTTGTAGGTTGTGGAAATCTAGACGTAGCAACACTTCCTTCTTTATAGAATTGAGTGGTAGGCTTCCTTGTCGCCATAATTTTACATTCAACTTTTCTTGCCAACCTGAATGCCTTCTCCAATGAATCGGGTTCCAGAACGTGAACTTCATGTTGGATGTTATCCTTTAAAGTGCCTATGAAGAGATCAATCCTGTGTTCCTCTGGAATATCAGTTACCCTTATATTCAATTTTTTGGAAGTCCTCAATGTGCTCCCCCACTAAACCCTTTTGTTTGAGATTTATCAATTGGCTAAAGAAGGTGTTGCTCTTTGTATCCTCATAATGTGCTATCATTTCCTCCGTAAAAATTGACCAAGTGACAATTTTTTTACGGGAGCAAAGCCATCGATACCATACAAATGTATTTTGTTCTAAATGAAAAGTTGCAATGCATACCTTTTGTGTGTTTTGCACATTATGGAGATCAAAATATTTCTCCATCTGTAGTATCCATGTTACAGGATCCTTTCCATCAAACTTCCTCATATCCATTTTTGGAATATGGTGGTTCTTCCTGCCAACATTAGAGTTTATGAAATCAAGATTAACATTTATTTTTTTCTCATCATGAGGTTCTTATACTATCTTTTCACCATTAGGAAACCTTTCTTGTATCAACTTTGTCAAATCTTCGATGTTTGATTTTAGATCATCCATCTTAGCTTCCATGCCAGCTTCCATTCCATCCATCTTAGCTTCCACGCCATCCATCTTAGCTTCCACACCATCCATCTTAGCTTCCACACCTTTCTTCAAACCGTCCATCTTCACTTCCACGCCATCCATCTTAGCTTCCATGCCTTTCTTCAAACCGTCCATCTTCACTTCCACGCCTTTCTTCAAAACTTCCATTTCATTTTTGTTGCTCTTTGCGAGAGTGAAATTTGTTGCACTTTCTCTTGTAATTTTGATAGATCATGTTGCAATTCTTCATCTTCATGAGTCATGGTAGAGCGTTCTGAAGGCTTAATGGGTGTTGAATTCTTTTTAGGTGCCATTTTAGAATCCAATATTGATACCTATTCTTTTACTTGCTTTGAGGATCTTGATATTGAAATTGAATTATCCATGTAATTGAAAATCTTCAATATCTGAAATTCAGCCCTGTAGTAGCCCTTTGAAGCTTCTTTCAAATGCCACAGGTCTGATATAATTTGGATTCCCCAAGACAACGTTGTGTCCAATCTCCCACAATGACCTAATTTTGGACTGGTTCAGTAGAGCAAACTTGTAGGACTTGCCACGTGTCACTGTTTCGTTCTTTGTCTCTAAAAATTGATAGCCAAGAAACTATAGTCTGTGTACTTGTGACCACTTTTTACGGAACTCAAATCCACTGCCCAGAGAGAGATTTATTGAAATTTTCCCACAATCACCTCTTTGAGATGAAATTCAGGAGCCTAAAAAAGCACTAACTTCCACAGATCATATCTCCAAAACTGTTGTGAACCAAGCTCTGAAAGTTTTGGACGAATTTCCTAAAGATTTCAGCTTCGCACCATATGAATTTCAGATTCTGAACCTTCGTAGAAAAAAATTTATAGCGAAAATTCCACGATGACCTGTTTAGGAGCTTGAAAAAGACCTAACTTCCACAGATGATATCTCCGAAAATATTGCGAACCAAGCTCTGAAATTTTTAGAAAATCTTCCTCAGGATTTCAGCTTCGTACCCTAAAAATTTCAGCTTCTGAAACTTCGTAGAAAATTTTTTTTAGTGCAAATGCCACAATGACCTGTTTGGAGTAGCGAAACCCTAGAATCCAAAGCTCTGATACTAAATGTTGGGTAACCAGCTCCAAAAATAGAAGAAAAAAGATATCAACGCCTTAGAAATAAGCCACTTCGAGGGGGGAACCTCCAATACATTACATAAATGAACAATTCTTGGATGATATCCTTTCTATATATAGGAGTCCATGGGGCCATAATGTAATCCTAGTGGGCCACAATGTAATCCTAGCCGACCTAAAAATAATAACTTAAGGGCACAATAATAAAAAATGGGGGTTACAAGGGTACAATAATAACAATAAGGGGGTTACACTAACAATAATAAGGGACTATACTAGTAATATAGGGACCTAACATGGTAGGATGTTTACATCAACGAGCAGCAAGGAGAAGGGATATTTTTAGCTTATATGATATATATATCAGTCATGTTACCTTCATCATTTGAGGTACATGATGTAAGCATGAGGATGCAACAAGCAATTGAGTTGATTGGGATTGATGGGAGAGAGCACAAGCAGATTTTCTCTCATATGATTAATGGTGTTGTAGGAGTAGAGGAGGGCACTCTAATAGTGCAAGGGGATCACTCCATAGCTTGGTTTGATTGGGAGGCATTTCCCTCTTGGGAGAAGCTTCATATTTGCAGCAACATCACCATAGTCGTTCTTGACAAGGAGCATGTCAAGGAACAAAGTTTGGCATGGGCAAGAGACTTTTTGCATGAGCTCACACCGTTGTCATTTGGGAGGAGGATCACATGCATAGATCCATCTATAATCTCACTTCTAGCCTATGGTAAGAGTCTTGTGTTTACCTTTTCTAATTTACATACTCTTATCATTATGATGCAGTGCAGGGCTTCTCAAAGGGGCAGATTTTTCATGTTGCTCCATGAGAAAAATTGGGCCATACCATGTGATGGAGACAACCATCTTTTATATGGCCTTGGGAAAGTGTTACCTTCCATGTATTTTCAGAATTTATATTCAGCCACTCACCATGTATTATCATATGAAAGAACATACATTATTATTCATGAGCTGAAAAACAACTTGCCATATCATTTCTCAAAGCAGCAGTTTGGGAAACTGTGTTGTGACCACTTGGGAGATTGTTGGTACATCTTTGCACAACATGAAACATTCAGTACTTACCTCATTTTATTATTGAGTATGGTCTCCTTGGCTGATATTGCTGTTATCTCAGTGAAGGACATGATTAGAGGAGAGACACATGGGATGAATGTGTCCTTGATGAGGGAGGACTCCCATATTTTCTGCAATACATGTTCTAAGGGGAAGATGAGAGGAGGCATGGATATAGCCACATATTTTCTTACTTGTGGGGTGAGCCATGATCTTGGTAATTTTATCCATCCATTTTATGCATATGGGAAAGTATTGGACCTTATGTTGCTGATTCACTCATCTATTTACTATTTAGTAGTAGATGTGATAGTTGTTGTGCAATACTTGCCATGTTATTTTCTGCAGCTGCAGTGGATGAGGTTGCATTGTGACCCTATGAGGCATTGTTTGCATATTTCTGCACATGGTATAACCTACAGCAAACATGTCATGGCAGAATTCTATGATGATCTTGTCCTATTCATCATAGATGACATGTCTTGGGCCAGTTGGATTATCATTGATGGAGGAGAGATTCTTGGGGGTTTACTCTTCATTTTTTCATTTGAGGGAAATACATTTGCAGCCCCTGATCAATACATAATCTATAGCTATCATAAGTGTATAGGAGGACAGCAAGGGGCAGGCTATTAAGCTTTCCATGATCAGATTTTAGCCCACCTTCATTTCTGGAGCTCAAGGTGGAGGGATATTTTCCATGAGTTGCCTTGTTGGGAGGCAACTTATTATTTTTTTCATGATTGATGGCTTGAAGATGGGAGGTTCATATGGGGATGATAAATCCAATTATATATCTGATCTCATGCCTCAAGGAGGCCCTTAGAAAGCTCCTTGTTCCTTCATGGATAGTTGTTTCTACATGATAGCTATTTGGGGATGTTCACCCAAAGGCTAGATTGCATATGTTGGAGGGATAGTTTGAAGACTTGATTGCTGGTATGGCATCCTTTCCTTGAAGAGATCATCACATAAGGATGCTACAGGAGGAAGGGTAGAAAAGAACTTAGTCTATCCTTGCAATTTCTTGAGGGCAAGCAATATTTTGAGAGGGGAGGACTGTAATGTTCCAAATTTTTGTGGAACATTAAATTTTGTAAATTTTATGAAGGAGGTGAATAAAATGGGTAGGATACCCATTCCTTGCATTATTAGAGAATAAAAATCCTCTAAGTATGAAAGAGGATCATTTTTGGAGTTGGATTTCACACCTCCATGTGTGAAAGGAGGTTTTTTCATAAAGGCTAGGCCAAGGTGGACCAAGTCAAACTGCATTGGCATGAGTTGGAAAGCACAATGTGGGACAATGTAGGAGGGAAGCTTCTATAGGAAGGGAAACCATAATTCGAAGTAGGGTCCATGGATGGAGTCTCACTTGTTTAAAAGAGGAGCAAGACAACCATTGAGATTATCTTTGATCATTTTTACATTTGAGTCTTGGAGACTTGTTGCTGCCTCTTATTGTTCAGCAGAGCTACAGTGCCTCCGGGCACGAGGGAGTACTGTTTAGGATTTACTCTCCTTCTTGAGGAGATCATGAAGGATTGCACTCCATTCCCCATAATCCGGAATTTAGGCCATATCGTCATCCATCTACATTAGCGCAGTTTCCATAGCAGACATTGTGTAGTGTTGCTGGGGAGGTTTCCACACACCATCCAAAGCTAGTTTTCCAGTGGAGGGAGGTTCCATCCCTTGGGAGATCAGCAAAGGGGTTTATGAGCATATCCCACCATATTTGGCATCAGGCCAACCACATTCCATCATTGGCATTGTAGTCCCTCGCTTAGACAACGTTCTTCTTGGTGACTATTTGCTGTGAGGGATTGACAGTCACTTGGAGGGGAAGTCTTGGGTGAAAGGATCAGCCTTTCACTTCAGATTTTCATTGGAGAATAGTTCTTCATTTGTTGTAGCCAATTCATCCTTCTCCATGTATTTCTATCTTTTGAGTTGCAGTTTCTACTGCAACTCCGACATTTCTGTATTATAGCTTTTTTGCATAGATTTCAACCAATCCTTTTAGAGGATTGATGTTATGTATTTTTAGGGGTTGAGATCTTGCTCCCCCTTCTTTATTTGAGCCCAAATTTTTATATCTTTTTATTTTCATCATTTATGCAGCATTTCCTCTCTAAAAATATGTAGTCATGGCCTAGGGCTTTCTTATGCAACATTGTATTCTCATATTTGCATTTACAGGTTTCTTAAGGCTTCTAGTGCCTTGCTTGAGGGATCATTCCCTCAAGGATTTGTATACTTAATTTGCTGCTATGTCTTAATATGATGGCCATTGGATTCTCCAGCATTCATATGTATATGAATCACTGCTATTTCCATTTAATGTATTTGTTATTTTTGTAGATGCAATGTTGGGGTTATCTTGAGAGATTCCCAATCTTGTTGTTCTTCCCTCTTGAGAATATTATCCCTTGAAAACTCTCTATAGACAGAGTCTTATAGTGGGCTAGGTAGCCTATCTAGCTCATCCTTCTCTATGAAGGTGAAAAATCCAGTAAATTCCCCTACAGTCTATCTCTGGAATGGATTTTCTTGTCCATTAATAATGTTTCTAAAAAAGGAACATTACAAACAATGATGGAGGATCAAAGTCAGACCAAAAGTATAGATCCAGAGTGATCTTTAGGCAACAAAAGGTAATGAATGAATGGAAAAACCCTTCTATTTATAAAAAAATATTGAATTAGTCTAGATATTGGTGCATAATTAAAATATTATTAACCAAATCTAGATCCAAATTTTATGGAACATTTTATTATATTTGTTGGAGGGAAAAATAATTTGAATTTGGTCAAATCCCTTTATTTGTAAATAATAAATAAAGAAATGATCTATTTATTATTTTAAGAGTGTGGTTGAGTAATAATTGAATAAATAGTGATTTATTCAATTATTTATAAATGATTTAGTCAAATTTAACAAGGAATATTATTTAAATAATGTTTAAATAATTATTCCTAGAAAATAATAAGATAAATAGTGATTTATGTCATTAATTTTCCTGTTTTGGGTTAAATATGACCAGGACTAATAATTAAAATGTTGTTTAACTAATTATCCCTTGAGGAAAATCAAACAAATAAGGATTTATTCAATTATTCCTCATGGGGTTTCCTATTTATACCATAAACAACTTAATAAATTATGGATTACTAAGTTATTTTCATAGTGAAAGAAATTTTACTTAGGGTAAAATTGGTCTTGCATGGTATAATTTGGTCTATCTAATAGTAACAGGTTAGATGACCAAAAATTGGTGTAACAGATTGCCCCCCAGTGCCAATTAAGGTTAGGATTGAAGTCTAAGGTAGTTTGAGAAAAAAATATGAATGACAGTGTGGCCTATTCTCTGTTAAGCATCCTACTTTGTTTAGAGGTATTAAGTCTTCTAAAATCATCTTTCCTCTACACTTCATCTGTAAAAATTATTTTCATTTCAAAATTGAAAGAAAGGATAAAATATTCATTATGTCTCAAGAAGAAAGTAATGAGCCTCAAATACCAAGAAGATAAGCTAAGAAAGGAGGCAAACCCAATAGGTTTGAGCCTATAGACACCAAAGATTTGATTGCCTCACCTTCTGTTTTATCCTGTTTCCATGAATTAGGATGTTTTGACTTCTGCAACAAGGTACAGGAGATCAAAAGCCATGCTAAATTGACTGAGTTATTTTCCTTAAAGCTTCACAGGCATAAGGTTCATCTGGTAGGGTTAAATCTTGAGTTGACCCCTAAAGCTGTCTCTAAAGCCACTAGGATCCCTTCCATAGGAGAGAAATGGTTTAAACAAACACATCTTTACTTCATCCATTATCATCCTTTTCTAAAGCCTAGTTGTCAAGCTGCATGTAAAGCAATTTTTCCTTTTTCCCATCTACTAGACATGTATGTCCTCCTTATGAATATTGTCATGAAATACTTTACCAGTGAGATTCGTTTCTCCCGAATATACTCCTATCATATTAGACTCCTCATGCACTTCACCAGGACCAAGCTGCTGAACTTGACTTATTTCCTATGCAAAAGCATTGAAAAAATGTCCCCCATCATGAAAAAGAAGCCTCGAGCTCAGCAGATGGAAAGCCTATTTCATCACGCTCTTGTCAAAATCATTATAACTCACCAACTAGAGCAACAAGGCATTCCTTGGGAAGCCTTTATCACCCATGATTACTTCACCTCTTCATCCTCCATCCCATTGCAAAATGTGCCATCCTCTTCTCAAAATGTTCCTCATACTCCTTCATTGCCCTCCACTAACTATGTTTCACTTTCCCCCCATGAATCACTCTCCCAAGAAAACATTATTCAAACAACTTCTCCAAACAAAAGTGATCATGAAGAAAGTAATTTTTTCCCTAAAGAAAGTAGTAGTGGCCCGGAAGAAAGAAGAAATGATCAAAGTGAGGAAAAATGTGAGGAAGAAGGTAATGAAAGTGAGTAAAAGTGTGAGGAAGAAGGTAATGAAAGTGAGGAAAAGTGTGAGTAAGATGAGTGTGAGGAAGAAGATAATGAAAGTGAAGAAAAGTGTGAGGAGGATGAGAGTGAGGAAGAAGAAAATGAAAGTGAGGAAAAGTGTGAGGAAGATGAGAGTGGGAAAGAAGATAATGAAATTAAAGAAGGAGGAAATGGCTTTGAAGAAAGCAGCAGAGGCCCTGAAGAAAATAGTGATAATCAAAATGAATCAAGGAGTGATGACCAAAATAATGATGATAGCCAAGGAGAAGATGGAAAAAACAGCAAAGGAGATGAAGGCAGCCAAGAAGAAGACAATCAAAACAACAACAACTCTAAAAAAATAGATCAGGAAGAGAGCAGAGTTTCAAATAGTGATACCCATGGTGAGGAAGAAGGACAAGGTGCTGAGACTCCTAGTGAAGAAAAAGACACTAACAGCCTCATAGTAGACAATGACAAACAAGAGGAAACTGATGAAGACAGTGAAAAGGAAACTGATGAAAATAAGGGACAATCTGAAGATCAAGAGGAAATTGATGAAGAAGAGGAAATTAATGAAGATGAGGCAAGGGAAGAAAAAGAAAGAAGCCATGAAAAGGAGAGGGATTTTGAACTCATACACATTGACATTGATGAGGACAATGAAACCAAGATACTCAATTCTCTCCTACAGGACCGGAGTGCACAAATCAATGATTTAGAGGTTGAGTTGGAAATATCAAAACATATCATTCATTTCCTACAAATGCAAAACACGCAAATGAGTGGCGAGCTTGATATTTATGAAGCTCGGGCACTCAAATACAAAAGGGAAGCTCAGAAATCACAAGTACAGCTATAGGAGTACATGGGTGACTATGAAGAAGATATTGAAGAAGAAGGGCGAGCTAGGAAGAGGCCTAAGACTATGGGTCTTAGGAGAGCATTAGAAAAACAAAGAGAGGAAGAATCAACCCGAGCACAACAATTCCATCTCACTGAGTTCCTAGCCTTGGAAGTTGAAAATGGCAGGGAATCATTTCTTGAAATGGAAAACCTACATTTAGAGGCCAAATTGGAGAAAGCAAACAAGGATTTAGGCTTACAAAGAAAGATGACTCAGCATTACAAAAAGCTAAATTAGTTTGCTAGAAAAAAGCTCAAAAATGCCCAAAGGAGGCACCTGGCACCAAAATATGGAAAATACCAAGCTAGTATTGTAATATTGGCTCAAGCTTCATTACAGGTCTCTATGGACCCTTGAGGGATTCACTCACCAATTTTGAGCAAAATTGGACACTTTTTGGTTTTTTGTGAATTTTTAAGCCTAGGAGCGCAGCACCCCGGACGCTGCACTTTTTCTCAGAGCATCCTCAACAAGAAAAGCTTACATTTTTTGATTCCTTGGCAGTATGGGAGTATTCTCATAAATTTTCAGCTCATTTGGAGCTGTTTTGGTCCCTCAAAAGGTCCAAAAACAACCATTTTTTCACCTTTCTGCCACTGTTTCTGAGCAGGTGCTGCGCCCCTGGGTTTCTACACATTTTCCACTTTTTGAGAAGCTTATAGAGATCATATTTTAAAAAATCAAGTATATTTTTAAATTATACATCCATATCTTTCCAACGGGCCATCATGGATCCTTTTTTGGCATCAGAAAGGCCTCCAAAACCTTGCTGCAAAAAGGCCTTTTTTGGTGTTGCGCGCCTGGAAATTTTGCAAAAAAAAAGACAGATTTCTGCATTCCTGTGTAAGGACAAGGAAAATGTGCATCAGGAAAGTTCTATCATGTATTTCAGAGCCTAAAAGTCAATATTTTTGCTATTTTGGTCTGAAAAGGATATTTTTAAGAGATATTTGCTGCCTTGGACCTTGTAAGGCCTCAAGGGCAGTTTTAGATATTTTGCTTTGGCCAATGGACTTCTAGTTGCTCTAGTGAGATTTTTCTCCTCTTGGATTATATAAAACATGAGTATTCATTGTAAAAATGGGTAGAAATTGACATGTTAAGAGAAATACATAGTTTTATGAGCTTGGAGAAAATATTGGTTTTATGAAGTGGATGAATGTCTTGCTTGGCTTGATGGTGGAGGAGCATTGTGTGCAGGATTCCATAGCTTGGTGAATGGTGATGTTTCTCTGATTTGTTTATTTCTTCTTATTTTCATTAATTTTTCATGCTTCTTGTTTTCTGTATATCAGAAAAGTATAGGTTGAGATATGCTCATGGAAGCACCTCAAACCTCCTGTTTATTATAGCTTTGATGTTTTCTTCTTCTTGGTCATTATAAGGAATTCTTAACTGCTCCTTAGGTCTGCCAAGAACTTGTTATTTGTTTCATTAATAGTCACTATTTTAGCTGTCAAATCTAATTCAAGGTATGCCCTGGTTATTTGAAGTTCTTAAAACTCTATTTCTGAAATCTTTCTATGAAATATTGATTGATTAGGTTAAGTCAAAGTGGTCTCTTTTGATCTTTCCCTTTTTCCATGCTTACCAACTTGTTTCAGAGTTTCCGATAGTTTGATATATGTTTTTTAGGAGTTCCCTCTTCATATATTAAGTTATTTGTTTATCTTATATGTTTTCCCAACAGTTAAAGGTGAATTTCTAAAGTTAGGAGTTCCTATGCTTCTATGTCTCACCTGAATGTTTATCTTTCATGTTTATCAGTTTGAGTATTGTTCATAGAGATTAATGGTTTTCCCTACCTCATGAGTATTTTCTTTCAAACTATATATGTTTAAGACTTCTTCGTTTTTCACAAACTTAATGTTCATTTCACCTCATACCTCACCCGAAGGATCCATTTACCTTGCTAAATCGGCCTTGCAGTACACCTTGTCCATCATTTAGACATCCTTGACTTTATCTGACCCCATAGACATGTTGATTTGATGAACTCTCTTTATATTCGTCCTACTTGATCATTTTTACCTCAAAACCAAAACAAACCAAAAAATACTTAACAACTAGCCTAAAATCAAACATATAAAGAGAACAAGTTCACATCCTTCGCACCATAGAGAGAGCCCTCTTTGAGTCTAGGAAGGCTAGGTCCTAGGACTCCAAAGATTGGTTTGATGTTACCCTTCCATTTGGTTTACCAATCTACCAAATCATGGGATACTAACACCTGTAACACTCTAAAAGGCTGAAAAGCCCAGACAAACACAGGAAACCCGCAAGCCCCCATCTTCCAGACTCTATCCACAACAGGTTTATAAATTAACGATTGTTTTTAATGTGTAGGTTATTATACATGGTGGATAATACATAATTTTCATTATTAAGTCCAAAAATTATTAAATCAAGCTCTCTGGGTGACGATCCAACAATTTTTTTTACTTAGAAGGACCAAGAGTGCAATACCAAGAAAAATAATCAATGGATCATGACCATTGATGGTCATTCAAAAAATCCAAAGGAAACAAAAGTTCTCCACAGCACAGGGCAATGAAATAAAAGAATTTATAGTGGTTGCGCAGAGATACAGGAAAATAAAGAACACAGTCACCAAACAGTCAAGGATTAAAGGTTTAAATCAAATGTTAAAGGTGAAGAGCATGGGTTAGAAGACCAAGTTAAAGGCAAACCAAGGAAAGATAAAAAAATAAAACAGGCAAAAGACAGAGATACAGAAATAAATAACAAAGGAAATGAAGGATAAAACAGTAAGACAGACATCGAAAGACAAATCCGAGTTAAAGAGACAAATGAGAGGTTTAAAGACAAATCAAAAGCAAATTAGCAGAAAAGGCATATCCGAATGACAAGGCAAAACAACAATTACTTCTTCCAAACCTCATTTGGCCACCTACAACTCAATTTCAAATAAAAGTAGCTACAGTTATTGAAGCAGTTAGAGATATTTTAAAAGCAGCTCAACAGTGATTGTAAAAGTTAATGATAAAGCCATAAAGTCACAAATATCCTAAAAGTTAGCTCAGCAGTTAAGTTAGAAGTTATTATTACAGTGAGTCAGTCACAGATATTCTTGCATTGGTACTTGCATGGTCTCAAAGGTCAAGATTACATTAACTCTGTAATAAATACAAATCTATCACCCTAGGTTAGGGAAACCTCCTCATTTTGCAGATAAATACTGCATGTATTCTTCATTTTTAGTGTTGGTTGGTTGGTTAGTTGCTAGTTGCTGGGTTGATTGATAGGCTAGATTTGATCAGACTCTGAGTTGCAGAGATCATTTTACTAGAGTAATGTAACTATTTTCGACATCAGTAATACAAGCATGTTCACAAGATTCTTGAGCTATGTTAATGGTGATCTTATCCTTATTTGTCATTATTTCTCTTTTTTTTCCATATTGTCCATCATTTCTCTGATAAAAGAAAAAAAAATTAGATTAAGATATGTTGTCTCGGCAACTTAATTATGTATTGTTATTTCATCTTAATGTTTTCTTCTGCAAGGTCTGATTAGAGAATTCAGGGGTGTCCTGCTCTTTAATTTCATTCACTGTTATCTTGAATGTTTTTTTTTTTTTTTTTGCTAAAAGTAATAGCTAGAGAATTCAGGGGTGTCCTACTCTCTAGGATTGTTGGATTTTTGTCTTAAGGTTTACCTAATAGAGTTGCTATAGGGTAAACTTCTTGGGTTGTTGGTTTTCGAATATCCCTCTTAGGGCTTTCCGGTGCCCGAGGCAGACAATAAGATTATTTGTGCTGTTCACAAAGATGGCATGAGCATGTTCATATTAACTTTAAATAACTTGATAGAATGCGATGAATAATTACCTCTTTGACAATCTTGGAGTCCCTTGGAGAGCACTAGGCAGCGAAGCAAGAGTCCTTCTTGACCGGCTCCAAATCTTAGTCCTGCAATCAGTCAAAGCACCCGCGTAATTTCTAACATAACATATATCCTATCAATCAAGTCAATATATAATGAACTTCTAAATTATACACATTTGAGCCATTCATATCACACTAGGTAAATTTTCAAACAATAATGACAATATTAAGCATTGAATGTACAAAACAAACACAGTTCTATTGATTTTGAAAGAAGGAGGATTACAACCGTTGGTTGTACCAAGCTCTCCTTAGTCTCCCAATCTCTTTTATCTCTCAAGTGAAGAAGTCCAAGTCAACAAGCTCTCTAGGAACCTCTTTGACTCTTGGCCTTCACAATATAACACTATTCTCTATTCCACAAGTATGCAAAAACCTTTAGCAATCCTTCGACCTTCAATTAAGAGCCTTCAGCTCCTTCTTATAGGAGAGGGAGAAAGCAATTGTTTCCTTTCTCTTTCCACTAGTTTGGAATGGAAAAAACTTAGATGTTTCTTTAATCTCTATGCTTTTGCCTCCTTTGGAGTTCAGTCTTGTTATAGCAATGACCAATAATGAACTGGTGCTCTGCAGTTTCTTTTGTGAACTGACTCTCTTGTGAGGGAAATTCGGAGATTCAAATCATTCTCCGCGGGCTTTTCCCGATTCAAACTTAAAACACAAGTAACGCTGCCCTTTAATGTAAACAGAGTTTTTCCCTAGCCACTAACGCGGCATATTCACTGATGTACTATGTTATAACACTCTTGTATTGTTCTAGATAGGCGTTACCCTAGCAGAAATAGGTTTAATTTAGGTCTTTGTACTCCTTCCATATTTGTCTTCCCCTCTGAGCTGATGAGGAGGTATTTTGACCTGTAACAGATGCCCCCTAAAGTGTGAGGTCAGAGACGAAGATGATGGCCGAAATAATTTATAATTTGTGTAGAGATAAAGAGATTGAAAGACTGAGGAAAACCTGAAACAGAAACATATGTCAGAAAATATAGTATATGCCTTGAGTCGGGCATATCCCATGCTTAGTAGCTTAAACAACATGATTTCTCTAGAATAGAGATATGAAGAATCTTTCCACCGATAGGCACAATGTGGAAGTTTTTTTCATAACATGATCAGGCTGAAGAAGCTGTCTCCATAAACAATATTGCAACTTGGGGAAGGAAACAAAACTTTAATGATGTAGCCTTTGCCCCAAGGTCTTGACCATCAATTCACTTAAACTACATATTTCTCAGCATGTGAATGAAGGAGTTGTTGTCGAACATGTGAGAAATCGTCTGATTACCAGTCGATAATGAAAACTGTTAACAGACGTGAAGGTGGCCACCGATAATGATGATGGTCCCTAAGATGCACAGTACAATCTAGCGAGTGTGAATAAAATGAGTTGAAGTCGAACACTCATAGAATCATTCGACCAGGAGCCAATGATGAAGACCCCTGATCAAACACAAGACTACCTGCCACTGATGTCTGCAAGTATCCAGGTACTGATGGGTTTCTGGATCAACTTCCTAGATAAGGTGTTGAAGTCGATAGGAAGTGATATGTTGAAATGTAGGCACTGAGGTGTCCTACATCAGTCAACATGAAATGGAAACCAACTGATTTTGTTTATGATTGGGATAATGAAGAGTAAATGGGAACGTCGAACGACAAATAATTTCTGGCATAATGAGTGGTTTAGTTGATAATAGGAGCAGTAGATAGCGAGATCTTCTTCAACAATAGAAGGCACTCTAGCAGGGTACTAGGTAGCTGAAGCTTTGATGAACACCAAAGAGTGTGTTAGGATTTTACTGGTGCAGGGACACTGGGAAATGAAGGCTAATACTCATAGATGGTAGGGTTCGACTAAATGCGAAAGAGTTTTCTGGGAAGTGCCATGTTCAAGAATTTTGCTACCAAATCGACCTTTTTGAAAATGAAATAGAGGTAGTATCCATTTTGTCCAAATTTTTCCCCGTCTGATTAAGTTTAACAAGTCCATACGAGTAAACTCGGTGAATTTTTCATGTTTAGAGAGTCTGAAAAATGTTAGGAAAGACAACTCTGTGCCCCATCTGATTAAGTTTAACAAGTCCAGATGAGTAAACTCGGTGAATTTTTCATATTTTAGAGAGTCTGAAAAATGTCAGGAAAGACAACTCTACTTCCCGTCTGATTAGTTTTAACGAGTCCAGACGAGTAAACTCGGTGAATTTTTCATATTTAGAGAGTCTGAAAAATATCGTAAAAGACAACTCCATTGGGGTACCTTTGTCATGTCTTGATAACCAAGCACGGCAAAGGGATAATAGTAAGCCCGAAACAGTTCATTTTCCATAAGTTAGTCCATCGAAACCGGAAAAGTGAGAAATCTATGTTCGATAGACGTCTACCTCATTTTGTTATGATACAAGGAGACAGAGTGAACTCAATACTCTTTTTGAAATTTTAACAAGTCCGACAAAGGAAAAATCGGTGCTCTCCGTGAAATTTTAACGAGTCGCGTAGAGAAAACTCGATTACCTCCGTGAAATTTTAACGAGTCACGCGGAGAAAACTCGGTTACTTTTTCAGTTTAAAGAGCTTTTAAAAATAGAAAAGAATGGCTCCATCCTTTCTGTCTTGGTAGTTTAACGATCCCGACAAAGGCAACTCGGGGTTTTTTCAGTTTTATGAGCGAGAAAAATATTCCTAAAAAGAAATCTCAGTGCTTCTTCATAGTTTTAACGAGTCTGAAGAAGAAAAATCTAGGTTTTTCGGATTAACGAGCAAGAAAAAGACCATAAAAAGAACGCCCGAAGCTTCTTCGTGTAAATTTAACGAGCCCGAAGAAGAGGACTCGAGGTTTTTCATATTAACGAGCAAGAAAAATACCATAAAAAGAATGCTCATAATTTCTTGATCTCTTTATCATCAATAGAATTATCTATGTCGGGATTTTTCTTGCGAGACCAAGAAAACACATCGCGGAATTCTCTGAAAATGGATGTGAAGTGCGCAATTTCCTCAAGATTGCAAGCTTCTCCAATCTGAATATTTTCCACGATACCCATTTTGATCGAGATGTCAATGAGAATTATCTTAGAAAGATTACCCATGTTCCCTTCTGACTCGATAGTTTGAACAGTCGTGTAAGCGGAGGGAACCATCTCAGGTGGGTCAAAAGATGGGATTTCTGTTTTTATCGCCTCCGAGTCAATCATCGAAGCGTGATGGTGAAACTCTCCCTAAGGTCGTTCTTCTAGAGACATGATATCTCGAATATATTAGTCTATAGGCAAGACTTCATTGAGGAGATCCTTAGAGAGAACAGTGATGGGAGGGAGGTTTGTACCTTTGGTCGAAACCATAGCAGTGGAGGGTTCAAATGCTAGTTGGATGGCTTGGTAAGCCAACTCGGCTGGCGAAAGCGGCATCTGATCTCCATAGGAATGAATGTCTGAAGGTGCCAGGATGATCCATGGGTCGATAGAGCCATCCAAAGTGGTGGATATCATTGCAACCGTGTTTGGGATCTGCGGCGGCGGGAGAGGAAAACAACCCAGTAGGGATGATGCCTTCAGAAGACCAGTACCGATACTAACGTAAGAGTCAGGAAAGCCTCCTATTAGGGGTATAGTGCTACTTGGTAATGTGGAATAATCAGGGGTGCAGAATGATAGCTGGTCCACTGTGACTATTTTTCCCATCCAATGGAAATAGGATGAGTTGGAAAACCGAAGACACAATGGCAGTCATGGCATACGACCAACTACAACCAAGCAATAGATTATAGTCTAGATGGCGCTCTATGACTTCAATGTCCATGTTTACCATTTTCCCACTCAGAGTGATGGGAAAGCTAGCAAGGTACCCTTTTGGGAGGAAAGTGTGGCCATCGAAAGCTTTGAGGGAATTCGATGGCGGGGTGAGGGTAGGAGAACCTAAATTGAGCCAGCAAGCTTGTGACATAACACCATTGTGACCTGCTTATTTTTAACAAATTTTAATTGTGATGTATTATAAAGTCTCAATGACAGTAACCACACACCTAAAAAAGAGAAAAAAAAAGGACTCTCTAAAATCAATCAGCAAGCAGCCAGAATAGGGTGCCCTGTCTGAGTACTACCATTTGCTGGTGATGAAATCCAGTATCACAATAGTATACAGAGAGGGTTGGTCGAAAGTACAGTTACGGTCACTCTAGAGCTTCGCCTGAACCTCAGACGATAGGTGTAAGCACTCTCGTGGATATGAGTACCCTCCTAAAGAATGAAGATAGAGTGGGTCCGTCTGTTTCAGGTACCAGGACAGCCCGTCCCATTCACCTTGTGTAAGTACCTAAAAATTATGGCCACTAAAGATACCTCAAATCACAGACATCATCAGGGGGGTCCACGGTCAAGGACAGTGTGCTATATGGGCAGAATACCTAGATCCCCGATCTAGTTTCGACATCCCCGAAGGGAACCCCAATATATAACACACCCACCAGATGCAGTTGAAGGCGGGCTACCTTCTTGTGCACCCAAGTTTTGTCTCGCGCTGAGCTCAGGTAAAGGAACGGTCCCGATAATATGAGTGCAGTAGGATTTCACTTGTTAATTACTCTAGTTTCAAGTTTTGAGATCTTGGGTAGTTTTATCACTGCTCCTAACCCAAGATCCTAGCCTGAACTACTGTTTGTGTGAGTTCAAAAAAGAGTTGATTGATTTTATTGTCGCTTTATTCTTAGTGTACTTGATTATTAGTCTTGCGGAGGGGGAGTGGACGTATGAAATGTGATGAGACTCTGACTCAAGAAACCATGAAAAACATGCTCTAGATATTAAATTCGATGAAGAGTGTTTCTACAGGGAGAGGTTTCTTTTCAACATCCATGCACTAACATTCAAATAGCTTAGTTCAACTTTTAAAGATTCAGACTTCTATCTACCTCTTTTAAATAGTCTATGAACTGGAAATTTTAGAATAAACTCAGCTAGATGCATAAAAATAATAATAATAAAAAAAATCTCTTAAAAATTAAATGCTTTGGACACTGACTTTTCAAACAAGAGAAACAAATAGAAATTTTAGCTTAGCAGACAAGCACAGGGATTCGGTCAGCGAAAGGTACTGATGGCCAAAAACTCTGCAACTAAAACACCATCACAGCAGTGAACAACAAGGTTTTAGTTGAGTAACGCTCTGTTTGTGAGTAAAGACAACGACTAACGCAATGTATTTAGTCAGAGACAACGTTATAACACATTGGACAACCTACAGAGGTAGCGTTATCCAGGGAAAATTTCTTCAGTTAGTCAAACAGAAACAGGATTGAACTCTACGAGCGTTTGATATGTCTACTGGGCATCAAAAATGGTCAGAAGGGTCTGTGAACAGAGGAAAGAAGAGAGGAGGGAAGAAATAGTCCGGAAACTATGGGGAAACTCCCCAGCAGAGTCGCCAATTATTCTATAGGGTAAACTGCTTGGGTTGTTGGTTTTCGAATATCCCTCTCAGGGCTTTCCAGTGCCCGAGGCAGACAGTAAGATTAGCTGTGCTGTTCACAAAGATGGCATGAGCATGTTCATATTAACTTTAAATAACTTGATAGAATGCGATGAAGAATTACCTCTTTGACAATTGTGGAGTCCCTTGGAGAGCGCTAGGCAACGAAGCAAGAGTCCTTCTTCACCGGCTCCAAATCTTAGTCTTGCAATCAGTCAAAGCACCCGCGTAATTTCTAACATAACATATATCCTATCAATCAAGTCAATATATAATGAACTTCTAAAGTATACACATCTGAGCCATTCATATCACACTAGATAAATGTTCAAACAATAATGACAATATTAAGCATTGAATGGACAAAACGAACACAGTTCTATTGATTTTGAAAGAAGGAGGATTACAACCGTCGGTTGTACCAAGCCCTCCTCAGTCTCCCAATATCTTTTATCTCTCATGTGAAGAAGTCCAATTCAACAAGCTCTCTAGGAACCTCTTTGACTCATGGCCTTCACAATATAACACTATTCTCTATTTCACAAGTATGCAAAAACCTTTAGCAATCCTTCGACCTTCAATTAAGAGCCTTCAACTCCTTCTTATAGGAGAGGGAGAAAGCCATTGTTGCCTTTCTCTTTCCACTAGTTTGGAATGGAAAAAACTTAGATGTTTCTTTAATCTCTATGCTTTTGCCTCCTTTTAAGTTCAGTCTTGTTATAGCAATGACCAATAATGAACTGGTGCTCTGCAGTTTCTTTTGTGAACTGACTCTCTTGTGAGGGAAAGTCATAGATTCAAATCATTCTCTGCGGGCTTTTCCCGATTCAAACTTAAAACATGGGTAACACTGCCCTTTAATGTAAACAGAGCATTTCCCTAGCCACTAACATGGCATATTCACTGATGTACTGTGTTATAAAACTCTTGTATTGTTCTAGATAGACGTTACCCTGGCAAAAATAGGTTTAATTTAGGTCTTTGTACTCCTTCCATATTTCTCTTCCCCTCTGAGCTGATGAGGAGGTATTTTGACCTGTAACAAGAGTCTAGCCAAAGAATTTTACAGTTTGCCCTGTCCTTTGGTTTTCCCTAAATAGTTACCTAAAAGGACTTTCTTTTTGAAGTATAGTTAAAGGATTCTTAATTTCCCTTTAGTTTTACGGATTTCACAACTTGCTGTCATTTCATATTTCATCTAATCTAAAAGATCCACTTCATATATTTAGCTTTCTCTGTGAAAACCCTTGCAGATTTGATGAAAAATTACATCCTTTTATGACTCCATAGCCCAATGGATTAATGCTTCTCAAATATATCTTCTCAACTGAAACACTCAATCAATTAATCATACAATCAATTAACCAATCAAAACAAAACAAACAAGTCCTAGAACTTCATAACTAGCCTAAAATCAGAAAACATAAGCATAAAGATATATCATTTTCATCACAAACATAGAGAGAGCCCTCTGTGAGTCCAGGAAGGCTAGGTCCTTGGACTCCAAAGAGGTCTAATATGGTTCCCTATAGAGTTGTTCTTGTGAATATTGCAAATCATGAGGAGCCAACATATATTATTCCAACATGCAATCTTGAAAAGAAGTGTCTAACTACACTTTCTTAACACCATCATTGTTTCATCTGCTATTCTCTCCATACATCATGAATGGAAAAAAAAATTGTTATGTATCTTCATTCCCAATACCTCCAAATGTAAGAAATTTCATGGATGCAACCATATCAACGTCTGGTGGTGGAGGTGGACTGGATGACTTGTGAGATGAGTTCGAAAGTGGAGTTAATGGGATCTGAACTATGGCTATTTCTCCCCGATTATTTTGATATTGTGAGACTTCTTCTTCTTTAGGGTGCGCACATTCACCAGAGCTACTAGTCCCTGATTCTTCATCATTATCATATCTACCCTTGAGAGGACAGTAAATAAACCCTTCTTATAGATATATGCGGTAATTTCTTCCACTGCGTGTGGTAAGGCCTCTTTGGGACATTCACTAGATATAATTACACAAAGAACCCTGCTCACACAATAGCATCTTAATCCACAACTTCAAAGAGCACAAGAACTTACCTCTGTGACCCTTGAAAAATATTCTTTCAACTTTAGAGTAAGACAGAAACTGATTAATAGAAAACTCAGTTACAAATCCACCCAGGAGATGATCGATCCAATGATCTATCACACGGGTAATCTTATTTTTGGTATTTTCTAACTGTTTTACCAATTCTGGAGTTCACTGAGTGAATGCATCATCCTTTGCGTAAGTATTAAATTTATTCAATAGAGACAACCACTAATGCAACTCAGTCACAAAGGAAGCAAAGAATATCTCATGGAATTCTGTATAAATATTCTTTTGAACCCAATCTTCAACAGATAATTTAGAACTTCGATTCTCTTGAATCGCGAATTCAAGGATATTTTTATCAAGCCAATCTTGTAATTCATTCTGTGTAGGATTCCATAACATCAATTCTCCCTCAAAATGATCCCAATCCCAGCAACAAAACCATTTGTTGGCTTGAGGGATCCTGACCCAGGTTTGAAGTTATCGTGAAAGCAACAAACCCTCCAACTACTGGCCCTTTTGGCAATGACCTGCTTGTGTAGATCAAATTCTCACCCTAAGCAGTATGGGGGGGTGCTGGAACTAGGTTTCCACACCTTGAGGAAGAATTTAGTGTAGTGGCCCTAAACAAAAATATAACAAAACTATAACAAATGATATACAAGTGTGCGCATCAATAGATAAATATAACAAGAGATCAACTTCGTCACAAATTATCACAGAATTTCCCACTATTTATCTGCATACAGTAAACATATATACTTTAATAAAACTGATCCATAAACTTATATTTATGCATAATATACTTTATTCATTCACACAGATGCAATTAATCATAAACAGATTTAAAGATGCAATAACATAACAGATTCGAAATTAATCAGATAAATACACAAAAATCGCATAACAGTCCAGATTTCACTAAAACAATCTTCTTTATTAAGATATCTAGCAGTTCAATACATTTAGTCCTTCAATACGTTCTACCCTTCCGTGCACACAGCTAGCAGAGTCCGCACATAGCCAGGAGTTACGTCTCCGTGCACACAGCCAGCAGGATTCTTTCTACCTAAAAACCCATACTTAGATCAAAATCCTTAAGAAATAACCATAAAAAGACCATAGTTAAAAGATATCCTTTCCTGACTTAAGCGTGCGAACACCATCATCTCAAACCATGGTTTGAGACTCATGGTTTTCCATTAAAACCTATTACATTGAATAAAGGACTTTTACCGACCCCAAAGCCCCTTTGACCCACACCAAAGCCCCTTTGACTCTTTTGCGCAGCACGCACAACAAAATGTAGAAATTTTTTTATCAAATTGTACCAAAATTGTACCCTAGGAAACCCTGCTCCAACAGTCATAAAAAGGGTGCATTTTTCTTTCAAACACCATATTACTCACTTCATCACAAGTAGGAGAAGCATATGACAAGCCATTGACTCTGTTATTCACACCTTTGTAATAAGCATAAATTTCTTCACCAGATTCTGAAAATCTTGTTCTCTAAAAAATTGTTAAGATTTTGCAGAAGCCCTGAAAGAGGACCCTTTCTATTTGTATTGTGCTCATTTCCATTTTCTTTCCTTTCCGTTGCAAGAATAGTTGCTCCAAAATCTCTTACCCAATTTATAGAGCTATACTTAAGATTATCAACATCATTTGTGAACACATGGTTATGGCATACAACTGCAGTTGGGAAATCTGAATTTGAGTCTATATTTGTTTTTGTCAAGTTCAAATTCATAGCCATTAGTGAACATTAGTTGAACCTTATCTTCCTCCTCTTTAACAATAGAAATGTTTGGTGGGTTCACGGTTATTACATGATTTCTTACTTTATCTTTTTCTTTCTGTTTTCTTTCTGTGTCTTTCTCATTTACATTATTTTCATTCACCATCCTACAAGTTGTAACATTTCTTCCCCAAGATCTAGGTTGGAAATTGTCAGATGAAGGCAGAGTAGTTTGTATACCAATGGCTCTCTTGTTTCTACCTTTTCTATAATTTTTTGTAGAGTTTTTTCTACAAAAAAATCATCTGTAACAACATCATGGTGGGTCTTTAATGCAAAATTTTTTGACTCCAATTTCATCAGCCTACCACAATATGCATCAAAACTGAGACTCTACCCTAGCCAATGCATACCAAAGTTGCACATTTTACATTGATTGAAACCCACATATTCATGAAAATAAAACATGAATTTCTTTAGCAATCACATACAAGGCACAACATATTTCATCCACAAGAAGAAAATTTGTAAAGAAAAAGAAATTTTAAAATTCATTCTATAGAAACTCTCACCTGTGCTTCCGAAAAGTGTTGATGCTTTTGAGAAAGCCTACCAGGCAGCCTACTAATTGGTCTCTATAAATATTGACCTGAACAGGAACCTATTGTTGGAGGAGAAGGAAGTGCCATATAACCATATGAACCTCCATAAGGTGGATAAGGATAAGGATAAGGAGTTTTTCATTTGAATGATTCCACCTTGTTCCAGGATCCCATTGTCTTAAAGTGAAACATCAAAGTTATAAACCCAAGTAGAAAAAAAAAATGAAAATTTTCAAGTGCTTTCCTTGTAAGGACAATAACAATTAATTGAATTAACTTGAAGGAATGTTCCTATTGAGATACCTTTAATATTTTTAAACAAGAATTTCATTTAAAAAAATAATGAATGTAGTAGGCATGAAAGAATAGTCCCCATGTTTATACAATTAATTTTGAAGGTATGATAACAACATACATTTGCATTGAGTGAATATATATTCTTTGAACTATTGCGTAAATATAATGATATCATGATAATGCCCCCTAGGCACATGCTCTAGTAGACATTAGGAATGAATTCAATGAAACAGTGACATGCAGAAAGTGTTAGACAAGACTCATCCCTGAGAGTAATAGTGCACATGAATTCTCAAGGGAAAAAGGCTCTTGAATAGGTATACTTTGCACAGTCAAAGGTGGTTAGGACAAGCTCACAAAATAACACTACGAACGCAGTAGAGGTATTAAATTTATTCAATGTGGTTGGACTTGAATGAAATATATAATCTATGAATACTGTGAATCCTTGTAAGAAGTTCAATTTTTCAATATTGTGCATCCTTTTATCCCAATTGAGAAAAATTCAAGCTTGTATTGATATCATATGCTTGATTTGTTTGTAGCCCTTTTATAGTAAGAAATTGTTTCTTTTTCAGGATTTTTCGAAATTAAATTTACAAACCAAATTAAGATAACTACTATGAGGAGGACATCCTAAATACATATTTTATAGGTTATGCTTCTGCAAAATCATCTTTATTTAACAATCACACAAACATATATGGTTCAAACAAACCAACATATTTATCAAGGTAAGGTTTTGGTTCATGTTTTATTATTAAGTAATTTTTCTATTTGTCATTCCACTAGCTTTTACTAGTTTTCTATAATATAATATACTAATATGTTCAATTTTTTCTTATAAATTGTTTTTATCCAAGCAAAACGTTATTGACCTTCTAATCCAGACAGATAATCCAAATAAAAGTGACACATTAAAGCACATTATATTTAGTTTGCATAATAAATCTATTGATCCCAATGAATCTTCTTCACCTGATGTTTCAGTTACTCATTTTGGTCATAACCAATCATCCAACACTCTCTTTCTCACGGATTTTGTTTTAAAGTTGGTTCACCATCCCAACTATTAAAAAGGATGCAAAATTGATCTTTAAAAACAAGTTCATCTATAAAAAGTACACATGTAATATTGGATAGGTAGATCCATCCATCAAAAGGATAAAGTGCCCACAAGAGTGTAGCTTTAGCAACTCGTCAAGATCCTTTATCAAAGGTAGGTGATGCTTACATAGCTGAAGTAAAAATATTGCAAGTGACCACCTCAAAAATGCCATTAAGTGTTCCCTCTAGATCATCACTAACACATGTAAAAGAGAATTGTTGTAAATATGGAAAAATCTCCATACTTCATAGCCTCTGTCATTCTTCCTTTTAACTCAGTTAGGTTATATTCAACACCTAAATTCCACTGGACAACTTATATCAATTCCTAAATTAATAGTTCCACATGTAGTCACCTAAATACAAGCCAACATGCAGGGTAACATGATCACCACTCATCAACTCAAGGCCCATAGGATGTAGTTGTTGTTGGGAAAATAATACTAAGTTTACATTTAGTAGTACCTTCTACAATTTCTTCCTTAAATTCTACTATAGAAAGGGAAACTAAGACGCAAGGCTCTCTCACCTTCTCAACTTGACCTTTTATTCAAATTAATTATCAAAATGCTTTAGTTGTCTTCAGTATTGGTGAGAGAATTCATTTCAATCAACAAATTTTGAATTCCATATTAATGTAGTTTTGGCCTCATACTAGTGAGAGACTCTTAGCCTTACAAGTTGCTACCATGTATAAGAGTTTGGGTGAATATGGAAGGTATGTAATTTTAAACTCGCAATAGATTCCTTCAATGAGAAATATTGAGTATTTATTCCTTATCTTGGGATTAAAACCAATAATTACCAGCCACACTAGTCCGTTAGACATGAAAGACGTTGAATCTACAGTAACTGTGTGAACCCCAACAATTGTGTCATTTCTAATGATGGAGGGACACATTGCATATCAACACCAATAATATTTATCTAAAGTAAACATTGGAGCTCCAGTTACAATTATTCCAAGTAAACATAAGAAAAAAGTGTCACAGCTCATTCCCTGGCATTTAGATATTACTCAAGTTTAAGGGCATCTTCCCACTATAATGTTTTGAGCTATTACCTAGAAAATTCACTTTTTTTTTCTTTTTTCTTTTTTTTTAGTATTCTTCAAATTTATATCAATGCTGTTATTTTTGTTTATTCCTTGTAGTTTGAAATGGTTTATGTTTCTTTATGAATACTACGGTGATGTTCATGGTAGGGGAAATTTTTTAATTATTGTTGACCATTTATTTTGTAATATTCCCATTTTTCCATGAAGAAAATTGGAACATTAATTTTTTCTTATTGCATCTAGGAGGTGAATAAAATGGGTAAAATGCCCATGAGTAGGAACAAGATCCTTCATATTGTGAAAAGGATCCATGGAGAAGCCTTATTTTGCACCTTCCAGTGTGAAAAGGGGCAAATGCATGAGGACAAGGTCAAGTTTGACCAAGTCAACAACACTTCCTAAAGAGGTGTAGCTTGCATGAGAAGACATCGTAGTTTTGGAGGGAGAAAGATTCATTGTGGATGAAACCCTAATGTGTGGGGTCCATGGCCAAGAAGCATTCACTTGTATAAGAAGAGGAGGAGGCAGCCATAGAGAAACATCTTGGATCATTTGATAATTTGTCTATTTAGACAAATTGCACACTCCTACTGTTCAACAGAGTTACAATGCTTCTTAGCACGAGGGATTCCTGTTTAGAATTTCCTCTCCTTCTTGAGGGGCCTCTTGAAGGATTTCACTTCATCTTATCCACATATTGGCTCAAGGCCAAATCCATTCTTCAGATACTGTGTTATTTTTGCTCAAGTATAATGCAGTGTTGCTGGGGCATTGTAGTGGAGGGTTCCACAACACTTCTCTTTGGCTCATCTTTCAGAGGAGGGAGTTTCTCTTTCTTCGGGAGATCAGTGGAAGGGATTTCAGAGATGATTGACATATTTTGGCATCCAGGCCAACATCTCCCATTATAGACAGCACAATCCATCCTCAAGACTACGTTATTTCAGTGCACACTTGCAGTGAGAGGTTGCACCCGCTTCTTGGAGGGCAAGATCTTCAGTGCCAGGATCAGCCTTGCATTGAGAGATCCATTGGAGGAGTTTTGTTTCAGTTTGAGCATCATATTCATCCATCTCCATGTATTTCTATTATTGAGTTGCAGCTTCTTCCCAACAACTCCGACATTTCTGTAGATTTTCCATTTTGATGTATATTGCAGCCAATCCTCCCAAGGATTGTGTATTATTGTTGTATTAGTGTTTTCAAGGGTTGAGAGCTTGATCCCCCACTTTCATTGAGATGATATTGATATATAATTGTATTTACATTTTATATATTGCAGTGTCTCCATATAAACTATGCAGTCATAGCTTGGGTGCTCATATATAGCAGTATTTTGTCATAGATCATGTACTTGTCTCTTGAGGCTTTCATTTCCAAAGCTTGAGTGATATAATCCTCAAATAATTGTACTATTTGTTTCTATATCATTCATTATTCAGCTATTTACTTCTTCATGTGCCATGGCTCAGTAAAATAATGCTATCTTTCCATTGTATGTTTGTACTTTGTTGCAGTCCCTTCATTGGGAATTTTCTGAGGACATCTAAGAGTGGTAGATCTGTTTAACCACCTTAGAAGGATTTTATTTGGATCCATCTCTTGGATTTCATTCTTAGATACATTGATCTAAGGGATCTAGGTCCTGGTTTCAAATCCTGCTACCTCCATTTCTGGAAAATGCGTTTTCCGGCCATGGATAACTAGCCATTCCAGAAAAGGAACATTACAGTGGTATCAGAGCATCTTTCTTGGCTCAGCCTGTGGACTTCAAGCCCAAGAAAGAAGAATAAGAATATGATGAAGTAGATGAGCTTAATCTCATCTATTTTCATAGCAGAGAAAATCCTCCCCAAGGAGGATATGCAGAAAGAAGAGGAAGAGCCCTGCACTTCCTATTCTCATCAAGGAGACAAAGAAATAAGCAGGAGAAAGACTCCATCTTTTGGAGAAGAAAAAGAAAAAGCGGATAAGCTTACCAAGCTTCTTCCTAAATCTTTACATATGATCCATGAAGAGTTTGAGGAGATCCAAAGAAAGTATAGAGAATATCATAGAGGGTTTGATTCAAAGGAAAACTCTAGATTGGAGGAGTGTGAGCATGCAACTACACACCATCTTGTACAGCGCAGTCACATGCCCAGGATTGCCAGAAGAGAGATGGAAAGAAGAGAAGAGGTTTCTAGGAGGGAAACCCTTGTATAAATTTGCTAAATAATGAATATTTATCCACTGAGATTATCCTGGTCACACATTAATTCGAATTCATGCATAACACATAACCTCTTCTACAATTGATCATCAATTTGCGGAAATAGAAACAGTCGCATGCGCACATAAACACAATATGTAATGGGAAAAGCTTATAGCTGAAAACCCCCAGCTATTTTGTATATTATAATAAAAGAGAGCATGTAACAATCTCAATACAATACTCCTCACAAGTACTCATTACTGTCTCCAAAAGTTACACACAAACTAGCTCAGTTTTGAACAAGTCACAGGTTCAAAACTCATCCACTAATTGCCTGCCTCTATTGCACAATCCAAGTTGGTGAATGAGAGATCCAAGTTCAAATCTCCTTGGCTTCAACTGCGCAATCCTCATTGGAAATCTCCTTTAATGCTTGTGCAAATCTCATGCACAACTGATGTCGCAACTAATAGCAAACTCACCCTTTCATCTACCTCTTCCACTGGTCTTCACTGAACTGTCCATGCACTGTAGTAAACTGATGTGTTCTTGAGTTGAATAATGAGTTAATAATTAGTGAATTAAATAATATTTAATTCACTCCACTCATCACTAGTGTATTAGCCAGTTAAACTAAATACAACTAGTTTAACTAAGTTAAACAGAACACAACTCCACCAACTGTCTCATCAACTCCACCAAACTCCGCCACTTGAGTTCTAACTGAAGTCAACCATGCATGAGCTCACCAAACCCCTAGGAATAGCGTAATTCCTTCTGTCAGATGCATGAGCCACATCCGTAGCTCCAACTGAAGTGATGTAAGAGAATAAACTGAAGTTTAGAGTCTAAATATTATTAAGGGCTAATAATATTTGACTGACCTATTTTTAGACAGGCAGTCTAAAAATAGACTTCGACCTGTATGTCTAAAAATAGAGGTCCATCTATTTTTACCAACTCGACCAATCATCCAAGAATAGCATACTGCAACTCCTAGACCATGCTCCATATGTCTAAAAAATAGACATAGTCTAAAAATAGACTTTGCGCCAAAAATAGCCTGCGGGCCCACTTAGTGAAGGCGACTTCATTTCACTAAGCTCCATCATCTTGTTGCATTTTCAACAACCCTTAGTGATTTATTGAAGGAGTATGAGTCTCAAACTCAAAAATACCGGGATCATCTCAGTTTTTCAGATTTTTGCAAGATGAAGGTGAATGGAAAAGAGCAGCAAGATAGATTTCATCTATCTACCTTTGAGGGTTCACCTGTATATTCAACCAAATCTTGGGTGGAGGAGTTAGAGACCTTCTTGCAGCACCACCACATTCATGGAGATGAAGCTATCAAATTTTCAGCGCTGCATATGAGAGGTAAGGCTTATGCCTAGTGGATTTTTGAATCCTTTTCTTTGAGAAATGTAAACATCTCATCTTATGCAAATTTCACTAAGGCATTAGTGGAAAAATTTTATGGAAGGATTCATGAGACACACATGGTGGTTCTAAACAAGAAAACTCAAATAAAACCCTTGCACAAGAACGTAGTACCATTTCAAAAAACAATGGGGAAGGCTGAAAACTTCCACCATACTTTGCCGGAGAAGAAAATTTCTTCTCACACTTTTGAGCAAAGAGGCATGGGGGTATCTTTTTCAAAAATGGATCAAATCATTGGGAGGTTTCCCACTCATGCTGAAGATATTGAGGGAAACAATGCTATTATACCTGGAGTTGATTTAGCACCTCATGTAGAGGCAAGAGGATTTCTTGCTCCAAATAGAGGGAAGCTTGCATCTTTGTAAGGAAGTCCCCAGGATTTCATGTGTGGAGATCAAGGCACAATTAATGTTCTATCTGTGCCATTGTTGAGGAGGTGTGAAACCATGGAGACACCAGGAGGAAGTAGGGAGAAGACTCAGCATCTTGAGATGAGGATTATACATACCTATTCATCTACGGAGGTTGATGCACCTAAGAAGGATCTTTTTACTTGCATGATATTGGATGGCCAGTTGCATGAGGAGGCATATTCAGTCAGAGATGGGGTCATCTTTTATCATGGTAGGATCTTCTTTCCTAGATTTTCCAAGCTCAAGGAGAAGTTGCTACAAGAAGCTTAGGAGGATTTCCTTTTCAGCCCCACTTGTTCTATGAGAGCATACCACACCATCATGGAGGGGTATTTTGGATGGGATTTGAGGAGGAGATACATCAGCATATGAGTATATGCATGGACCAGATGGATATGGAGGAGAGACATGACTCTCTGAGAGAGTTAGCATAGCCACCTCTTTCCCCTTTGAGGATGAGGGGAGACTCATTTATGAGCCACTCCATTTATATGAGTAGGACATATGGTAATGGTGATTATTATTTGTATGATTGTTTATATGATGCAGGATGATTCGCCAAGGAGGAGCATTCTTTTTTCTAGACCACATGGTTTAGATGGGGCCATAAGCATGATTGATGGCCATTCCCTAGGAGGAATTGGGGAAGAGATACACTATGGAGGACATGTTCATTGTACATCTTACGTCATTCACTTCCTCCATACTTATGAGGAGATTGAAGTAGCAGGCAAGTGGTTGAGAAGCCACTTATTTCAGCAATCTCTATTACAGTTGAGGTTCAAGCTGCGCTGGTTGCACTTGAGGGACCATTTTCCTTATCATTTATTTCATATGGTAGCAAGTATGATTCTCATATTTGCTCCCTATGGCTCCACTTTTTATGTTCTTATGAGCAACATGCTTGGGAGAGAGGCACATTATGTGGATGTGTCCTTTGAGGGAGAAATTCCTCACACTATTTGCACTACATGTTCTAAGGAGAACATGGGATATGATATGGTCACCTTGATAGCACAATTGTCTCTTTATGCGGAGGGCCATATGATAGAGAAGATGATGCCATATGACGATGACTTCCAACTCATCATATATGGGGATATTTAGGCCAGCATGATTTGCAGCGTTGGAGGGGATATCTTTGAAGATCTAGTCTTCATTCTTCCACTTGAAGGCAAACTTATTGCAGCCCATGGATAGTGTGGGGTAGGCTACATAGTCTACCATGTGTAGATTTTCATCCCACCTACTTTTCTGGAGCCAAGGGTGGATGACAGCTTTCAGGAGTTGCCTAATTAGAAGGTGACTCATTTTGCATGGCTCATAGCTTGAAGATGGAGGATCCATATGGGAAAGATAGTTCCCATTTTGTTTCAGATCCCATTCTTCAAGACCTTTAGACATCACTTTGTCATCCTCTTGAGTATCTCACTTTCACATGATGATAGCTTGATAGCTGACTTACATGCTGAGGAGGAGCATTGTGGATATTTGATTGATGAGATAGCATCAATTTCCTTGGAGGAGATCATCATACAGGGATGCTACAGGGAGAGGAGAAGAAAAGAACTCAGTCTATCCTTGCACTTGCTTGAGGACAAGCAATCTTTGAGAGGGGAGGACTGTAATGTTCCTAATTTTTCATGAAGTAAATTGGAACATTAATTTTTGCTTATTGCATCTAGGAGGTGAATAAAATGGGTAAAAGGCCCATGAGTAGGAATAAGATCCTTCATAATGTGAAAAGGATCCATGGAGTAGCCTTATTTTTCACCTTCCTGTGAAAAGGGTAAAATGCATGAGGATAAGGTCAAGTTTGACCAAGTTAACAACAATGCCTAAAGAGGTGTAGCTTGCATGAGAAGACAACGCAGTTTTGGAGGGAGAAATATTCCTTGTGGATGAAACCCTAATGTGTGGGGTTCATGGCCAAGAAGCATTCAATTGTATAAGAAGAGGAGGAGGCAGCCATTGAGATACATCTTGGATCATTTGATAATTTTTCTATTCAGACAAATTGCACACTCCTGTTGTTCAGCAGAGTTACAATGCTGCTTAGCACGAGAGATTCCTGTTTAGGATTTCCTCTCCTTCTTGAGGGGCCTCTTGAAGGATTGCACTTCATCTTCTCCACATATTGGCTCAAGGCTAAAGCCATTCTTCAGATACTGTTTTATTTCTGCTCAAGTATAACGCAGTGTTGCTGGGGCATTGCAGTGGAGGGTTCCACAACACTTCTCTTTGGCTCATCTTTCAGAGGAGGGAGTTTCTCTTACTTCGGGAGATCAGTGGAAGGGATTTCAGAGCTGATTGACATATTTTTGCATCCAGGCCAATATCTCCCATTATAGACAGCGCAGTCCATCCTCAAGACTGCGTTATTTCAGTGCACACTTGCAGTGAGAGGTTGCACCTGCTTCTTGGAGGGAAAGATCTTCAGTGTCGGGATCAGCCTTGCATTGAGAGATCCATTGGAGGAGGTTTATTTTAGTTTGAGAATCATATTCAGCCATCTCCATGTATTTCTATTATTGAGCTGTAGTTTCTACCCAGCAACTCCAACATTTCTGCAGATTTTCCATTTTGATGTATATTGTAGCCAATCCTCCCAAGGATTGTGTATTATTGTTGTATTAGTGTTTTCAGGGGTTGAGAGCTTGATCCACCACTTTCATTGAGATGATATTGATATATCATTTTATTTAAATTTTATATATAGCAGTGTCTCCATATAAACTGCGTAGTCATAGCTTGGGTGCTCATATATAGCAGTATTTTGTCATAGATCATGTACTTGTCTCTTGAGGCTTTCATTGCCAAATATTGAGTGATAGAATCCTCAAAGAATTGTACTCTTTGCTGCTATATCATTCATTATTCAGCTATTTACATCTTCATGTGCCATGGCTCAATAAAATAACGCTATCTTTCTATTGTATGTTTATACTTTGTTGTAGTCCCTTCATTGGGCATTTTTTGAGGACATCTAAGAGTGATAGATATGTTTAACCACCTTAGAAGGATTTTATTTGAAGCCATCTCTTGGATTTCATTCTTAGATACATTGATCTAAGGGATCCAGGTCCTGGTTTCAAATCTTGCTGCCTCCATTTATGGAAAATGCGTTTTCCAGCCATGGATAACTAACGATTCCAGAAAAGGAACATTACATATTTTCAATAATGTTGTGTTAGCATGGGCATTTACAACAAACTGCTTCACAGAAAAAGTATGGTTATATTTGAGGTCTTACTATCACTTTTTTACTAGTAGTTAAATAATAAAAATGCATCATTCAAATTTTAAAACATCATATGGATATATTTATTCTTCATGAACCCAAATTATCCTTATGTTGGCTACAAGAGAAAGATGATATTGATAACCAAGAAGAAGGGGAAGAATCGGTACCTAAAGTAAAGAGAATATTAAAGTTGACAACTAGACTGATGTAACAAATAACTCCTCCAATACCTCCTGTGATTGTTTATGGAAAAGAAAGTGTGGGATATGAGAATGCAACATATACTATTTCTAAAACAACCTTATGAGATGCATGCAAGTTAGCTTCCACCTCTAATAAATATATGGGAAAGAAAGTTGAAAATGAAAATTTGTATGTATCTCGTTGGCTTCACTTATAATAATAAATCAACAGTATTACAATTATGAATTGGTTAGTTATACATATATTTTTATATCCAGTCTATTGTTTTCTAATATTTACCATCTCTATTAAGCTACTTTTTCTATTCGATATATGCAAGTTTTCCTTTTAACATGAAGTCTTCTAAGAAATATTGTACATAATTTTTTACTTGCTTGAATTGTCTATCACATGGTCAAACTATATTTTTTCAATATGAGAAGCATTTTATGAAAATCGATGAAATTCACTGCTTCATTTTCAAGGCCTTTGGGCAGCTTCAAAAACATAAAAGATTGAATGTGAATTTTTTTTAGGACAACAAAAAGATTCATGCATAAACCAAAGAAATTGGGAGATTAGTTCTCCAGGTAGTATTTCTCTTTGAAAAATGCCACTAGTTGCAGTGGATTGTCAATATTTATAGTTTTTTATCAAGATTCAGCAAAAAAACTTATCATTTTTTATTGATTATTAATTGATGGATTTGTTATTTCTACTTGTTTCTCTTTCTGGAAGTTTTTTTGATAACAAGTTTGAACTAATTGAAGATAAAAAATTGGTGGTATTGTTGTAATATGTTAAATTATTGTTAGTATTGAATCAAGTATTTTCTGTAAAAGATCAATCAATGTGTTATATCTTGGAAATTACAAGTATGGTAGATATGGGAAAACTATTGGTTCTTTGCATGTAATTCTACAAAACAACTAAAAAATACTTTTATTTTATCTTTTCATTATAATGATCACTAATGTTTTGATTTTGAGTGAATGAGGATGGAAACAGGTGTTCCCTCAAATTGTAAGTTTGGTGTTGGAATTCAGTTTGGATTTTCCATTCAAGAGTCATATAGTAGAATATAAAAGTTACATTCCAAAATAATCCTATTTTGGGGACTACTAGTGGTGATTGCTACATATTTTCGATGTTGGAAATTTTCTCCAAATCACAGCTAATATAATGTACCACTGTTAAAGAACACAATGGGAAGGGAATTGTCTTTGCAACTTATCCACTTATACTATAGTGATCCATAAATATAAGAAAAACGTTAATAATTTGATATAGACTATTTGGCTTATTCATTTGTGATTAGACCCAAATAGTAGTTCTTATCTGAAGAAATTCTCATCAGACTTGGGCATTCTTGACATCATCAACCTTCAGCTCTGGACTTAATCACTTAGCCTTCTATATTATCTGGTTATATACATTTATACAAGGCTATCCTATTATTGTATCCTTTTTACTTCATTTCATTTTATTCTAGACTTAACTTTGAAATTTTCTAGGAGTTTTGTTTGCACTCCCACATTGTATAAGTAATATATAGCTTGAGATTTTTGGCATGTAACTTAGTTGGCATGATTTTGCCTAATATTCCCTTGAATGTTGAACACTAATTTTACTAAGGTGTTATTTTCTATGGTGAAATTTTATTCACTTTGTTTATACAGGTCATTTGGCCACATAATGGCCACTATTTCCCAACAGAAGAAAACGTGTTTGAGTTTTTTTATTTTATGGGGGGAAATGACATTGAAAATATTGTTGATGTTGAGGTATATATCGTATAAATATTTATATTATACTTTATTTTATATTTCGATGTTCATCATCTTTCATGTCTTATACTCTGAAAAATAACTCAATATTGATGGTAAGAAGCAGGAATTGAAGAAAGAGGAGAACAATAACACTAGAGCAACAAAATGAAAATTAAAGAGAGAGAGAGAAGAGAGCTGGTCTAGTGGTACCCGTAGAGACAATATCCCACATAAGACACACATATAGAGACTGATGGTCAGGTCTTCATAGTTGGTGAATTCACCTATAATGCCTTGGAAACACAATGCTAATGTTTTAAAGTGATGAAACAATATTTCATGTGTAAATTGTACTCCAACCAATATTAAGTTAGAAACTTATATTGTAGTACTTGACATTTTATATAATATAATTTATGTGGTTCAAATTATTTATAGATGCACTTGATATTATTTAGTATTGTAATTCACATATGTAACTTTGCATTTTCATATTATATGAACATGTGCATTGTATGCCATTTTTTTTAGTTATAAAATCATAATAAATAATTTATGTTTATTAATAATAAACACATAAAATCAATCTAAAACTACTTAATTTGTTTTTTTTGTTGATTAATGATGAACACAAATAAAATGAATATACGACTAAAATAGTTTCTTACAATGATTGTTAATGAAAGTAAATGAAATTAAAATAAACTACTAAAGTAGCCATTTATTTAATTAATATGAAACTACAAAAAAAGATAAATGACTACTGCAAATGATAAATTTGTGATTACAAATGACAACTAAATTTTGCATATATACGACTATTAGTAACTAATTTATAGTATCTTATAACATGACCAAAATTTATTCATATTTCGTCGATCATTAAATGGTTTCAAAATATGACTAAAATTTTAATATATATGACTATTAGTAGCTAATTTAAATTATCTTATAACACGACCAATATTTTGGTAATATTTCTTTGGTCATTAATTGGTTTTATTTGGTGATAATTTAGTAATATATTTTGTTATATATTTGGTCATTAATTGTGTAAATTAATGACTAAATCAATAACTAAATTAATGACCAAATTTATAACTAAATATAATACTAGACAATAAATTTGAGAAAACCAATTAATGACTAAGCTAAAATGACTAAAATTTGGTCGCATTATAAGATACTGTAAATTCACTACTATTTTCACCGACCGAAATTAGTCATTTATATGCAAATTTTAGTCATTTTTTAGTAACTAATTATCCATTTTGTACTAGTGATAGTAGATATTGTCAACAAATTTGGATTGGAAGTTCGAGATCATCCAATACCATACCCGTTGGGATATATAAATAAGGTTTTGGAAATAAAGATAGCCAAATTGCAAAATCATATTTGTTATTAGTGTTTATTTTATTGACGAACTAGAACTAGATGTAGTTTGCCTTGATGTATATGAGTGGTGTTTGGAAATCCCTATATGTACATGCGGAATGCGATCTTCATGCAAGAGCCAACTAGTACCACCTCATCAAGGTTGAAAAATCCTTCACCATTAATGCACATAAGGGAAAATAAAAAAATTTGTTGGTAAGTGCCAACCAAGTCAAGACACTAATCGATTCTAGAAAGAAGTATGTTTTACTATTTTTAAGAGAAAATTAGTCAGTAGAAGATTTAGTGATAGAAAATTCATCCATGGAGGAGTGTATTAATAAATAGAAACAACAACTAGGAAGTGGAGCATGAGATCCAACTATTTCCAGAATCCCCATTACCAAACATTAGGATGTATAGGTAGTATATTATAGAAGCAAGTGTAGTGAATAGGTATTTATAGTAGCTACTGGAAAAGGGTGTCATTTGAGCATGTACCCCACCATGTGGGTTTCCCATCATCATTGTGCCAAAGAAGGATGGGACTTGGAAAATGTGTATGGATTATAGGGAATTAAACAAAATTATGCTCAAGAACAAGTATCCCTTTCCTAGGATAGATGATTTGTTAGATCATTTATAAAAAGAAAAATACTTCACCATAATGGAATTAAAGTCAGGATATCATTAGTTTTAGGTTAGAGAATAAGATACCTAGAAGTTCACTTTCAAAACTAGGTAGGATTTGTATAAGTGGTTAGTCATGTAATTTTGCCTATGAAATGCACCAACAACATTTATGAGGTTAATGAATGATACGTTGTGTAAATTTATAGATTCTGTTGTTATTGTTGTTACATCATTTTTTGGTCATCTAACCTATTATCATTAGATGGACCCAAGTACACCATGTAAGACCAATTTTACCCTAAGTAAAATTGCTTTCACTATGTAAAATAATTTAATAAACCACATTTATTAGGTTGTTTATGGTCTAAACAGGAAACCCCAAAAGGAAATATTAAACAAACCTATTTTGTTTAATTTTCCTCATGGAATAATTAATTAAACCATAATTTATTTATTATTCCTAGTCATGTTTAACCCAAAAACAAAGAAATTAATTAGATAAACCTTTATTTATCTTATTATTTTCTAGGAATAATTATTTAAATCTTATTTAGATAATATTCCTTGTTAAATATGACCAAATCACCCACAAATAATTAAATAAATCATTACTTATTTAATTATCCTTCAACCACTTCCTTAAAAAGATAAATAAATCATTTATTTATTTATTATTAACAAATAAAGGGATTTGACCCAAGTCAAATACTTTTTCCTCCAACAAATATAATAAAATATTCCATAAAAGGTGGATCTAGATTTGGTTAACATTATTTTAATCATGCACCAAGATCTAGAATGACCCAATATTTTGTTATAAATGGGAGGGTTTTTCCTACCATTCTTCACCTTTTGTTGCCTATTAGATCACTCTGGATCTATACACTTGGTCACATTTTTCTACATTATTTGCTGTGTGAGCTCCCTTTGAGTTCTATCTTTGTATGGGTTTTCTACACCAACAAGAGAGAGAGATTCTAGATCTGAAGTGCTGAGGACTTCCAAGAACCCATCCCATTGAGGAGAATTGGAAACATCTTCTTGTTTTCCTCCCAGGTGCCCTTAATACAAAAAATTCTTTCAAAATTTGTTCTTGTCTTGTCTATTGGATATATGGAGCAAACCCTTATTTTTACTGCTTAATGTCTTTCTATGCATAGATCTGGTTTTTTGCAGCTCTTGTCTTGATCAACGAACTACAAATCTGAAGATATTGGCAGCCACTTTTGATGTTAGGGCTATTAGTTATGCATAGCTAATGTGGTATTTTTTCATACACTTCGACAAAGGATTCATACTAACAATTGTTTATTTTGATTACATATTGATACACAGTGGTACCTACAAGGAGCACATCTTATGTTTGATGCAAGTGCTAGAGATAGTAAAGAAGCACCAACTACTATAAAATATCAAGAAGTGTGATTTTTCACAATAGTATTTGGTGTATAAGGGGTGTGTGATAGGTGGAGGAGATATGAAGATAGAACCTACCAAGATGGATGCCATCATGTAGTGTCCATTGCATACTAATGTTTCTAAGGTCAAGAGTTTTTTTGGGGTTTCATGGTACCTAAGGAAATTCATAGCCTCATTTTTAGTAGTAGTAGCACCACTCCACACCGTAACAATGAGTGGGAAGAGTTTACAATGGGGAAAGGGTTGGCATATGAACTTTGAGGAGTTAAAGAAGAATATTAGTCAAGTACCACTTCTGGAATTACCAAACTTGTAGAATCCCTTTGTAGTGGAGACAAATACGAGTGGGTATGCTATCAGAGTAGTATTGATGCAAAAAGGAAGGACTATATGCTACTATTGTAGATCAAAAATCAACCCCCTAGGGTAAATAAGAAAGACACATCCTTTGCCAAGTCATATGATCAATTTCTAACTGCTCAAACATCAAAATTGAAGTGTTTTGACGGATCAACATAAAACAACTTTAGTTTTTCCTTGGGGTATGTTCACATATAGGAAACTATCAGTTGGTATTAAAAATGCTAGTGCAATGTTCCACTAGGACATGTCGTATGAATTTCATGACATCAAGAAAATTGTGGAGGCCTATTTGGATGATCTCGATAATCACTTTTCTCGTTGATTTCATCATCCTACGCATATACGAGCCATATTAATGTGTTTTTTATACTATAATATTTGTTTCAGTTCTCATAAATTAATGTTTTGTATAATTTCCAGACAATTTATTGGCTTCATCATGTCCAGGTATGGGATCATTATTGATCCTCTTAAGGTTGAGGCTATCGTCAATTTTCCTCCTCCACACATTGTTAGTCAGATTTAGAGATTGTAATGTAAAGTGAATTTCCTTTGTCAATTCATTGCCAACTATGTCAAGTTCACTGAGGTATTTATGCACCTCCTTGAAAAGGATACACCATTTTTATGGGATGACCAAGCACAATGATCTTTTGATGCCTTGAAAAAGGCCTTGATGTTTGTCCCATTATTAAGCCCTCTTGACTATAATCGAGACTTTATTCTCTATCTCTCCACCTCTGATTTGACTCTTGTAATTATCCTTTTCCAAGAAGATGAGGACCATAATAAAAACATAATATATTATCTTAATAGAGAATTAGTAGGGTCAAAGCATTGTTATCCATACATTGAAAAGTTGGCTCTCATTTTCGTCTTCACTGTCCAAAAACCTAGACATTAAATTATCCTACGTAAGACTATCGTTGTTGTTGATTCCAACGCCATGTTCCATTTGATTAATTAAAAAGTGTGTGGGATCAAGTACTCAAAATGGATAATAATATCGCATGATTCTGATTTGGAATTTACAGCTGCTAAATCAAATAAACCTTTGGTATTCGTAGAGATGTTATATAAAAATATTTCCACTTCTAATGCAGTAGTGGTTAATGATTACTTTCCTGATTAATTGTTTTCCTCATTAACACTATGAATCCTTGGTATGTGGATATCTTTCTTTATCTCCAGACACAAAATTTTCACCCAGAGTTTTCCTATGATGACCGTTAGTGCATTTGCCACAAATCCAAAAAATACCTCATCATTGATGATACTCTTTATCATTGTAGATTTGATATGGTGTTGTGTCAATGCTTGACCCCTGAAGATGTTTAAAAAGTTATGAATCATTTCCATGCATGAGCATGTGGCGATCATCTCTATGGGTTAGACATTGCCCATAAAATTTTATTCGTTGGGTACTTTTGGACATCAATTGTTAAAGACTATATCTCTGTAGTACATAAGTTTCATCCTTGTAATATATTCACCTGTAAAATGCATGCTCATTCTGCTCCCCTTCATCTTGTGGTTTTCATTGGTCTTGTTAGGTCTCCGTAGTTTGAAATATTGGCAAGAACAAACGCTGCAGAGCCAACATCAAAACCACTTTGGAATCCTAGGATCTAGCCCTCTTGGATTCAGAGAGGGATCTCTCTATATAAGTGTTTTCAAAGATATGATCTTTAAGGATTACGATATAATTTTAGGCTATTTATGAAGTAAAAGGGTTTTGTTTGTTTTGGTTGGGATGGATATCATTAAAATGAAGGATGTCTTCTGAGGGGTAAAGGTGTAAGTAGGTGGAAAATGTTTCAGCTGATAAAATAAGTAAGAAATAGTATCAATCCATTGGGATATGGAGTCATAAAAGGATTAATTGCACAAAAAATTTCAAGTGTGGTCTATGGGAAAAATCATCTATGTCAAAAGATCTGTTTAGGTAGAATTTTGTGTTATGAAACATTAAAAGTGTTGTGAAAGAAGCAAAGCTAATAACCATTTAAGAATCTATTAACTTCACTAAACAAGAAAAGCCTTTCAAAGAAACTGTTTGAAGCAAGCCAAAGGACAAGGAAAACCATAGAATTCTTTGGGAAAACTTTTAATAAAGCACACATTTTAGACAACAATCTAGCAATCTAACAGATTACCTTAAGAAAATATTCAAAACATAAGATAAAAAAGGGTAGCTTAAGATCAAGTAAGGAATTTGAACCTATCCTACTTTCAGCATACTCTTAGGGAGATTTTCAATGATACTGTTGGAGATAAACCAGAGGCAAGGGCTAACCATAGACTTCCCTAGTTCAAATTTATTTAGCAGACTTATCAAGAACTTTCAAAGACAATATCTCAAGTTGTACTCAGGAAACATGGGCTCACCACACACTTCACTGGTTATACTCTATTGAATTATCCTCAAAGAAACAATTAGCAGAAAACATAAAGATAAATCTTATCAGTGAGATTTAGGGTACTTTAGAAGTAAATCCTAATCTATATTTGTTGTTATTTATCAGAGAAAATGGACAATATGGAAAACATAAGAAAAAAAAAATTATATTAAGGAAAACATCACCATCGACATAGACCAGGATCCCATAAATCAGCTTGTATATTTGATGTTCAAACCAGTTACAATCTTCAAGTCTAGTAGGTCTTTACAACTTCAAACTTTTCATCTCAGCCTATCTTTCTTCAATTACAAAACAGAGCTTCAGCGGCCTCAAAAGCTATTTACATTCAATAAGTATGCAACCAACAATAATAATGAACTCCTAACATGATATTTATAGGTATTTTGAGGAGGTGGAGTGAAAGGAAGGTCTAATTGTTCAATTAATACAGAGTAAATGTTTGTCAGCCTTTGGGAGGTCAAATGGAGAAGTTTTCAAATGTTTTAGCTTTGCTAATTGATTATTACATTAATTTTCATCAAATTAAGTCAATTTTGTTGACTTTGGAGGCTTTTGGGTAGGCTGGAAATTAATTCTTAGCTGTCTTTAGAAATATCTCTGACTATGCATTCAATTTGTATTGTTTTGAGGAAAATGAACTTTGTAGGTGCCATTTTGATCTCTATAGGAGTAACTGTTTCGATGATTTTGAATTTGAAATAGCCTTTTGCTAATTTTTTTCTTTAAACAATGATTTGGGTCTTTTGATATAGCTTTAGGTCCTTTTCAACTGTCTTTCAGGCTTTTAGTCCTTCATTTGACTGTTTTAACCTTTTAAATTGACTTTATCTTCAAACTGTGCTTTATCCCTTTAAATTGTGGGATTAAGTCTGTTGATATTCATCTTTGTGCTTTAATCATTTATGTTTATTTCCTGATACTCTTTACTGATTCTCCATTTTTATTTATTCACATATGGCCTGCGCTGAAGGGTTTTAGCTGCGTAACCAATGCTTCATGAAACACTGATTAAAACATGAGATTTGACCCCCTTTTTGTCCCTTTTGCTTTCGATCGGGCTCTGAGGATTGTCACCCATCCCTTTATGGACTTTAGGGGGGGCTTTTGGCCTTAAAACCACCATAGAACCTGCACAAAACCAAAAAATACGTCATAAAACCCTGCGGGGTTGGAAAAATTGCATGCAGAGGCTGGCGGAGGTGAAGGAGCAGTGAGGCAGAGGGAAAAATGCATGGAGGGAGGCAGAAATACGAAAGAAATGGGTTAAAAATAGAATTATGGCGCGGAATGGAAAGATGGTTTTGTGAAAACCATCATCAGTTTTAGCGCGGCAAATGAGTGGTAAGCGGTTTTTCCCAGAGGGAACGTGATTCAATCAAAAGGGGATGTGTGGATTTAGCAAAACCAGTGGTCTTGCGTGATTTTGGATCATTAAACCCTGGTGGAAAAAGTTATGAGAAACATGATGTTGACCGTTGTATGAGGCATGGCAGATCCAACAGTGGGGAAAGGAGTGCGATGGGAAAGGTGCATGGGCAAGGTTTTAGTGGGAGCCAGGTGGCAAGAAACGATTGGGTGCAGTGGCTCGGTAATGGGAAGTTAGCGCTAGCGGGGTTGGATGTCGGGTTAAAGGAGAGTCGTTGGATTTCACAGATCGACGGCGGGGGTTGATTATAGGGGTGAAAGGATATCAATAAGTCGGGGGAATAGGGGAAAAAGGAGGAGCATGGTGGCCGTTGATCTTTAAAGATCAACGACGGGGATGGGTTTGTGGAGTGATAATGTGGGGAAAAAAGGAAATAAAGGAATGCGGCTAAGGGAGAAAAGGGATGATGGAGCTGAACTGGTGCCGTCAGATCTACCAGATCGACAGTGGAGATTTGTCATCAGGGCGAGGGGGGGGGGGGGTAAATAAAGACAAGAGAGAAGGGGGCTAAGGATAAGGTAGGGGTGCGGTCCTATGGGGAAAAGGGACTGGGGGCAGAGGAAAAGAGCGGAGGGATAAGGATTTTTAGTGCCTGGTCACGAGTGTGGGTCATATGACCAGGAAGGAGCTAGGGGCTAAGCCCGAAGGGGGTTAAAACCCAAATTTTTAATATGAGCAAAAAAGGCCTAAAATGAGGCCTTTTGAGGTGTTTTTTAAGGTTCTGGTAAGGAAAAAGGGACAGTTTAAAACATAAAAAAGGACTTTTTATGAGTTTAAAAAGGGATTTTTGAAAGGTTTTTAGGATAATGAAGGGTAAATGAGAAGGAGAAAAGGGGATTTTTTAGAGGAAAATGGAGGATGAATGAGGGAAAAAATGAGTGAAAATAGGCTTATAAAATGATGGAACATGGCCTAAAAATAGTCTCTTTTGATATCGGCAGGGTTTCTTAGTGGGTTTTTTGAATGAAACAACAGTGAAGATTACTCTTAAACTGGAAAGCACCAAAAGGCTTCAAGAATGAGTAATTTTCTATGAAAATGATCTCTTGAAGGCTTAAGACTTGTTTTAGCCATCATTTGCTATGAAAAAAATTTACTGATGGCTAACAGTGGCTCCACTTGGGGATGGCAGCTCCTTGGAGGTGTCAAGAACTTCAGAAATTGATCTTTGGGATGTAGACATGTTCCTTTATCCATTGAAAACCTTTCTTTTTTTATCATGATGCTTAGAAAAGATGATCAGTATTTCATATCAGCAAATAAATTACTCCCAATCCTTCTACCTACACATCCTATTTTTCCTAACATTTTTTCTTCATAAGGTGCACATGGACTTGCAGACCTTTGTCATCAACATTTTATTTTTTTATTGAAAGCAGGAAACTAATCTAAATTTACCCTTATTTATTCCATGAGTTTAGATTAAGCAATTGAACTCCTAAATTCTCTACCTAAGATACTATTTTCCAGGACTAAACTGTCTGGTAGATTTTATTCTCTATTTTCTAAAACAAAAATTTAAACAAAGTCAAATTAGGATTAGACTGTCTCATTTTCCATGGTGTCCATGGTTGTATGTACAAGCTGCACATAGACTTTATTTGTAGAAAATTTAAAACAAAATTGTGAAGGCTTAAGATCTGAAAATGGGAAGCATCCTTCATTCTTCTTATGACTCAGATTTTGATTTGTTTAGAGTCGTCCTTTCCTTTGATTCTTTGGTTCAAGTTTTCAGTGTTTTAGAACCATTCTTTCTCTTCTTTTTGGCTCAAGTTTTGATCTGATTAGAGCCATTTCTTCCTATCCTAATCTAATCTACTGATAAGCCAAGACTAAATAGTTTGGAAAATCTGATTCACTAACCTATCAACAGTAAATTGAAATCTATCTAGTCATGATTAGGTTGTATGAATAGATAGTAGTGCTATTTTTTTTTTTGTAGTGGCATTTAAGCTTGCACACTTTCAGATTTTCCTTTCTTTTTTGGTATGGGGCTGTACCTTTCTTCTTTTATTCCTGTCCTCTTTTTCTCTTTTCTATTGTTTTTGTATTTTTCATATTTCTTATTCAAAAATCAAGAAACAAAAAACTAACTAAATGCTCATAGAGTGAGCTTTATTGCTTTCCTATCTAACTCTAAAATATTTACATGTTTTGTATGATACAATAGTGCCAGTATAGCCAGTTGAGTAGTGACAAAAAGGAATAGAAAATTTGAATGCTTGTCGGAGATAACCATGGTACATATTGAATATTAATCTTTAAAATCAAGGCTATCGAAGAAGGTGACATTGTTTTATGCATTTGGCTCTTGCAAAGGATCCATGCTTGATAACTTAAGCCAATTAGGACCTCCACATATTCTTCCATAGGATAAACAAAGAAAAGATGAGAACTCTCTTCTTTTTGGTCCTCCATGATTGGTCGATTATCTGCCTTTAAGACATCAGCTTTGAGGACTGCATCTTCAGTATGTTCCTTGTAAGCATCATCATCCTTCACCTGTAAATCAACAAGCAGTGAAATTTCTTCTTTCTCTAAATCTATGCTTGCTTCTAATGTAAATTCAGGTTCTTTAGATGACAGATTTATATTAGCAATTGGAGAATATTTCTCTTGAAAAAATAATATATCCTCAGTAGGACAGTCTTCTATTTGTTTTTCTTCCCCAAAGACTTTCCAGTACTTTTCATTCTTTGGGATAGCTGGTCTGAATTTTTCTTGAATTATGTACTGTTTGTTTTCACAAGGTGTCATACATGTACTATCAGCAAGAGCTAGTATATTGGCAAGACTGATTTGGTTTTTAGGGACAAGGGTAAGTTGGAACTATTGAAATGATTTTAACAAGTCAATAAGATCATCCTTATAGGCTCTAAGTCTGGGATTTTTAACAATGTATTCCCCATTCACTTGCCTAATTACCAACTCTGCATTCCCATGAACTGTTATCCTCTAGGCTCTTAATTTTTTCAATTAAGCCAGCCCTAAAAGGAGTGCCTCATACTCTACTATGTTACTTGTGCATTTAAAATTCAATTTATATGAATGGCCTTCAACATGAATTTTTTTTGGATTGTAAAGCCATATTCCTGCACCTGCACTAGTTTTACTACATGACCCATCAAAACTCATATTCCACAGAGGACCCGTTTCAGATTTAACATTAATTTCCCAAATAACCTCTTTGTCTTGGGTGCCATTGTGTTGTTCTATGAGATGGACACTATGTTGATGATTATCTTGTTCCAATGAAGGTTTGGAGGCTAGCTGCTTGTTTAGTATTTGATCAATTTCTTCTTTTGTTAGAGGAGGGATTTCCTTTTTAGCATGGACAGAAGTACAACAATCCTCTTTCTTTTGTGTTAACTAGTTTTGAGGCTGGATGTATTCTTGAGCCTCTTCTAGGGGATCTTTACTTGTGCTTGCAGGGAAACCTTGAGGATTTTCTATTGTTTCCTGATCTTCTTCTGTTTCAAACAACTCCTCATGATTTTTATGATACTCAGTTTGAATACAAAGGTCATGAGTTGTTTCTTCTACATTATGAGGATGCCACTCTTCTTGTGTAATCTGAAATGAGTTGTAATGTAAAGGGAGAGTCCCTATATGTGCTAGTTTTCCTTTCACATAAGGTTCTGCATTTTCTAAGTGGCTACTTGTTTCCTTAAAGCACTGCTCACTATTAGTATTTGCATTTTGGTTGTAAAGATCTCTTAACAGTAAAACACAAGTTATAGGTAGGAAATTAGGAATTTCTTGACAACCTTCCTCATCATCTTCTATAAAGTCTTGATCATCATACATGTCTTTCTCATTGTCTAGATCTTGTAGTGGTTGAATTTGTGTTTGATCAGGAAAAGGCATGGGCTGCTCTAGATCATCAATATTTAAATTAGCCTCACCTAGAAAGGATGTTGAATCATTATTAGTTATGTTTTCAGTTGGATCTTGAGGATTTTCTCCTATTTCTTGATTAATCTTTTCCTACGCTAATTCATCTAAGTTTTTATGATAGTTGTCTTGAGTATGAAATTCATAGATGGCTGTTATGAGATCTTCAGGCTGCCAATTTCTCAAATCTTCATAAATTCCTGCAAGGTGTTCTATAAGGCCCTCAGATTGATTACAACAACTTGCATGAAATGATAGATATGGGGATTTCTCTTTATAATTATCATAAAACATTATGTGGAGGTCTCTTAGAGAAAACAAACTACCAGTCCTCAACCATTCATACCAATCCCTTGCCTTTCCTTCTAATGTTAACATGAACATTTTCATAAGGCAGTCTTCATGCCATTCCACTTTTAACCTCCATACATGTATATAAAATTTGATGAGATGTAACAAAGGGTCATTAAACTCTTCACCTTGAAAAACAGGCATGTCTTTCATCCAATCTATTTGAGGCATTTTGTGTGGGAATCCAGGGATATGATCTCTACTCATTGGGGCATATCTTCGTTGTATCCTTGGATCCATGTTTGTAAATCAGGAAAGAGGTCACTGTATCTTGTCAACCAATTTCAGAATCTTCTACCAATGGAGTCATTTGGTCTTTTGGAAGTTGTGGAGTCGCCAGGTGGAAATTTTCAGCTTTTTGAAGGTAAAATGTTTTATGGTCCACCACCATTAATTTATTTAAACACCAATCTGAAATGTTCTAGGTTTTCTAAGGTCTTAAGGATGTACAAGATGTAATTGGCTCAGAATTTCCCAGTGGAGTCTTGGGAAAAACTATTGGGGTCAGCAGGCCTACTGAATACCAATGGAGTTGCCAGGTGAAGGATTTTACTTTATTTTAAAGTTTGGTTGTTGTTCACCATCAACAATCAATAATAACTAGTCTTGGTGACACTTGTTTCATTTAAAAATAGGGGTTCTTTGAGTTGTGAATTTATCTATTACTCAATAAATCTCCCCAGTATGGTCGCGACTCTGTTAGGTCTCTGTAGTTTGCAATATTGGCAAGAAAAAACGCTATAGAGCCAACATCAAAACCACTTTGGAATCCTAGGATCTAGCCCTCCTAGATTCAGAGAGGGATCTCTCTATATAAGTGTTTTCAAAGATATGATCTTTAAGGCTTATGATATAATTTTAGGCTAGTTATGAAGTACAAGGGTTTTGTTTGTTTTGGTTGGGATGGATATCATTAAAATGAAGGGAGTCTTTTGAGGGGTAAAGGTGTAACTAGGTGGAAAATGTTTCAGCTAGTAAGATAAGTAAAAAACAGTATCAATCCATTGGGCTATGGAGTCATAAAAGGATTTAATTTCACAACAAATTTCAAGTGTGGTCTATGGGGCAAGTCATCTATGTCAAAAGATCTCTTTAGGTAGATTTTGTGTTATGAAACATTAAAAGTGTTTTGAAAGAAGCAAAGCTAATAAACATTTAAGAATCTATTAACTTCACTAAACAAGAAAATCCTTTCAAGGCAACTATTTGAAGCAAGCTAAAGGACAGGGCAAACCATAGACTTCTTTGGGAAAATTTTTAATAAAGCACACTTTTTAGACAAAAATCTAGCAATATAATAGATTACCTTCAGAAAATAGAAAACATATAAGAGAACAAAGGGTAGCTTAATATTAGGTAAGGACTTTGAACCTATCCTGCTGTCAGCATACTCTTAGGGAAATTTTCAAAGCTACTGTTGGAGATAAACCAGAGGGCAGGGCTAACCATAGACTTCCCTAGTTCAAATTTATTTAGTAGACTTATCAAGAACTTTCAAAGACAATATCTCAAGTTGTACTCAAGAAACATGGGATCACCACACACTTCACTGGTTATACTCTATTGAATTATCCTCAAAGCAACAATTAGTAGAAAACTTAAAGATAATGCTTATCAGTGAGATTTAGGGTACTTTAGAAGTAAATCCTAATCTATATTTGCTATTATTTATCAAAGAAAATGGACTGTATGGAAAACATAAGAAAAAAACAATTATAGTAAGAAAAACATCACCATTCACATAGACCAGGATCCCAAAAATCAGCTTGTATATTTGATGTTCAAACTAGTTACAATCTTCAAGTCCAATAGGTCTTTACAACTTCAAACTTTTCATCTCAGCCTATATTTCTTCAATTACAAAATAGAGCTTCAACAACCTCAAAATATATTTACATTCAATAATTATGAAACCAACAATAATAATGAACTCCTCACATGATATTTATAGGTATTTTGAGGAGGTGGAGTGAAAGGAAGGTTTAATTGTTCAATTAATATAGAGTAAATGCTTCTCAGCCTTTGGGAGGTCAAATGGAGAAGTTTTCAAATGTTTTAACTCTGCTAATTGATTATTACATTAAATTTCATCAACTTAAGTCAATTTTGTTGACTTTTGAGGCTTTTGGGTAGGTTGAGAATTTATTCTTAGCTGTCTTTAGAAATATCTCTGACTGTGCATTCAATTTGTATTCTTTTGAGGAAAATGAACTTTGTAGGTGGCATTTTGATCTCTGGAGGAGTAACTGTTTCAATGATTTGGCACTTGAAACAACCTTTTGCTAATATGTTGCTTTAAACAATGATTTGGGTCTTTTGATATAGATTTATGTCCTTTTCAATTGTCTTTCGGGCTTTTAGTCCTTCATTTGATTGTTTTAACCTTTTAAATTGACTTTATCTTCAAACTGTGCTTTATTCCTTTAAACTGTGGGGTTAAGTCTCTTGATATTCATCTTTGCGCTTTAATCCTTTATGTTTATTTCCTGATACTCTTTACTGATTCTTCATTTTTATTTGTTCACAAATGGCCTGCGCTGGAGGGTTTTAGCTGTGTAACCAATGCTTCATGAAACACTGATTAAGACATGAGATTTGACCCACTTTTTGTCCCTTTTTCTTTTGATCAGGCTCTGAGGATCGTCACCCTCAGCCTATGTCCCTTATGGACTGTAAGGGGGGATTTTGGCCTTAAAACCACCATAGAACCTGCACAAAACCAAAAAATACATAATAAAACTATGCGGGGTTGGAAAAAATGCATGCAGAGGATGGAGGAGGTGGAGGAGCAGTGAGGCAGAGGGAAAAATGCATGGAGGGAAGCATAAATATGAAAGAAATGGGTTAAAAATCGAATTATGGCATGGAATGGAAAAATTGTTTTGTGAAAATCGTCGACGGTTTTCGCGCAGAAAATGAGTGGTAAGCGGTTTTTCCCAGAGGGAACGTGATTCAATCAAAATGGGATGTGTGGCTTTTTCAAAACTAGCGGTCTCACGTGATTTTGGATCTTTAAACCCCGGTGACAAAATTTATGCGAAACGTGATGCTAACCGTTGGATGAGGTGGGGCAGGTCCAACGGTGGGGAGAGGAGCATGATGGGAAAGGTGCATGGGCGAGGTTTTAGTGGGAGCTAGGTGGCAAGCAACGATTGGGTGCAGTGGCTAGGTAATGGGAAGTAAGCGCCGGCGGGGTTGGATGTCGGGTTAAAGAGGAGCCGTTGGATTTCACAGATCGACGGCGGGGGTTGATTGTAGGGGTGAAAGGATATCAATAAGTCGGGGGAATAGGGGAAAGAGGGGGAGCATGGTAGCTGTTGATCTTTAAAGATCAATGGCGGGGATGGGTTTGTGGAGTGATAAGGTGGGCAAAAAAGGAAATAAAGGAATGCGGCTAAGGGAGAAAAGGGATGATGGAGGTGAACTGACGCCGTCAAATCTACCAGATTAACAGTGGAGATCTATCGTCGGGGGGAGGGGGTAAATAAAGACAAGAGAGAAGGGGGCTAGGGATAAGGTAGGGGCGTGGTCCAGTGGGGAAAAGGGACTGGGGGTAGAGGAAAAGAGCTGAGGGCTAAGGATTTTTGGTGCTGGGTTGTGGGTGCAGGCCATATGACCGAGAAGGAGATGGGGGCTAAGCCAGAAGGGGCTTAAAACCCAAAGTTTTAATATGAGCAAAAAAGGCCTAAAATGAGGCTTTTTCAGGTGTTTTTTAAGGTTCCGATAAGGAAAAAGGGATAGTTTAAACCATAAACAAGGATTTTTTATGAGTTTAAAAAGGGATTTTTGAAGTTTTTTTAGGATAATTAAGGGTAAATGAGAAGGAGAAAAGGGGATTTTTTAGAGGAAAATGGAGGATGAATGAGGGAAACAATGAGTGAAAATAGGCTTAGAAAATGATGGAACATGGCCTAAAAACAGTCTCTTTTGATATCAGCAGGGTTTCTTAGTGGGTTTTTTGAATGATACAACAATGAAGATTACTCTTAAATTGGAAAGCACCAGAAGGCTTCAAGAATGAGTAATTTTCTATGAAAATTATCTCTTGAAGGCTTAAGACTTGTTTTAGCCATCATTTGCTATGACAAAAATTTACTGATGGCTAACACGTCCTTTTGCGATTTGGGTTATCGACTTTATGCAATGCAAGCCTCCCTCATCCATAGATCATAATTATGTCATTGTGGTTGTAGATTACTTCACTAAGTGTTTTGAGGCTATGCCTACATATTCTACTAATGGCACCACTATGGTGTGTTTCTTCTTCAATCATGTCATTATTAGGTTTGGTGTTCCTAAACAGATTAGGATTGATCGCGACTCTCACTTTCGCAATCACATGATTTCTAAATTGGAAGCCAAGTTGGGGTTATACCATGAGAACTCCACTCCATACTATCCTCAAGCTAATGGTTAAGATGAATCTATTAATCATATCCTCAAAAATATGATTTAGTGTATGGTGGGGAATCATAAAGGAAATTGGCACTTAATGCTATTTTTAGCTCTTTGGGTTTAGTGAACCCTGGCCAAGACCTCCATGGGATTTACTCCTTTTCAAAAATTTTATGGCGTGGAAGCGATGCTACTTATTGAATTCAATATTCCCTCATTAAAAATTGTCATCAAACTTCTCTAAACACTTCATTCGAGGAAGAACACCTCCTTTATTCATGGGCTCAACCTTGATGAACAATTTCATTCTCTTCTAGCCAATGAGGCTCATAAAAAACATCGTCAAACTTTAGTAGTGAAAAGTTTGTTTGGCCTCTCATTTTTTTTTGGTGATCTAGGCTTGGGCTATGATATAAAACATGATCAAATTGGTTCAAGAAAGTTAGAACCCATGTGGATTTTCCCCTACATTGTCAAACATGTACTTAAGAAGGGGGCATATGTGCTCATTGATTATGATGACAACATGCTCATCGAGCCCCATAACATGATATATCTAAAAAAGTACTATGCCTAGAACTATAGTCATGGTGCCTTGTACATATGTATATATTTCTTAAAAATATATATATTATGATTTTTATTCACTATTTTTATAAGGTAATATCCCTAAAAATGGGATATAGTACTAGGATCCACCAAACTTGTCATTGTATCTTTGGCCTTTTCCATCTCTGTTTCAATTACCTTAGAGTCTAGCCCACCAGGATGCGACATTAACCCCTCCATTTTTGCACATCGTAGCTTATGCTGTAGAGCCTACCCTCTATGGGAACTGTTTCAAGTCAAGTTGGGCATCATCCCCCAAGACCAGTATGAACACGGTCTATCATTCCCTAATTCAAGACTAATAGGGTCTATCATCCCCTAATTGAGTTGTTGTAGGCCCTAACTGAAGTCATTCCATTGATGGCTTTAATTCATGAGATTTCAAATGTTTGGAGTATAGTTTAAATGAACAATTGACTCATCAACGCTCCTATGAATGGGCCTAACTATGTTGCAAAGAACTTATCTCCATTCAAGGGTGCTCTGCAAATCACTTCCAGACACTTAAGGGTGAGTTGGTCTCCTGGGAGCGAAATCATCATTGTTCTGGGAATCTCCACATGTCTAGTGCCTTCTAGAAGAGCTAATAGGTGTCATAACTCGAATACATATGTTCATCCATCACCATTGAACCTAGAAACATGTATCATATATTATTAGAAATTCGTTCAATTCCATTTATTGAGAAACTACTTACAATTTCCCTATCAATTGAGTAGTCATCTAAGTGCTAGGGAGGAAGAAATTTGTGCCGTGCTATGATGTTGGATTCTCAATTGATGAGAGCTGGAGTATTGTTATGCTTCTGAGATGATGCTTGGTGTGATGAGGATGGAATGAAGTTGGAGTAGGTTGACGATGAATCGATATATTAGTTGTAATATTCTCCTCCTACTTTCTTAATAAAGATATATGTTCTTTCTCTCATATATATGCTTATATCTTGTGAATATATTCTCATGTGTATGTATTATCAGATATAATTTGTTTGATTTGGTTAATATAGATAGATATTGGATATTTGCATGTTGTTTGTTGTCTTTTGTCTTTGATTTCAGGTATCGATATAGCGAGTTTAGTTGGATTGAGAGCGACGACAATAACGAAAGAAGAGGAATGAGAGAGAAGGATCACAAGTAGGTATCTTTCCCTTATGCTTATCTATTTTTCTTAGAGAAAAGAATATTTATCTTTCTTTTGTTGTTCTGAGTGAAGGAACACCACACTCAAGGAACTCTAGTTTATCCGTAGATTAGAATACTATATAACAAATTGGCGACTCCTCTGGGGAGAAATCCATCATTCCTGGTGTTTTTGTCTTTGTTTATCATCATCAGTAGATTTTAATTCATCTTATCAGTCATTTAAATGTACTTTTTTCCTTAGAAGTGTGTTTATGCTTCTTGTTTTTAAAACCCACCCATGGCCAATTCATTGTTGGTCAGTGTATAGTGCTCTGCAAAGCACTGTCTCCCATTTAGGGGTGCTCCGCAACACACTGTCTGCCCTTATAGGATGCGTTGCCCTCTCAGCCAGCCAAATTCCATCAAAATTTGTCTTTTCATTCAGTTTTAGCCAATTTTCTGATGTATTCTTAGATGTCTGATTGCTCTTAGAGACCAGTAAACATTACTTGTCCTTCCTCTTTTGAATAGTTGTTTGTTCAATGTTTCATTATATGTTTTCTTTATCATTTTCAAATTAAATCCAAAGTTGTAAATTTTTCATTTTTTGGGAAAAATACTGAGAAGGGGGGGTGAATCAGTATTTAGTGCAGACTAAAAACTTTTACTTTTTCTTTCTCTAAAACCCATACGCTACTTTATTGAACCCAAGTCGTGTATACACATGGATATCCTTAATAAAACTTCCGTATTACCAGAGATATCATTATGCAGATAATTCTTTACTTAGATCATTACATCATTCATTCATTGGATGTTTAGTAAGCAGTAAACATGTACAGTAAGAACAGAATAAATCATCACACATAAGCAACACACATGAACACCAGGATTTAAGGTGGAAATCCAATTCGGGAGAAAACCACCGCTGTCGTCGTCTCAGTCTTAAATATTTATTATAAATAAAACATCTTACAACATTGTACTGGCACAGACTCATACCAGCACGCAGGCACCCACCTGCAGAAGGCTACAACCTTCTCTCGTTTACCAGCCTCTCCTGGAAGGGAGCTACAACGCCCTGCACTCATTTACCAGCCTCTCCTGGAAGGGAGCTACTACCCCCTGCTCTCGTTTACCATCCTCTTCTGGAAGGGAGCTACTACCCCCTGCTCTTGATTACCAGCCTCTCCTGGAAGGGAGCTACTACCCCTTGCTCTCGTTTACCAGCTACCACTGGAAGGGAGCTACAACCCCATCACTGAAGGCTTCGACCCTCAACACCATTGCGGACCACGTTTCATCAGTTTTCATATTGGATCCAACTCCACATATTTAAGATCAACATACATCAAACTGAAACTTATAACCCCATCAATTCATTCATTGAATCATCAACCAATCAACTTGATCTTTAATCAACATAATTAGCAGCACAATCAAAATTCAAACAACCCAGATCTGTATGAATACATCCTTAACAGATAGCAGTAAAACAACATAATAGATCAGACATTTCATTCCACACATTTCAGTAAAACCTTAGATTTCATACGCGCTTTTACTTTACTGAACTTGCATGTATACGCGCTTTCATAGAAACAAACCTGCATATACATCTGCACATATTTCAAAACTGATTTCACATACCATACGTGCTTTTGCTGAAGCCAACTAGCGTATATACGCACTTTCTCTTCCACGAAATTGCGTATAGATCTTTAAACTTTGTAGGGCTACACAACTCTTCAGAACAGATAAATAGCTCAAATCTTACCCTTCACTTCATAAAATATTCACCTCATCTCAGTTCTAAACATTCTATAAACAGATCTAGAAAATACATAGTCATTTCAGATCTAGAGATCCCTCTTCATCATTTTCTTCATAGGTGCATTATTAATTCAGATCAATCAACAAACTGTTACCCATTCCATGCAGATATACTTCAGAGTGAAGTATTCATTAAAACCCAGACACATGCATGCCCTTGCACTATGATTTTCTTCTCCTTATATAGATTTATCTTTTGTCAATACCATGAGCCAAAACCACACAACTTCCGATGGTATTCCTGAACGGGATCAAATATACAATCCAATGCTCAATACAATGGGTCAACACCATGGTAAATTCCCTTGGTTTTATGAATTTAGAGCGCAAATAGGCATACGCTACTTGGCACGTATTTTTCTGCGTACATACGCTACTTCGTCTTTACAAACCCGTGTATGCATTGTGACATACTATTTTCATCATTGCTCTGGACCTTACAGGAATTCATTTCTCCATTGCATCTGCACTGCTCTATAGATACATCAGATTTACATCATTAATAAACTCATCAAGTCATTTTCCATTAAGGACAACTTTATCAAGTAGGTTGCCATCAACTTCATCAAGTAGGTTGCCATCAAGGACAACACTCTGCATCATATTGCCAACAATCTCCTTTCATCAAGTAGGTTTCCATCAAGGACAACACATGCCAACAATCTCCCCCTTTGGACTTGATGGCAACCATGATGGTGTTTGATCACAAAAATAGATAGATACATTAAATATAACCATTATGAAAATACCATGATACTCTCACCTTATTCAAACACCATGATACTCTCCCCTTTTGACATCAAGGGCAAAGGGAGGATCAAAACCAAAACAAAGTTTTTCTTCTCTTGTAGAAAGAAGAGCTTTGTAGATCTGATGCGTACTGAAGTTACCATGCTCCCCTTGAGTTCATGCTAAATCTTCAAACATATTTTTCAATGAAGTACATGACTCTATGACCTTTCCTATCACCAAGGACTCATACTTACATCAATGATCCAACCAAGTGGATTTACATATGTGACTCAAGTACCCAACCAAGTGGGTTTACAAATTTGAAGAATTCCTTACATGACTGAATATTACAATTTTACATCATGGGTCTCAACATGACCTTTTCATCAAATTAAAAAAATGACTTATACAATCAAGATCAAATAATCTCAAGCATGAGATCAGACCACAAAAAATAATTAGAATGCCAAAAAATCATCTTTTCATATGACCAACACTCCCCCTTAGCTTGTGCATCCCAACATCACCACAACTGTACTGAAGAATGCTAACCCAGAAAAATTTGTAAGCAAACACCCATACACGGTTTTCTGTGAATAAACCTGCATATATATGCGACTGTCCTTCAGGAAATCCGCGTATCCAATTTAATATTCTGTATTTAAGTAGATCTGATCTTCTGTATGTCAGAGTCTACTCCCAGCTTCTGTCTAAGATATTCGATGCTTTCCTGGAATAGATAGATAGGACAATGTAGCATAACAATCTTCTTCAATAGACAATATGTATCAAGAAATCATCCATGTGATCTGTTACCATCAAGATCTTCATGATTTATTTATTTCATAATCATGATGTAACATGTGTAGGAATTATGTCAAAAGTCATTAGAAACAAACTCTGCATGATCTATCCTTATCTCTGCATCATAAGACTTTCATCTCATCCATGTGTGAAAACAAAAGATACTCTTCAGCAAAAAGCAATCAGGGCTCATCCATAATCTCATCATAAGAAACCATGTATCATGTCATCATCATTTGAGCATGAGTATTAAAATAACTAAGGAATAAGCATATACAATGCCAACAATGCAATCATTAGTAGATAGACTGGTGCTCCCCCTGAAACTGTGCTCCTGTTCTTGAGCCATCTCATTGTTTTCCTTAATTGAAAAGCATATGCTTATGTCTCCATTGGAACTCGCGTGTATACGCGGCTTTAGTTCACAAAACCCGCGTATGGAAAGTGAAATACTGAAAATTTCACAACTTCATCTCCCCCTGAACTTATGCCACCTGTTCCTATCTTCTTCACATCAGATGCACTGTCAGAAATAAACATAACCAGAATTACCAAACCAACCATGAGAATCACCATATATTTCTCCCCCTGTGATGATACATTATTGATTCCTCTAATGTATCTCACATTAATCCTATAGTCATTATGATAAGTAAACTTTTAGAAACATATGACTGCAGTAGGATTATTATCTCCTACGTTTTTGACCAGTCCTCCTTCTTTTTCCAGCTTTGCTTGAAATTTCTTATTGTGTGCTGGAAATTATCCAATTTCTCAGATCTATTCATCCTGCATTTTTTTTCTACATGTCCATACTTGTTACAATCATACCATCTTGTGTGACTAGAAAAGTAAGCATAGGGATCATAATGTGTTTTTCTATTCTTTCTTCTATTGCAATTAGCTGCTTTATGACCAAACTTGTTGCATGAAAAACAATATCCCTTAAATAAACTTGAGTACCTTTTTGTGTATAATCTGTTTGTTTGTGACTGAAACAATCTACTTCTGCAATTGGCTGCAACATGCCCATAATTATGACATTTAAAGCATTCAACATTATTGATCAAAGGAGGGAATGATTTCTTTTGAGAGTTCATAATTGTTGGTTGACCTTTTGTTTCTTTCAACACTTCAAGTTTTGCATTGGTATCCTTTGAATCTTTAGCACTTTCTTGTGAACTAGATTCTCCTTTAAAATTTTAATGAAAACCAAGACCAAATTTAACAGAAGGAGACCTTTGACTACTAAGAATATTGTCCAGAATCTTAGTGTTATCTTGAAACCTTAAGAGTTTATCTTTTTCTTGTAATTTACCTTTTAAAATGTTTACCTCAACTTCCAGTATTTGGCAATGCTTCTTCATGCTTTCTTCGACCCTTCTTCCTTCTTCTACTTGATCATTCAATTTTAAAATCTCTTCTTTCAACCCATTTTCTTGTTCTTCAAAATTTTGTAAAAGTTCTTCATTCTTCTTATTTGATTTTTCTAGATCTTCCTTGAGGGATATGATTTCTGCTTCAAGTGCCTTTTCTTCAAATGATTGTAGAAGTTCCTCATTCTTCTTATTTGATGCTTCGAGATCTACTTTCAGAGAGATGACTTTTGCTTCAAGTCCTTCACTGTGATTGGTTACTTTGTCCTGTAGTCTTTGATACATTTCTATCTGTCCCTTCATTATTTCTATTTGTTCATTCATCTTAGAGATCATATCTTGGTAGATAGATTCCTTCCTTTTAAATTGATCTTCAACATTAATCTTGAGATTTTCTTCTAGACCCATAACATTACTTTCACTATCTTCACCATTGCATGCACAAGAAAGTGAATCATAAGAACAACAATCAATACCTGTTTCATATTCTTCATTTTCTACTGCACATGTTTTCTGAGGTATCTCCTTTCTTTGAGTAGCCTTCTTCTTTTGGTTCCTTGCCATGAGAACTTGTAGATCTTGGTCAGAATCTTCTTCATCCTCATTTGACATTTCATCATTATCTTCATTTGTATAATAGTTCTTTCTCTTTTTAAATTGTTTCCCTTTATCATGATTTTCTTCATAAGGAATTTTAGCAACATAATGACCAACTCTTCCACAAGTAAAACACTTGAAGGGAAGCTTACCTCTGAATCTTCCAGTACCTGGTTGGATTCTTCTTACAAAATTTGCTTCTTCTTCTTCTGATATATAAATTGATTCCTTGACAACTTCCTTTTCTTTTCCTTTTGCACATGCCTTAAAGGAAACTTCTTTGATTTGAGAGGGAACTTCTTTTCTCATTTCAAAAGTAGTTAGAATACCATGTAGTTGAACAATAGTAAGAGTTTGTAGAACTTTCCTTTCTTCAATAGATGATAATTTTGACTCAAATTTTGAAGTCAAATATCTTAAGACTTTTTCCACCAGAGTAGTATCGGTTATGGTTTCACCCAAATTTCTCATTTGATTTACAATATCATCTAGACGTAAAAATAAATTGGCAATGCTCTGATCACTATGCATCCTTAAATTTTCATATTCAATTCTGAGAGTTTGGAGTTTTTCACTTTTTACCTTTGTATCTCATTCATAGCTTAGAACGATTTTGTCCCATATTTCTTTTGCTGAATTTAGCTGCATCACTTTAGCAAATTCTGTTTTAGACATGATTCCTAATAGAACATTGATTTCTTTGGCATTGATTTCATATTTCTTCCTTTGTGCTGCATCAATAGGAATAATTGCCAGATACTGATAACCTTCTTCCACGATTGCCCATACTTCTGCACCAAGACATTGCAGATAAGATTTTGTTCATATCTTCCAAAATAATAGATTACTTCCATTGAATAGAGGTGGCCTTAGATAAAGTACTCCTTCATGACTTCCCATTGCGACGGATCTCCTTCAAGCGATCAAGCTTTTGCAGAAGGACCTGCTCTAATACCAATTGTTGGGAAAAATACTAAGAGGGGGGGGGGTGAATCAGTTTTTAGTGTAGACTAAAAAAAATTACTTTTCTTTTCTCTAAAACCCATATGCTACTTTACTGAACCCAAGTTGCGTATACACGCGGATATCCTTAATGAAACTTGCATATTACCAGAGATGTCATTATGCAAATAATTCTTTACTTAGATCATTGCATCATTCATTCATTAGATGTTTAGTAAGCAGTAAACATGTGCAGTAAGAATAGAATAAATCATCACACATAAGAAACACACATGAACACCAGGATTTAAGGTGGAAACCCAATTCGGGAGAAAATCACCGCTGCCATCGTCTCAGTATTCAATATTTATTATAAAGAAAACATCTTACAACATTGTACTAGTGCAGACTCATACCAGCACGTAGGCACCCACCTGCAGAAGGTTACAACCTTCTCTCGTTTACCAGCCTCTCCTGGAAGGGAGCTACAACCCCCTGCACTCGTTTACCAACCTCTCCTGGAAGGGAGCTACTACCCCCTTCTCTCATTTACCAGCCTCTCCTGGAAGGGAGCTACTACCCCCTTCTCTCATTTACTAGCCTCTCCTGGAAGGGAGCTACTACCCCCTGCTCTCGTTTACCAGCTACCACTGAAAGGGAGCTGCAACCTCCTCACTAAAGGCTTCGACCCTCAGCACCATTGCGGACCACGTTTCATCAATTTTCATACTGGATCCAACTCCACATATTTAAGCTCAACATACATCAAATTGAAACTTATAACCCCATAAATTCATTCATTGAATCATCAACCAATCAACTTGATCTTTAATCAACATAATTAGTAGCACAATCAACATTAAAACAACCCAGATCTGTATGAATACATCCTTGACAAATAGCAGTAAAACAACATAACAGATCAGACATTTCATTCCACACATTTCAGCAAAACCCTAGATTCCATACACACTTTTACTTTATTGAACCTGCGTGTATATGTGCTTTCACAGAAACAAACCTGCGTATACATCTGCACATATTTCAGAACTGATTTCACATACCATATGCACTTTTGCTGAAGCCAACCAGCATATATACGTGCTTTCTCTTCCACGAACTTGCGTATAGATCTTCAAACTTTGTAGGACTGCGCAACTCTTCAAAACAGATAAATAGCTCAGATATTACCCTTCACTTCATAAAATATTCGCCTCATCTCAAATCTAAACATTATATAAACAGATCTAGAAAATACATAGTCATTTTAGATCTAGAGATCCCTCTTCATCATTTTCTTCATAGGTGCATTATTAATTTAGATCAATCAACAAACTGTTACCCATTCTAGGTAGATATACTTCAGAGTGAAGTATTCATTAAAACCCAGACACATGCACGCCCTTGCACTATGATTTTATTCTCCTTATATAGATTTATCTTTTGTCAATACCATGAGCCAAAACCACACAACTTCCGATGGTATTCCTGAACGAGATCAAATATACAATCCAGCGCTCAATAAAATGGGTCAACACCATGGTAAATTCCCTTGGTTTTATGAATTTAGAGCACAAATAGGCATACGCTACTTGGCACGTACTTTTCCGTGTACATACGCTACTTTTCCTTTACAAACCCGCGTGTACATTGTGACATACTATTTTCATCATTGCTTTGGCCCTTACAGGAATTCCTTTCTCCATTACATCTGCACTACTCTGTAGATACATCAAATTTACATCATTAATAAACTCATCAAGTCAGTTTCCATTAAGGAAAAATTTATCAAGTGGGTTTCCATCAACTTCATCAAGTAGGTTGCCATCAAGGACAACACTCTGCATCATATTGCCAAAAATCTCCTTTCATCAAGTAGGTTTCCATCAAGGACAACACATGCCAACAACATTAGATCATTTTTTTTTTCAAACGGAAATTTTCGTTTCAGTCTTCATTTTCTAAAGGAAAATTATCGTTTCATTCTTCATTTTCCCATGAGAAATTGTTGTGTCATTCCTCATTTCTCAAAAGAAAACATTTTCTTGATTGATTTGTGCATTTAGTTTCTTTTTACTTATTCACATTAAAGGAAACTAAAAATAAAAATATGCATGTGCATTTAGAGATTGTGTTGCATAAGAAAAGATTAGGGAAATCTGCATTTAGTTTGTGTTCTTTTTTGTATGCTCAAAAATATGATTGATCTATCCCTTTAGTAGCTAAGGTTTTCATTGTTAAACTGAATTGAAGAGTTTTCTTCTCATTTAGTTTGAATTTTAGGAATTTCCCATTACATCACGTGGTGCACCTCAAAGATAAAATTTTAAGAAATATCAACATAAAATTCACCTCAATCAACCTAACAAAGCATTGTAACATTAACGATAATGATTAGAAGGTATAGGCTAGAGACGTGTTCCGACGTCGTTAGAAATAGCAGCTGTCACCTTGTCTGATATACATTTCGAGTGTGAAATCCCACTCCATGTACATAAGTATATTAGATCTCGTCCACGTACCTTCGGGTATATAGGGTAGTGTTCTAGTACGAAAAGTATAAGGGGGTGCTCTCACTGTGTGGTTTCACATTAGGCAGCGCTAACACGGACTTGGGCCTCCACCTACCTTCAAGTATATTTGGGAGGAAAAATTTAGATTTATTACCATCAATATGTAACCGAGTCATCCGCCTTGTAACTTGTGATACACTGAACAAAACATTCAAGGAGATTTCCTGCCCATACTTCTTGGTTCGCCAGGAGGTATTCTGTAGTTCACAATTACTTGGTAAACCTTTTTCGTAGTATCACCCTTTTATTTGTTTTTTTTTTTTTGTCATAAAATCAATTAGTCATCGTGGAATAAGAAAAATCCATTCCCTGTTGTTCACATAGAATAACACTTAAACACCCTTTACCACCAGAAGCCATTTATGGTCGGCAAAGGCGACCCTGTTCATTACATCTACCGGAGTCGTCCCGAGTCATTTCTACACATCCTGATTTATCTACTATCATTGAAACAAAATCCTCATTGTTACCTATGGAAACTATAGATCCAATCAGTGAGACCATACATCCAGAAACCGACGTTGTTCAATTGGAATTTGATCCAGATACCACCGTTATTTTACTAGAACATCTAGATCTCGAAGTTGAACAACTTGAAGTTGTTCATGTATCGGTCACTCCTCAGTTATTTGTAGCCATTGAGTCTTCCCTTTTATTGCAAATACAACCAAATGAAATGTATCTTAGGGATAACAGTGAAATTATTCCACCTGGTTTGGTTTAGATTAAGGGAGAACCTCAACAAGAAACACACCCCTCAACTCCAACTCATTTTGGGTCGAGGCTTTATATTTACGATTCTATTCCTCTATTGACTTACATTTCTTTAGTTGATCCTATTTTAATCCAAGTTCTCGTAGATCCTATAGGGTATACACTGGGTAATTTGACCATGGCTGAGTCAACATCTCTGACTGTACCAAGTTTCAGTTGTGACAACATCTATTGTTTCTACTCTGTCGATGTTTACCACGTCACTCGAGACACATCATTATGGTGGTTCGTCTGTCCCACTGGGTTAATAATAATTATCTAGAACCTACTTTGGTGCCTCCTCAAATCCATAGACTTCACCCATGTCATCTTCTGGTATCTTATCTAGTACATTTCTAATGAGTACTGAACAACTTGATCCTTTATACACATCTTCAATGCAACATCAAGCCGGTTCATCTAGGTACATTCCATCCAGTTCAATCTCGAGCAGACTCCCACCATTTTGAGATTAATATATTCCATATTATTATACTCCTCATGCTGGGTGGAAAAATATGGTCACCCATTTTGATAGTACTTCATCGTTTTAGGGTCACCCAAATGTTGGAATGATTGTTTGTCAGTGGTAGCCTATTATGCCCGTTCAACCACAAAAAATTGTGCATTAATACCAACTGGTTCAACCTGTTGAGCTTAAATCTAACCCAACTGTTAATACTTCATTACTCCTTTTACAGGCTCAGTTGGTTGTACCTAAACCATCTCAGGCGGGTTCCTTAAGTTTTGGGCCTCCAGACTCCACTTCCTTCGATTGGTTTACAACAACCACCTGTATCTAGAATCTTACAACCATAGGCTGGGTTACAATTTTATGGGATGTCACAGGCTCCTGCTGGTATTACCTATTCACAACTGAGTCCAAGGTATTCTGGTTTGGGCTATAATTTTGGCTGGCAATCACCTTGGCAACCACAGCCTCAAATGACACAACAAAAATTCCAACAACAACCAGCTTACCCAGGTCTTGGTCAACGGATCCCTCAAGTGTTTGGTCATCAAAACAACCCCTATCTGGGTTAATAGTAGAAAATTCCTTATTTTGGTGCTCAAAGGCGTGTTTCCCAAGAAATTCCATCATATACTAGTTATGCTCAACCTGACTTGAATCGAAAGTTTCCCTTTGTCGCAACTTTATAATTACCTAATTTAAATTAGCTTACCAATGATCACATCAACTATTCTCCTTGGTGGTTGGTGATACCACATAAATTTCCCTCCAACATTCCTAAATTCAATGGAAACCCTCGAGAAGACCCTTCAACGCATGTTATGACTTATCATTTGTGGTGCTCATCAAACTCCTTAAATGATGATTTCGTTAGACTACGTATTTTCCAGCGTACACTTATTGGTCAAACTGCGAAGTGGTATGTTGAATTACCACAAGCTTCATTTGATAACTTCACTGCCTTAGCCACTACCTTTTTAACCCACTTCCAGTTACCCCTATGATATGAAAATGGAACGTTATTGCTGCGCAAATTTAAATAGACAACTGCTACTCACATTTCTGATCATATTAATGAGTGGCATCGTCATCGTCGTCTAGTCAAAACATTTGTTCCTGATCAACTCTTGGCTGAGTGTTTTATTAAGTCCTTGTGGCCATCTATCACCGAGGATGTAGCTAAAGGCAGCGGCATCACTAAAGATCAAGTCATTGCTCATGCCTAGTACTTGGATTTTATTTATAATCACTTTGGCATGCTCTATGAGAAAATTCCAAAAACGTCATGATAAAATTGTACTGTTCCTCCTCCATCTGGTAAGGAATCTCATGGCGGTAATGTTGTGAAAATAGCTCCAAAGATTGAAGAAAAGAGATATCAACGCCTTAGAAATAAGCCACTTTGAGGGGGAAACCTTCAATACATTACATGAATGAACAATTCTTGGATGATACAAATAAAAAAACCTCCTTTCTATATATAGGATTCCATGGGGCCACAATGTAATCCTAGTTGGGCCACAATGTAATCCTAGCAGACCTAACAATAATAATGTAAGGGCACAATGATAACAATATTGGGGTTACAGGGGTACAACAATAACAATAAGGGGGGCTACACTAACATAATAAGGGACTACACTATTAATATAGGGACTTAACATGCCCCTCTCCTTCAAACAAGTGTTGTCCTCAATGCTTGATTATTTCTTGATGCTTCTATATAAAATTATCATCCTCCCATGTGGAATCTTCTACAGGAAAGTTATTCCACTTGCTGAGATACTCTGAAATTGATCGTACTTGTCAAGTTCTTGTTTCTGTGACTACCTTAGAACATCTTTCGATGTGATGTTGATCTTCCTGTTGTTTCATTAGATTCTGCACCAAAGTTAGGTTATCCTTTGAGAGTCATAGAACTTGTTGTTTATGCTCGATGTGATCTTACACTAATTTATCATCCATATTAGCTATTATTTGATCCTTCAAACCATCCAACTTAGCCTCAATTTCTTCTTTTAAACCATCTATGTCATCTTCGGTTGCTCTTTGTAAGATCGAAATTTTTTGCACATGGTATCGTAATTTTGATATCTCATACTACAATCCTTCCTCTTCATGCGTCATAGTATAGCATTTTGAGGGCTTAATGGGTATGGAATTATTTTTTTGAGGCATCATAGAACCCAATACTGATAAAAATTCTAAAATATTCCCTTGGAATCACTTCAAACAAACGTTATGGAATTTTTAAAACCAAATACACACCTTTTTCTTGCTTTTGAGAAGCTCGATATTGAAACTGAATTATCTATGTAATTTTGAATCCTCACTAACTGAAATTTGGCCCTGCAATAGCCCTATGAATCCTATTTTGAATGCCATAGTTCTGACCTGATTTGGATTCTTTAAGGAAAATTTATGCCTAATCACCTACGATGACCTAATTATGGACCGATTCAGTATAAAGAACTTGTACGACTTGCCACATGTCACTCTTTCCTCCTTCGGCTCTAAAATTGATATAGTGAAAACTAAAGTCCATGTACTTGTGGCCACTTTTTACAAAATTCCAATTCAATGTTCAGAGAGAGAGTTATGAATATTTTCCCCATGATCACCTCTTTGAGATGAAATTCAGGAGCCTGAAAATGACCTAAATTCCACAGATCATATCTCCTAAAATATTGCAAAACAAGCTCTAAAATTTTGGAATGATGTTCCTCAGGAGTTTGTCTTTGTGCTCTAAATTTTTTTTCTTCTGAACCTTTGTAGAAAAAACTTTATAGCGAAATTTCCGTGATGATCTTTTTAGGTTAAATTCAGGAGCCTACAAAAAGACCTAACTGCCACAGATCATATCTCCGAAATTATTGTGAACCAAGCTATGAAATTTTGGGACGATGTTCCTTAGGCTTTCGTCTTCTCCCTCTATAAATTTCAGCTTCTAAACCTTCGTAGAAAAAACGTTATAGAAAAAATTCCGCAATGAAAATTTTAAGTGAAATTCAGGAGCCTACAAAAAGCCCTAAATTGCATAGATCATATCTCAAAAAATATTGTGAACCAAGATTTGAAATTTTGTGATGATGTTCCTCACGATTTCGGCTTCGCACTCTAAAAATTTTAGCTTCGGAAATATTGTAGCAAAAACATTATAGCGAAAATGACACGATGACCTGTTTGGATCAGCGAAACCCTAGAATCCAAAGCTCTGATACCAAATGTTGTGAAACCAGCTCCAAAAATAGAAGAAAAGAGATATCAATGCCTTATAAATAAGCCATTTCAAGAGGGAAAACTCTAATACATTACATGAATGAACAATTCTTCGATGATACAAATGACAAAACCTCCTTTTTATATATAGGAGTGCATGGGGCCACAATGTAATCCTAGGTGGGCCACAATGTAATCCTAGCTGACCTAACAAATAATGTAAGGGCACAATTATAACAATATGGGGGTTACAGGGTACAACAATAACAATAAGGGGGGATACACTAACATAATAAGGGACTACACTATTAATATAGGGACTTAACAGGTAACGATATCATTGGTTTTGCAAACACTCACACCTCTACTACATCTGATCCTGCACCTTCTTTCAAAATACATGCCATGTCATCTGACAAAGGAAAAGGTGACAAGAAACCTGGAATAAAGAAAAAGGGGAAAGAAAAGAAAAATAAAAATTCAACTTCGCAGGAACGATCATCTGATCAACAATCTGGAAATTCTCGGGAACCTTGTTACACTTGTTTGATATGTAATGAGGAGCACTTTGTTCGAGACTGTCATCACCATGCCGAAGTCTCAAAATTTCTTAAGACTTTGACTGCATCTGCTGTGTTGATAGATCCTTTTCTGAATCTAGAAACAAACATGGTTGCTACGAATCCTACTTTTAGTTACCAAGTGCTTATGTTATCTGTCACGAAGCCAAAAACTAATGTTTTGGTGTTTATGTGAAATAAAGATTATGGTAGTCAGGCTATTGGTCAACCTACTACCTCGAACACGAGTCTATTCACTGAATCAATTCCGCCAAATTTTATTCCAGAGTTAACAATAAAGCCACCGAAGGGAGTTGTCCACAAATTGACGTTCAATCCTCGAGCCCACTCATCTCAAAATTATATCATAGTTGAAAATATCGCTTAGTGTAATATCCAAAAATTGGGACTGCACATCCAGCCTATTGAAATAATGGACTCCTGAGAATTCAGTGCACTGAAATGAGTTTGCAGCTCCTAGTCAATAGAGCAAAAAAAATTAAACTAGGTGGGTAAAACAAATCTCCCACAACCTAGTCTAGCTGAAAAACACCCAAAGAGAGGGGTTGTAGCTATATGCAATGGACTTCTTCAGAAATAATGTAAATCTACTAAAGTAAAGCAATAAGATGATATGGGGGCTCAAATATCATTTATATAACAGAAAATCAGATTTACATTACAGCCCATACATTGTACAAGAGAGAGAATTGAAATATACAGGAGAAACCCTCATAAATGAGGTGCTACAACCATGAGAAAAGACTACATAAATATGATAGCGTTATTTATTGGGGCTGAAGCAACAATTTATTAATACTAAGATCTAGAGCAGATTTGTACATAGAAAGATAGATCTAATTCAGATCTGTGTACAAGAAAAGCTCATCTATACATTACCCTTGGGGTTTTGTGCAAAAAATGAAGCATAGAGAGTAGATCTGAGATCTAAAGTTGTAGATCTGTAGAATTATTCAAAAATTTCTGAATCATAAAATAGGAAAACATATCAGCTATGAAAAAAACATGGATTGGATGGTCAATCCATGGATCACCACAATGAGAGGTAGGATCCTAACACCAGAGATCTCTCCTCCAAAATGCAGACAAAACACCCTGCAACTTCTCCTTTGAAAATAACATAGTCCAGACAGATAAACTGCCTTGTAGGCTTTGAGAATGCTTTAGCCTGATGCCAAGGTCTGGATCTAAAGCTCAATCAACTAATGCACTCTTCCAAGAGGCTAAAAGACACACTCACTGAGAAGAGTCACTAGTATAGTCTATATCTGAGCAGATCTAGTGTCTTCCACTACTGCAACTCACAAGGACAACTGAAACCCTCAACAGGATCAACGCTTTAGGTGTAAGGTGAAGCTTGGCCAAATCCTGATAGTGGAAAAGATGGAACAAGTATCCTCCAAGAGCTACTCAAGGAAGGAGGTGGGATTCCTAAACGGGAAAACCCCTAGTGAGGGATGTCTCAGCAAACAATACCTTTAGAAAATAATATCTTCAACAACCCCCTCATGCTGCCCTCCTCTTCCTTTTATAAGATTGGAATCTTTCCAAACCCTAAACCAGTTCATTATTTTAGACCCTTTCACATTTAGAATCTCCTTCTAGAACTGCGTTGTCCCTCAAGGAGATTCAATGCATCTAGACTGCACTGTTGACTTGGTCAAGGTTGACCTAGTCTTGTGATTTAAACCCATTCACACCTACAAGAGTTTATTTACATAGCCCAGATATGTCTCTGTTCACATTGGCATTGATTTATTCACGGTTTTTAGGAGTTTTACATGTCCTCCTTTACAAGTTATTCATCAATCATGAAATGCAGAATAATACAAAGAAAAATAGAATATTCCCATTAGCTTGGCTAATTGGGAATATTACACTTAGTCACCTTCAACTATGTTTATGCTTGAGGTACTCCAAAATTTTCCCTCCCAGAAATAGGCTTTGTTGTCGGCAATTGGTGGAATCAACCCAACAGGTTCTAATCTTGTAGTCTTTAGTCACATGGGCTATGTGCCACAATTACTAACGAATTAGCATTTTCAATCCAAGTAAATTTTATAAATCACCTCGTTCATTGTACTATTATTGATGAGGGAGCATCTACTTGTATTATTTCTCTCAATTGCTGGAAGTCACTTGGCTCGCCTCGCTTATCCCAATCACCTATGACATTGAAAGATTTTGACGGTCGTACATATAAGCCTTGTGGTATCATCAATAACCTGCATGTAAAACTAGGGGGAAAATTTGAAACTATTGAACTTGAGGTTGTTGACGGACCCCTTGAATACATAAATTTACTTAGAAGGCCATGGGTTTATGCTATGACTGCGATATTTTCTACTTACTTTCGAATGATCACCTTCCCTCATAAAGGCGCTATCACAATCATTAATGAACTCTCCTTCTTTGCCTCTAGTTCCTAGTTAACTAGAAGCATTCCATTAGTTCATGCACCCCAGCTAGCACTTCAAAACATTGGTGTAGGGCTGTTAAAGGATCATTCCGTAATGGGCACATTTTCATTACCGTCGCCTGCGACGTCAGCGGAAATTGCAAGAATAGAGACCTACTACATGATATCTTCCACTTCATCTGACTTAAGGAATATTACCAATGACTCTGAAGTTGATACACTAGGTGAATTTCTGCCACCAAGCCCAATTAAGCTAGCATATCAATCAATTTTCTTGGCTTGGGTGGCCCATTTTAATCCATCTTCACTGATCGTTTGGGTCGATCATTCATTAGATTTTGGTACTCCTTCTAATCATTTTTAATCCACTTTCTTGACTGATGAGAGCATTGTGGAAGCCATGATGCCAGAAGGAGAACTGTGGGATGATTATCATCATCGCTCCCGTCTTCCAGATTACAAAGAAGATTATATTATTGAACTATATCAACCTACGATCTCTGATTTATTTTCGAATTTTGTTCTAATTAATACCATCAAATCTAAGTGAAACTTATAAAATATTGAAGGAATGATTTAAATCGATATTTTAACAAAACTTGGCATTGTATAAAAAATTCATGTCAGCATGTCTTGTTCTGCATCCGAACTCGACACTTATCACTCTCTTTTTCGTGAATTCTGAGATATATTTTCTTGCTATTATGAGGAAATTACAGGCATAGATTCTAGTATTGTTGAACACATAATTAAAATCTACATTGATGTCAGACTGGTATGTCAACGCCTTCGTCCTTTTCATCCGAAGAAGGCTACTACCATTAAAGTGGAAGTTGAAAAACTTTTGCGTGCTAGTTTCATTTACCCTATTCTACTTACTGATTGGGTTTCCAACATTTTTCCTGTCATGAAGAAACAAGGGAAAATCAAAGTGTACGCTGATTATCAGGATGTCAATATTGCTTGTCCAAACGAAAATTATCCTACTCCCTTTATCAACGAAATTATTGATGAATGTGCCACCTGTGAAATATTTTTGTTCATGGATGGATTCTTCAGTTATAATAAAATAAATATTCTCCTAGAGGACCAATATAAGACAACATTTATATGTCCCTAGGGCACATTCGCATATTGTAAACTCCCATTTGGTTTAAATAACACCGGGGAAACATTTTAGAGAGCAATGGATTATTCTTTCCATGAAATTAAGCACATTGTTCAACCTTATCTAGACGATTTACCTGTGCATTCACAAAAATAGACTGATCACCTGGTGCATCTGAGAGCTATATTTTTACGCTGCCGACACTACAAGATATGCCTCAATCCACACAAAGTTTTTTTTTGTGTTGGTTCTGGTCATTTTCTTGGATTCGTCATCTCAAAATATGAAATTTGAATTGACCCACTGAAGGTCCAAGAAATTCTTGATTTTCCTATGCCATCAAACTTACTTCAGTTATAGAAACTTCAAGGAAAGGCTAACTTCCTAAGGAGGTTCATACCCAGCTACACCAAAATGGCTAAAGGATTTACTCATCTATTTGAAAAGGGGATTCCATTCCATTGGGATAATGTTGTGCAAGCTTCTTTTGATGATCTTAAATATACCCTGATCCGAGTGGCATTAATGTATCCCCCTAATTATCAGAGTGATTATTTCATGTATATCGTCATGGTAGATACGACCATTGCTATGGTTTTGGTCCAAGAAGAATATGAGATAGAACATTTGATATATTATTTGAGTCATAATCTCAATGATACGGAAGCTAAGTATTTATACGTTGAAAAGCTTGCCTTAGCAGCCATTCAGTCTGTCCAAATATTTCGCCATTATATCCTCCTCCAGAAGACCATTATTATTTCATATTTCAACCCTATGACATACATTCTGTCACGTCAATTACTGGGGGGGAAATATTCAAAATGGATCATCATTTTTCAGGAATTTTATTTGGAATTCATCAAATCCAAGTCAAAGAAGCCTTCAGTTTTGGCTGAGCTTCTTTGTGACCTTCCCTCTGATAGTACTGAAACTACATTGGAACCGTCGATTCTAGATGAGTCTCTATTTCTGATTGCGTCATCTAACCCTTGGTATGGGGATTTTATCATTTATCGCCAAACCCAAAATTTCTGGCCTGATACCTCTTGCTCACAACAACAACGTATCTGATACCAAGCCAAAGATTATCTGATCATCGACGATACACTTTATCATCGTGGTGTCGATAAAATTTTAAGGAGGTGCCTCACTTATGAGGAGGCTGAGAATTTTTTAAATGATTGTCATGTTGATGCTTGTGGTGGAAATTTTTCTGGGTATGCTACCACATAGAAGATTCTCCACATCAGTTACTTTTGGCCAACCATATTCCATGACTACATTCTCATGTTTAGAATTTGTGATGTGTGCAAGATATTTGATCCTAAAATACGCATGCCCAACACCAATGTGTCCTGTCATCGTTGTGGTGCCATTTACAAAATGGGGCATTAACTTCATGACCTGCAACCCTCATTCAACTGAGGGGCATGGTTATATTATTATCGCAGTCGACTACTTTACCAAGTGGACCGAAGTGATGCCTACATTCAATAATAAAGGAGAAACAACTTCATTATTCTTTTTCAATCATGTCGTTTCTCGGTTTTGTGTTCTACAAACTATAGTTACAGATCATGGTAAGAATTTTCGCAATAAAATGATGAATGAGTTGACTGCTGTAGCATGATATTTCTACCCCTTATTATCCACAATCTAATGGAAAATTTGAATCCATTAACAAGATGTTTAAGCGAATGCTTCAACGAATGATAAGGGTTCACAAATGAAATTAGCATTTAATCCTATAATCAGATTTGTGGGCATATCTAACCTCGGTGAAAAATGCAACTGGATTTACTCCATTTCAGTTGGTGTATTGTCTGAAAGCTATATTACCAATCCAATGTGAAATCCCATTATTAAAAATTTCTATTGACTTGTTACCTGACACTAATGAATAAGAGTGTATTTTAAATATCATCCATCTAGATGAAACATGTCGTGAAGCCGCATTGGCCAACGAAGCACATAAGAGACAAATAAAGGTGTAATATGACCTTAATGTAAAGCCTCACATCTTCTCATAGGGAGACCTAGTCTTGCTTTATGATCAGGAAGATGATTTGATAGGAACGAGAAAATTTGAACCATTATGGCATGGCCCCTACATTTTCAAAAGAGTTCTAGCTAAGGGCACCTATGAGTTAGTTGATTATGATGGAATTCCATTGGCACAACCTCAAAATGGGTTGTATCTTAAACGTTACTATGCTTAATTGAGCATAGTAAACTTTTGTATCGTATTTTATACATGATTTGATTTTAATTTATTGCCTTAGTTTGTTTTTCTAGAGTTTTTTTCAAGTTAGTACTCCACTTTACATTTCATCATAGATGACTGAATCTTTGGAACCATTCGTTGGATATGCTGATGGTGCTAGTCATAGTACGTAGAACCTATCCTCTATAGCATGGGAAATTTTTCACTCAAGGTGGCGATTTAGTGAGTTTTCAAGGGATTTGTATCGGTTGATCAACAAAAAATATCGCTAAGTATAATGCATTGATCGAACTTCTCTCTTATGCCATTTCATTTAGCATTAACTGCATCATCATTAGGTTAGACTCACAGTTTTTCATACTGCAACTTACTAACAGCTATACTGTCTGAAATCAAACACTTCATCATATGTTCCTTAGAGTTCTAATTTTGGAAAGACATTTTGATTACATTCAATATCAACACATTTCCAGAAATTTGAACACATTAACTGATTCCTTAGCGAATTATGTTTTAAACAGACATTTTCAACACATGTAAAAATACATTTTCAATTCACATCACACAATTGAATAGGATTGTGCATTAAACATAGGAAAACACTAAAAATAAAATAAATAGATAGTTTAGTTTTTTACCAAATGTGTGCCCAAGAAACAATGGTCATCTAACCTCAAAATGTATGCAAAAATGTCAAAAGTAAAACTAGCGATGCTCATAATAACAAGCAACTTCGCTAGCTATCCTACGCAATAGCCTCATCCAACGAATAGGAACACCAATAGTATGGCGTTTCAAACTCATAGGTAACTCCTCGATCCAGACATCTGGTACCCCAAGAGTCAATTCCTCAATGTTTTGTTGTAACTCAGCAAAAGTATCAGTAAAATACAAATCCCAAAGGAATTTTCTCCTAATAGTCCTCTCTACTGGTTCATATGTTGCTTTCTCTAGTTGACCCACTGGTCGAACGCAACCCACATCTGTGTACATAAAAACTTTATTTTAGCCTTTGAAAACATCAAAAATACAAAAACATGTAGAAACCTTAAAATAAAAAACATGGTTAAAACATTTTTACCCATTGCACCCCATTGAGCGCCATCTGCTAAAATCAAATCTGGATCTCCACAAAAATATACGCTTGCATACGGATACTCCTCTACGGCGATCATCCGTCGTTGGAACCAAGAAAATAATGCAGTAGAGAATATTATTGTCGATTGACCAATATGTCTAGCCATCAATTCAACCCATCTCTACATCCGAGGTCTCTAGGACCATATATGCTTATTGTCACACACTACGGCTACATCAATGGAACTCTCTCTCAAATAAAGGAAATCAAGATTGAGCCATAATTGAAATTCTTCTTCCTTCCACCATTTTCTTTAGTAAACTTTTATTTCATCTGAAAGAGTACTACTTCAACCCATTTGACCACTGTCGGTTCGAGACACTCAAGAGCATACTGCATGCATGATCGATTTGCGACATGTAGTGTCACGTGTTAGAGTCCTGTAATTTACAGTATCACAAGGTGACTGAATATTTCTTCCTTGTAGATTTTCATATTTTATACATATTTCAATATTCAAAGAATTTCCAAAGAACATAAAAGAAACAAAAAGAAAGAAAGAAATAAAAGAGGGTGTAAAAAAAAGGAAAAGAAAACCCCACAAAGAATGAATAGTTGTGAAAATGATGCAAATCAAAATGCCACCACTCTTTAGAATGGTTTGTTCAATCATACAGTTTAAGCAGGATTTTACAATTTTGAATTTTTATTGATAGGTTATAAAAATAGGATTTTCCAAACAATTTAATATTGGCATATCAGTGCTGGAAATATTTTCATTGACGAAAAAGGAGAAAAGGTAGCAAAGGAAGAAAAGTCTTCAAGCTTGGGTGAAGTCATGAACGTATTGAATGAAGACGTGAACGTGCTAAGACAAGTAATTAATGCATTCTGAAAAAGGAGAAAGTCATGAACGCGTGGGTTAAGTCGGGCTAGTTTGCGTTTAGAGTAGTGCATGAAGGTGCGTGCAGTTCTATGGGGAGGGTCAGGTAAATTTCCAGAATTTCATGTTCATAATAGTGTTCGGAGGCTTCACCGCAAATTACAACTACATGTGGAGGGCATGATCACATATCGCAAATATTATTGGAAAGATGATAAAAAAACCATAGAGACACAAGAAATTATGAAATGTGAAGTATGGAAGATGAAGTAGGTAGTGACGTGGTAGATGATGTGACCCTGACCCCACAGATCGTAGTTATTTTGTGATGACATGGAAAAGTGACGTGGCAGTGACCTGGCGAGGTGATGTGGCATGATGACGTGGAGATGACGTGGACCTACACCACATATCCCAAATTGTAAATCGCAAGAGGTGAAGATCAAGAGATTGGAGAAATTTACGATAAGAAATATGCGATAGAAATTTGCGATAGAGAAGTTGCGAAAAAGTCAAGTGGGACCCAATATTATATCATAAATCACAAAGCTCAGGAGGAATGGCACTCATGAACCAAGTAGAAAATGCCGAAATGTGATAATGGGTGGATGCAATGTAGTTTCAGAGTTAAATTGAAAAGGATTTCAAATCCAGAATAAGGCCCTTTTGTGAAGAAATCACATCAGAGCTAGAAGCGGTGAATATAATGCAGAAACACCAATAATTTCAAGATGCAATACGAGGATCAGACGCGATATAGTTCAAAGCTAAAATTTAAAGGAATTGAAGTCCAACTATGGGACCTAATCGGATATCGCAATTCGCAAGCTCAGGAGGATAAGAACTTAAGAATCATGTTGAAACGCCAAAGTGCGAAGTGCAATAATGAAGCGGACGAGATGTAGGTCAACGCTGAAGCCTAAAAGATTTTAAGTTCAGGTGTATGTGGTTTCCCCTTTGTTAAATCCCATCAAAGAACATACGAGGCTTATAACATAGAATTATTGGATCACCAAAATGCGATTAAGGGACCGGACTTGAGGCTGTTCAAAGGTTAATTGGAATTTATTTAAGGTTGAGGGTTCTTTTTAATTACATTGTTTTATGAAGGAAAGTGAACGCGGGAAGAAATGCTCAAGTAAGGGACTTGATATGGAGCAAAGGGCAGAGTAAGCCGAACGTCATGGTAATGAGGAGATAGACACCATGGGTCGAGTTGGGCTCAACAACACTATGGGCAGAGTCAGTTGTTGAGACAAAGGTGAAGACTGAATGCTACGAGCACGAGCAAAAGAGGAAAAGTTGGGAAAAAGGAGTTGTTTGGAAAGTTCACACTGGCTATTGGAAAAGCAAATCAGGAATTGGGAAATATGCCAATCGCAGCCCCTAAAATCATAAAATTCCTACACTCCAAAACCAGTTATGATCTTTAAGAGTTGGATGTGCAGGACAAGATAGAGACCATATTAGAGGTGAAAATGGTCCTCACTAAGAGGAATTTGGTGAGACAATTGGAGGAGAAGTGTCATGAATTGGACATTAGCCATCAGCAGATTCTTAAATAGAATATAGCCATTGAGGGAAACGGGGTTTCCCTCACTTTATGTGATTAATAAAAAATTGGTCCAAAAGGCAGATTATATGACCAAGCTCAGGGAGACAGCTAAAGACACCACCAAATTCTCCAACATCAAAGGAAATGTGACAGGGAAAGTTGTCTTGGATCTCTTGAGCAATGACATCTTTATTCAACATGGGTTGAAACATGTTTTCCTCACTAGGCCGACTTTTAGCAAATACATAGAGGTGGATGAAGTATATTGACAGGTCATAGGGAAGAGAATTATAGGTAAGAAGGAGTGGGTCAAATTATGCATGTACCAAGATTTAAAAGGCATAGTGAACACATCAGCATAGCCACCTATCGATGAAAATTTTCCAGCACTGCATCATATTTAATAATCCAGCAAAGGCAACCCAAAATTAGAGCCAGATGTTAGAGAAACCCATCGTTTCCTCTTTGTGACCACCTCAGCCACCTTCTATTTACTTTTGGATTCACGAAGAGCCGCCAAAGTTTTTGGATTCATGAAGAGCTACCGAAGTTAATTCCACATGCAGTGTTTTATCAGAGATATTTTGTTCGGGCCTTACATGGACACACTTGTCTAGTTTTTCTTAATTGCAATTAATGAAAATTTGTCGAAGTAGATAGGGAAATCGATGTCATTTTTAGTTAAATACTGCATGCATTGGCAGTATCAGTGGTAGGACCTTGTTGGACCCTGCATTGTAAGAAATACTATATTAGAGCGTTGTAATTTTTGGAGTTGGGCATCAATAATAAAATATTGTTTATAGGATACTTAAGTTGTGTAAAATGGTGATGTGTTATTTCTCTATGTTAAATGTTTCCATTGTTTTCCTTGCTGTGAATCTGTAATATCAATTTTTCAGGAATTTCTGTAATATGGTCCAAAGGGACGTTGTATAAGGAAGATAATGAAAAAATAATATGGAAGGGGACTTGGATCCCTTATTTAACACATCATACATTACACTTCCAGAATGTGAGCTCAAATAAATCCCTCAAGGTAGGTTAAACAAATTTCCCACCCCTCGGTATCTCAGAAAAGTGCTCAAAGAGTGAGCTACAGCAATATGTGAATACACCAATGGAAACAACATTGATACATTAAGACATAAATTCAAAGAGAATGAAATAGCCATAATTTTATGTCATAGCAGCATAATATATACAAATCTGTGAGGAAATGGTCACTCAAACAAGGCACTACAAGCTTCAAGAGACATGTACATGAAAATATGAAGAACACTGCTACATGAATAAAGCCCTAGGCTATAACTGCGCAGTTTTATATGGAAAAACTGCTGAAACACATTTCAATACATATATATGAAAATATATGGTTCATACAATAATTGGGAGAGAATATCTAAGCTCCCAATCACTACCTCAAGTCAATCTTAGAAGGATTGGTTGAAATAAGCAAAACTGCAAAATGCCGGAGTTGTAGGGTAGCAGCTGCAACTCAATAACTGGAAATAAATGGAGAATAATAAAATGGATACATATAATGAATAAACCTCCTCCAATGGATCTCTTAGGTGTAAGGCTGATCCTAACATCGAAGATCCCACCCTCCAAACTATCGTCTAATCCCTCACTGCAAATGCTCTCCAAGAATAATGTTGTCTAAGAAAGGGACTGTGCCGCTAATGATGGTAAGTGGTTGGCTTGGTGCCAAATATGGTAGAATATGATCATATACCTCCCTTACTGATCTCCCAAGGGAATTTAAGTTCCCTCCTCTGGAAAACTAGCCAAGGATGGTGTTGTAGAAAACCTCCCCTGCAACAGCCAGCAACACTGCACAATCTCCAGCTGAAACTGCACTGATGAAGAAGGCTAATGCTTGAACTCAATGCCTGAATATGGGGAATGGAGTGAAATCCTCCAAGAAGGAGAGGAAATCCTAAACAGGACTCCCTCGTGCTAAGCAGCACTGCAACTCTGCTGAACAACGAGAGACTGCAATAGGTCTAAAAGATCGAAGATGAATAATATTGGATATGAATCACAATGGCTGCCTTTCCATCCTTTTAAACAATGTGATCCCCCTCTCCATGGGTCCCAATCATGATGGATTCCCCTTCAAGGAACCTTCCCTCCTCTTTCACTATGCTGTCCCACAAGATTCCTTCCACTTCTTACCACTACGTTGTTTGACTTGGTCAAACTTGACCTAGTCCTCCTACAAAAAGTCTCTTTTCACACATGGGGGTGTGAAATCCAGTTCTATAAGTGATCCTCTTTCACACTAAGAGGATTTTTATTCCCTACTCATGAAATTAATGGGTCTCCTACCCATCTTATTCATCTCCTATGTGAAAATGGAAAAAATTAATATTCCATAAAAATTTGGAATATTATAGTCCTCCCCTCTCAAAGATTGCTTGTCCTCAAGCAAGTGCAAGGATAGACTGATTTATTTCCCATTAATCTCCCTGTAGCATCCATGCATGATGAAATCATATAAGAAAATAATGCCATATCATCAATCAAGTGTACAAGTTTTCCCTCCAACATATGCAATCAAGATTTTGGTGAACATCCCCAAATATCTATCATGTAGAAACAAATATCCATGGAGGAATAATGGGTTGTCTAAGGGTATCCTTGAGGCATGATATGGGACTCATCATCCCCATATGAATCTCCCATCCCCAAGCAATAATCCATACAAAATAAGCTGCCTCCCAACATGGCAACTCATAGATATCTCCCTCCACCTTAAGATCCGGAAATGAAGGTGGGCTGGAAATCTGAATATGGTAAGCTTCATAGCTTACCCCATGCTCCTCTCCACTTATGATTAGTGTGGAGTGTGTGCTTATCATGGGCTGCAAATTTATTTCCCTCAAGTGGCACAATGAAGAGCGATCCTCCAAGGACCTCTCCTCCATCAGTGGAGAACAAGCTAGCCCAAGACACTTCATCCATGATGAATAGGACATGATCATCATAGAATATCCCAATGACATTTTTGATGTAGGTTACACCATGTGCAACAAGGTACAAACAATGTCTCATAGGGTTACAACACAATCTCATCCACTGCAGCTGTAGACAATAACATGGCAAGCACTATACAGAAAATATCACCTCTACTACTGAATAGTAAATAGATGGGTGAAATAGCAATACAAGATCAAATACATGCCCATATACATACAATGGATGGATATGTAATATTCCCAATTTTAGCCTCAAGCTAAAATGGAATATTATAGTTGCACATTTTATTTTTGTTTAATAAAATGGGCAAGGAGACACCTTAGCCCCTTTTAGATGAAGAAATAACACTCCTAATGTGAAAGGGGAGTGAATAAAGCAGCTGAAATAAACACCAATGGTGTGAATGGAACCCAGCTCACTTGGATTAGTCATATTTGACTAAATTCAACAATGCTGCCTATAGAGGAGAAGCTTCATAGAGAAGCTGCCCAGTTTTGGAGGAAAGAGCTTCACATGAGGGTGGAAACCCTAATTGGTGGGACCATGGTGGAGAAGAGTTCTCTCACTTCATATGGAGGACATGGCAACCCATTTTCATTATGCTATGTTTTAGATTTCATACTTTAGGTCTGCAAAAGCTTGCATCCCCGGGTTGTTTAGCAGGGTGATGGTGCCCTCGGGCACTAGGGTGTTCCCGATCGGGAATCCATAACTCTTCCTCAAGGAAGGATGAGGATTGAGTTATGTTTCCTCAATACGGCATTGGCCATAGCTACATTCATCTTCTACAGTGTTATTTCTGCAGCAGAGAGGACGTTGTGTTGCTGGGTGCAGCAAGAGAGGAACTCATGGAGTCTCTCTTGTCTTTTTTTCTTCAGTGGATGAGTGATCCACTCATTGGAGGAGCTGCAAGGAGGATTATTTGGCTTTATTTTAGATCAGTGGCATGAGGCCACACTTCTATCATCTCCCACTGCGCATTCCATGAGGAGAACTGCATTATTTTATGGAGGCAGTGAAAGGAGGGTTCTTGGAGCTCATCAGGAGGTGTTTTTGAGACAAAGGGATAAGACCTTTGTATTGGAGACACTATCAAAGGAGGGAAATCATATTTCAGATCAGCCACAACCTCATTCATGTTTGGGTTCAGTTGTAGTGACAACTATGTTGTCACATTTTTGTATTCTCCGGCATTTCTAGAAATCTTCCTAGATTGGCTAGAAGTCATGTATTTCAGCCCATTTCTCTTCTATTGGGATTATTTCTTGTATTCCTTCAGCCATATGTACATCTATTCATATTCAGCAGCTAATACCTTCATGTACTCAGCGAAGTTGTAGCTACTCCGGCATTTTGTGGAAATGCAACAACCCTTGTATTTCATTGTTTATTCATTGGAGGTTTGCTCTTAGAGTTTGAGTGGCTTGTCCCTCAACTATTATTTGTATAATTCTACTGATATATCATAATATATGGATGGCTATAGCATTTCCCTCATATGGCATGTTCAAATTTGCAGAGTTCAGTATTTATGTTCTTATGTTGATGTAAGCTCTCTCATTGAGCAGTGTTTTAGAGATCTAGTTTGGGGAGATCTGAATAACCCATATAGATGCATTTATTTGAGCTCATATTCTACAGGGGAGTTTCATTAGAGATTTTCTAGGGCATTCTAGTGCTTTTTTGCCTTATTTATGTAGCATATTCCTTATACAGCATCCTCAAGGACCCTGTAGTAGGATTTCCCGAGGTGGAATATTGCATATCCATAGGCAGAGTCTGAGAAGGGCTAGCTAGCCTCAGGATTTCTCCCTTCTTTGGAAGGAGTCATATATTGTAAATTCCCCATCATTAAATCTCTGAAATGGACTTGTAGTAGCTCACTGAAGAAGGAATTGGAATATCTTAAGATATTCTTGAGAAAGAAAAATATTCCAGATTTGGGATATTACAGTGGTATCAGAGCATGATCTTGGCTCAGCCTGTGCCCAAGATCTATTGCCATCAACAAGAGGAGCTTATTTCTCCAAGGAGAGGATATTGACAGAGGAAACAAGGAAGTGGAATGAAGGAAGAGGAGGTTTCCCTTCTTCTTTTCCAGACCATCGAGCACACCATTGAAAATCTGCTGAAGGGGAAAATTTTGGAGAAATTTTCTAAAATGGGTTTGTGGATGGAGAAAGCCCTAGATATTTTCATGGAGGGTGTGAGCATTCCGCCTCACATGCAGATCCACAGTGCAGTACATTGCCCACAGCTACTGTAAGAAGGATGGATGAAAGGAGATGAATATTTTGGAGGAGCAGCGCTGCAAACTCAAAGGTATGATTCATGATGATTGGTTTTTGATTTCTATTTCATGTTTTCATGCAAATGAGAGACCATATGTTGAAGTCAAAAGAATTTTTGCAAAGGAGATTGATGAAAACCAATGTGAAGGTGGGTGTGACAAAACTTCAAACACTTTGCATGCATGGATGAGAACCATGAAACAATGATCATTCCATATTTCTAGAGGGGGAGAAATCAGGAGAATGACTTGCTAGAGGCAAGACCCCCATGATCTGAAGGGAACTCTTTCATTTTTGAGGGTGTGGAGACATGTATTTGAAGGGAAGGCCAAGGCTCAAGGCCTGTCATTCAGGAGGAAACACACTCACATGTTGGTAGAAAGGAGGTGCATACAGTGTTGTGCCATTGGAAGAAGAAGAAGATCAGGAGGATCGGCATGAAGGGATGATGGAAATTAACCCCTATCTATTTTCAGAGATTTTTTTCACATGGGAGAAGGACTGCACTGTGCAGTAGAGAGAGAGGACCTTTCATTCCTCTCATATATTTAGTCCACTTCCTATCTTGATGTCTCACTTTGGGAGGCTTTCCACTTGGGAGGCCACATGATCTAGAGATGATGAGAGTCATCATGATAGTTGGTTCACCACTTTTGGATTCCGGAGGGGTGGAGACACTTGAGGAGTCCGCTACAACGTAGAGAGTTTGGGAGCAAGCTCATGAAGGAGGGTTACACACTCTCATTTTCAGTACCATCCATTCTCATCAGTTTCACTGTGCAGACATAGTTTCTATATGGATGGATGATAGCATCTTCATGATGTAGGATGGTTGCTCCATGGATTTGATGAGAGAGAGTTTAATTCCTTTTAGGAAGGACTCTTTCATGAATTGGAGTAGAGGGAGGCCACTCATGCTTACATTGCCCAGGATTGGGAGATTCTTTAGAGGTGATAGTCTCTCATGGGAGGCTCATTTTCAGAGGTCCTTATTTCTATTTGAGCATGAGGAGTTGCATGATGGGCATGGCAGCAACTTGGAGGATGACTTTGGCATGAGGGGATGTCAAGGTAGTAGGCAGCAGCGTGATGGAGCACCACATTGCAGAATACCAGTGTTGTCTAAGGGAGGATTGATCCATGTTGGAGGACTCAGCTTCTGGTTGAGAGGTCCCAAGATCTTGATGCATGCATGAATTTTGGATGGCCTTTATGGAGATGGAGGACCCTTAGTGGATGATATGAGCATCTATCATCATGGCAGACTCTTCTTGGCTAGAGTTTCTAGTCTCAAGGAGAAAATTTTTCGCGCAGCACATAACAGCTTCCTAGCTATGCACTTGGATGCATACTTTGATTGGCTAGAGGAGTTCACTGTGGAGGGAACTTAGCATGATCTACATCAGCATATGGACAGATGCAAAGCTTGGTTTTTTTGGTGAAGGTTGGCACAACCATTCCCTTACTCATTGGAGGAGAGGGAGAGCATTCATGTTGAGCCATTTCATCTCAAGAGCTCTAGTGCATGATGGAGGAGGTATAATTTAATGTTTGGTGTTGTACTTCTTTTCATTGATTGAGGAGCATGATGTATCAAGGGGGCTTGTTCCTTCTTGCATTTTTCATGAGGATATACTTGCAGCTACTTGTAGCCTTGATTATTGGCTAATTATGTGATGGTTGTGGGGGAAGCCACATGTTTCTCGATGTGCACCATTGGCACCAATTTTTATTCTCATGTTTTCATCTAATGAGGAGATGATGTGGCAGCAAAAAAGTGGCTAGTTCAACACTTGTTAATGATGATTTTGAGGTAGGCCAAGGAGGCACTGCGCAGCTCCATGAATGGAACTTGAGACCACTCTCTGGTTGTCATTTGACAACTTATTTCTATTGTATATTGCTCCATGTATTTCTAATTTTTGTACACTCATGAGGAGAATTATTTGGAGATTTTTGTATGTACAGCCTATTGGGAGCATGATTCTCCCTATTGTATATGTTTAATCTTGCAGGATATACCATGGGCAAACCATGATTGCCACATTTCTACTTGTCTCTTCTTGTGGGAGGAACCACTTGGAGAAATTGCAAAGGCATTTCATGGATGATTTTTGTTGATGGGGTAGCTTGGGCCATTCTTGGAGGCCATAATTTTTCAGCCCAAAGACAGAGGCAGCCCCATGCACACTTCAAATGGAGAGAGGGCCATCATGAGAACACAAGCACACTCTCCATCCAGCCCCAACTCATTGCAGAAATCAGGGGTGAGATTTTTATTTGGATGATTGCATGGATGAGGAGATCATCATTGGGAGACAAATTTTCCCATGAATATCATCACTCCTACCTTAAGGATGCCTTAGAAAAGAAAGAAGGATTCCACTACACATTCTATCTTTCCATGAGGAGCATTATTGACAGCTTGCATACTTGGGAGAGAGCATTGGAGGACAGATTCGTTGCAGCATATTTGAGCAATGGTGGGACCATTGATGAGGAGGCCATAGGAGAAGAAGGGGGAGAAGATTTTGTTCTCTTCATGTAGTTCTTGAGGGCAAGCAACATGTGGGAGGGGAGGACTGTAATATTCCCAATTTTAGCCTCAAGCTAAAATGGAATATTATAGTTGCACATTTTATTTTTGTTTAATAAAATGGGGAAGGAGACACCTTAGCCCCTTTTAGATGAATAAATAACACTCCTAATGTGAAAGGGGAGTGAATAAAGTAGCTGAAATAAATACCAATGGTGTGAATGGAACCCAGCTCACTTGGATTATTCATCTTTGACTAAAGTCAACAGTGCTGCCTATAGAGGAGAAGCTTCCTAGAGAAGTTGCGCAGTTTTGGAGGGAAGAGCTTCACATGAGGGTGGAAACCTTAATTGGTGGGACCATGGTGGATAAGAGTTCTCTCACTTCATATGGAGGAGATGGCAGCCCATTTTCATTATGCTATGTTTTAGATTTCATACTTTGGGTCTGCAAAAGCTTGCATCCCCGGGTTGTTTATCAGGGTGATGGTGCCCTCGGGCACTAGGGTGTTCCCGATCGGGAATCCATACCTCTTCCTCAAGGAAGGATTAGGATTGAGTTAAATTTCCTCAATTCGGCATTGTCCATAGCTACATTCATCTTCTACAGTGTTATTTCTGCAGCAGAGAGGACGTTGTGTTGCTGGGTGCAGTAAGAGAGGAACTCATGGAGTCTCTCTTGTCTTGTTTTCTTCAGTGGAGGAGTGATCCACTCATTGGAGGAGCTGCAAGGAGGATTCTCGGGCTTGATTTCAGATCAGTGGCATGAGTTCACACTTCTATCATCTCCCACTGTGCATTCCATGAGGAGAACTACATTATTTTATGGAGGCGGTGAGAGGAGGGTTCTTGGAGCTCATCAGGAGGTGTTTTTGAGACAAAGGGATCAACCATTTTTATTGGAGACATTATCAGAGGATGGAAATCAGATTTCAAATCAGCCACAACCTCATTCATGTTTGGGTTCAGTTGCAGTGACAACTATGTTGTCACATTTTTGTATTCTCTAGCATTTCTAGCAATCTTCCTAGATTGGCTAGAAATAATGTATTTCAGCCCATTTCTCTTCTATTGGGCTTATTTATTGTATTCCTTCAGCCATATGTACATTTATTCATATTCAGTAGCTCATACCTTCATGTACTCAGTGCAGTTGTAGCTAATCCAGCATTTTGTGGAAATGCAGCAACCCTTTTATTTCATTGTTTATTCATTGGAGGTTTGTTCTTAGAGTTTGAGTGGCTTCTCCCTCAACTATTATTTGTATAATTATGCTGATATATAATAATATATGGATGGCTGTATCATTTCCCTCATATGGCATGTTCAGATTTGCAGATTTCAGTATTTATGTTCTTATGTTGCTGTAAGCTCTCTCATTGAGCATTGTTTTAGAGATCTAATTTGGGGAGATCTGAATAACCCATCTAGATGCATTTATTTGAGCTCATATTCTATATGGGAGTTGTATTAGAGATTTTACAGGGCATCCTAGTGCTGGTTTGCCTTATTTATGTAGCATATTCCTTATACAACATCCTCAAGGACCCTGTAGTAGGATTTTTTGAGGTGGAATATTGCATATCCATAGGCAGAGTCTGATAAGGGCCAGATAGCCCCAAGATTTCTCCCTTATTTGGAAGGAGTCATATCCTATAGATTCCCCATCATTAAATCTCTGAAATGGACTTCCAATAACTCACTAAAGAAGCAATTGGAATATCTTAAGATATTCCAGAGAAAGCAAAATATTCCATATTTGGGATATTACAGGATATCACCATCAAAATCATGGCCCACCTCAAAAGAAGGCAAATAGGTGGTTGTGGTGGCCATGTATCCCCTCATGTTCCCTTTAGAACATGCAATACATAAACTATGGGAATCACCTCCCCTCAATGACACATTCAACCCTTGTGTCCTACTCAAAATCATGCCTCCCATAAACATACCAGCAACATAAACAAGGGAAATCATGATCAGCAAAAAAATATGGGGACCACTGGTGGTTTCATGTGGTGCTTGGAGGTACCAACAGTGTCCCAAGTGGATGAAATGTAGTTTTTAAAAACCTTTGTTTCAGAAATGTACAAGGAAAAATGTTTTGAAATACAAGGCTAATCATATGAATTAGCTGGGCATGTGTGGAGTGGAAATTTTTTTTCCCAAGGTCATGTGTAAGGTGGTTTTCCCCATCATATGGTTTGGCCCAACTTTGGTCATGGATCAACATAAAAAAATTTCCCCTTTGAGGAGGCATGCAATGCAACATAATGATAAGAGTATGCAAATCAACAAATGGAAACACAAGGCTCTTACCATAGGCTGGAAGTAAGATGATAGATGGATCCAAGTGTGTGACCCTACTCCTAAGTGAAAACACTGTGAGCTCATGCAAAAAGGCTCTTGCCCATGCCAATATTTGTCCCTTAACATGCTCCTTGTTAAGGACTCCTCCGATGATGTTGCTGCAGATATGAAGCACCTTCCAAGATGGAAATGCCTCCTGATTAGTCCAAGCCAAGGATCAATCCCTTTGTAATATGAGAGTTCCCTCCTCTACTCCAGCAACACCATACATCATATGAGAGAAAATCTGCCTGTGCTCTCTCCAAGATAGCTCAAGCAACCCAAGTGCTTGCTGCCTCCTCATGCTCATATCATGTAACTCATGTGATGAAGGTATCATGACTAATATATATACCATGTCAGCACCATGTATCCCCACTCCCTACTGCTCAATGATGTAAGAATCCTACCACCTATTCTCCATTCCCATCCTCCTGAAAAGAGGATACACCAAGTGATGGCCAAACTCCTTCAAGAGGAGCCAATGCAGCCAAGCCTCCTGCTGCCCGGTATCATATATTTTCAAGTGGCTAATCAGCCCCTTGGTCCTCATCCACACCCACTAAACTCCTTGTGGATGTCTTCTCCTCTTCTCTCCATTGGTTTTCCTCTCATGAGGATCACCATCCTCCCAAGCAATATCTTCCCCTTTGCATTTCATGGAAGTTTGAAATGCAGCTCCTTGGAGACCTTCTAGAGAAGATCTCTCACCCATGACCATGTTGGATCCATGAGGACCCAAATTTGATGGAGGTAATATCTCCTCTCCACCCATGTTTAATAGTGCTGCTAATTCCTCCAATGGTGTAGCAGCTGTTTCAACCTCTGGTTCAAAATTTGTTTCATTTTTTTTCATGGGAGTGTCATGGTGTGTTTTATCCTCCAATTGTTCACATTCCCACCTCAATGGCTGAATGTAACTCATAAAATAAGCATGAGGATGGTGGTTTAATTCCTCCTTGAACAACGCAGTGCAATCAAGATGCTCTAAAATAGCAAAGTGTGTTGATTCTTGGACCTTTAAAGATGAATTCCCACATTCTTTTAAATTTTATTCTGAAATAAAAAGTGGGACTTTAACCATACCTTGATGGATCTTGGGATGTTCTTGTGTGGCTGCAATGGCTTTTCCTTCTGATGCAATGGCTGCCTCCTCTATAGATATATAAGACATCTCCTCCAAAGTTGCAGCAGCATTGGTGTAAACCTCCTCCCATGGTGGTGTGAGCCTTTCCTCCTTTGTTCTCTCTCCATCAAAGGTTTTGATTAACCTTTGAGAAAATTCTGCAAAAGAACTCACCCTTGAATGGACCAAGGGTTTGAACCACAAAATGGAGGCTTCATCCTCCATGTGTAGCGCTGCAATCTCTACTGCTTCTTCCTCTACCACTGAATGTAGCAGAAAAAATGCCTCCAGCTTCCTCACCCAAGCTCTTGTTGAAGTATCCCCCTCAAATGTAGACAATAGGAACCTATTGCCTCTGATTTCCTTTATACTGCAGGGCCTTCTCTCCTCCTTCTATTGACTAAACTATGGGAATGTTGTAGTTCCCCTAAATTCTCTAGAGTGAGATTTATATTCACCCAGGTACTTACTTAAGATCTGATGATCCAAGTATCCCCCATGCCTATCTTCCTTGCCTTCATAAGAATAGGAAGTGCATGTACCTTCCTCTTCTTCTCTTCGCTTCTCCTCCTTGGGGAGGCTCTTATTTGTCCTAAAAATATATGAGAGCAAGCTCATATTCTCCATAATTATGATCTATGCTTCTCCTCTTTATTCTTCTGATAGCTGGATCTCACAGGCTGAGCTAGAGATCATGCTTTGATACCACTGTAATATCCCTTTTCTAGGAATTTCTGCAATATGGTCCAAAGAGACGATGTATAAGGAAGATAATGAAAAAATAAGATGGAAGGGGACTTGGATCCCTTATTTAACACATCATACATTACACTTCCAGAATGTGAGCTCAAAGAAATTCCTCAAGGTAGGTTAAACAGATCTCCCACCGCTCGGTATCTTAGAAAAGTGCTCAAAGAGTGAGCTACAACAATATGTGAATACACCAATGGAAACAGCAGTGATACATTAACACATAGAATTTCGGGAGAATCAGATAGCCATCATTTTATGTAATAGCAGCATAATATATACAAATCCACGAGGAAATGGTCACTCAAGAAAGGCACTACAAGCCTCAAGAGACATGTACATGAAAATATGAAGAACACTGCTACATGAATAAAGCCCTAGGCTATAACTGTGAAATTTATATGGAATAGCTGTTGAAACACATGTAAATAAATAGATATGAAAATATATGGTTCATACAATGATTGTGAGAGAAGATCTAAGCTCCCAATCACCACCTCAAGTCGATCCTAGAAGGATTGGCTGAAATAAGCAAAACTGCAAAATGTCGGAGTTGCAGGGTAGCAGCTGCAACTCAATAACTGGAAATAAATGGAGAAGACTAAAATGGCTGCATCTAATGAATAACCCTCCTCCAATGGATCTCTCAGGTGTAAGTCTGATATTAACACCGAAGATCCCACCCTCCAAACTATTGGCTAATCCCTCACTGCAAATGCTCTCCAAGAATAATGCTATCTAAGAAAGGGACTGCGCTGCTAATGATGGTAAGTGGTTGGCCTGGTGCCAAAGATGGTGGAATATTCTCATATACCTCCCTTACTAATATCCCAAGGGAATGGAAGCTCCCTCCTCTAGAAAACTATCCAAGGATGGTGTTGTAGAAAACCTTCCCTGCAACAGCCAGCAACACTACACAATCTCCAGCTCAAACTGCACTGATGAAGAAGGTTGATGCTTGACCTCAATGCCTGAATATGGGGAATGGAGTGCAATCCTCCAAGAAGGAGAGGAAATACTAAACATGACTCCCTTGTGCTAAGCAACACTCAAAATCTGATGAATAGCAAGAGACTGCAACAAGTCTAAAAGACTGAAGATGAATAATACTCGATATGAATCATAATAGCTACCTTGCCCTCCTTTTAAAAAATGTGAGCCCCCTCTCCATGGGTCCCACTCATGATGGCTTCCCCTTCAAGGAACCTTCCCTCCTCTTTCACTGCATTGTCCCACAAGATGCCTTCCACCTCTTACCACTGCGATGTTTGGTGTTGGGGCCCTTGTTTTGAAAAACCTTGTTTTGAATGTTTTGAATTTGAACCAACGACCAGATTTTGGGGTTGCGAAACAAGTACACATGGCAGCCGCAACCAAGTCGCAACCACATCAAACGGCGGAACTACCAAGGTTGTGATGGAACAGGCACATAGCGGAGGAAAATAGATGCATAAGTGCAGATAAGGAGAAGATACAGCAGAAATAATGCAAGCGGAACACACAGATAATCAGAGAAGAACCAAAAGCAGCTGAAGAAGGACATAAGAAGAACTAAGAGTCGTGACAGCAGGTGAATAAATAGCAGTCACCCGGATGGAAGAAGGGATGATTACACAGTAGAAGAGAGAAGAGAGTGACTAAAGGAGAGAAAACACATGCTGCAGCAGGAATCCAGAGCAAGGATGAGGTCTCTGTAGTTCCTAGGGTCTATTGATGTAGAATCTCTGTTCCGCAAGGCATATGTATCAGATTTGTAAGCCCATTGCAAGGCTATGTAACTAAGACTTGGCCAAGAGCTTAATACAATTGTAGGTTGCTATCTATTCACATGCATGTGTGTTGGTTGCGATGCTTTAAAATTTTCATTTGCTTAATATCTATATGTTCTCTGAATAATGTCGCGTGTGTAATTCTGTCTATGCAATCTAATCGTTGATGAGAATGAGTTACGGATCTGTTCCTTGCCACTGGTCTATTCCCCTTCTGCATGTGTTCGCGGCATGCCTTGAGTGAGACTCTCTACTCCCCAGAGTAGGGTGATAATGCCGGTGTAATCCTAGACTACAGCGGATTCTTTTGTTGGCCACAATCCCTGAACCTGGGTCTTGCCCACGAGACCTGATCACTCGCCAACAAATGGTTCCGTTGTCGGGACACGCATGATATGAGGGGATCTAGACCATGGTATAGTGGATCTTTGAAGGGGAGATACGACGATGGTGGGATAATCATTTATACCATTTCATTGCTCAACAAGCGGAGTTGATTAAGAAAGGGGAGGCAGCGATCAAGGAACTCGTCCTCTTCTCAGATTTAGCTGGTGATACGTACGAAATTTTCTGGGGAAAGTTCCCTACTGACCTTTACAATTGGTTGTGGAGATTATAGACGAAGGTGCCTAGAGATGGCTCGCAGAAGATAAACTGCAGGTGGGCGCACAGAGATCTAGTGGCTCTGCATCAGTTGAACACCGATTTGACCCGCGCGGTGGATTTTTGGGTGGAGACCACGGTGGAAGGATACATTGTGGAGTTTGTTGCTGAGTGCTATCAGTCCTTCTCGAAGGCTGAAGCTACCTTCTGCTTCAGGCTCAGAGGGAAGCTGCTTAAAGAGATTTCGCTGTGGATTAAAGCTCTGATGGTGGATGAAGGGTTGATAGAATTCCACAAGACAAGTATGGAAGCGTAAACCACCGGTGCTGGGGAAAGGGTTGAAGGGATTGATTCTACGAAGAGTGTGACGTGGGGAGTGGGGAATGGATGCTGAGGCCATAGGGACACTGAGGGAGCGACGTGCACATCGGCGGGCACAGATTTCCGATAGGTGGCGAAGAAGGGTGATGCGAGATCTGAAGAGATGAGAGATCGAGAGGAAGAATCAGAAGGAGGTGCCTCAGAAGGTAGGAATTATGGACGTGGATACCCAGGGACGAGAAGGGACCGCTGTGGGAGTGTGATGGGTGCATGGGAGCCCAGCTAAGCAAGCATGAGAGATGGTGACTGATGAGGATGTTGAAGGTGTGCAGCCCGAAGAAAGTTCCGATGGTGAATGGTACGTGGTGATGCAGCAGTTGTTCCAAGAGCGGACAACATTTAGTTTTCCAGGCTGCCATACTCCTCCCAATCTGCATGGCCAAGATCCCTACCTTCCCCTGGTACTTTATCAACCTTTGAGTAATATTTTCCTTAAATTTCAAGCATTAAGTCAATTGCACAGTAGTTCAGTGTCGACGACGACACCCGTTAGTAGCAGCAACAATAGTAGTCTTGCGCTCCCAAGTGGAACAGTCACGCAACCAGGACCCGGAGGATTCATCATGGTCAACCTGCTGCAAGTGAACATGGCTAGGTCTTTTACCCGGTATCCCGAGTTCTCAGTCCGGGGTAATGATGATGTAGAGAAACACTAGTATCTGTGCGAAGCCATTTGGAGGGCTTGGCAGACGCCGGACGCAGGGAAACTAATAGAGTTCCAAACCACGATCAAAGAGAGGGCTCTGCGATGGTTCATTAAGTGGTCCGAGGCCCACCTGAATCCTGTCATCGCGGACGTGAAGCGGGATTTTGTCTGGGAATTTAAGCTTCCCCAGACGGACCAAAAGGGTTTGTCCGAGCTCTGGGAAATTAAATAGAAGGAAGGAGAAACTGCATGGGAGCTAATGCAGCGATTCAAGGACGCAATCGGGAAACTCAGTTCCCCGATCGATCTGAACCATCAGAGGGACTGGTTCATCAAGGCTCTGCTTCCCTTGATGCGAATCCCCCTCAACCAACAGAAGATCGACAATCTGCAGGACGCTTTGGAGTAGGCCATGAAGATCGAGGCCATGGCAGGCTACCCTCAGGAATATCAAGGAGGGCCGGCCCCATAGGATCCTTCCTTGGTGGTATTGTAGCATCAGATAGCTAGCCTAACCGAAAAGCTTAGGGAGATACAGCCGGTCAGAGCAGCCAGGTCGAACGTTTGGTGCACTCATTGCCTGGTCGAAGGCCATGTCGCAACTGAGTGTCCTCAGTTGCATGGCGCGGGGGTGGGACCCTCGTTTGCGGCAATTCAAGGGGGGCCACCCATGGGGGGTGGCGTGGCACTAAATCTGCAGGGGGTATACCAGCCGCAACAGCCTTATGTGGGGTTCCCCTCCCAGCTCAACCCATCCGCCACGTTGTATTGTGAGATTTTCCGGACGGTGGGACATCTGCCTCGAATGTGCCCGATCCTACAGAAGTATTCCAATGTGCCAAACAATGTATATTGTGATTTTTGCGCTTCCACGACTCACAACATGGAGCAATTCCAGGCTCTCGACGCACTTGCGGACCGATTGGATCGACCCTCCTATAGGGTGAATGAGGCTCCTAGAGGAAGAGGGGGCGGGGCGCGCGGAGGCCGTGCTGGGGGCCGCAGGCCGGTGAAATGCTATAACTGTGACCAGGAGGGACATGTGGCTCGCAAATGTCCCCTCCCTCACCGTCCCTGGTGTTCCCAGTGCCGAGTAAACACCCATGCGACAGAAGACTGTCCCGAGCTCATTAAAAAGTGGGAAGAACGTGCACGACAGAGGGGCACGAATTTGGTAAACGCCTAGCCACGGGTGGCTGTGACTCCGGCCATGCAGAACGTCGCTATTGTGAAGAGGGGTAGTAAGAAAAAATGGGAGGATGCTTGCAGAAAGGAGTCGGCACCAGTTGTCAGGCCAGCCTCCTCACACCGGGTAAGCATAGAAGAAGTATTTTTAGGAGGCGGTTGAGGCATTTGCTCAGCTGTGCGAAGCGGAAGGCCTGGAGGCACCCCTGCCGATAGATCCTGGGCCACAGCACGCCCCAGGAACCCTGATTGAATAATGGCTCCAGCTACTCCTCAAGATTGTTGACAATGATGCTTTGCGGCAGTAGCTCAAGAGTACTTTGGAAGGGGCACTACAGGGGAGGACAGGACTGGGGGAACCAATGGACCCAGCCCCCCAATTGGTGCAGCGCATCAAGCGAAATAAGCGATGAATGGGGAAAGAGTTCTGGCTCAATACGCAGGTTGGGGGATTCCAAATTAGCGACACCATGCTTGATTTGGGGTCTGACGTCAACATCCTGCCGCGCAAGACGTGGGAGGCTCTCGGAAAGCCACGGCTAGCCTACTCGCCCATTCAACTCAGAATGGCGAACCAGTACTGCATTCTGCCGATTGGCTGACTCAAAGGTGTCGAGGTCGACATTACGGGGGTAAAGACTTACACCAACTTTGAGGTCATTGATATTATGGGAGACAAGAATCCTTACCCCGCCCTGTTAGGCATTGATTGGGCTTTTTAGAATTATGCTATCATCGACCTCAAAAATGAGTTGATGATCTTTGAATATGGGGAGGTCCGGGTCACTCAGCCTCTCGACCCATATCAAGGCCCGAGGTATACCGAAATGGTGGATAACCGGGAGGATGCTCAGATGATGGACCACCTCTACAAGATGACTACAGGGAAGCGGGAAGACTACATTAACCTGACCGCAACTGGCTCTGTCAGTTGGCAGAGTGTCCAGAGCTCAGAGTTGGGATCCGAACTCGTGTGGGAAGACTGGCAGCAGGGGGGGTACGAGACCAGCACGCGGAGATATGCCCATGTTGGCCGCGTCAGTTGGATTGGTGCTGAATTCAAAGAATACCCCACCTTGTCAAACATGCAAGCTGTCAATACCTTTATTACCAAGGTTGAGGACACCGTGTCGGAAGGGAGCAGACTACCCCTTTTGGATGTCGCACTACAGTCTACAGCAGTCTGGTGGTGGAAAAATCACTGCAATACCTTGTCATGGTGGAGTGGCGTGGTGGATGCATTGCGGGCATGGTTCAAAGAAGATGAAGGCCCTCGAAGCAGGCAGCGATACTCTGGGACTTCCAATCCGTAGGACCACTTGCGGACTTCTGAGGAGCAGTGGCAAAGTATAGGATACCCGGAAGAGCTGTGGGTACATTGGTTTGTCCACTCTTTGGACACCATCCCCCACGCATGGTACTTGGAGGAAGAATGGAAACGAGGGACTAGTTCTTGGATGGAAGTCGCACGCAAAATTGGGCGGTGTTTGTCTTTCACGGGAGACACAGAGTTGGAATCTCAGGCATTGCATGTTATCAGGGCGGTACTGTTTTTTCGCGATCCGTAGACCAATTGCTGCACACTGCCCGGCCATCCCGAGGCCGTGCGGGAGTTGGTTTGCCAAAGGATTGACGAAAATCTAGAGGACGATGGTCTGGAAGACTTGAGGCACCTGTATTTCGAAGAGAAGGAAGGCGAGCGAAACGTTAACGAAGCGCCGACCACCAAAGGTGTCCATTTACAACCGCTGAAGACAAAGAAGCTAAACATCGGTACGGAGGAGAAGCCTAATTTGGCTACCGTGGGCGATTACTGGGACGAAGAGACGACGAAAGAGATTTTTAGCCTCCTCCAGGAATATGAGGACTTGTTCCCTTCATCGGTAGCAGATCTGAAGGGCATCAAAGGCAACCTTGGTGAAATGCGCATTGTGCTAAAACCGGGTGCTAGGCCTATGAAGCACCGGCCATACCGGTTGAACCCGCGAGTTAAAGAGAAGGTTAAGATGGAAATCGATAAGATGCTGGCCGCGAGTCTAATCTTTCCCATGGAGGAAGTAGAGTGGGTAAGCCCTATCGTCATCTAGAATAAGAAGGACAAGGCAGAGATATGGGTTTGTGTCGATTATCGCAGTCTGAACAATGCCTGCATTCATGATCCATTTCCCACCCCTTTTAGCGATGAAGTGTTGGACCATGTTGCGGGGAACAAAGCCTACTCTTTCACTGATGGATTTTCGGGCTACCATCAAGTGCGTATTGCGGAAGAGGATAAGTCAAAGAAAACCTTCACCACCGAATGGGGGTCATTTGCATACCACGTCATGCCGTTTGGCTTGAAGAACGCTCCAGCCGTGTTTTCCCAGATTGTCATCGCCGCCTTCTGGGAGTACCTTCACAAGTTCCTGGAAGTCTACATGGATGACTGGACTGTCTACAGCTTATTGAAGAAACACGCTACCCTATTGTGGGTCATGTTTGATCAGTGCCGCCAACTGTAGATTTCCCTGAACTTAAAGAAATGCATTTTTGTTGTTCCGTTCGGCACGTTGTTGGGACATGTGGTATGCCAGCAAGGGGTCCGCGTCGACCCCGCCAAGGTTGCGGTAATCGTACATATGGAAGCCCCTGAGATGGTGAAATAGTTACGGGCATTGCTCGGGCATATGGGATACTACAGGAGGTTTATCCGCAACTATGCCAAGATCATTTCTCCGTTAGAACAACTTCTGCGGAAGTCCACAGTCTTTCAGTGGACCGAAAAGTGTCAGGTAGCCCTGGACACCCTGAAGGAAAATCTGGCATCGGCACCTATTCTAGTTCATCCTGATTGGGATAAGAAGTTCCATGTGCATATTGATGCTTCCAGTATTGCACTTGGGGCTGTCTTGGCACAACCCGGCGATACAACAGTTGACCACCTGGTATACTTCGCTAGTCACAAATTGTCCAATGCAGAGAATAATTACACCACGACCGAGAGGGAGGCGCTGGCGATGGTGTACTCTCTTCAGAAGTTCTTCCACTATCTTCTAGGGGGTGAGTTTAAGTTCTTCACAAACCACTCTGCTCTGAAGTACCTGGTCAATAAGCCTGTTCTGGAAGTACAGATTTGCCATTGGCTCCTGCTATTTCAAGAATTCACGTTCAAGGTAATCGTCAAGCCCGGGAGGTTGAATGTTGGGCCCGATCACCTAGCCAGGTTGGAGACGGGGGAGAATGACGGCTCCCTGGATGATCAGCTACCAGACACTGACCTCTTCCGAGTCAAAGCTGTACTAGATTACTTGGCCAACATTGCCGCCTATTTGACCATGGGGCAATGCCCTCAGAATTACACCCCACTGCAGAAACGACATTTGGTCATCCGTGCCACCGACTACCAATTGATCGCAGGGCAGCTATACAAACTGGGCCTCGATGAGGTTTTGCGCAGATGCGTCCTTGACCACGAACAGGAGGTGGTAATGTGGGAATGTCACAGCGGTGTTGCGGGAGGGCATGTGGGTGTGAAACCCACTACAAGAAATGTGCTCCAAGCTGGCCTGTGGTGGCCGATAGTACATAGCAATTGTAAGGCCTACGTGAAGCGGTGCGACGTCTGCCAGTGGACGGGAAGGTCTTCTCACCGGGACGAGCTTCCGTTACACCCAGTGCATGTGTTGCGGCCGTTCGAGAAGTGGGCTGTCGATTTTGTGGGCCCCATAACTCCGGGCGCCAGACACTCCAAGGCCTGGTACATCATTACCGCCACAAATTACCTCGCCAGGTGGGCTGAGGCAGCCGCGGTACGCAACTACACACCGGATACCGCCGCCCGGTTCATTTTTTAGCACATCATTTACCAGTTTGGCTGCCCGTGAAGTTTAACCAGTGATCAGGGTACGCACTTCATTAATGACATGGTCAAGATGATGCTGGACACCTTCATGGTTCAGCATCACAAGAGTAGCCTGTATCACCCACAGGCTAATGGTATGGTGGAAGCCTTCAACAATATTCTCGAGAAAGGCTTGACTAAGATTTGCAACGCCCAGCGTGATGATTGGGATGAGCGCCTGTCAGCGGCCTTATGGGCCTATAGGACTACGGTGAAGCGCTTGACCAATCAAACGCCGTTCCAGCTCATGTACAGCTGGGAGGCTGTGATCCCCACCAATTTTATTGTACCAAGCCTGTTGATCGCCACATCTCTAAAGTTTTCGGAAGAGGCCTCCCTCCAGGAGTGCCTCCATGAATTACAGGAACTGGATGAGGCCCGCTTCCTGGCCGAATTCCACCAGAGGGTTCAGAAGGACCGGCAGAAAGCATGGCATGACTGCCACATTAAGAACAAAACCTTCCAAGTTGGCGACAAAGTTCTTTTATATGACAGCAGGTTCCAGAAGTTCCCAGGAAAGCTACAGATGCACTAGTTGGGACCATACTTCGTTATCGAGATTCGCGATTCTGGGGTCGTTCGGTTGGCACAACTGGACGGTACAGTTCTTCCTAGGTGGGTGAATAGCGCATGCCTAAAACCCTACCAGGAGTAAGTACCTTTCATTTCTCACCAATAAATCTCGCACTCGAGAGCACTCGTAGCGTAGCCCAGTTGAATAACTCTCTCGCAACCGGGATGAGTGTAGGAGGTATTTTTTATTCATAGGTAGTGTGTCAATAACCGCTCAGTTGCGAGGTCCACACCGCAACCGACTGTGGTCGGGGCAGCGCCAGTCTAGCGTGTCATCCCTGTAGGATTCGTACCAGTCTCCACGTCAGTCCAGCTCAGTCCACCCACGTACTTGTGTCAGTCCATAGGATCGCCTAGATCTGCAACATTAATTACCATACTTGGCAGCAACCATGCCGTCATCATTTGGCCATCACCCCCCATAACCTCAGTCGTTGCGTCTGCCCATTTCCCCATGCCACCATCAGCCACTGTCACAGCACTCATTGGCATGCGATTGATCGCACGATTATCAAAGAAAGAATTCCAGCAGGAATTAACTCGTTAGGGGGTCTCATCAACTCCACTCGTGCCAGGTGCTAACATAACTTGCATGGCCACCAAAAGCACGAGAATGTCGGACCCGTTCGAATTAGCAAGTGCAGCTGCACCAGAGCCGTTGAATTCTCAGAACGCATGCACTAGGAAAGGCACCCAAGGCAAATTTTACAAGTCTATCAGCGCTGGGCCAAGATGTCGAAGGCCGTTCCAACCATCGTTGAACCAGAGCTTGACACTCGGATTCACAAGACTGAGTCCCTGGTGGGAAAATATGATAATGCAGCCTTGATTGATGCCAACCTCTCAAATGATGCTGAATTTCCATCCCTCCAGCGGCAGGAATACATGGAGCCCTACTGCACTGCAGCCGACAACACCGCCAGCCGACTGTTGCCTGAGTTCAGGGGCCTTTAGACTTCGTCCCTGATGAACTTAAGAAATCTTCCCATCTTTGGCACCACCGGACTAGTTCTACAGTGTACACGCTTCCTCCTCAGCCGAATTCAGAATGGGTCCCTGTGGCTGACCCAGGAAATTCCCATTCACGCCAAAGATATTCATCACCTCACAGGGCTTTCGCAGACGGGCGCAGATGTCTCAACGGCCTACCAGACCTCCTCCAAGCGTGCATGGAAGTCAGGTGATGCGGACCTCTATACCAAATATGGCACTCGCAGGGGGGGGGGGGGAATGGAGCCAAGATCGACCTCATTAATAAGCCCGAGATTCGATTCGCCTGTTACCTCATTTCCAGCAATAAAATGAGGCATTACACCAAGGGCGAATGCACTCTTGATACGATTTCTATTGCTGAACATTGTGTCCAAGGCACGAGATTGAATTGGTGTTCTTTCTTGTTAAAGGAGCTATTCGATGCGTTGGAGGAGAATTATAAGTGCGAAACCACTTTTATATATGGCTATCTTATTATTTCTTTTGCCATGTGGAAATGGCACACTCCACACATCCGGTTCCCAGCAGAGATCCCCGAGGGCCAGCCCCTCATGATGAAGTTCACTCCATGGCAGGTCTCAAATGACCCCAATACCAAACTGGTGAATGTAGATGCGTTTCGGTCATGGTACCGACTAATGACGGATGTGGTGGCATGTCAGCAACGGGTGCCCAGGAACCTGTTGGACAACTATAGTGAGCAAGTGTGGTTTGAGGTAAGTCACAAGCATACTTACCTCTGACCCGCTTGCGTTCCGGCCGATATCTTCCAAATGACGCCACTAAAATTTCAGTTGGACGTGCTACCTTCCATCACAAAGTCTGCTCATGGCAGGGGGTCACGAAGCACATGTGGGATGGGCTCCCCAAATACAACTTTGACGGGATGGCACCGGTGCAACAGCCTACTAAGACGGCGGAGGCAGCACCATCACTAGAACTCCCCAAACCGCTCATCCCCGTCGTCTGCCACTTCAACAACTAGGTACAAAATTTCAATGTGGCGGCCCATGTTATTTCTAGCGGTGCTACCCCATTTCCTTTATTTTCTGAATTTCAACTCAATCGCTCCACTTCGCACCCCCGTATCGCTCTGTTCACCTCCCCCATCCCCACTATCTTGTTTACCTCTGCTGATCCACTCAAGACCCCGATGGGCGAGACGAGCGGGCCTAGAGATCCACCCGAGGTCCCTCAAGCTAAGTGGGCCCGCACCACCGAGGAAAATCCAGTGGTGGACCTCACTGATGATGATCCACCATCGGCCCCAAGCATAGGGGTGCTGATTACTGAAGAACCCCTCATCGACCCATCCAAATTCATCAATATGCACTTTCCACCCAACCCCACCACACTATCCACTGCTCCATCCACCGTTCCTCCACCTGCCACTTCATCCGCCTCGTATAATTCCTCGGCGACGGTGTCTGACCCCATTATCTGGGAACTCATGGGTGGGGACCGCGGGGCCGAGGTTGACTCTGGTGCTGCCACAGTAATATCATCGATCGACCTAGTGGTCGAACCCCACCCTCCTTTCACTGATATATTCATACAGTAGCTGCGCACTGGGTCTGATTCTTCCGAGGTTCTGCCAGAGGCCATAGTCCCTCCACAAACGAACCACATTGATCAGCAAGAAATGCCAGATCTGAATATGGTTGACTGTGCACATCCGGAGGCCATGCCATTCTCACCTCCGGAGCATGTCACTCGAACAGTTGCCGGTGGGCAACCGTTGCCGGAGCGAATGCCGGCGCAGAGCACTTCTGGGACTGCCACTTTCTAGCCTGACAATCCAGCTCAGCTGTATCTACTGATTCAAAGGGCGGCCCAGCAAGCCGAGAGATTACATTTGGGACTTTAGCAGCAGTATGCCGAGTAGAAGCACAAAATTACCGCGCTTACTGAACAACGCGACCACCTTCGAACAACACGGGAGTAGATGGAAGCAATGATCGCCAATGTCAGCTGGATTTTCTCTGATTTCTAGCCCTCCCTAGAGCCTCATTACCCCCTACTGCCTCCCGAAATAACTGTGGCCAGCCTCTCTGAGCAAGCTATCCACCTCTGCATCGCTGTTCAGGAATTACACCGGGAGAATCATGAGCTTCGTGCAACGTTAGCAGCCAGTTCAGAGCTGGCTGAGCCCGCGGTCGACTATTCAGCCCAAGTGGCCGCCAAGCAGACCCAGGCAACTCAGATGCAGGAAGCACTTCAATCCACGGCACGCGAGGCCCATGACCTCCTGAAGGGCCTTCAGGAATGCTCCCTGGCCCTCACTGTCAAGACCCAGCCGATTTCATCCCAACTCCAGCAGGTTTCGAGGGAAATTCAAGAGGTTACTGACCCTGCTAGGCTGGATCAATTATACGCCCAGGCTGATGAACTTGAGGCCCAGCTCCAACACACAAAGACTTGTTCGGCAGAGGCCAAACGTGTCATTCATGAGCTCCAGCCATCCCTTCAATCTAGCGCCCGGGCCATCCAACAGCTCGCAGCGACAGCCGAGACCCAGATCAGCACAATTTTCGAAGTTGTCCCAATGCCCATTGAAGAGGCTGCTATCACCAAGCTTGCTGAGGACACAGACTCGCTCATCTAGGGGTGGCAGCAAGCTGTGTCTGCTTTTACTGAGCTCTGAACTACAACGTTCTAGCGGGTCCTGGAGTTGGGGCCCTTGTTTGAACAACGACTGGAAGATGCATAGCAAGGACAGGAACAAGCTGAAGGTGTATAGCAGGAACGAGCACAGGATGAAAGCACACAGGTATAGGGCGAACAGGGCACGGGGTCAAGCAGGGCAATGGAGGTCGAAACCGTAATTTGTGATTGACTGGGGGATGAGTCAAGGAACTGTGGTCGGGGCCTGTTGGGGCCCTTGTTTTGAAAAACCTTGTTTTGAATGTTTTGAATTTGAACCAACGGCCAGATTTTGGGGTTGCGGAACGAGTACACATGGCAGCCGCAACCAAGTCACAACCACATCAAACGGCGGAGCTACCAAGGTTGCGACGGAACAGGCACATAGCGGAGGAAACTAGATGCATAAGTGAAGATAAGGAGAAGATACAACAGAAAGAACGCAAGAAGAACACACAGATAATCAGAGAAGAACCAGAAGCAGCTGACGAAGGACATAAGAATAACTAACAGTCACGACAGCAGGTGAATAAATAGCAGTCACCCGGATGGAAGAAGGGATGATTACACAGCAGAAGAGAGAAGAGAGTTACTAAAGGAGGGAAAACGCATGCTGCCGCAGGAATCCAGAGCAAGGATGAGGTCTCTGTAGTTCCTAGGGTCTATTGATGTAGAATCTTTGTTCCGCAAGGCATATGTATCAGATCTGTAAGCCCATTGCAACGCTATGTAACTGAAACTTGGCCAAGAGCTTAATACAATTGCAGGTTGCTATCTATTTGTGTGATTCACATGCATGTGTGTTGGTTGCGATTATTTAAAATTTTCATTTTCTTAATATATGTATGTTCTCTGAATAATTTTGCGTGTGTAATTCTATCTATGCAATCTAATCGCTGATGAGAATGAGTTACAGATCTGTTCCTTGCCACTGGTCTATTCCCCTTCTGCATGTGGTCGTGGCACGCCTCGGGTGAGACTCTCTACTCCCCAGAGTAGGGTGATAATGCCAGCGTAATCCTAGACTACAGTGGATTCTTTTGTTGGCCACAATCCCTGAACCTGGGTCTTTCCCGCGAGACCTGATCACTCGCCAACATTTGGCTTGGTCAAACTTGACCTAGTCCTCCTGCAAAAAGTCTCTTTTCACACATGGGGGTGTGACTTCCAGCTCTATAAGTGATCCTCTTTCACACTAAGAGGATTTTTATTCCCTACTCATGAAATGAATGGGTCTCCTACCCATATTATTCATCTCCTATGTGAAAATGGAAAAATTAATATTCCATAAAAATTTGGAATATTACAAAATCTATTCATCTTATTGTAAAACATAAATTTTAAAGTAATATTTATTGTTAGAGCACCTTAATTATGTATGTATTTACCATCTAAATGTTTTCTTTTGAAGTGTGGTTAAATAATTCTTAACTACTCTTTAATCATTACTGAATATCATTATTTTCTCTATATCATACTTCATGTTGCCTTAGAGATATAATTAGTACAGTTAGCTTGCCCTGTGATGCTCTAGAAAAATTGATGTCACAAACCAACCCTTTTGAATCCATAGCCCAATGGATTAGCTTCTACAGACCTGCTCATCCAACCAACAAAATCAATAAAAAAAACCAATTCTCACCATCATCGTGACTAGCCTAAGATCAGCATTCATAACATTAAAGATAAATTTAAATCATAAATAGAGAGAGCCCTCTCTGAATCTAGGAAGGCTAGGTCTTGGATTCTAAAGAGTTTTGATGTTTTCCTTTATAGTTTATTCTTGCCAATATTATAAATTATAGAGCCACAACATCACAGAACCAACAAGTTTCCAATAGTAAAAAGGATAGTTCTCAAAGGCAAATCACGCACATTACAAATGTTTATCTTTCCATATTTGTTTAGTTCAGTACCTGGCTGACAATACTGGTGTATGTAATACTTCATTGTCTCTCCTCTAAGAGAAGATCGCAGAAGGGAAATAGGAGAACCACATCTCGATAATCCAGTAATAAAGTAAACATCCTCAACCAATATTGGGAGCACTTTTTCCCCAATGTTAAAAGCCTACAATGCTGGATCCCATGAGTGAACTAAGAATTCCAATAGTTAAATATGTTGTCTCATCCTTGATAATCGGAAGTACTTAAGCAACCCACAATCCTTGAGGGCTCTTACAGTACCTGGATCATTTAGGTAAATTGAGTCTTGTTCGTCATGTTCTCTTTCTCGCCATGTAATGGTCATTTTGATCTGCTCAATACCTGAAAGGAAACCATAAGCTTCATTAGTATCCATTTCATGCAAAAAAGTTGGGAAATTTTGAGCACACAGAAAGAAACAAATATGAGAAATGCGCCCAACACACCCATGGTCAGGGGACAGAGCATTGCAAATGCATCTGGGCTTTAATTCCAGTTCTCTGTAATGCACCTTTCGAAATTCAAGCATGTGTTTCCCTCAAAGTGTTGTATATTTAGCCTGAGGGGCTCAAAACCCTAATAATTTTCCACGAAATGAAATACAAATGATACTAAAATAAAGAGAAGGTTTAGATATCCAACCTAGATCAAACGGTGCAAGAAATAATCCATTGAAACTAGCACAAGCAACCGCTGAAGTTCGAGGGAAAAATAGGTTTAGGGCTCCTAAATTTCAAATGGTAACTATGGAATGGTAAAATGAAATGGTAAAAACTTCTTTTCAATAGTCATTTTGATTATTTTATTCATATTTAATGATGTGACTATGGTTTTTATTCATTTTTACTATGTAACAAGTATTTTTAATCTGTTTGATAGTTCTCTGAATAGGTTTTATAGGTGATACAGTGAGTTTGAAGTGCACAATTATTCAAAAATTATTTGACCACAAAGAATACTTTTATCCTCTTTTTTGAACATGAAAAAAGGAAATTAAAGCACACTTTTATCTCTTTTGCGAGCTTTGATAAATGCAAAAAAGGAACCCCCTGGAGTCTTCTTTTAGCTCTTTTCAAACTTCGATAATGTGAAAATATTTTCGAGCCCTTGTCTTTTCGATATCGTAAAAGTAAATGAAATGACATCTACTCAGTATAAGTTTACCCCTTTTCTAGACAAAGATAGATTATTTATGAAAAAGGAACGCCTTAGTCGAATGTGGCTAAGAGGTATTATCAGGTATCATTTTACACTTTTTTGGACTTGAGCGACAAATTTACGAAAAAGGACTTATGGAGTTTTCTTCTTTTCCTTTTCTTAAACTCTTTAAATATGAAAAAGGATTGGGTTTTCAATGTCGTTAGACTCGTTAAAACATGAAATAGTGAAAAACTTGTCCGATCGTGGCAAGATAAATTTTCACTATCGCTAGACTCATTAAATCATCAAATAGTGATGGATTCACCCGAAGGGTTGAATTATAGATCAAGTGTATGTTACCCTCCTCAAGCTTGTTAAAAAATAAAGAGGTACTGGTCATCAATGACTAGGGAAAATTTGGGAAAAAGAATAGAACAATTTATGGTAGTAAGTCGCTCTTGAACATGACACTTTGTAATATCCCAAAATAGGTAAAATAAGTAATATTGGGAATATCTTAAAATATTCCAAAAATGGACTGCTCAGCAATGCATTCACAGAAAAATGAATTTCCAGAAATATAAGCCATAAAAATTAAAACCATCACTTGGATCCATGAGATATATCCATCTAGCATCTAAGTCCAAGAGGAGATCAGAAACAAAGGAAACTAGATGAGGTAAATAGACCTCCCACACTAGTGTAGCTGAAAATGACCAAAAACCCCAGACACTGCTACTTAGAAATAATGCATAAAAGATGTTATCACTCAGGTTTTCCTAGAAGTTGTGTAAGAGGAAAGTATACCCGAGGTAACCACAAACCAACCTTTTAGATGCAGAATCTAGCCAATCTGCATCCAGAGAGGGCTCTCTCTTTATGATTTATCTTTGTTCTTGGAAGGTTTAGGCTAGTTATAGATTCAAAGTTTGTTTTGGGAAAATGGTGGAATCCACAAACTAAGGGCAAGGTTGAGAGCTTTCAGTCCATTGGGCTATGGAGTCAAAGGATGGCTTTACTGGATTTATATTCTAAACACAAGATGGTATTACAGGGCAAGATAGCTAGACAGAGAACAATCCTTAAAATTTAAAGTGGATGGGATGATCCTGAAGGGATGAAAGGCAACTAAGAATCTTTCACCATGTTTAGAAGAAAGAAGTGAAATGACTACAAAAAAAGAGCAATGAAGGATTCTTTATTATAGTAATCAACAATGTTTAAATTAGCAAAGCAGGAGCATTTAAGAATTCATGCTTATAGCTAATTTAGAAGAAAACATTAAGAACAATCACATTTGAAAACAGAGTACAATTAAGCAAATTATGTTTCAATCTTTTATGTAAATTATTCAGAAATGGATATGATGGTATTATAAACTAATATAAAATTTCAGACAAAGGGTAGAAACACTTATTGAACTGTAGTCCAACACATGAATCCTGCAACAAGTCCAGTGCTTCAAATCGTCATCCAGTAAGCCACAATTAAATTTCTCCAAAAGCTTTTATTCCGAAAATCTCAATGTTACAGCAGAGTAATAGAATCCACCCTCAACACTCTCTTTGAGGGTTTATTTATACACAAAATAATCCTAACAATCTTACAATATCTTAGCCAATAATCCAGGCTGACTTAAAGCATATTTACAAACAAACAAGAGACACATGGTCTCGTAAATAGAATAATGGGTAACGGCTGATGTGTTGTTCCTTTCTTCATGGACGTGCTAGAGATAAGTGCTTAAAATAGGACTCTGTGCTCTCCCTTGCGTATTTCTTTGACTTGTTGAATACTCTTTCTTCTCACGGATACTCTTTAACCTTTCATCTGATACTCTTTCATCTGATACTCTTTCATCTGTCTTTCTGTTTTTACCATTTACTTGATAGTAAAGATAAAATCTCATCCTGAAAACAACTTTTACAGAACTTCCAGCATTTCCTTCCACCATTGATCATCTGGTATCATAGTTCTTCTGAGCTTCCTTAAAGTTTCATCTGCTTCAGTAAGTTTATAAAAAGTGAGCTCGTTCGGAAATAGATACTTTATTTCATGCTCCAGATGAAATAAATTCCTCACTTTATCATAGATACTTTTCCCGGTTGGTAACGTTGATTCCGACGAGCTAGTAGAACAATCAGCTGTGGTTTTAGCATGAGCCTTTATTCTCTTCTCATAGGTTTCCAAGTCTACTATTTGATCTTCTGTGAGCATGGGACTTGGCAATCCACTGTCCAGCAAAGCTTGAAACTTCTCTCTGAAAACGTTGATATCAACCAAAATGTCTGTACACTTTCTTTCTAGATTTTGCATGAAAGTCCTCTTGGTGAAAACTCTCTTAGCTTCCAAAACTGCACTTGTCCTGTCATCAATTCATAACAATGCAAGCTGTTGTTTTGTTCTGGAATTCAAAAATTGAATGAGCTGCTGGGCCTGCTCAGGCCTGCCTCTTAATTCATGTCTGGTTCTATTTATTTCTTCTTGTGCTATCTTGACTAACTCATTTTGCTCAAAAATAGCTTGAATGGAGGGCCAAATACCCCTTATTAATTCAATGATGTTACCCCAAAGAATGTCACTTATTTCCTTTAGAGGCTTTTCCAAGGAAAGATCCTTTTCCAAAGCCTCAACCAATTTTTCCAATCTTTTTATCTCTCTGGTGTTATCAGCAGCTGTCTTTTTAGATGTGTCATACTTCTCCTCCAATTTTGTTAATTGCAATTTTGTTTCTTGGAGTTAACGATAGCTAGCTGCAAACTCTCCCATGCAATTTAACTAAATCCTCGAATTCAAATTAGAAATGTTCTGAGATGGTTGTTCTCGTCTGTTGTTGACAGCAGGGCGATAATTTCTGTTCTACTTGATACTTTTTCCAACTCTTTCTCTGTTTCATTTAGTCGCTCTGTCATATTCAAGAGCAACTCCATCATTTCTTCCTGGGAATTTCCTTTTATAACTTCCTGTGTCTGAGGGTGCCTCGAGGCTGGTAGTTTCAGCTGTTTTCTGAGTGCAGCTATATCATCCTCTTTCTTTTTTACCAATGCCTCAATGCCTTTAATGTCTTTGGGATTGTGACCCAAACCAATGATGATCTCTTCTAGAGACTTTATTCGATTATCCTTGGCCTGTGAGGAGGCCCTCTCAATCTTCAATTGTGCAGTAGTATTATTCAAGGAATCTTGCAGCGTTAAAGCTGCCATGGCTTTGTTGGTGAGAGTAGAATAGACCATTTCCCCTGTTTGTCTATGAAGCTCTATCTGATCCAGGGGATGGATATCTTTTGCTAAAACTTCAAAATTTGATCTGATGTAATCTGCTGCTGAAGTTGGCTTTGGCACCTTTGCTTTGAAGTGGCTCATTAGCATTTTACCTTGTGAAAGATCAAATGCAGACATCAGCCTTTGCTGATTATGAGGAGCCATCTTCATATATTGATCGTATACCTTCATTTTCAATGGATCATTCTTTGTTTTGATATTAATGAAGGTTTTCTTAATGTCTCCAGTATCTGTCTTTGGCGGTCTGAAAGAAGATACTTCAGTGCTTAATTACTTTTGTATCCCTTTCTGGCTTATGTTTGTTTCACTTGCTGTACCTGTTTGCTGACTATCTTCCCTACCATCATCAAATACTTCATCTATAATCTCTACACCTGGAGGTGGATCAGACTTGTGTTTTTTAGCTTGATAAACTTGTGGGGCTCCTTTTGAAGGTGTGGTATCTGGAGCTAGCCTCTTTTTCCCTATTTCCACATTCGGTGGAGTTTGCATCTCTGGAACTTGGATTTGTTTTGCTGGCGTGGGAGAAGCCTGAGATGGTTCTGGTGTTTTGGAACTCTGTGGTTTTTCTGCCATGACCAAGGTTTCAATAACCTGAACTACAGGTTCTTTTCCTTTACCCTTGGGTTCTGCTGCTACTGATGGACTGTTTTCCTGTAACGCTTGCTGTAGAGTGGTTGCTGAAGATGTGCCAATGTAGGGTACCTGCATTTGATCATATGTTTCTAGGTCGAAATTCTTCTCAACATCTTTCATAAGTTTATTCAATTTGTCAGCTCCACTTTCCTCTTCAACAAGAGTTCCTTCAACCCATTCATCTTGATTTGCATATTGTTCTAAACCAGGAATTTTGTGGTGTATATAGGGAGATGACTTATTCTTTAATCTTTTTGCACAAATGAAACCAAAGGGGTCATAAGGGACCCAACGGAAAGATGTATGGAACTTTCTCTCTAATAAAAGTTCTGCTTCTTTCTCAGCTTCCCTAGAATTGCAAATGAAAGGACCTAACTGGCTTTTGATCCTTAACTGTGCTTTCTTCTTTACATTGCAGAAATGGATCACATCTGAATTATTCATCTGTCTAAAGTATTCCAAAGCAAAAATTCTCATTGCTACATATCTGGGTAACTTGAATGGACGCAATTCACATCCATAAATCCTGATGACTGTATGGTTTTGGTACAAGTACCAATCCCCAACTTTATAACTCTTTGATAATTGCAAGGTCTTTCTAATTTCAGTACTGAGTCTGGGGGGAGAAATTCCTGTTAACAGAGTTGTGGCAGGTTGTACAAAATGATCAATGAATTCTGAATAGGAGTAAGGAGAATCAGAGGAAAAATGAATGATGGGGGACCAAAAAATGACAGACCTGGGATTACCCTTAGCATCAAGTTTCTGAATAGGGAAGGGGAACCTGTCTGACTGATAATAGATCATGAGATGATAGATAACTGAAGAGTACTTGAAAATTTTTTCAGTATCTAGCTTTAAAAATTGATCATGGATTTTGTTGGCAATGAAGGAAGCATAATCATACTTAATCTCGGGAGGCTGCCCAGGGGTAAAGATGGATAGCAAAGCCAAAGTTATCTGGTCTACATACTCACTGGTATTGAATCCTAGGAAAAAGGATATTATGTTAACAACTAGCCTTCCCAATGTATTGAAATAGTAAAAACCATAGGGGGGAGCCCCTTTTGGCTGATGCTCAGGTAGCATGAAATACTAACACATGGATTTTAATTTCTCTGGGGTTAACTGTCTGGTTTTCTCAATCAATCCCTCCATGGATAATGGTGCTAATTCTTGTTCTGGCTCAAAGTGTAACATAGCATTGATAGCCTGAGGTGTGATAGGAAATAGAACACTTTGATCAGGAGTTAAGACAGCTCTCTGTGCAGGGTCATAGTTTGCATGACAGTAATGAATGATTTCAGGGAAAATGTGGACTGAAGGAATAAGATACCTTGGGAGATTGGATTCCCATAACCCTATAAGGTCTTGCCCTTTTGAGAATTCGTCTCTGCAGCGACAGAAGCTCAATCGGGGACTTTCATCGAAACCCAGGTCTTTTATTTGGAAATCTTCATCTATCAGAGGTAGATAGTCCAATTCCCGATGAGGAGCATTCAATGGAGTGATATTTAGAGTTGTCGGGACCTCCATTTTGGTTCTTGTGGATTCAAAATGGAGGTTTTCGTTTTTTCTTACAGACCGGACGGGATATCTGAAAAAGGAGGAAATTGGAACAATTTGCAGGTTTTGGGGGCAATTTCACAGGTTTAAAATCTTCAGGGAGGACTCAGCAATGATTTTTAACCACTTTCTAAGCGAAAAAACAAAGGAAACTGAGTTTTCGTGCAGTCGGGGTGTAAAATGATAAATACCTGTTTTTAGACGGAAACTGGTTCTTTGAAAGTTAATGAGCAATGGCAGGGACGTTCTTCAACACGGGCGCAGCAGAATTTTGGGGCGAAATGGTCAATTACAGCGGAAATTTTGAAAATCGCAGTGGGAGCAACGTTCTTCTTAGAATAATAAAATGACTAAAAAACACGAAAAATGGCTTATTTACAAGTTAAAAGGGTTTTTTGTTTTTTTCGAGGTGTGACGTCATGGTAGTACGGGATGACGTGTGCAGAGTCGGGCGGTAAGTGGTAAGCGGGAAGTCCCCGCACCGCTTTTTTGGTCGAGGGCGGTATTAATCGCGGGGGGAGCGATTCCACAGAGCAGTTGCCACGTGGACGGTTGACTTTTCAGAAACCACCCATCCCCCGCTGGTTAAGTTGCTGACAAGGGATGGGCAGCGGGATCAACGCTGGCCGTTGATCTGCGGGAGGCTGATCCGACGGCTAGCGCAATGGGAAGATGAGCGGAGGTTTTGTGTGGGCCCCGTCGTACATTTAAACACTTTTACATGTTTTTTAATTGCTCCGGGGGCTTTTTAATAGGCGGAGACAGTTATTAATTAGTCCAGGCGACTTAATTAATCCTGTATGCAAAAGAAAGGGGTTGTGGCGGGGGTTTGCTTAGGTGGAATGCCACGTGGACGGACCACGGTGGCACAAGACTTTTCGCAAAGTTTTATTGATATTTTTTGGTATTAAACATACATATTGTATGTCTAACGTTTTTATATATATTTTATTATATGATGAATTAATTAATACAATTATTTCACCATAAGGGCAGGATTAATGTTATAAAGATATATTTCACCAAAGGGTTTACAAGGCGGGGTTTTATTTTCAATGTGCGGGGATATAATACTTTGGTAAAACATTATAATAAAGGGGTTTTTGGGGTATATATAAAAAAGGGAGTTATATACTTAGGAAATGGTATTTCACTAGGGAGTTAATATAGTAGAATTAAATGTTAATATGGCAAAGGACAAGGAAAATCAAAACATCTTTGTACATCTAAGAAAGTGATAACTTATGAAGTAAATTGCAACATTTTATCTTCAACACTTAACTTAGAATAACAAATTATTTTGAGGAACTTCTTATGGAATTTTGCATCAGTTTCCTAAGTAAAATAGGATTTTACTCAGGAAAAGTTAAAGATGGAAGATAACAATGATGAATTATTTCAAGTGCTTAGGTCTTTTTGATCATTAGGCCGAGGGTCCGGTCCCTCCAGAAGTCAAGGAAATGCCTTGAGCCCCTTTGATCTCAAATTACCTTAGTACTTTTGGGGAAATTAGTAAAACTCTTGAGGGGGAAAAAATGATGAGGGAGGTTAATGAATTTGACTTTGCTTGCTGTGATTTTCCAGTGTATTTCCTGCTTTAGTACTTGTGATGAAAGTAAATGATTAACCAACATGTAGCAACACCATTCATCAGATAACACTTTGCAGCACCATCTACCTACCCTATCTACTTAACACTACCATTTTCTCTTCTTTATTAGGGTGCATTTAGACTTGCAAACCCTTTTCAATCTTTTCTTTTTTACATGATAAATCTATCTATTTCTACCCTTATTACATCCAAGAGCTCAGATTAGACTGTTGAGCACCTTTTATTAACTCTACCTATCTACTTATCTGCCAAGATTAAATTGTTTGGTCAGATATTTATTCTCTAATCTATAACATGAAATTGAAATATGACTAAGTCAAGTTTAAACATTTTGACTTATTCATGAATTGTGGCAAAATTTGACAAGCTGCACACAATCACTTATTTACAAAAATGAAATAGTAGTGGCATTTAGATTTGCACACTTTCCTTGGTCTATTTTTTGCTTGGGGTTCATTTCTTTCTCTTTTTTGACCATTTTTATTCTTTTTACCCTTTGATCTTTCTTTTAGGGTATACCCTCTTTACATTTTTTAAATTTTTTGATTTTTTGGTTTTTTTAAGAATATGGAACACCTTCGCTCAAGTAAGAAGGTTTGAACATATTCCACACTTCCATCAAGACAATCATGAAAGATGAAACCTATTGATATAGGAGGCTAACACTGGCTCCACTTGGGGATGGCTTTTCCTTGTGGAAAGTCAAGAACAACAGATCAGATGCCTCAAAATGTCTTCAAACTGAAAGTATGAAATCTTCCTCCTTCTGGTAGCTTTATTTTACATATGATAGTGAAACTTTTGGAACTTAGGGCCTTCACTTCGGGCTTCAATTCCAAGAAGTCACCATCCAATCCAAACTGCATTTAACAAAAATAAAACAAGAAAACAATATATTATGTACAAGTTAGAAACATTCAAACATTCTAATAAATTGGATCAAAATAATGCTTAAGCATTCGACCATTGACTGGTCCTTCTTCAACTTCTGAATTGTCCAAGTCCTTCAAAAAGTAAGTGTTGTTTCCCTGCAAGGCATGAATGATATAAGGCCCTTTCCACAAGAAATCAAACTTTCCATGTTTCCCTTTTTCTTCTCTTCTAGAATCCCATCTTAGGACCTTGTCCCCTAACTGAAAATCCTCTGCTTTAGTCCTTTTATCAAACATTTTCTTTAGCTTTTCCCGTAAGACTTGTGATCTTTGGTATACCTCTTCTCTGGTTTGTTGCAGGTGGATTGTTTGATTAATTCTTCTTTGAATGTCATTTGGCTCCACTTGAGCCTCCTGAAGTAATTTCATGACATGGATTCCTAAAGATGATGGGAATCTTGCTTCCAGACCATAAACTAACTCATATGGACTAGTCCCAATGGATTTCTTGGTTGTAAGTCTGTCTGCCCATAATGCATAGGTCAGTTTCTTATGCCAGTTCTTTTTATTTTCCTCCAACAATTTCTTAATGATATTGATCAAACTCTTATTGGAGGATTCTGCTAGTCCATTACCCCGGGGGTAATAGGCTGTGGAATGGCCTAAAGTAATATGATATTTATGGCAGAAACTAATCATTTTCTTTGATTTAAATGCAGCAGCATTGTCTGTTATAATCTTTTCTGGACAACCAAATCTTGAAAGTATGTTGGTTTCTAGAAACCCTATGATTACAGAATCATTGGACTGTCTACATGGGATGGCTTCAATCCATTTGGTGAAATAGTCTGTAGCAGTTAAAATCCATCTATGTTGCCCTGAAGAAGGGGGGTGAATTTCTCCAATAAAATCTAATCCCCATTGTTGAAAGGGTCTTTCTCTGGAAACTGGTTTTAAAGGCAGAGGTAACCAATTTCTTTTACCCTCAAATATCTGACATTTGTGACAACTTGTTACAAATTTCTTTACATCAGAAAATAATGTTGGCCAGTAAAAGCCAGCCCTTAAGATCTTGTCTGCAGTAGATTTCCAGTAGAGATGTCCTCCACAATCTCCTGCATGAAATTCATTAAGCACTTTATCAGCTTCATCTTTTAAGAGACAATTCAACAAGATTCCTTCATGATTTTTCCAAAATAAAGTGCTATCTAAAATACAATATTTCAAAGATGTCATTTTTAAAAATCTTTGCTTGGTTCTGGACAACCCTGGAGGAGCTTGCAGGTTTAATAAAACATGAATTATATCAGTATACCAGGGTGAATCTAAGAAAGCTTGACTGATCCGAGGAGTCGCCATCTCCTGCTCGTTATCCAGTTCATTGATATCTAAGGCTTGGCAATTGGTTTCTGTCATAAGTTGTGCTAAACCTTGGCCTTTTATCAGTTTGGTTGGTTTAATCTCAATATCATATTCAAAAATGGTAGCTATCCACTTACCTCGTTTACCTTCAATGCCATCTTGAGTCAAAATATCTTTAACTACTGCATTAGGCACATATGCTATCACATGAGAATATAATATGTAAACTCTGAAATCTTTGATTGCTTTTACCAATGCAAAAGCGTGTTTTTCCATAATATTGTATTTTAGAGATGCATCCCTCAGTGCTTTACTAAAAAATGCTATTGGCTTTTCACACCCTTGGTCATCTTTTTGAAGTAAAACAGCTGCGACAGTATGTTCAGAAGCAAATGAAAAAATAATAAAGTCTCTATCAAATTTAGGACTGGTCAGAACTAGTGTCCTTGTTAAAGCCATTTTAATTTCCTCGAATGATTGTTTGGCTTCTACAGTCCAGTCAATGCTCGAATCTTTCCTCAACATGTTAGTCAATAATCTAAGTAACTCTGCTAGACTAGAAATAAATCTTCTCAAGAAGTTGATTTTTCCTATAAATGCTTGCAATTCTTTTATGTTTCTGGGGTGGGGTATTTGCAAAATTGCTTGAATTCTTTCTGGATCAATTCTAATGCCATATTTAGAAATGATATGCCCTAAAAGCTTTCCTTCTTCCAAACCAAACAATGACTTCTTAGGGTTTAAAGAAATTCCATATTTTCTGCACTTTATAAATACTTGCCTTAGGTGATCTAAATGTTCTTGATCTGTTTTAGAAAAAACAGTCAAATCATCTAAGTAAATAACCAGAAAATCATGTATCTCTTTAGCAAAAGCAATGTCCATTGCTCTTTGAAATGTAGCTCCCGCATTCTTGAGCCCAAATGGCATTTTGACATATTTAAACGTACCCCATGGTGTGGTAAATGCTGTTTTGTCCTGATCATCAGGATGAACCAGAATCTGGTTGTACCCTGAAAATCCATCCAGTGGTGATATTCTCGAAGATCCTACTACCCTTTGCAGAATGTGGTCCATTTTCGGCAGAGGATAGTTGTCTTTTAAAGAAACTTTATTCAAATTTCTTAAGTCGACACACAGTCTAATTTCTCCTGTCTTTTTCCTTGTTGGTACCAGGTTAGAAACCCAATCTGAAAATCTGATAGGAGCTATAATCCCTGCTTCAAACATTCTTTTGATTTCCTTTTCAATTGAGGGTAATAAAACAGGATTAATTCTCCTAAGCTTTTGTTTAAAAGGTTTCTGGTCTGGTTTCAAAGGTATAGTGTGTTGAATGATGGATGTATCATAAGATTTGAGGTCTTCATAGCTCCAGGCAAAAACATCCTGAAATTCTTTTAATAGTTCAACATATTTCACCTTTTGTTCTTTTGGGAGGGATTTGGACAACTTAACTATTTTGGGATGTTCTGGTGTTCCTAAGTTGCATTCTTCCATATCAGCCTTAACAGGTTCCATTTTAGGTTTGAATGGAATATCATTTGAGTCGAATAGATCTTCCAAAGGTGTTAATCCTTTGGGTAATTGATTATCTTTTAAATTGATGATTTCTGTTTCATCTATGATCTCATCAAATTCCATTTGTTTCAAATTTTGCATGTCTTTTTCAGTGAATGTGGTTGGATGCAGCATATGAATTGCGTTTTCTCTTGAAATTTCTATTTTTTGTTCTTTTTCTTGATCAAATTCATCAACAGTTATGTCTTCATCTATATTACAGTTAGAAAACTCATTCTGAAGTGTCAAAAAATTATTGATTTGATTGTTATTCACAAATACTTGCCAATTCAAAAGATTGTCTGGTATTGCAGGCCTGTGTCTTATCTCAGCTGAAAACTGATGATTAGGATCAAAAGGCAACTTACATGTACTAGCAAACATTGCTAAACTGTGAGCATGCAAGTTTTGTTTCCTGGGAATCTTGGCACGTTGGGCTTGTAGAAATGTGTTGAGAATCTCTACAACTGTCTCTCGGTATTGTTTCAGTCTCATGTCCTTTGTTGCACATTCTCCTTTAATCTGTTGGATGATTAGTTCAGAGTCACCTATGATTGATACCCTAATGCCCCCTAACTTCTTGACATGTTTAAGCCCCAATAAAAGAGCTTCATACTCTGCCATGTTGTTAGTGCATTTGAAATTTAACCTATAAGCATGACCCTCTGCATGATTGTTCTCCACATTGTGTAACCAAATCCCAGCTCCTGCCCCTAGTCTGTTTACTGAGCCATCAAACTCTAAATGCCATAGAGTTTCATGTTCATAATCTTCATCAATTGTTTTAACGTATTTTTTGACAGGAGCTAGTTGTTTAGTTTTTTCAGGTATTTCTTGGTCATCTGGTGTTTCTTTGTTTTCAGAGATTTCTTCAATTTTAACAGTGGTTTTGTTTATGATTTCCATTTCTAGAGCTTCTATTTCAGTAGGAAGATCTGACTCAGCATTGTATAAAATAAAAGAATCCATGTCAGAATGTACAGAATAAATAGGGAAGTTTTCACGCTTCTCATGGCTACTTACTAAGTACTTCATCAAAGTTTCTCTATATAATCTTTTAGGCTGACCAAATACTGAAATAGTTGCATAAGACATGTCTAGTTGAATAGATCCTCCAAGTTTAGCACCCCAAGACCTAGACAATAACATACCATATTTAGGTGGAATATCAGCAACTACTATGTCCATTAAAACATACTTAGCAGGGTATTGGACCAAAGTGACACACAGATCTTTAATTAAACCTAAACATTTTACCTGACTGGAATCAAATGAAAACAAATCTTTGTACGGTCTGGTAATATCTAGATTCAATCTTTCCATTACTGCTTTTGGCATCAAATTGTGAGATGCTCCCGAATCAAGCATTGCATTATGAAGTATCTTGTCGTGAACATTTAGGCTTACATAAAATGGAGGAGTTCCTCCACTTTCTGGTTTGCCATTAACCTCAGGGCCAAAAAGAAGTTTGGGTTGATCATCAAGAATGTTTACCGAATCATCCAATCCAGTAAGGTTAATGTTTAGGGACTTGGTTATCTGACTCCTATAGACATCATGTTTAGCCAATTCTGATAAAGGAACAGCTATCTTGAGTTTGCCTATTTCAGCCTCTAGATTAAAAGGTTTTTCCGTTTGATTTTTAGTGTTTTGCACAGTTGGGTTTTCTCTGTTTATTGGGTCTTCAATGTTTTTCTCTTTTTCATGAATGAAGTTTTGTTTTGAAGATGTTTCAGGACTAACTTCTACTGTTTCTTCTACATTTCCTACATGAGGAGATGTATTGGATTGTTGTTTGTTGATTGGTTGGTTGTCAGAGACATCTTCAATTATTGGATTTGAAAAACTGGGAGTTATCCTAGGTAAAATTTGTATTTGTGTAATGTTTTGTACTGGGGGAATATTTTGTACAGGGGGAATGTTTTGTTTACCTTTGTCATTTTGTTTTGTGTTTTTCTGTTTATTTTTCTCTGGTACATCTATCCGTCTACTTCTCAAGTTGTACTGTTTATGAACCTCGTAGATTGCCGTGTCATAGCCTTCTTTGAAATCAAAAGTCTCACCTGAACGAGTTTGGAATGTTTCAAGGATATGATTCTCTTGATCATCCTGGGATAGGAAGACTTCTGGTTCATCTTTGTCCTCATTGACATTGTTTATTTCTAGATCTTCTGTAGGTTCTTCTGAGGTTGAACCTTCAACAAAGTTTTCTTGGAAAGGTGGTCTAATGTTTTGATCAGGGACATTCTTTCCAATATTTTGGTTCAGATTCCTCCTAAAGTTTGGGTTTCTTGCAACATTCTGGTTATCAGTAGAAGACTTTCTTTCAATGGTTTCCACTCTGTCACCTAATCTTTCCATACCCTTAATGATTACATCCAGCTTCTTTTCAAAAGCTGAAGGTTCTTCATTCATAGGCATTCTTCTCTCTGCCCTAGCTCTGGCTCGTTTTTCTATTAGATTTGCTTCTACACGCACCACTATGCTTTGCATTTCCTCTAGTGTTTGTGGAGCTCTTTCCCTAAGGGAATAAGCTATATCGGAGTCAAAACCATCTGGAAATTTGACCAACACGTTATTAGGTGGGGGCCTTAGGTTTAGAGGTACTGCATTATATGATTCATTGAATCTTATGATGTAATCTTGTACGGTTTCATTTGGTCTTCTTCTTCAATTTTCAAATTCTGAAAGGATCTGGAGAGGATCCTTCTTTTTCTCCCATCTGTTCAAAAATGCCCTATACAAAGCTTCTAGATCAGCAATACTGTTCGGGGTGAGAGCCCTAAACCAAGTTCTAACTTCTCCAGTAAGACTTTGTACGAAAATTATCATACGGATATTATCAGTATCAATCTCATAAAACTCAAAGTAATCTGTCATCCTTTTGGTGTGTTGTTGAGCTGTGTAGGTACCTGATCCGTCAAAAGGTGTGATCTTACTTTGGTAGTCCTGTGGTAAAGCTGGAGGGTTGGCTGGTAACTGTAAAGGGGCATATCGATTAGCCATTGGAAGATAAAGTGGAGTTACAGGAGTAGCCGGTCTAGTAGGAGGAGAAGGTGGTCTCACGGGAGGAGATGGAGGTCTAACAGGAGGAGATGGAGGTCTAACAGGTGTTTGAAAAGTGACTGAGCTCGGAGATGCTTCAGTTATCACAGAAATGTTTGAGCTTTCTTCAAAGGTTTGCTCAGACTGAATGGAGTTATGCAATTCTCTGTCAAGATGATGTGAAACAAATCTGTATTGAAAATCTTCAAAGAACAAAGGATTTGGAATTAATCTAGATAATTCAGTCTCAGAAAAATTCACAAACAAAGATGTTTCAAATCGTGCATCAAAAGGAATGTCATCAATATAAATAATTTTCACAGGACAGGATGCAGATCTAGAGAGTGGTCTAGAACTACCTGTACTCTCCTGACTTCCTCTTTCAGAACTTTCTTGACTTCCTTGTCTTCTAAGAATCCTAGGGATCAGATTTGGATTTTCAAATATTGGTGGTGGATTGGGGTCAGGGTTTGACCTAGTATGTCGAATCCTTTCTGAAGCCAGTTTTCTTAGACTATGTGTTTTTAGATTTTGGATTTTAATTGAAAAATAAATACAACTTCTACAAATTCTTTAATAAATAATGATATGTGATTAAGATTTCCTCAAAGATCTGTTTAAACTAGAGAATCTGATTGAAAAATTTGAAAATAAGATTCAACATATAAGCTAAATCAGAGATAGACTGAAACAACATTTATTTACTTTTGCATTTGCAGAGCAAAAGCAATTTCAAAGGCTTCCTGGCTGATTTTCAGACTCTGTCTATAGCTTACAAATCAAACGATAGTATCAATAAAATGATTCAGATCCCTAGTATGGTCGCCACTATGTTATCACTCAGGTTTTCCTAGAAGTTGTGTAAGAGGAAAGTATACCCGAGGTAACCACAAACCAACCTTTTAGATGCATAATCTAGCCAATCTGCATCCAGAGAGGGCTCTCTCTTTATGATTTATCTTTGTTCTTGGAAGGTTTTAGGCTAGTTATAGATTCAAAGTTTGTTTTGGGAAAATGGTGGAATCCACAAACTAAGGGCAAGGTTGAGAGCTTTCAGTCCATTGGGCTATGGAGTCAAATGATGGCTTTACTGGATTTCTATTCTAAGCACAAGATGGTATTACAGGGCAAGATAGCTAGACATAGAACAATCCTTAAAATTTAAAGTGGATGGGATGATCCTGAAGGGATGAAAGGCAACTAATAATCTTTCACCATGTTCAGAAGGGAGAAGTGAAATGACTACAAACAAAGAGCAATGAAGGATTCTTTATTATAGTAATCAACAATGTTTAAATTAGCAAAGCAGGAGCATTTAAGAATTCATGCTTATAGCTAATTTAGAAGAAAACATTAAGAACAATCACATTTGAAAACATAGTACAATTAAGCAAATTCTGTCTCAATCTTTTATGTAAATTATTCAGAAATGGATAAGATGGTATTATAAACTAATATAAAATTGCAGACAAAGGGTAGAAACACTTATTGAACTGTAGTCCAACACATGAATCCTGCAACAAGTCCAGTGCGTTAAATCGTCATCCAGCAAGCCACAAGTAAATTTCTCCAAAAGCTTTTATTCCGAAAATCTCAATGTTACAGCAGAGTAATAGAATCCACCCTCAACACTCTCTTTGAGGGTTTATTTATACACAAAATAATCCTAACAATCTTACACTATCTTAGCCAATAATCCAGGCTGACTTAAAGCATATTTACAAACAAACAAGAGACACATGGTCTCGTAAATAGAATAATGGGTAACGGCTGATGTGTTGTTCCTTTCTTCGTGGACGTGCTAGAGATAAGTGCTTAAAATAGGACTCTGTGATGTCCCTTGCGTATTCCTTTGACTTGTTGAATACTCTTTCTTATCACGGATACTCTTTAACCTTTCATCTGATACTCTTTCATCTGTCTTTCTGTTTTTACCATTTACTTGATAGTAAAGATAAAATCTCATCCTGAAAACAACTTTTACAGAACTTCCAGCATTTCCTTCCACCATTGATCATCTGGTATCATAGTTCTTCTGAGTTTCCTTAAAGTTTCATCTGGTTCAGTAAGTTTATAAAAAGTGGCCTCGTTCGGAAATAGATACTTTATTTCATGCTCCAGATGAAATAGATTCCTCACTTTATCATAAATACTTTTCCCAGTTGGTAATGCAGGTTCTGATGAGCTAGTAGAACCTACAGCTGTATTTTTAGCATGAGCTTTTATTCTTTTCTCATAGGTTTCCAAGTCTACTATTTGATCCTCTGTGAGCATGGGACTTGGCAATTCACTGTCCAGCAAAGCTTGAAACTTCTCTCTGAAAACGTTGATATCAACCAAAATGTCAATACACTTTCTTTCTAGATTTTGCATGAAAGTCCTCTTGGTGAAAACTCTCTTTGCTTCCAAAACTGCACCTGTTTTGTCATCAATTCCTAACAATGCAAGCTGTTGTTTTGTTCTCGAATTCAAAAATTGAATGAGCTGCTGGGCCTGCTCCGGCTTGCCTCTTAATTCATGTCTAGTTTTATTTATTTCTTCTTGTGCTATCTTGACTAACTCATTTTGCTCAAAAATAGCTTGAATGGAGGGCCAAATATCTCTTATTAATTCAATGATGTTGCACCAAAGAATATCATTTATTTCGTTCAGAGGCTTTTCCAGTGAAAGATATTTTTGCAAAGCCTCAACCAATTTTTCCAATCTTTTTATTTCCCTGAGGTTGTCAGCAGCTGTCTTTTTGGATGTGTCATATTTTTCCTCCAATTTTGTTAATTGCAATTTTGTTTCTTGGAGCTCTGTGACCTTTAGCTGCAAACTCTCCATCTATTTAACTAAATCCTCAGAATTCAAATTAGAAATGTTCACCTGAGATGGTTGTTCCTGCTGTCCTGTTGCTGAAGTCTGCTTGATAATTTCCTGTTCCTGCAATGCTTTTTCCAACTCTTTCTCTGTTTCATTTAGTCGCTCTGTCATATTCAAGAGCAACTCCATCATTTCTTCCTGTGAATTTCCTTTTATAACTTCCTGTGTCTGAGGGTGCCTCGAGGCTGGTAGTTTTAGCTGTTTTCTGAGTGCAGCTATATCATCCTCTTTCTTTTTTACCAATGCCTCAATACCTTTGATGTCCTTGGGATTGTGACCCAAACCAATAATTATCTCTTCTAGAGACTTTATTCTATTATCCTTGGCCTGTGAGGAGGCCTTCTCAATTTTCAATTGTGCAGTAGTGTTATTCAAATAATCTTGTAGCGTTAAAGCTGCCATGGCTTTGTTGGTGAGAGTAGAATAAACCATTTCCCCTGTTTGTCTATGAAGCTCTATCTGATCCAGGGGATGGATATCTTTTGCTAAAACTTCAAAATTTGATCTGATGTAATCTGCTGCTGAAGTTGGCTTTGGCACTTTTGCTTTGAAGTGGCTCATTAGCATTTTACCTTGTGAAAGATCAAATGCAGACATCAGCCTTTGCTGATTATGAGGAGCCATCTTCATATACTGATCGTATACCTTCATTTTCAATGGATCATTCTTTGTTTTGATATTAATGAAGGTTTTCTTAATGTCTCCAGTATCTGTCTTTGGCGGTCTGAAAGAAGATACCTCGGTGCTTAATTGCTTTTGTATCCCTTTCTGGCTTATGTTTGTTTCACTTGCTGTACCTGTTTGCTGACTATCCTCCCTACCATCATCAAATACTTCATCTATAATTTCTACATCTGGAGGTGGATCAGACTTGTGTTTTTTAGCTTGATAAAATTGTGGGGCTCCTTTTGAAGGTGTGGTATCTGGAGCTAGCCTCTTTTTCCCTATTTCCACATTCAGTGGAGTTTGCATCTCTGGAACTTGGATTTGCTTTGCTGGTGTGGGAGAAGCCTGAGATGGTTCTGGTGCTTTGGAACTCTGTGGTTTTTCTGCCATGACCAAGGTTTCAATGACCTGAACTACAGGTTCTTTTCCTTTACCCTTGGGTTCTGCTGCTACTGATGGACTATCTACCCGTACTGCTTGCTGTAGGGTGGCTGCTGAAGATGTGCCAATGTTGGGTACCTGCATTTGATCATATGTTTCTAGGTCAAAATTCTTCTCAACATTTTTCATAAGTTTATTCAATTTGTCAGCTCCCCTTTCCTCTTCAACAAGTGTTCCTTTAACCCATTCATCTTGATTTGCATACTGTTCTAAATCAGGAATCCTGTGATGTACATAAGGAGATGACTTATTCTTTAATATTTTTTCACAAATGAAACCAAAGGGGTCATAAGGGACCCAACGAAAGGATGTCTGGAACTTCTTATCTAATAGATTTTCTGCTTCTCTCTCAGCTTCTCTAGAATTGCAGATGAAAGGACCTAATTGGCTTTTGATCCTTAACTGTGCTTTCTTCTTTACATTGCAGAAATGGATCACATCTGAATTATTCATCTGTCTAAAGTATTCCAAAGAAAAAATTCTCATTGGTACATATCTGGGTAACTTGAATGGACGTAATTCACATCCATAAATCCTGATGACTGTATGGTTTTGGTACAAGTACCAATCCCCAACTTTATAACTCTTTGATAATTGCAAGGTCTTTCTAATTTCAGTACTAAGTCTGGGGGGAGAAATTCCTGTTAACAGAGTTGTGGCAGGTTGTACAAACTGATCAATGAATTCTGAATAGGAGTAGGGAGAATCAGAGGAAAAATGAATGATGGGGGACCAAAAAATGACAGACCTGGGATTACCCTTAGCATCAAGTTTCTGAACAGGGAAAGGGAACCTGTCTAACTGATAATAGATCATGAGATGATAGATAACTGAGGAGTACTTGAAAACTTTTTCAGTATCTAGCTTCAAGAATTGATCATGGATTTTGTTGGCAATGAAGGAAGCATAATCATACTTAATCTCAGGAGGCTGCCCAGGGGTAAAGATGGATAGCAAAGCCAAAGTTATCTGGTCTACATACTCACTGGTATTGAATCCTAGGACAAAGGATATTATGTTAACAACTAGCCTTCCCAATGTATTGAAATAGTAAAAACCATAGGGGGGAACCCCTTTTGGCTGATGCTCAGGTAGCATGAAATACTGACACATGGATTTTAATTTCTCTGGGGTTAACTGTATGGTTTTCTCAATCAATCCCTCCATGGATAATGGTGCTAATTCTTGCTCTGGCTCAAAGTGTAACATAGCATTGATAGCCTGAGGTGTGATAGGAAATAGAACATTTTGATCAGGAGTTAAGACAGCTCTCTGTGCAGGGTCATAGTTTGCATGACAGTAATGAATGATTTCAGGGAAAATGTGGACTGAAGGAATAAGATACCTTGGGAGATTGGATTCCCATAACCCTATAAGGTCTTGCCCTTTTGAGAATTCGTCTCTGCAGCGACAGAAGCTCAATCGGGGACTTTCATCGAAACCCAGGTCTTTTATTTGGAAATCTTCATCTATCAAAGGTAGATAGTCCAAATCACGGTGAGGAGCATTCAATGGAGTGATATTTAGGGCTGTCGGGACCTCCATTTTGGTTCTTGTGGATTCAAAATGGAGGTTTTCGTTTTTTCCTTACAGACTGACCGGGATATCTGAAATGGAGGAAGTTGAAACAATTTGCAAGTTTGGGAAGCAAATTCACAGGTTTGAAATCTTCAGGGAGGACTCAGCGATGATTTTTAACCACTTTTTCAGAGAAAAAACAAAGGAAATTAAGTTTGATTCGCAGTCGGGGCGTGAAATGATAAATACCTGTATTTTAGACGGAAACTTGTTCTTTAACAGGTAATGAGCAATGGCGGGGACGTCTTCAACACGGGCGTAGCAGAAGTTTGGGGTGAAATGGTTAATTACAGCAGAAATTTCGAAAATCGCAGCGGGAGCAACGTTCTTCTCTGAATAATGAAAATAGCTAAAAAAACACGAAAAAATGGCTTATTTACAAGTTAAAAGGTTTTTTGTTTTTTTCGAGGTGTGACGTCAGGGTAGTACGGGATGACGTGTGCATCGTCAAGCGGTAAGTGGTAAGCGGGAAGTGCCCGCACCGCTTTTGGTTGAGGGCGGTATTAATCGCGGGGGGAGCGATTCCATAGGATAGTCGCCACATGGATGGTTGACTATTCTGAAACCACCCATTCCCCGCTGGTTAACATGCTGACAAGGGATGGGCAGCGGGATCAACGCTGGCCGTTGATCTGCGGGAGGCTGATCCAACGGCTAGCGTGATGGGAAGATGAGCGGAGGTTTCGTGTGGGCCCCGTCATACATTTAAACACTTTTACATGTTTTTTAATTGCTCCGGGGGCTTTTTAATAAGCGGAGACAGTTATTAATTAGTCCAGGCGACTTAATTAATCCTGTATGCGAAAGAAAGGGGTTGTGGCGGGGGTTTGCTTAGGTGGAATGCCACGTGGACGTACCACGGTGGCGCGAGACTTTTCGCAAAGTTTTATTGGTGTTTTTGGTATTAAACACACATATTGTATGTCTAACTTTTTATATTTTTATTATATGATGAATTAATTAATACAATTATTTCATCATAAGGGCGGGATTAATGTTATAAAGATATATTTCACCAAAGGGTTTATAAGACGGGGTTTTATTTTCAATGTGCGGGGACATAATACTTTGGTAAAACATTATAATAAAGGGTTTTGGGGATATTTATAGAAAAGGGAGTTATAAACTTAGGAAAAGGGTTTTCACTAGGGATTTAATATAGTAGAATTAAATGTTAATATGGTAAAGGACAAGGAAAATCAAAACATCTTTGTACATCTAAGAAAGTGATAACTTATGAAGTAAATTGCAACATTTTATCTTCAACACTTAACTTAGAATAACAAATTATTTTGAGGAACTTCTTATGGAATTTTGCATCAGTTTCCTAAGTAAAATAGGATTTTACTTAGGAAAAAGTTAAAGATGGAAGATAACAATGATGAATTATTTCAAGTGCTTAGGTCTTTTTTGATCATTAGGCCGAGGGTCCGGTCCCTCCAGAAGTCAAGGAAATGCCTTGAGCCCCTTTGATCTCCAATTACCTTAGTACTTTTTTGGGGGAAATTAGTAAAACTCTTGAGGGGAAAAAATGATGAGGGAGGTTAATGAATTTGACTTTGCTTGCTGTGATTTTCCAGTGTATTTCCTGCTTTAGTACTTGTGATGAAAGTAAATGATTAACCAACATGTAGCAGCACCATTCGTCAGATAACACTTTGCAGCACCATTTACCTACCCTATCTACTTAACACTACCATTTTCTCTTCTTTATTAGGGTGCATTTAGACTTGCAAACCCTTTTCAATCTTTTCCTTTTTACATGATAGATCTATCTATTTCTACCCTTATTACATCCAAGGGCTCAGATTAAACTGTTGAGCACCTTTTATTCACTCTACCTAGCTACTTATCTGCCAAGATTAAACTATTTGGCTAGATATTTATTCTCTAATTTATAACATGAAATTGAAATATGACTAAGTCAAGTTTAAACATTTTGACTTATTCATGAATTGTGGCAAAATTTGACAAGCTGCACACAATCACTTATTTACAAAAATGAAATAGTAGTGGCATTTAGATTTGCACACTTTCCTTGGTCTATTTTTTGCTTGGGGTTCATTTCTTTCACTTTTTTGACCATTTTATTCTTTTTACCCTTTGATCTTTCTTTTAGGGTATACCCTCTTTACATTTTTTAAATTGTTTTGATTTTTTGGTTTTTCAAGAATATGGAACACCTTTGCTCAAGTAAGAAGGTTTGAACATATTCCATACTTCCATCAAGACAATCATGAAAGATGAAACCTATTGATATAGGAGGCTAACAAAAGAGACTGAGGGTTTCAACTTAGAAAATAGGAGAAAAAGTATATATACTCATATATTAGTCAATAATTCTCTAAGAACTGAGATCTAGTCTCCTTATACAAAATGCAAGAGAACTCAGCAAGGGTTTCTTGTCAAACACTTTACATGCAAAATATGAGATTCAGAAATTTACTGAATCACCATTGCAACACTGAAGCATAAGAGTGTAGAAGGCTTAAAGATGTTTTATCTGATGTAGATCTCTCAAGGGCTTCCTCCCATGAAAGGATGAACCTCTCGATCATAAGAAAACACTGCAACGGAGCCACTAGACCATGCACTGAAGATGCCTACAAAAATAATGCATTCCCTAGCTGGAACAGTGTTGGGAATGTTGGGAAATATGTGGTTTGATACCACAGATCTGAAATAGGCTCTAGGCCTCTCCAAATAGGTCTCTCAAATGAAGGAAACCTTCCTCCAAAGAAAAACTAGCTTAGAAAGAGGGATTCCAATCCCTTCCACTGCTGCACCCTACAACACTGCACAATCACCTGCAGAAACTGTGTCGATGAAGTAGGATGAAGCTTGGCCTGAAAACCTAATGTGGAATAATGAATTAAAACTCTCCCAAGAGGCTCCTCAAGGGAAGAGGTGGGATTCCCGCTCGAGAACACTCGGTGCTAAACAACATTGCTACTCTGCTAAACAGCAAGAGGAAGAAAAAGTCTGAGCAGACAAGAATAATAATCTAGAACATGAAGAATAATGCTGCCATCCTCTTCCTTAAATAAAAAATGAGTTTTATTTCCCTTTTCCCCACTCAATTAGGTCATCTCCATCCAAATATTCATCTCCCTCCAAAACTGCGTTATTCCTTCTTTGACTCCTCCTCCTCCACAACTGCACTGTTGACTTAGTCAAAGTGGACTGAACCAACTTGATATTATCCATGTTCACACATGGAGTTATTTTATTAAGCTGAAAATAGTGTCCCCTTTCACACTTGGAGTGTTTTAACTCCTCCTTAGGAGACTTATGGGCTTTTCTACCCATTTATTCACTGGTTAAAGCTGTTGCTAACTCTAATGTTCCATCTAGCTTTGAGGCTAAAATTTCGGAACATTATAGTCCTCACCTCAAAAATATTTGCTTGTCCTCAAGAAAATGCATATGGAGAGAAAAATTTCTCCCCTCCTCCTCTTGTGGCCTCCCGTCAATAGCCTCCACCACTACATCAAGATAATCTACAATAAAACTGTCATCCAATGTTTCCTCCCAAGTGTACAAAATCCAAATGGTCTACATCAATCAAAGATGGAAAGTGTGAATGGAAACCTTATTTTTGTCCCATGGCCTCCAAAAAGTAGGAGTGATGACCAACATGGTGAATGAGTGCCTCCCTCACCCATGCTATCATCCAAATTAAATGAGCCATCCTAGGTAGCTCATCAAAAGAATCATCAACCCCGGTTTTATACAATGTGTTGGGGCTGCATGGAGAGATTGGATTCTGCCATCCAAATGGTTTCTCTCTCCATTTATAATAAACATGGGGATTCCTCTGTCCTTGGGCTGAAATTACATGGCCTCCAAGAATGGCCCAAGTTCCCCCATCAAAAAATTCATCCATGTAGTGCCTCCTCAAGTTCTTCAAGTGGTTCCTCCCACAATAAGGGAAAAAGTGTGATGTGGAAATCATGGTTTGCCCATGGTTCCTCCTGAAATGTACAACATATGAAGTGGGGAGAATCATTCTCCAAATGGGCATCTTCAATCTCAAGCCCACTCTCCAAACAAAGCTTCCCAGGAACATATAAATATCATCAATATATGGAAGCAAAGTACAATAAGAACAAGTTGCCAAGTGACAACTGGAGAGTGAATCATAATTCCACTCATGGAACTAGCACAGTGCATCCTTTGCCTGCATCAAAATAATAAATAACAAGTTCTTCATTAGCCACTTTTTTGCTACCACATTCATCTCATAAGATGAAAACATGAAGTTACAATATGGTGTCAATGGTGTACACCAAGAATCATGTGGCTTCCCCCACAAACCACCAAAAAGATAGCCAAAATCAATCCTATAAGTAGCTGCAAGTACATCATCATACAATATGAAAGAAGAGATAATTCTTCTTGATACATCATGCTGCTCCAAAAAGGAAAAGAAGTACAATACAAAATGTGAAATTATACCTCCTCCATCATTTACTTGAGATTTTGAGCTGAAATGGCTCAACTGGAATCTTTCCCTCACCTCTAATGAGTAGGGAAGTGGCTGTGACCTCCTGTCTATCATCATCCAGGCTATGCATCTTTCCATATGCTGAAATATGTCATTCTGGATGCCCTCCCAAGTTAACTCCTCCATCAAATGGAAATATGCATCAAAGTGCATGGAAAGGAAGTCCTCATGTGCTGCAAGTAGCAATTTCTCCTTGAGACTAGAAGCTCTAGTCAAGAAGACTCTGCCATGTGAATAGATGACCACATCCTCCACCATATACTCCTCATCTTTATCTAGGTCATCGAGAATCATGCATGCACCAATATCCTTGGAGTAATCTACTAAGAGTTGAGATCTCCAATAAGGATCAATCCTCCTAAGAGACAGCGCTGGTGATCTGGCATGTGAAGCTCTCCTCATGTTGTTTCCTACTACTTTGACATCCCCCATGCCAAAGTTCTCCTCCAAACTCTCCACCTCTCCAAATTCGAATATTGGTGAGTCCAAAGACAAGATGTCTTCCATCAACTCTAAATCAGGTGGCCTCCTAGGTGGAATGCCTCCATGTAGTGAGACATCAATGTCAAGAGTAGACTGCTCATATGGTTGGGCAACCTTGTCCCTACCCTTACAGCGCAAATTAGTCTGCCTCTTTCTTGCATTAGCTTTCTGAAATAGAGAAGGGTGTGTGCTTCTCATCAAGTGATGTTGCTCTTCATCCCTACCTCCTCCTTCCAGCTGCAATGCTACACAATCATGTTGCTCACTGATTGTGCTTGGTCCTCCATGTATGAGATCCCGGAGAACTTCTTGCAGGGATACAAGAATCCCTCCTATTGGAGCATGTGATCCTCCTCCCTCTGCATGAGGTTCTGGATGTGCTCTAGATGTGACAGCGTTGTTTCCCTCAACTCCATCAATGTGTGTGGGAAACATCTCAACAATTAGATGCTCCCGTGAAAAGGAGATCCCCATGCCCTCTTGTTTAGGAATATGGACTAGAGGTCTTGCCTCCGACAGTGTGTAATGCAAGATGTCAGCTTCTCCCATGGTTTTCTGAAGTGGAGTTTCCCCCATCACATGAAAGGTTTTTGTTCTCTCAAGTTTTTCTTGGCCATGTGTCTTAGGAAGTTTCCCATCAAACCTTCCCACCAATGTCTAAGTGAATCTTGCATAAGAGGAAGTGTCTGCATTTTTTAAAGAACAAGATTAAAAATTCCACCATGCATGGGCCTTACCTCTAAAATGTAGCACTAAAAATCTGATGGCTTCATCTTCAGAAGTATGGTGCTGCTGCAAATAGGAGTCTAGCTCTTTCACCCAAGCTCCTACTGAACATGTAGGTCAGCCTTCAAAAGTATATAGAAGAAATCTATCTGCATCTTGCTACTTGCTCTCCTCCACCTAGATCTTGAAAAACTCTTGGAAATCAATAGGGTCTCTAAACCTCTCAGTTTGAGATTCATACTCCTGTAACAAATCACTAAGAGTTCTCCTCTTAGGCATTCTTCCTCCTCTCGTCCATCTGAAGATAGATATGGGCACTTGACTGCGCTATGCATCATGGTGTGTAGCTACATGCTCACACTCACCATGTGAAAATCTAGATTTTTCTCTAGATCCAATTCCCTTTGGAGATCCCATCTCCATTCTCATCCTCTTTAGCTCTCCTTGAAATCTTTGCATAGATTTTGGAAGAAGCTTTGTAAGCCTCTCTTCCTTTCTCCCTTTACATACTGAAGCCTTTTTATTTCTGTCCATATCTACTTCCCCTGACGTATAATGGTCTAAGATCCATAGGCTGAGCCAAGGGTCATGCTATAATACCACTATAATATCCCAAAATAGGGAAAATGAGCAATATTGAGAATATCTTAAAATATTCCAAAAATGGACTGCTTAGCAATGCATTCACAGAAAAACGCGTTTCCAGAATTATAAGCCATAAAAATTAAAACCATCACTTGGATCCATGAGATATATCCATCTAGCATCTAATTCCAAGAGGAGAGTAGAAACAAAGGAAACTAGGTGAGGTAAACAGACCTCGCACACTAGTGTATCTGAAAATGACCAAAAACCCCAGACACTGCTACTCAGAAATAATGCATAAAAGAGACTGCACATTATTTTGAGGGTTTCAAATCAGAAAATAGGAGAAAAAGTATATCTACTCATATATTATTCAATAATTCTCTAAGAACTAAGATCTAGTCTCCTTATACAAAATACAAGAGAACCCGGCAAGGGTTTCTTGTCTGTAATATCCCAAAGGAGGGAAAATCTACACCTTTGGGAATATATTAAGATATTCCAAAGTGAAGCTACAACAATATGTAAAACACCTCCTATGGAGTAGAAATGAATACATTAACACATAAAATTCCGGGAGAATCAAATAGCCATCATCTTAAATTATAGCAGCATAAGTGTTACAGGTCAAAAAACTTCCTCATCAGCTCAGAGGAGAAGATAAATATGGAAGGAATACAAAGACCTAAACTAAACCTATTTCTGCCAAGGTAACACACCCCTATAACAGCACAAGAGCGTTATAACACACCTGATCAATGAATAGGCCACGTTAGTGGCTAGGGAAATGATCTGTTTACACTAGAGGTCAGTGTTACCCGTGTTTTGAGTTTGAAACGAGAAAAAACCGTAGAGAATGATTTGAAATCCCAGCTTTTTCTCATAAGAGAGTCATTACAAAAAGGAAACTGCAAAGCACTAGTCTCTTATTGGGCCTTGCCAAAAACAACTGAACTCTCAAAGAAGGAAAAAGCATGGGAAGTTGAGGAAACATCTTGGTTTTTTATTATTTAGAACTGGTGGAAGGAGAAGGGCAATGATTGCTCTCTCCATCTCCTATAAAATGGAGCTAGAGGCTCTTGGTTCAAGGTTGAAGGATTGTCAAAGTTTTGAATACTTGTGAAGTAGAGCATTATTGTTGTAGTGTGAAGGCCAAAAGTCAAAGAGGTTCATTGAGAACTTGTTGATCAAGACATCACCACATTGAGAGATAGAGAGATTGGAAGGTTGAGGAGGGCTTGGTACAACCGATGATTGTAATCCTCCTTTTTACAAATTAATAGAACTGTATCTGTTTTTTCCATTCTATGCATTAAAATTGTCATTGTTATTCAATTACTTATATAGCATGAGATGAATGGCTTAGATGTGAATTGTTTAAATGTCTACCATATATTGACTTAATTGATAGGACATGTATGTTGTGGTAGAGATTACATGGGTGCTTTTATTGATTGCAAGGTCGAGATTTGGAGCTGGTGAAGAAGGATCCCTGCTTCGTTGCTTAGTGCTTTCCAAAGACTTCAAGATCATCAAGGAGGTAATCTTCCATCTTATTCCATCAAGTTGTTTAAGTTGATATGAACATGTATATGCCTTCTTTGTGAACTATACAGCTAATCTTATTGTCTGCCTTGGGCACTGGAAAGCCCTGAGAGGGATATTAGAAAACCAAAAACCTAATCATTTTACCCTATAGCAGAATTGGTGACTTCGCTGGGGAGTTTCCCATAGTTTCCGAACTATCTCTTTCCCCCTTTCTTCTTTCCTCTGTTCACAGACCCTTCGGACCAGTATTTATGCCCAGTAGACATTTCAAAAGCTCACACAGTTCAATCTTGTTTATTTTTAACCATCTAAAGGACTTTACCCTGGCTAACGCTAGCTCTGTTTGTGTTCCAGTGTGTTATAACGTGGGCTCTGATTAAAAACAGTGCGTTAGTCTCTAGATTAATGTTGTCTTTACTCAGAGACAGTGCGTTACTCAGCCAAAATTTTCTTTTCACCCCTGTGATTGTGTTTTGGTTGCAGAGTTTTTTGGCCATTAGTATCTCTCCTTGACTGAATCCCTGTGCTTGTTTACTAAGCTGGCATTTCTGTTTATTTGCTCTTGTTTGAAAAGTTAGTGTCAAAAAAAATTACTTTTTAGAGAAGAATTTTTTTTTTAGTTTTTCTGCATCTAGCTGAATTAATTCTGAAAATTTCAGTTAAAAGACTGTTAAGATGAGGAAAATAGGTGTCTGAATCTTTTAAGGTTGAAATTTGATATTTAAATGTTAGTGCATGGATGTTGAAAAGAAACCTCTCCTTATAGAAATACTCTTCATAGAATTGAATATTTAGAGCATAATTTTGCATGGTTTCTTGAGTCAGAGTCTCATTACATTTCATATGTCCACTCCCCTCCGCAAGACTAATAATCAAGTACACTAAGAATCAAGAGATAATACAATCAATCACATTACTCTTTTTGAGCTCACATCAATAGTAGTTCAAGCTAGGATCTTGCGTTAGGAAAAGTGAGAAAATCACCCAAGATCTCAAAACTTGAGACTAGAATCATTAACGAGTGAAATCCTATCACAGTCATATTATCGAGACTGTTCCTTTACTAGAGCTCAGCGCAAGAAAAAACTGGGGTGCATAAGAAGGTAGCCTGCCTTCGACTACATCCGGTGGGTATGCTCTATATTGGGGTTCCCTTCGGGGATGTCAAAACTAGATCGAGGATCTAGGTATTTTTCCCATGTAGCACATTTTCCTTGACCGTGGACCCCCCTGATGATGTCTATGATTTGAGGTATCTTTAGTGGCCATAATTTTTAGGGACTTACACAAGGTGACTGGAACGGGCTGTCCTGGTACCTGAAACAGACAGACCCACTCTGTCTTCGATCTTTAGGAGGGTACTCGTCTTCATGAGAGTGCTTACACCTATCATCTGAGGTTCGGGCAAAGCTCTAGAGTGACCGTAAGTGTACTTTCGACCAACCCTCTCTGTATACTATTGTGATACTGGATTTCATCACCAGCAAACGGTAGTACTCAGACAGGGCACCCTATTCTGGCTACTTGCTGATTGATTTTAGAGAGTCTTTTTTTCTTTTTTCTTTTTTAGGTGTGTGGTTACTATCATTAATACTTTATAATACATCACAATTTATTAAAATTTGTTAAAACTAAATAGGTCACCGTGGCATCATCCAACCCACGCCGTCTGTCTTGACGACAGTAAGGTCTATCTCCTCTGACTCTTGAGGAAGAACTGAACCTTGGTGAACTCGTGCCTTCTGCGGAAGAGCAGTCTCCATTGACAAACCTTGATTTTCACATAGCCTCATATCATACGAAATTACCGGAGGACCCTTTCATGGAAGGTCTCGTACCTCATTAAAATCCTCCACTCACTGATCCATTGGGGTCTGTGATAGTTCAGATTCTCCCACGCCAAGACATGCTTTCGGCCGCACAAACATTCATTTCACAACCGGCATCCACAGGGTCGATACCAATGGAAACCATCCCAGGTTTGCCACCATCCTCCTCGCCAGTTTTCAGTTCTATGCCATCACTTGGTAACCCCAGTAGTCAACATATACCTAGTCCCAACCCTACGGTCATCACAACTGTGAGTAACTCGCCGAGTCCTTCAGGATCTACTCCTACCGTGACCATGTTGGGACCTACGGTTGCTCCTCCCATGAGTTTGAATACTTCGGTTCCTTTTAGCAACCCTTTCAATTGGAACCCTTTGCTAAGTTCAAACCCCTTGGCCACCATGCCAGGGGGTAGTGTCACCAGCATGCAAATAATAGGGAACATTTCACTACCCCTGCAATCGTTAGGAAAAATCAAACAACTTATTGTTAACACTATTCCCTTAAGTGGTTTAAATATCGGTGTAGGGTCTATGCTGTTGCCGAACTAGGAAAGTATTAGAATGCCTCTGGGAAGTTCTATTGCATCCATATGGACTAACCCACCCCAACCTCCATCTGGAATGGGAGGGCACTTTTACACTAGGGGCAACTAGCCGTTCACCCCGCAATATAATATGCCTTATGGATAGCAAACATATATCCCTACCCCTCCACCTATAGGAATTTTTTATCAAAGTCCTACTTATCCTACTGGTAACACATTGATGGGAAAACCCTATGGTCCACATAGTCAACCAATACTTCCTTGGTTAGATTCGGGGGCAAACCCGCAATTTCATTTTTTGGCAGCTTTAGACATTCCCGACATCTATAAAATGACTAATGACCCCATTAATCAAAACCCACTCTGGCCTCTAGTACTGCACAAGATTCCTTCTGAAATACCAAAGTTCGATGGAAAACAAGGGGAAGACCCAGCCGCACACATCACCACCTTTCATTTATGGTCTATCACTAATTCCATGGTGGATGATAGTGTCCGGCCTCGACTGTTTCCCCGCACCCTTATAGGAAATTCCACCAAGTGGTATATTGAATTTCCATGTGCCACCATAAACAATTTTGGTGCTTTAGCGACAGATTTTCTAAAGAACTTCCAATTACCAATCATATTTGAAACCGGAACGGAGCTGTTAACCTCGCTGTGCCAAGACACTGCCACCCACATCTCCGATCACATTCATGAATGGAGGTGTAGGAGGCTATTCAAAGCGCCAATCCTGGATCATCTTCTATCTAATTGGTTATGTAAGTATCTCTTACCCCACATCTCTAAAGACATTGGCCTATATGGTGTAGTTACAGAACATCAATGCATTCGTCGTGCCCAACATTTGGATTTAATCTATTCACAATCTGGCATGCTATATGATTTACTCCCTAATGCCCCTGGTAACCCAAATCCTCCAGCTACTCAGAAAACCAGAGCTCACACTGACGGTCTCGTTGGCACAATCTCTAGTGTAGCCACAATATAGTCTCAGGGGAAAACCTCCCAGCCATCCTTGGCTGCCACTGCCCCTAACCAAATGACTACTCTTCCTACCGCTGAGGTAAATTCTGTGCAAAATTCACAAAACCTAGTGGAAAGAATAAGAAGAACAAGAAAAATACATCTTCTACGGAAGAGCAGTTGGACAATCAGAATAATCCTAATCAGAAAAACGCTGCCAAAAATGACAAAGGGAAGGATAAAACCATGAAATTTCCTTGCAAGATCTGTGCGGAAGACCACTTGACATACAAATGTCCTCGGCTGCAGGAATGCACCGATTTTATCACAAACAAGGATTTTGGGCGAACACCTTCCGTTCTTCATAATCCTTTCCCTAATCAACAGCAGCAACACCAACACATGGTTGAAAACTCACCACAACCCCAACAATGGGACAATGGTGGTTCACATCCTTCCGGTGAAGGATCATCCACCATTTATGGCATTGAGAGTGTTGAACTTCAAACACGAGCCAAGCTTTATGGAAATCCTACCATAGACGCTCAAGAACCTGGTACTAGTTCAATTCCACCGCCGTCCAACAATTTTCATATCAAACGACCTACAGCTGATCCCATGATTCATCCCCCCAAAGGGACACTTCGACACACGACTCATAACACCTCTACACATGCAGCCCAAAACTACAACATTGTAGAAGATTTGGCACAGACACTGTCAGCTATGTCTGCTCTCAAAGTATTGCAAAATTTTCCAGCACAAAGGAAAGCCTTGCTTTTGGCCATTGGTGGAATAGACCCCCAGGATTCCATGCTAGCTATCTTTGATATGGAAAAATCTCAGACTCGCCTCTCACACCAACTTGCATTCCAAGTGCAAGTTGTGTTGAAAGGGAGATCAATCCATCGCACTATCATTGACGAAGGTGCTTCGACCTGCATTATGTCACAAGCTTGCTGGCTCGCTTTAGGTTCTCCTACCTTAACACCACCGTTGAATTCCCTCAAAGCTTGCGATGGCCACACATTCCTCCCAAAAGGATACCTTGCTAGCTTTCCCATCACTCTGAGTGGGAAAACGGTAACCGTGGACGTTGAAGTCATAGATCGCCATCTCGACTATAACCTATTGTTGGGTCGCAGTTGGTCTTATGCCATGACCGCCATTGTTTCTTCGGTCTTCTGACTCATCCTATTTCCATTGGATGGGAAAATAGTCACACTGGATCAGTTATCCTTCTGCACCCCTGATTATTCCACGCTACCAAGTAGCACTGTACCCCTAATAGGAGGTTGTCCTAACTCTTACATCAATATTGGTACCGATCTTCTGAAGGCATGTTCCCTACTGGGTTGTTTTCCTCTCCCACCGCTAGAGATCCCAAATATGGTTGCAATGATATCCACCACTTTCGATGGCTATATCAACCCATGGATCCTCCCGACACCTTTAGACATTGATTCCTATGGAGATCAGATGCCACTCTCACCAGCTCAGTTGGCCTACCAAGCCATCCAAATTACATCTGAACCCTCCACTACTATGGTTTAGACCAAAGGTACAAACCTCCCACCCATCACAGTTCTCTCTAAGGATATCCTTAATGAAGTCTTGCCTACAGATGAAGCTATTCAAGAGATCATGTCTCTAGAAGAATGACCTTGGGGAGAGTTTCACCATCACACTTCGATGATCAACTCAGACGTGATAAATACTAAAATCCCATCCTTTGACCCACCTAAGATGGTTCCCTCCGCTTACATGACTGTTCAAACTATCGATTCAGAAGGGAACATGGGTAATCTTTCTAAGACAATGCTCATTGATATCTTGATCAAAACGGGTATCGTGGAAAATATTCAGATTGGAGCAGATTGCAATCCTGAGGAAATTGCACGCTTCACATCCCTTTTAAAGGAATTCCATGATGTGTTTGCTTGGTCTTATGATGAAACGCCCGGCATGGATCCATCTATAGTTGAGCACGAAATCAAGATTTATGACAATGCCAAACCAATTCGGCAACGAATCAGACCTGTCCACCCGCACAAAGCGGCCGCCATCAAAATTGAGGTAGAAAAAATTTTAAACGCTGGTTTCATCTATCCCGTTCCTTTGACGGAATGGGTTTCCAATCCGGTTCCAGTCGATAAAAAACAAGGCACCATCCGAGTTTGTGTTGACTATCGTGATTTGAATGCCACTTGTCCCAAAGACAATTATCCTATGCCGTTCATAGATCAGATTCTCGATGATTGTGCCAGATGCGAGTCTTTTTCCTTCATGGATGGATTCTCGAGCTATAACCAGATTGCGATCAAAAAATAAGACCAACATAAAACTACCTTCATCTATCTTTGGGGCACATTTGCGTATCGTAAACTCCCATTCGGTCTGAAGAATGCTGGAGCAACTTTTTAGCAGGCAATGGACTACGCTTTCCACGACATTTGACATATTGTACAGGCTTACTTGGATGACATTTCGGCCCATTCCAAGAAACAACCTGATCACCTTGCTCATCTGAAAGAAATTTTTGCTAGGTTTACATTCTACAATATACGTCTGAATCCTCATAAGTGCATATTTATGGTCGAGTCTGGGCGTCTGTTAGGTTTCATTGTCTCTAAGCATGGGATTAGGGTTGATCCCAATAAGGTTAAAGCAATTGTTGAATTTTCGGCACCAAAATCCATCCTCCAACTCCAATGTTTGCAAGGGAAGGAAAACTTTTTACGTCGATTCATTTTTAACTATGCTGAGATGATGAAAGGATTTATGCGATTAGTGACGAAAGGAACACTATACTTGTGGGATGACCAAGCTCAACGTTCATTCGATGCTTTAAAACATGCACTTGTTTCATCCCCACTCCTTAGTACCCCCGACTACTCACGTGACTTTCTCCTCTACCTGGCAGCCTCACCATCCTCACTTGGAATGGTTCTGGTTCAAGTTCACAGTGACGACAGTGAACATGTGATATACTATTTGTCAAAAGGTCTAATCAGACCTGAACTATGTTATTCACATGTGGAGAAACTTTCTCTAGTGGTAGTTTTTTCCATCACCCGACTCTGACACTATATATTGCTGCGACAGACTACGGTTATTGCTTTGGAGAACCCCATGCGACACATCCTGTCTCAACAAATTATTGGAGGAAAATATTCCAAATGGATCATAATCCTCCAACAATTTGATTTGTTCTTCACAGTTGCCAAAGCAAAGAAATCTCTCATCTTCGCTGAATTATTATCGGACCTTCCCAGAATCGACCCAGGAGAAGTAGCTCATGATCCATTTCCTGATGAATATGTATACTTAGTCGATTCTTCGGACCCATGGTATGGAGACATTTTGGTCTACCTACAAACCCAATGCTTCTGCCCAACTCTCACGTTCGACGACCGTCTTTGTATTCACCACCAGGAAAAGCACTACCTTGTGCTAAATGATACATTATATCGCCATGGTATCGATACTATTCTTCGGCGTTGTCTCACTTTCAATGAAGCAGAACACGTTTTGAATGACTGCCACACAGGAGCATGCGGTGGTCATCTTTCGGGTATAGCTACTACCCAAAAAATCCTGCGTGTAGGTTACTATTGGCCCGCTTTGTTTAAAGACTACATTGCAATGGTCCAGAAGTGCCATCCATGTCAAATTTTCACAAAGAAAATGCGTGCTCATCCTGCCCCCATTCATCCAGTTATCTCCATTGGTCCTTTCACTAAATGGGGAATTGAATTTGTCACCTGCAATCCCACTTCGGAAAATGGACACAACTACATCATGGTCGTGGTCGACTATTTTACGAAATGGGCGGAAGCCATTCCCACTTTTAAGGATGATGGTGAAACTGTCGCTCTCTTCATGTTCAATCAAGTAATCTGTCAGTTCCGCATACCCCTATCTATTGTCACAGATCATGGATCCCACTTTCATAATCATATGATGACTGAATTAACATCCATGCTAGGTTTTCGTCAAGATCAATCTTCATCTTATTATCCTCAAGCTAATGGTCAAGTCAAAGCCGTAAATGGCGTCCTCAAAACCATGATTCATCAATTGGTCAGAAACCATAAAACCAGATGGCATTAGAATTTGTATTCCGTGTTATGGGCATACCGAACGTCAGTCAAAACTGCCACATGCTTCATGCCATTTCAACTTGCATTCGGCCTGGAGGAAGTACTTCCAATCAAGTGTGAAATTCCATCACTCAAACTCACTGTGGAACTCCTGCCTGGCACCACCGCCACAAAAGATCACTTACTCTCGCTCGATCATTTGGACGAAACTCGTTGAGATGCTACACTAGCACTCAAAGCTCACCAGCGCCTAGTCAAAGCTCAATACAAATCTTTCAAGCCTCATTCTTTCCAAGAGGGTGATCTTGTTCTACTCTATGATCAGAAACATGACCTCTTGGGGGAAGGAACACTCCAACCATTATGGCTTGGTCCTTACATCATCACTAAAGTCCTCTCAAAAGGGGCTTATGAACTTCAGGACTGTAATGGAATTCCGCTCGTGGAGCCCCGCAACGGACTCTATCTAAAGAAGTATTTTGCCTAGCTTCACACTAGGCGTATGCTTTGTAATTTTATGTATATAATTTTTTCCTATTGTTTTTATGTCTCTGGATATTTTTTGGTTTTTGAGGTGTTTTTCTCATCTACAATATTTTTCTTTCACACAAATTCCGTCATCCTCCTTATCATACGTCGGATATGAGGAAAGTGCTAGTCGTCACACTAGACACATTGCTGTAGCTGCTTGGGTTCTCTACACTCCTGAGTCGAAACTTCTTGGTTCTGGGGGAATTTTCCTAGGTAGTGCCACCAATAACGTTGCCGAGTACATGTCAGTGATTCAAGTCCTCATGGAGGCGGCATCTCGTGACATCTCCAATTTAGTGGTCAGGTTAGATTCCCAACTCGTCATTATGCAGTTAAACAATCATTACCGTGTCCGTCATCCAGTCTTGTTACGTTATTTTTTAAGGGTGCGACTTTTAGAACATCAATTTCAAACAATCACATTTGAGCACATTCCTAGAGAATTTAATGCATTAGCCGATTCTTTGGAAAACTATGTGTTAGATTGGCATTTGTCACATTTTTTATAAAATATTTACACATGAGTATATATATTTTTATCCCATTGAAAATACATCAAATTAAAAAACACAAAATCAACAAAAAGTATGTATATATATATGTCGTGTCCAATACAATAGTTACATCAAAAAATCTTCCAAAACTTGGGTGTTTTACAAAAATTTGGCTATACTAAGCCACGCTCTGACACTTATACATCCGCTCCACCATCTAGGCCTAATTCTCATGATAACATACAACTTCTTTGGCTATCCTCCTCAGAAGCACCAGGTATCTCTTTGGCACACCTACGATATGCCGCTGTAAACGAACTGGAAAATCCAACATAGGAAGGGGTGGTATTCCCATACTCAAACCCTCCAAGTTTCTGGAGAGTTCATGTAAGACTTGTGAATCATCATCCTCGGTGGCTTCTGCATCCTCAGCTGGTGCACCAGCCCCAGGTAGCTGCAGTCCTCGCCATGCATAGCGAGGGGCCCCAACTGGGTGTACTGGTGCCACATCTGTGTCAAGCAAACAAGCTTCATGTCAAAACATAATTTTCACCCTATTTCAACAAAAAAATTGCATAAACATTCAAAATACAAAAACAAAGTACTTCCTAGAGTACACTGATCATTTCTTTCTTACCATCGAGTCCCCACTGGGTGCCAGGGGGAAAAACTAACTCCGGATCGCCTGTGAAGTTCATCCCTGCATTGGGATAATCCTCAATCATAATAATCTAGGATTTCAGCCAATCAAAAAACCCATCATCAAAACAGTGATGGATAGGACCCTCTCCAATATGTGGAAGCAAAGCTACCCATCAAGCCTATCTCAGCTCGCATGGGCCCAAGGGAACTGTAATGATCCTAGGTCTCATCAATGGTACCCGCTCTAGTAGGAAAGAAACGATCAATGTTCCATACCCAAAATCTCTCTGGGTACAGGTCTTGCATGCTGTGAGCTCTGCTCGGACCCGATGGACAACTCCATCACACTAGTCAAAAACCTGAGGCTACATACAATCCAAGGCTAGTAGCATCTGGGCCTTGGTGACCACATGCTGACTCTTGGCACCTGCCAAGCGAACAATCATCCATAATATAGACCTGAGTGGTCTCAAAGCCACCCATACAATAGGCACTCGATTGCTCACTTCCTCTGTGTTGCGTATACAATGAGTCAAAATGAGATCAGCAGTGGAGCGCGGATTCTCTCTGGACCCCGTCAAGTTAGGCCTCAGTCCACGACATGATAGGCCATCTCAATTAAGAGTTCATTGCCCCAATCCGAAAGACATGGTGCTGCTCGTCCCATTGCTGAATCAGCCACCTCAGGAGGTCCTCTTAACCCCTCATGAGTTCTAAACGTGTATATTTTAGCAAACCGCATCTGTGGAGAGCCATTAAGCTTGTGGCATCAGTAATCATGTCTCTTTCTTCCTGTTCATGTTCTCGCTCTCGCCAGATACTCATGGTTAATAGCTGAATACCTGCAAATACAACATTTTCAACCAATTAGAGATTTCCTGGAACACTTCAAAATGCTTATTAATGAGTTCCTAAAAAATGTGTTGCGCCTAACGCTAGCCATAGAACAAAACAGAGCACGCTAACGCGCACTTCCTTCATGGGAAGTGCGCTTAATGTGGGTCCAGCACTGCTAGCCTGCGTTAGCCACTAATATTTTTTAGGGCCCGCCAAATTTCTCATTTTGAGCCAGCAAAACTTCACAAAAACACAATAAAAGGATAGCAAGAGGTTCTAGCTCTTACCTGGATCTCGCGACAAGAAGAACCGTTTCCTAGATTGATCGCAATCGACAGCTAAAGTTTTCACCCTTTTTCACCTGAGAGCTCCTTCACAACATTCAAAACAGTGAAAATGAAAGTCTTCTGACCTTCTTATAGCCATTTTTGGGGCATGAATCTCTTAGCTAGTTCGCAAAAAGTCATGGATTCTCACTGCATATGTGTCACAACTATTGAGATTAGTTATTGATGTTCTGATGACTGATCAAGATTTATATGCAAACATACACATGTTTTGACCCTTTTACCGAGCATTATTTTTACGATATTTTTCTTGCTCGTTAATACGAAAAACCTCAAGTTCTCTTCTTCGGACTCGTTAAAATTATACGAAGTCGATTCCGAGCATTCTTTTTATGGTATTTTTCTTGCTCGTTAATCCGAAAAACATGGAGTTCTCTTCTTCAGACTCGTTAAAACTGATATGAAGAAGCACTGAGCTTTCTTTTTAGGGACCTTTTTCTAGCTCATAAAACTAAAAAAACCCCGAGTTTCCTTTGTCAGGCTTGCTAAACTACATGACAGAGAGTAAGGAGCCATTCTTTTCCTCTTTTTTCAAAGCTCTTTAAACCGAAAAAGTAACCGAGTTTTCTTCGTGTGACTCGTTAAAATTTCACGGAGAGCACCGAGTTTTTCTTTGTTGGACTCATTAAAATTTCACAATGAGTACTATGTTTACTTCATCTCCTTGTACTCATAACAAAATGAGGTAGACATCCATCGAAAATAGATTTCTCACTTTTCCGGCTTTGATGGACTAACTCACGGAAAATGAACTGTTTCGGGCTTACTATTCTCCCTTTGTCGTGCCCGGTTATCAAGACATGACAAAGGTACCCCAATGGAGTTGTATTTTACGACATTTTTCAGATTCTCTAAACATGAAAAATTCACCGAGTTTACTTGTCTAGACTCGTTAAACCTAATCAGACGGGGCATGGAGTTTCCTTTTATGATATTTTTCAGACTCTCTAAATATTAAAAATTCACCGAGTTTACTCTTCTAGACTCGTTAAACCTAATCAGACGGGGAAAAATTTGGACAAAATGGATACTACCTCTGTTATATTTCAAAAATTTTGATTTGGCAGAAAAAATCTTGAACATGGCACTTCCCAGAAAACTCTTTCCCAGTTAGCTGAACCCTACCATCTATGAGTATTAGCCTTCATCTCCCAGTATCCCTACACTGGTAAAATCCTAACACACTCTTTGTTGTTGATTAAGCCTCAGCTACCTAGTACCCTGTTACAGTGCCTTCTATTGTTCAAGAAAATCTCGCTATCTAGTGCTCCTCTTATCAACCAAACTGCTCATTATGCCAGAAATGATTTGTCGTCAGACATCCCCATTTTCTCTTCATTATCTCCATCACAAAAAAAATCATTTGGTTTCAGTTACGTGTTGACTAATGTAGGATGCCTCACTGCCTACCTTTCAACATATCTCTTCCTATCGACTTCAACATCTTATCTAGGAAGTTGATCCAGAAACCCATCAGTACCCGGATACTTGCAGAAATCAGTGGCAGGTAGTCTTGTGTTTTATTAGGAGTATTCATCATTGGCTCCTGTTCGAATGATTCTACGAGTGTTTGAATTCAACTATTTATTATTCACACTCGCTAGATTGTACTGTGCATCTTAGGGACCATCATCATTATTGGTGGCCACCTTCGCATCTGTTAACAGCTTTCATTATCGACTGGTAATTATATGATTTCTCACATGTTTGACAACAGCTCCTTCATTCACATGTTGAGAAATATGCAGTTTAAGTGAAGCGGCGGTCAAGACCTTGGGGCAAAGGTTGCATCATTAAAGCTATGTTCCCTTCCCCAAGTTGCGATATTTTTTATGGAGACAGCTTCTTCAGCCTGATCCTGTTATGACAGACATTTCCACATTGTGCTTATTGGTGGACAGATTCTTCATATCTCTGTTCTAGAAAAATCATGTTGATTAAGCTACTGAGCATGGGAGCACTCGACTCAAGGCAGATACTATATTTTCTGATGTTGTTGTTTCAGGTTTTCCTCAGTCTTTCAATCTCTTTATCTCTACTGCACACATTATAAATTATTTCGGCCATCGTCTTTGTCTCTGAGCTCACACTTTAGGGGGCATCTGTTATAGGTCAAAAAACCTCCTCATCAGCTCAGAGGAGAAGATAAATATGGAAGGAATAAAAAGACCTAAACTAAACCTACTTCTGCCAAGGTAACGCACCCCTATAACAACATAAGAGCATTATAACGCACCTGATGAATGAATGGGCCGCGTTAATGGCTAGGGCAATGCTCTGTTTAACCTAGAGGGCAGCGTTACCCATGTTTTGAGTTTGAAATGGGAAAAACCCGCGGAGAATGATTTGAAATCCCATCTTTTTCTCATAAGAGAGTCAGTACAAAAAGGAAACTGAAAAGCAGTAGTCTCTTATTGGGCCTTGCCAAAAACAATTAAACTCTCAAATAAGTCAAAAGCATGGGAGGTTGAGGAAACATATTGGTCCTTTCTATTTAGAACTGGTGGAAGGAGAAGGGCAATGATTTTTGTTTCCATCTCCTATAAAATGGAGCTGGAGGCTCTTGGTTCAAGGTCGAAGGATTGTGAAATTTTTGAATACTTGTGAAGTAGAGCATTATTGTTGTAGTGTGAAGGTCAAAATTCAAAGAGGTTCATTGAGAACATTTTGATCAATACATCACCACATTGAAAGATAGAGAGATTAGAAGGCTGAGGAGGGATTGGTGCAACTGACGGTTGTAATCCTCCTTTTTACAAATTAATAGAACTGTATCTGTGTTGTCTATTCTATGCGTTGATATTGTCATTGTTATTAAATTACTTATATATCATGAGATGAATGGATTAGATGTGATTTTTTTAAATGTTTACCATATATTGAATTAATTTATAGGACATGTATGTTGTGGTAGAGATTACACAGGTGCTTTGATTGATTGCAGGGTCGAGATTTGGAGCGGGTGAAGAAGGATCCCTGCTTCACTGCTTAGCGCTCTCTAAAGACTTCAAGATCATCAAGGAGGTAATCTTCCATCTTATTCCATCAAGTTGTTTAAGTTAATATGAACATTTATATGCCTTCTTTGTGAACTATACAGCTAATCTTATTGTCTGCCTCGAGCACTAGAAAGCCCTGAGAGGGATATTATAAAACCAACAACCCAAGAATTTTGCCCTATAGCAATAAGATAAACAAATCCATGAGGAAATAGTCACTCAAACAAGGTGTTGCAAACCTCAAGGGAAATGTACATGAGAATATGAAGAATTTTTCTACATGAGTAAAGCCCTAGGCTATGAATGCGCAGTCCTTGAAGGATAATTGCTGCAAAGTGTCAATAATACATAGATATGATAATATGAGCTCAAATAAAGTGGGGGAGAATGATATCAACCCCTGAAAATACAATACATCAATCCTTAGAAGGATTGGCTACAATACATGTACAAAAGAGGAAAATACAATAATGTTGGAGTTGCTGGGCAACAACAACTCAAAAACTAGAAATAGATGCAGAAGGTTGAAATGGATGCAACAAATGAAGAATCCTCCTCCAATGGAAATCTGAAGTGAAAGGTTGATCCCTTCACCTAAGATCTCTCCCTCCAACTATCTGCTAATCCCTCACAACAAGTGCTCTCCAAGAATAACGTTGTCTAAGGGAGGGACTGCGCTCCATATGATGGAAAGTGGTTGGCTTGGTGCCAAATATGGTGGAATAATATCATAAAACTCCTTTTCTGATCTCCCAAAGAGATGGAAGATCCCTCCTCTGAAAAACTAGCCAAGGATGGTGTTGTAGAAAACCTCCCCAGCAACACCCAGCAACATTGCACAACCTCAAGCTGAAAATGCGTTGATGATGAAGGATAATGCTTGACCTCAATGTTTGAATATGGGGAATAGAATGCAATTCTCCAAGAGCTACTCAAGAAGGAGAGTAAATCCTAAACAGGAATTCCCTTGGCAATTCTTGTTAACAGCAAGATGTTGATGCAAGTCCACCGGACCAAAGATGAATAATACTCAAGATAATTTGCAATGGCTACCTTGCCCTCCTTTTAAACAATTTAGGTCCCTCTCAATGGACCCCACTCATTAGGTTTTCCTTCCTTTAGAATCTTCCCTCCTTATCCCACTGCACTGGCCCACAATGTGCTCTCCACCTCATGCTACTGCGCAGTTTGACTTGGTCAAACTTGACCTAGCCTTCTTGCAAAAGCTCCCTTTCACACATGGAGGTGTGAAATAAAGCTCCAAAAGTGATCCCCCTTCATGCTAAGAGGATTTTTATTCCCTGTAGATAAAATTAATGGGTATCCTACCCATTTTATTCATCTCCTAAGTGCAAATGTCAAAAATTAATATTCCACAAAATTTTGGAATATTACATTGTCAAACACTCTGCATACAAAATATGAGATTCAGAAATTTACTGAATCACCACTACAACACTGAAGCATAAGAGTGTAGAGGGATGAAATATTTCTGATATAATTTAGATCCCTCAAGGGCTTCCTCCCATGAAAGGATGAAACTATCAATCATAAGAAAACACTACAACGGAGCCACTAGACCATGTACTGATGCTGCCTCCAAAAATAACGCATTCCCTAGCTAGAACAGTGTTGGGAATGTTGGGAAATGTGTGGTCTACTACCACATATCTGAAATAGGCTCTAGACCTCTCCAAATAGGTCTCTCAAATGAAGGAAACCTTTCTCCAAAGAAAAACTAGCTCAGAAAGAGGGATTCCAATCCCTTCCACTACTGCACCCTACAAAACTGCACAATCAACTACAAAAACTACGCTGATGAAGTAGGCTGAAGCTTGGCCTGAAAACCTAATGTGGAATAATGAATGCAAACTCTTCCAAAGAGGCTCCTCAAGGAAAGAGGTGGGATTCCCACTCGGGAACACCCAGTGCTAAACAACACTTCTACTCTGCTAAACAATAAGAGGAATCAAAAGTCTAAGAAGACAAGAATAATAATCTAGAACAAACACTGTTACCGATGAAATATGCAACCTGACCTCAAAACAGGAACTCCAGCCCAAAAAGTCTCAAAAAACATGAAAAAACACCCCAAAAACAAAAAGTATGTCTTCCAGAATGCACTTGGTTTTTTTTTAAGGTCAAATTTCAACATTTTATAAAATTATGCTAAAAAAAAATTGTTTGTTGAAAAAAGGATTGAAAAAACACCCTCAAAACAAAACCAGTTGATGCTGGAATAACAAAAAAAAAATTGTGTCATAATTTTGACACTTGTAACAATGGAATTAAAGACAACATATCAGGACATTTTTTGAAATCGTAAATTTCTAACATTTTTGATAGATAATGTTAAAGATAAACAAATACATGTCTGAAGGGCTTATCATTTCGATCAATTTTCATCCATGTTGTTAAACATAAAATATCTTGACTTTAAACAACCCCAAAATTGTAATTATTATCAACCATAACATTAAAGATAAAATTTGGTAGGGCATAAAAACTTTAATGACAAGTTGTAAAGTTAAAGTTTTTCAATCTTAAGTTTTCAACATACTTGAACAATGAAATTATGGAGAAATTATAAGACTTAAACAATTTAAAAAAATGGACAAGTAAATGAAAAAATTATCATTGAACAGAAACAAGTAAGAGTAATTTTAATTTTAAAGGATAAAAACTTATCTTTTTTCAAATCTTAGCATAAGACAAATTTAAATCTATTTTCAACCAAAACCTAAAAATCAAGCATAAAAAAAAAGTGTTCCCTTTCAATGATGCATATAATTATTAAAAATTTTAAAAGCATCTTATACCAAATGGTAACAATACATAATATCATGGTAATATCACTGCATAATCTAAAAATTCAACATTAGTTTATATTTTCTATTTTACTTATAATTAAAATATCAACATTGGTACATTGAATATAACATAAATTATTTTTGTAATTCATTGTTGAATTGTCGACATTCTAAAGAGATGAATTCTTCATAATTAAAACATACAATCCAACAAACATAGAAATGTCTCATAAATTCATGAAAAATGAGATGGAAGTCAAAAAAATTATTTCAAGTTACCATGAAAACATCAATTACATAAAAGAGTCTTAGATAGTTATTCAAAATCAACCATAGGTTCTGGCACACCATCATAACCTACATCTTCAGATGAATGGCTCGATGCAGATGAAGATGATCCATATTCTTCTCTTTCATCAACTAGTGCTCCATCTGAGTCAACATGCATGCCCACCATTTTAGAGTTCAAAAGTCTTGTAGATCTACGTCTACATTCTGCAGAGTCCCATTTCAACAGTAATTGTTCTGGTAGCAATTTCTTCAAAATATTTATGGTCTGCAACCAAAGAGTTCCTCTCTTTGTCAAATTGAATTCATACACAAGTATGTCAACATCCTCCAATTTTAAGACATCTATGTGGTGATGATTTATATTTGTGCCCTTTATTTTTCTCCTTTTTCCAATTATTTTTTCCACTACCATCTCTGGCTTGTACACACCATTGAAAGGGTGGGTACTTGTGGCATACCAATGTACATCAACAGTTGTAATCTCTTCATTTTCATTAATGACCTTTATAACCTTGGCAATCTAGAATGGATAGCCAAGTGGATCTTCATCTGCTAACACTGCTATCATGCAACCCTCCTTAAGATCCTGCTCAGAACCCCTGTAAAGGTCTTCCATGGCTTCACGTTGTGCACGTGATATTCTAGAACCAATATAGATTTCTCTTTCCTCTACCTGTGGGGAATTAATAATAGCTTGAGGCTGTTGTTGTTCAACATTGTGTGTTTACTGATGTTCATGTTCATTTGACATATTTTGTGGCAAAAAAAAAGGAGTCTTCAAAAGCGTATCCTCATTTATTGATCTTGAAATCATATCACTTTGATTACTGAAAAAAGGCTCCCACCAAACTGAATCAGCAACATCGAAGTACTCATATGTATCTCTAATACATCTTTTAATTTCCTCTAGACATTCAAAATAATTTATGTCTCTCTTCTGCTTTCGTGCATTATGGAGTTCAACAACTGACTGTGATAAAAATATCTTTGATGAAAATATTGGATGCTCTGGAATGAACTTCAAAAATGCTAAACCTGATGATGTTCACCATTCTTCAACAGTTGAATATTTCTTGCCCCATATAAGTGCTATCCCATCAATTTTTTTGATACAAAATTGATGCTGGAAGCTAATGTCATTAAGTTGTTCAATGCATTTCTCCTTACCATGCGATCCAAAAATAAACCTTTGCATGTCAATAGTTTCTTCCAACACATGAAAAACAGGCTCTGGAATGTACGATTTCTTAATACATTCAATTAATGATGGTAGGCTCCCAACACCTTTCCTCATCAATGTTACTGAAAAACGACTGAACATTTGATCAATATGATCATGAGTATGCCCAACAAGAAGGAAACCAACCTTTATCTTTTTAAAAATCCCTAATTCAACGAGCATGTTTAGATACCCAAAAAGAACTTGATTTTTGTTCTCAGGACTTGTGTTGTCTAATTGTAAATAAAAAACTTCAGGAAGAATCCCAGACCAATGATTAACCATATCATGGATTATAGTTATGGTCAGATTTGCATCATTGTGAATATTTGGAGTTGTGAAGAAAAATCTTGGAAACATCTTCTCATTAAATACCATACAACCAACCAACTGAAACTGAATGAAATTTTCCTCCTGTAATTTTTTTGGCGTGTGGAAAAAATGTGGAAGAAGTGTTTTCTTTTGGTCCATACCATCAATTATCAATCCCAGATATTTATTTGGATGATCATAACACTTCTTTCGATGTTTATACAACTTTTGTCTTTCACTTGTTTGCTGATTGCGATGGTCTTGAATTTTTTTGACAACGGAATTTGTACATAAAATAAAAGAAACATATGAATAAATATATTTTCACAGTTGATAAGTATCAAATTTTAAAAAACAATGTTTTGAACACATACCTCTTTCAGCCCCTTGACATTTATCTCTTTTTTCTTTAAGAGAAGCACATGTGCTGCAAATCCCCATCCTTGTCTTCTTAGGAATATGAACATTGTTGAATTCAATTTTCCATATCCTTGTAAAATAAGAATATGTAATAAAATTACTAATTCCTTCAACAACTTCTGCATAATCTTTGTATAACATGAATATTTCTTGTCTTTAGAAATTATCTGGAATATGCATTGTGTCTTTATTTGGCATACACTCTCCATGATTTGAAAAGAAATCTTTCATCCATGTCTTAGCAGTATTTTCAAACAGCCCCACCTCCCGTTTATAACGTGCTTCTGAATAATATGTGGGATCCCTTTCCAATCTATCCTGGATTCTTGACAAACGAAAATTACCAATTGAATGCATTTTGAATGCCTTTCTGCAAAGCAATATATTCCCAGTATGATAATCATAACCTGCTAGTGTATATTGCATGCAACCCACTAGATATGAATTTTGCATGCTTTTATTCATTGAAATATATGTTTTCCTTTTCTCCAAAACAAAGTTGAAATCCATATTTTTCAAGCAATCCCTTCGACAACATTCACTTTAAATCAAATGAACAACAAAACTTCTTTTTGTAAGATATTTTGTCCTCGCCCTTGTATAGCTTGAATGCTTTAGATTGATATGAAAAGTTCTACTCCTACTCCTAGTTGCAATATTTTCTTGAAACGGCTTCATCATTCTATCATCCTTTGTAAAAGTAGTTTCATCACCATTAGGAGGAATATTATCCCCACTATCATCATCCTCAACATAGTTAAGAAATTCATCAACATCATTGACTGAAATTTTTTCTTTACCATCATCAGTTGAAGAAAACATTTCACAAGAATCATCGGCACTTTTGTAACCCCCACTCAAAAAAAATTCTTCACCATCTTGACCCATGCTTTCAAATTATTCCCTGGGAGGATTCAATTCTTCATCACCATGAGTGTCTTTGAAATGGTCACTCGGAGAAAATGGAATATTCAGATCTGTGCCTCTAAAATTATCATTTTCAAGAAACTCTTCATCGTCCTCTTCCTCAGTGGTGCTCTCATAATCCTTGGGATTAGGCATAAGTGGAAGCTTTGAATTTGTATTCACTAGAATTTCTTCATCCTGCCCCTCCCCTTCCTCACTGAAGCTCTCATAGTCCTTAGGATTAGGAATAAGTTAATGCCTTGAATCTATATTTATTGGAAACTCTTCATCCCCCCCTTCATCAATGTTTAAATTATAATCATTATGATTAGGATGAAGTGAAAATTTTAGCTTTGGAAATTCATCCCCATCTTCATCAGTGGTGCTGGAATAATCCTTAGGATTAGGACGAAGTGGATATTTTGACGCTGCAAATTCTTCATTCCCCTCTTCCTCAGTGGTGCTGACATAATCCTTAGGATTAGGACGAAGTGCATATTTTGACTCTGCAAATTCTTCATTCCCCTCTTCATCTGTGGTGCTGACATAATCCTTAGGATTAAGACGAAGTGGAAATTTTGACTCTGGAGTTTTTTCATCCCCCTCTTCATCAGTGGTGCTTACATAATCCTTAGGACTAGGACGGAGTGGATATTTTGACGCTATAAAATTTTCATTTCCCTCTTCATCAGTGGTGCTGGCATAATCCTTAGAATTGGGACGAAGTGGATGTTTTGACTCTGAAACATTATCATTCCCCTCTTCATTAGTGGTGCTCACATAATCCTTACGATTAGGACAAATTTGATATTTTGACTCTGGAAATTTTACATCCCCCTTTTCATCAGTGGTGTTGACATACTCCTCAGGATTAGGACAGAGTGGATATTTTGACTCTACAGATTCTTCATTCCCCTCTTCAATTGTTGTTCTCGCATAATCCTTATGATTAAGCTGAAGTGGATATTCTTCATCTCCCTCTTCATCAATGGTGTCCTCATTATCCTTGGGATTAGGATGAAGTGAAACTTTTGACTCTGGAAATTCTTCATCATGCCCTTCATCACTGTTGCTTTCATAATCCTTAGGATTAAGAGTAAGTGGTATAACTGGCGCTCGATTTATAGAAATTTCATTTTGCGGCACCTCATCAATTTTGTTCTCATCATCTTTAGGATAACGACCAAGTCGATTTTTTGATTCTCTATTCATGGTGAACAAACTCCCGTTATATCCATCACTCTGAATAAAGTTGTTGCGTGACGAAGATGTTGATGTTGTACAAAGAAAAACTTCACTATCAGAAGAAACCATGGCTTTCAACAAGAATAGATTGAATGATACAAATTCCTCTCCCACTTACAATATATAGCTTAAATACTGAAAATTTCCCTCTAAAAAAATTCGCGAAAAAATTTCCCTCCAAAATGTCCCCCCAAAAAATTTCGCGAAAAAATTTCCCCCCAAAATTTTCATTTCAAATATTTGGTACAAATATTAGTCAAAAAATGTATTTAACTTTTTTTTAATAAACTGTTTGTGTTGAAATATTTTACCGATATTTATATTCAAAATATCCACAAAATATTTTTATCATGGATGCCTTCCAAACTAAAATAATGTTTTTATTTCAATTATTTAACATTGACTAGAGGTAAGTATTAACTATAATATTACTATAATACCTACATGCAAATATTAACTATTTTAACTATAATGACTACATGTAAATATTTTAAATTTTAAATTTTAAACTTACGTTATATTCATCTAAAATATATTTCAAAATTTATTAATAAACTGTTGGTCTTCAAATATTTCATCATACTTTCTATTCAAAATATCCACAAAATATTCCTTTCATGAACCACAATGGCTAGTTCGAAACGCGTCGACCTAATCTATTTTAATGTGATTTTCACCGAAAGATTTTAGTCACAATTTATGGATCACAGAAGCAAAATTCCTAATAAAATAATTTTCTTATTTGAATGGTTTAAGATTGACTACATGTAAATATTAACTATTTAAACTATAATATTAACTATAATTAACTACATGTAAATATTTTAGATTTTAAAATTTAATCCCATGGTTTTAAACATTGATTACATGTAAATATTAACTATGATAACTAAATGAAAATATTAACTATTTTATCTATAATATTAACTATAATTAACTACATGTAAGTATTTCATATTTTAATTTTTAATCTGAGATTATATTTGAATTATTCAACATTCAGTACATGTAAATATTAAATAAAATATTAATTATGATAACTACATGCAAATAATAAATATTTTAACTATAGTATGAACTATAATAAACTAAATGTAAATATTTTAAATTTGAAATTTTAATCCCACATTCGTTAAAGAGTAAACCAATCAGACAATATTCGCTATTTAAAAGGAATGATTGTTTCTATTCATCACATCACATCAAGTTTTCTGGTATTTGTTAGAGCAAATTTCTGGAGGTGTTGCGTTGGCATTGGTAACTTCATGGAGGCATTGCATTGGCATTGGAGGCGTTGTGTCGCTATTGGTAATTTTGTGGAGGTGTTGCATTGGCATTGGTAACTTCGTGAAGGCATTGCATTGACATTGGAAGCATTGTGTTGCTATTCGTAATTTTGTGGAGGCGTTGTGTTGGCATTGGTGACAACAGATTTTTGCATTTCAAAGGTTAGTTTTCCTTCTATTCTGTCAATTTAAAGACGATTTTGGGGAAAATCTGTTTTTCTATAGTTTTTTGTGTCCAAAAACTATTTTTTTAAGGTTTTTAGGTTCAAAAACCTTAATTTTTTAATATTTTTTTAGTGAAGAAAATGCAAAAAAAACTAATTTTTTTAGGGTTTTAAGGACAAAAATTTAGATTTTTTTTTTCTTTTTTAAGACTTATAGGTTCATCTAGACAGAAAAATCCATAAAACGACCATGCACATAAAAAAAAGTAATATTATAACATTTTTTATTTGTTTTTTTTTATTATCATAAATATATCAGTGATTTCATTATTTAAATTTTTTTTTTAAATATTTGAGAATTTTTTTGATTTTATATTCTATTTTATTTTATTTTTTTAATTTTAAATCTTAGTTTTATTCTTTTTAATTTTAAATCTTTAATTTTTTTTTTCTTTATTGTTTTGTTATATATGTATTGTGATATAGTTTTTTTGTTTAATTTATTATATTGTTATATTAAAACAAATGCTTTTTTTTTTTATTATATAATGTTTAGAAACAAGACATAATTGTTTTTTAATAAATTGTTTTTTTTTTTTTTGGTTATATTTTGATATTTTTAACATTTTTTTTATTATTAAATAATATTTTGATAATTATATTATTAAAAAAAAAAAAAAAAAAAAACGATGCGTCGTTTCACTGTGCCCGCGGGCATTAGGGGCCGGCCGGGCGGCGCCCGCGAGCACAGTGAAACGACCATCGTTTGTTTTTTAATTTTTTAATTTTTTAAAATTTTGTTTTTTAATTTGTTTTAATAAAACATTTTTTAATTTTGATTTTTTTTAATTTTAATTTTTAATTTTTTTAATTTTTTTTTAATAATTAGTTTTAATAAAACAATTAAAAATTAATAAAAACATTGTTATATATAAAAATAATAAAAAAATTGTTATATAATATAATAAAAACATTGTTAAAAATCTCAAAATATAACAATATATTTAAAAAAAAAAAAAAAACAACAACAACAACAATTATGTTTTGTTTTTAAACATTATATACTTTAAAATAAAAAACAATACAATATAATAAATTAAAAAAAAAAACATTTGTTTTAATATAACAATATAATAAATTAATAAAAAAAAAACTATATAACAATACAATTAAAAAAATATAAAAATATATAATATTATAACATTTGTTTTTAACATTTAAATATTTAAATTTCTTTTTTAATTTTTTTTTTTTAAATTTAAGTATTAAAACAACATTATAAAAAATTTAATTTTTTCTTTTATTTTGTTTAATTGCTTTTATTTTATTTTATTTATTTTTATTTAATTACTATGTAATGTGAAATAGAAATTTGTAATTTTCAAATATATTAAAAGATTATATAAATTTATAAACTTTTATATTAATTTTTTATAATTTTAAGTTTATAATTTTTTATTTAATTGCTATATAAAGTAAAATAAATTTTTATTTTATTTTATTTTGTTTATTTTTATTCAATTGCTATGTAATGTAAAATTAAATTTTAAAATTTTAAAATATATTAAAAGATTATAAGTTTTTTTAATAAAATCATTGCCTTAAAAAAAAAAAAATTTAATTTTAACATTTGTTATAAATAGTTAGTAATTTTTTTGTTTTTTTTTAAATATTAAACAAAAACTGAAGTTTGAAAATAATAGTTTATTTTTTTTAAATTGTTTTATACAATTTAAACACATTTTTAAATTTTTTATAAAATGTATTCAAAACATATTATATAGATATATATACATATGATTTATAATATTTTGTTTTTAAATGAAAATTTTTATAGTTAATTTTACTGCTTTAATTTCAAGCTACTTAGTTTTGATTTTATTCACAATATTTTTCCATTAACTAATATATATATATATATATATATATATATATATATATATATATTATCAGGAAAATGGAATCAAAAAATATTTCTGTGAATGTTTCTGCACCTAGGGCAGCAACTCCCAAATCTACAGCTGCAACTCGACGCACTATGGATACAACTCCCAAATCTAAAGTTGCAGTTGGACGCACTATGGACACTGTTGGACGCAATAAGGACATTGTTGCACACACTAATAAAATTCAAGCAAGTGGGGCACCAGGTTCATTAAAGCTTATTTCTGATTGGAAGAACGCCGAGGAAATAGATAAAACTGATTTCTCATGGTATCTTGAAGACAGTGAAACGGAGGCTGATATACACATCTATCTGATTTGTGGTATGATTGACTTAAATGAGCCATATGATGTGATGGGCAGAGTACAAGACATATGTATGGTCCTGAATACAAACACTATTTATGTTCTTGCAAGGAAGGCTCAGAAATGTGAGAAGGTTAGATATCATCTATCAATCATCAAGTATGACACGGATGAAATATCTTCAAAATTTTCTGAAGAAATATCAAGCAACATTGCAAATAAAATTGTAAGTATGCTTATTTTTATTTCCTCTATGCATTATTGTAAGGATGATTCAATTTTTTATAAATTATTGATCATTGACATGTTTTATTTTGTTTCATAGGATTTTGTTTCGAGTCTTTCAAACATGTTTGAAGGTATTTATATGTTGGTGCCAAATGTTATGGATGTGATCAACACTTTCCACAAATACAAAGGAGAGGAAAGGAGATTGAAGCAAAGAGCAATAGCTCGTGACACTGCAACAGTACAAAGAGGGGATCAACCAAGAGTCACTAAGGTGGGTCAAGATAGTAAACCTAAACGTGTTTCTTTTGAAGGTGTCGAACATGAAACAGAAAATTATGATAGAATTAGTGAGGAGGAGATTAGAACTGTTGTGAAAAAGGAGAAAACGGATCAGACACCAAAAAGAAAAATTGCCAAAGATGTCTCTCTTTTACCTCATGAAGGAGAGCTTGTTTATAAAAAAACTGATATGTTATCCAATAAGACTAGGAAATCAAATATTGGTGAACCTGTAAAGGTCATGAGCAGCAGTGAAGAACAAATTGAAAGCTCTCACGGAAGCAGAGAAATCATAACACCAGGTGCTGAGTTAGAGGATGGCATTATTAAAACACAACAAAATGCTATTCAACAAGAGTTGAGGAAGAATAAATTAATTCTTGGTGGCCAAACATTTGAGCTTAATGTTAACCAATTTTATGGCCCAGATGAAGGACAATCTCAATATCAAATTAGAAATGCCCATCACCTACATGTACATAATCTGAAAACATTGTTCAGGTTCAATCCATATACGCATGTGGTGGATTATGTGGTTCTTGTCGATCCATGTCAGGTTCCCAACAAACAAGCATTTGACAAGACAAAATGTTTTGATTATAAATATTATGTAATTGGAGAGAACCATTCGATAGAGGCTAAGAGACAATTGATTGCAGAATATCCCAATAACTATATTTTTCAAATAGTGAAATGCATCATTTACGCTGGCTTAACCGAAATAGAATCAAAGTTATTAGCATGGGATCACAATGCAGATAATGAGTACAAAATGAAAATTACTTTCATCCAAAGGATCATATTTATTCATAATGAATTCATAGAAAAATGTGGCGGGGATAAGACACAAGTTAGTGTAGCATTTCGAAAGGAATGTTTAATGGAAACATGTTATCAAATTGATGAAAAAAAAGAAAAAGATGGAAAATTGAATACAAATTTCTTTAGAGGCACAGATAACATTTTTCAGTTGGCATTTAGAACTGGAGAGGTATGGGATTTGATTGATGAGATTTTTGATCAGTGGGAGAATATTTCCATAAAAAATCAGAAGGTTAGAAAGAGTAAACCCATAATATGTACCAACAGTAAGGGGTGTCCTGAAATGAAGCAGCTTCCAGAGGATATGACTATCACACCTTGGAGAACAATGCAAGGTTTGAAGGATGATAAATTAGTCAAATCAGTATTAGCCCATGTGAAGTTGGGTGAATTATCAATGGAAGAAATGTGTGCAGAATTTCAAAAGTAAGTTTCTTGAATTATTTCTTATTTTTCTTTCATTATAATTTTCTTTTAAATAAAACATAATGATGTTGGTAGAATTTGTTATACATGTCAATATATTAACACTTTTAACTTGATTTATTTAGTCAGAATTTTTTTTATGAAAATACAAGAACACATGGTTAAAATGTTGAATGAAGACAGTTGGGATGATGTTGTACGCAACTACCCAGAAGCAAGTTCTACATCAACACTAAAAGAGTTTTATATTGCATTCAATAAGGTATGTTGATTTATAAATTCATTTTATTCATATTTAAACTATTTTTATTTTATTACTTATATATATATGTGTGTGTGTGTGTGTGTGTGTGTGTGTCATTAAAGATGTCAAAGAAGGATGGAAATGGAGTACCAGATACTTTCAAAATATTTATTGAAAAAATTAAGATGGATAACATGAGAAGGAAGCATCTTATGAATGTTGAACTTGATCCTACTCTTAATCATTACATTTGGAATGGGCTCAACAGTGTCCAATATCAAATAATACAAGGTGACTGTGAAGACATTGCATCACTAATACCTAAAAGGGAATATGGCCTAGTTATTGCAGATATTCCTCATGGTTTCAATTTCCTAGACATTGAATATGATAGAGAACCATATACTTATCAAGCTTTTAGTAAAGTGGTTATGGGTTTTCAAGAAGTGACAACATCACCACTTTGGCGATTTGTGAAATTTCATTCAGACACACAGTTTCCAATGTTATTAACAAGCTTCAAGGGTAAAGCAAACTCAAGGATGCAACTTACATGGTAAGACTTTGAAATTGTATGTTTGATTTCTCCTAAAAAAATTTATTCATGTAAAATTTAATTGAACTTTTACTATGTTATGTTACAGGAAAAAGTCAAATATTGTTTCTTCCGAAGATCAGCCTATTATAAATTATTGCAAGTTCATCCATGTTGAATGTTGGAAAAAAGACGATAGCTATAAGCATATTATTATGAATCGAGTAGATGGGAAGAGTCATAGTCAAGTATTGGTTTATGATGCAGTTGTAAGAAAACTAACATATGAGGATAAAGATGCAAAAGGAGATATAGTTAACATTTATCAAAAACCACAAGCATTGATTAACTATCTTATAGATCTATGTTCAAATGAAGGAGAATTGGTTTTGGATTTATTCTCAGGTTCAGGTAAGTTTTATTATACAAATTTAAATTTAAATATTGTCTTTTTTACTTTTTATGTCTCTATACTAATTTTATTACTTATTTTTTTCATGCTTGATGATTAGGTACAACACTAGCATGTTGTCTACTAAAAGGAAGAAATTGCATTGCCATTGAGAAAGACCCAATTCAATGCAAATTTATTCAACAAAGAATTAACGCTCTTAAATTCTTTCCAGATGCGAAACAAGAAGTTGGTTTGAGGAAAGGAGATTTTAATGAATCACGTGTGGCAAAAAAAGAAAAGGAACCTCAACCACCATTATATGGAATGATTGGAAAGGGACACTTTGGAAGATTTGCTGATATGAAAGATCCATTAGAAGATGACAATGATCAAAATGAAGAAGAAAATGTTGCGGAAGAAGCCATCAATGTTGTTCTAGATGATGTTGAAGATGTATTTGTTGATATTTTTTATGATGTTTAAGTTATGCTTGCAAGCAAAACTTATCTTTTAGAACTATTAATTAGTTTTACTTGTAATGTTTAGACTTTGATATTTTATGAGAACAACCCTTTTTTTTTGCAAAAAACATGTGATTGCTATTATTTTTTGACATAAAATTCAATAAAAATGTTGTTTTCTTAAGTTTTTTTGTTAAGATTCTCCCAAAAAAATTAGTTTATTTAACATGTTTTTTCCAACAAAAACTCTGTAAAAGTGTATTTTTTGCATTGTATTTATATTGAAAAATTGTATTTTTTTGTCATATGGTTCAAAATATTGGTTTTTTAGCGACAATTTTTTGATGTGCATTGAAAAATTATTTAACAATACATAAACATGTAGAAAATATAAACTTTAGAATATTGACCCTTTTTCCATCTTTTATGTATGTGAAAAAGTGAATATATCATTACAAGTTTTTATTTAAAAAATATATATATTTTTTTTAATTTTTAAAACACAAGTACAAAAATGCACTTAAAAATAAACATCTCACAGAAGAAGAAGACATTAGAAAATCTATAGTGTCAAAATCAATCCTATAAAAAAACGTTGGTGATGATACACCACCACTATTCAAAATCGACATAAAAAACATCATTTAAAAAAAAACAAAATTAATTTAAAAAAAAAAACAAAATGAAAAAAACTTAAAATACCAAAAACATGCTCAATTTTTTTTTTCTTGATTCTACATCGCCACTTTTTCAAAATCAGGTGTTTTTCTTGATACTTCAAAAAGTAGGTTACAATGAGGTTACCTATTTCATCGGTAACATTGTTAACATGAACAATAATGCTGCCATCCTCTTCCTTAAATAAAACATGAGTTTTCTTTCCCTTGGCCCCACTCAATTAGGTAATCTCCATCCAAAGATTCATCTCCCTCCAAAATATTCCTTCTTTGATTCCTCCTCCTCCACAACTGTGCTATTGACTTAGTCGGACTGGACTGAACCAACTTGATATTATCCATGTTCACACATGGAGGTGTTTTATTAAGCTGCAAAGAGTGTCCCCTTTCAAACTTGGAGTGTTTTAATTCCTCCTTAGGAGACTTATGGGATTTTCTACCCATTTATTCACCAGTTAAATTTTTTGCTAACTCTAATGTTCCATTTAGCTTTGAGGCTAAAATTTGGGAACATTACACACTTTCACTTCATCACCATGATTTTTGAGTTGGGTAATATTCTTGACGGTCTATCATACCTATGTTCTATCATACCATCCATCATTTCAGTTTTGGGTCAATGCTACCAACTCATTTCAGTGTCACCGATATGTTCAAGAGAAGTCATCCAGTAATTCCTCATCTTCTGCAATACTCATAAACCTTCATTTTCACGGCCGCCATCCCTGAACATTGTTTCATCAAGTCACATTTTGTCTCCAAGATCATTACTCCGGTTTCACGATAAAGTTTCTTCCTGTCAACATCATCTCATCATCCAAGAAGTTAACTTAAAAACATCTTTCCAGTGCCTTGGAGCTTGCTTACATCAATGACAGGTTTCTCGCTTCTGGAAGCAAGTTGATATCATCATACCTTCAATCAAAATAATTTTTTTCATGTTCGACATCAAATAATATATTCACACCTTGAAAATTGTACTGCAGTACCTTGAGAACCATTAACATCAATGGTGGTTTCTCTCATGTCTATTAATGGCTTACATCAACGATTGGTAATCAGACGATGTCTTCCCATGTTTGACTTCAGATCACATATTCGCATGGTTAGACTTGTACTTGAACGATCGAGTAAATGAGATAGAAGACCCCAGATCTAGTTTCATCCATCTAGGCTATGATCTCAGGAATTTTACCACATCATTTGTATGATGGATTTACATACAAATGGTCATCTGATCATGGGCCTATATTTATAGGCATGCCTATATCTTTAGAAAACTTTCTGATTTATGTACGTGTTATGATATTTTATGTGTTGAGAATGTGTATTCCTCCCTCAATAATTCATGTCCAATATGTAAGATATCATGATGTAATATATTTCAAATTTATGTAGGTCACCGTCTGCTTTAGATCCTACTCCTCACATCATAAATCATCTCATCCAAATATTATTATTATTTTGACTTCATGCTTTAGGGGCATCTGTTACAGGTAAATTTGGGAATCATCCCCCAAGACCATTATGAACAGGGTCTATCATTCCCTAATTCAATACTAATAGGGTCTATCATCCCCTAATTCAGTTTTTGTATGCCCTAAGAGAAGATGATTCCATTGATGGATTTAATTCATGATATTTTTAATGTTTGGAGTATAGTTGAAATGACCCATCGACTCATCAACACTCCTATGAATGGACCTAAGTGCGTTGTAAAGCAATTATCTCCATGCAATGGTGCTATACAAAGCAGTTCCTGTCACCTAATGGTGCGTTGGTCTCTTGGGAGATAAATCATCATTGTTCCAAGAATCTCCACATGTCTAGTGCCTTCTAGAAGAGCTCATAGGTGTCATACTTTGAATACATGTGTTCATCCATCACCATTGAACCTGGAAACATGTCTCGTCTATTATTAGAAATCCATTCAATTCCATTTATTGAGAAGCTACTTACAATTTCCCTATAAATTGAGCACTCATCTAAGTGCTAGGGAGGAAGAAATTTGTGTAGTGTTATGTTATTGGATTCTCAATTGATGAGACCTGGAGTACTGTTATGCTATTGATATGATGCTTGGCATGATGAGGATGGAATGAAGTTGGAGCAGGTTGACGATGAATCAATCTATTGGTTGTAATCTTCTCCTCCTACTTTATTAAATATATATGTTCTTTCTCTCATATATATGCTTATATCTTGTGAATGTCTTGCTGAGGGAGCCATACCCATGCTCAACACATAAAATATCATAAAATATACATAAATCATAAATTTGTCTACAGATATATACATGCCTATAGATATAGACCCATGATTGGATGGCCATTTGTATGTAAAGCCATCATATGGATGATGTGGTACAATTCCTGAAATCATAGCCTGGATGGATGAAACTAGATTCGGGGTCTTGTATCTCATTTACTTGATCGTTCAAGTACAATTGTAACCATATGAATATGTGATCTGAAGTAAAACATGGGAAGACATCGTCTGATTACCAGCTGTTGATGTAATTCATTAATAGACGTGAGAGAAACCACCATTGATGTTAATGGTTCTCAACCGTTGATGTGAATGTATTCTCATGTGTATGTATTCTCATATTTAATCAGTTCGATTTGGTTAAAATAGATAGATATTGGATATTTGTATGTTGTTTGTTGTCTTTTGTCTTTGATTGTAGGTATCAATCTAGCGGGTTTAGTTGGATTGAGAGTGACGGAAACAACAAAAGAAGAGGAATGAGAGCGAAGGATCACAAGTAGGTCTCTTTCCCTTCTACTTATCTATTTGTCTTAGAGAAAATAATATTTATCTTTCTTTTGTTGTTTTGAGTGAAGGAACACCGCACTCAGGGAACTCTATTTTATCCGTAGATTAGAATTCCATATAACAGGAACCCTATAATAACTCTCGATTATTGTCTTGATGTTCATGTTGTAGTCATGCTTAGGTTTGAGGATCCTCTTTAGTAGCTTCCATGACATCGAATTTGAACATCATGCCTCTCTTTGTGTATAATTTTAGGCTATCATATTTCTGGGATCCCCACACATTTTATTATGTTTCCTTATGGTTACCTATGCTTATGGTCCTCAATTCTTGCTAGATGTTTTCCTACTGATGCTTGCCTTCATTTAGCTCATCAGTTTGAAAGCCATGCTCAAACTCTTGCCTTTGCATTAGCCTTTCTTCCATCTTGCAGCCTTCCATCACCTTTTAGAGAGACGACTGTGGTGAGTGGATTTCCATTTCCAAACACTTGTGCCTCTCCTTTTTTATTTTCTTAGGTATATTCCACCATTACCCCTTTAAAACTAGATGCATATTTTTATAACACTCATCTCTCTTAAACAAGCTTCCTTTTGGCATTATTTTCATGCTCATTAAACAATGAAAATATTGATCTCATTTTTCTCTATTTTCATTCTCACTAAACCTATACAAAAATGTCGAGTCTATTTTGGTATTCTTTTCATGACTCGTTAAACTCATGCAAATCCCAAGTTTCTTTTACTACAATATTTTCATGCTTGTAAAACCAATATGAAAATTTTGAGTTCTTTTTGTCTTTTCCTGCTCATTAGTTAAATTGAAAGTCAATGAGAAATCTCTTGTCCATTCCCAAGCTCGTTAATCCATGAGAAGGTCACGAATGTAATTTTATATATAATTTTTTTCCTATGTATAAAATTCGTGAAAATGGAACCAATTGAACTAACTTTTCTCCTCTTTTGTGCTTATTAAACTATGAAGGAAATGAACTATACAAAAAGGGGGGAATATTTCTCACTGTCACGTCTTTGTCTTTGAAGTTGTATGTCTCCCTTGAATATGGAACTTGTTTGAGTCATAATATTCCAGTTTTTTTTTTTCAAACTTTTGAACCTCACCTTCAGCTTTAGTTGAGTCACTCTGTTGCATGATTGAGTTTCTCACCTGATTGGTTACCCTTCCAATATATGGGCTTTGGTGATGCCTCATGTGCCACCATTGTGTATATTTGTATTCTTTAGTATATGCTTACAAGTTCACTATTATGTCATGCATTATATTTTCAAGGGAATTCTCATTCATGAGTCAGCCATCTACATGTATCATTCTACCTTTTGATTTAGCCATCCTTTTGTTAGATGTACATCAATTCTTCATTTTTTATCATCAAAGACCTTATCTTAGTATCAGTTTCGTGTCGATGATGGGGGATAGATTAAGTCCCTCCTTCTATGGATATCTTCCCATTAAATTTAGCATATTATCTGGGATGTATATCCAGAAATAGTCTTGTACCTTGGAGCTTACAGTCATCATTGGCAGGTTTCCTCACGGTTTTCATTGGGTTTTCACCAATGGCCCATGTTTACCAATTTTGTAGAGTGATCGAATTATTATCATTCATTTTAACTTTGTATACTATTATATCTACATTGGGGACCATTTTCATTATAGATGGTCTCCCTCATGTCTGCTAACAGGATACATCAATGACTGGTAATTAGACGGTCTCCATGAATTCTCAACATCAACTCATTTACTCACATGTAGTAGGTTCATACCATCTGGGTGTGTATCAAATACCTTGGGGAATTGAGGCTACATTGCTCATGATAATTTCCTCCCCCAAGCTACAATTAGAGAACATATTATGTACTTTAAGGGCCACATTGGGGACACTCACATTGGTTTCCATCCTTACTAATAACTATTGTGCCAGAGATATACACTGTATAAAAAATAGTACTTGGTGACATCAGTCCACAGTATGTTTTGTGGGAATCCATGCTTTATTAACTTAGTATTGATTATGGGTATGCCCACCTCGAGGATGTAATTCTTTATGTATCTGACCATAATTTTGAGTGTCTATAGGTCTCTTGTCCATGGTCTTTACCTGCCTCTCTCACTAGTCTACCTTTTGTAATGTATTTTAGCCATTCTATTCTCTTATAACCTCATACATTAGGGAGAATATGTTATAGCTCAAAAATATAGCCCCTGGGGTCAAGAATAAAGACACATTATTTTCCAATCTAGAGGATCAAGTTGTGACTGGTGAAACATCAAAAAAACATTGTTTTGAGGGACCAATGCTCCTCCTCAATGTTATGAACCGAACCGAATGGCCTAACAATGCTCCCTCCTAGTGTTAGGGACCAAACCAAAAGGCCATCAAGACCGTAGCTACACTAGAGCTCCGAAATAGTGCGAGAATTCGACTAGATAAGCTTACATTCGGTCAAAATTAACAAATTCAATTAAAATAATCATTATTAATTGAAATAATGATTAATTTTTTCTATCTTAATCACTTCCTTGATATGGTTGAGAAAGTGTCTAGGTGCAATGAAGGCCAATCATGATGGAAATATATATAAATTGAGCTCTTCACTAGTCACAAAGGAAGAAGAAGGAACTTATGCAGAATAAAATTAGATACATAATAAATTATAATGGTATATTTAATAAACTAGATATATCCTTTTAATTATGTATTTATATTTTATTTAGACCTTAATTAGGTTAACCAATAATAATCCACCTCTAGGTTTTTTAATTCTTAGTAAACTTTTATCTTGATTAGTAATTAATACTCTAATGAAAATAGATCTTTAAAATTAAAAAAATTTAAGTAAAATTGGATATATGATAAATTAAAATGATATAGTAACTAAATATATCCTTTTAATTTAATTATATATTTATATTTTATTTAGTCCTTTGTTAAATTAACTAATAATAATTCACCTTCAATAATTTTTAATTTTAGCAAATCTTCCATCATATTAAATATTTTCTAGGCTTAAAAATATAAATTAGAAACTATAATAGTTTATTTAGATATTTAACCTTTTAGGAGTTTCCTTTTCTAGATTAGTTATTCTTTTATAAATAAATGAACCTTATAGCGTAGATTATTAACCTTAATAAAATAAAATTTTATTGAATTAGGATTATAATAAATATAAAATAAATTAATAAATATATAAAAATTATAAACTTTGGTCGGCTCTTTTCTAGAAAGCTACTTCTACCTATATTAATGGTCTTAGTCTTTTCTCAATTTCTTCATTCAAGAAAGTCCTGATGATGGATCTTTGTTGGGATTTGAAACGTCGACACTCGTTCTCTAGAAATGTGGATAATCTGAGAAGTTTTTAAAAAAACTTATGCAGAAGTTTTGCTATTGTTGCAACTGCGATAAACTTGTGCATCCAAACTAGTGAGCATAGAGGTTATGGAATAGATCAAGGGAATAGGTTTGGAGGACTCATCAAAATACTCCATTTCATTCAAAGAGAAATATGAATGAATATTTTCCACATTATATATATTTCATCATCTACTTTATTTGATGTGATTGGTATATTATGTTTTTCACTAATATTGTTTTGCAAGAAGATCATATTGGTTTCTTTCTCCATTCAAGTGATATAGGAGATCTAGGAGCAAAGATATCAGGAGGATTGTTGGGTGCATCCCAACTAGGCCTATATTTTGGCTAATTCTTCGCATTTTGAGGAGTGGAGCGCAAAGTATACTACAGAACACAACATTTTGGATATACTGTGTGGTATCAATGTGCTTCGAGGTGGGTTGAAGCCCCTCCTTTTTAATGGGCTTGGGTTAGATTTGCTTGTATTTTTCCTAGCCCATGGTATTTGGACCATGGTTTTGTAACAACGTAATGCTATATAAAGTGATGTAATGTTAGAAGATAATATAGGTTAATAATCATTGTAAGTTCTATGCTCACGAGCTAGTTTGTATCTATCTTTTGTGGCAAAGGAAAGGCTCTGCAACTGAGTGCGTAGAGACCTTGGAATTGTCTGTAGCTTAGTGCGCAGACCACTTGTAGCTATTTTCGCAGGTCAGAGAGCTGAATGCACTTAAAATATCCATCATAATAGAAAAATTAAGTTTTGTGAAGATATTCTATGTTCTTATGTGTTCTTGTCTATTTTGGTAATATAAGTTGTTGCGAAGTAATTGTTATAGTTATGTGTTATAACAATGCATTTTATGATATTGTTTATATGTTATGTTGAATGTGGAGAAGAACTTGAAGGATTTAATACATCGTATAAGTTTATGCATGTTAAGGGATAATAGTCGCACAATAGAGTAGCCACATTGTGTAGTTTCTCAAGGCTACAGTAACCTGGTTCTGCAACCACCCATAGTCACCTCAAGTGAGACTGCGATCTACTTGCGGGTCGTTGCCGAAAGGGCTGGTGATAAAGGTTTTTTTTGGTGTGAAGGATAGATCGAATATGGGTCAAGCCCAAACGAACCAAAAAATGGTTTTGTTGCCGGTATCATGATTTGTTTGAGGGATATGTGGACGTGGCACTCGTCAAAGAAGGAAATTCAATATTGGATAGTCCAGAAGGAGCGAGAATTTGCATATCAAGAGAACAAAAATATGTGCTTAACATTTGAAGCTTGGTTGCAAAGGTATATTTTTATAGAACATTACGAAATTTTCTTCGGATCATTCTTTGATGAATTGTATGAGTGGATGCCGAGGTTGACTGAAAGGAAGCATTTCTTTAAGAAAAACGAACCTACAACATTTACTCTTGAGCTAATACAACGAATCAAGAGTACTAACAACAATATTTCAAGGATTATTTATTTTTGGATTGATAGCATCTTGGGTGGATTCATTATTAAGTTCATTATAGACTCGACTGTGTCCTACAGCAAAGCAGAGCAAAGATTATTCAAAGGACCACGAGGTAAGTATCTAAATTCTTTGATAGTCTGGATTAAGATTTTTTTTTGCGAATAGGGGATTTTGCAGATGCAATCAAACTGTTAGTTTAATTATGTTTGGAGGAAGAAGTAAATATGAACAAGAAATCAGTACAACGTGAAGTGGAAAAAGGTATAAATTAGATACTAGAAAGAGATATCACAAAGAATATCTGAAGACCTTTAGAGAGACTGATTATAGCCCTCTATTGAGTGAATATAGAGGTGAAAAAGAAGAAAACTACCAAGAGAATTCCCAATAAACTCCACAGTATGACCCCTACCAACATGAGAGCTTGTCGAAGCCAGAATCTAGTGATATTCATGGTGCTGGTGGTTTCCCTACTCCCCCTACCTCTCCTACCCTCCATCCCCCTCCCCCTCCCCATCCCCCTTACACCCCAAAAAGAGGTATGGTTGATGACATTAAGCTACCCTTTTTTAGAGGAATTGGTTTAGAAGAGCCAGAGAATTATTTTTTTTAGCCAAATTTGTATGGACAACAAAGCTGATGAAGGACAAAGATATAAAGAAGGTGAAAATCATTACGACACTGTGAGATTTACCATTGATATGGTACATGAATTATTTGACCACTCACATTGGTAAATTTTTAGATATTAAGCAAGAATTGATATAGGAGTTCAAGAAGTAGAAGTCTCAATCACAGTGCATTACTGAGTTAAAGGACATCAAATGGAAATTCAACGAGTCTGTTTGGGAGCTTGATCAAAGGTTTAAGGTGTTATTTGATCAGGTGAGTTTCAACATACCCCGAGAGTAGAATAACGAATGGTTTATATTTGTGTTGTTTCCACATATTAGGTTTTCATTAGCACAACAGAAGATATCATCTCAAACTGAAGCTTTGGAAATTTCCATGAAGTTGGAAGCTTCGCTGATAGGGAACACTAATGCAGGTATGCGGCCGATTCAGAGTCATCTAGAAAATCCTAACCTTTCAATTGCAAGATATCAAGAAGGGAAAAGAATTCACAGAATATGTATGGTGTACGAAATGAAAATTAGAAGGCCATTATAAGGAACAATGCTTTGTTTTCATAGATTACTTGGCTAGTAGAGAACCTAACCCATTAAATGCAAGATCTAGTCAGTGGCACGAGATATGAAGAACTAGAGGCCAACATCACTCTGAAGATTTTTATTTATTGCAAAAATATTTGTAGACCCCAAGGAACCTATTTTTCAAATTTTGTAAGTCAGTAGGACATGATGAAAATAATTTCCGAAGTTATGATCTAATGATGGAACAGAATGTTGATGCTTACAAAATGCAAGAAGAGGAGCGCGCACATGAGGCTAGTGGAAAACACGATGGTCTAGGAGGTTATCAAGGAAGAGGTTGAGGTGGTGGAGCTGGTTAAGGAAGAGGTCACATAATTTTCTATAACTGTGGCTAGGCATGCCATTTTGCAATATATTGTCAGAATCATACTACGACATGTAAGTATTGAAAATATTTTGACCATGTAATTGAAGATTGTCCTGTACTTATGCTAAAAATGCAAGAGAAAAGAAACCAACATCCCACACAAAACATCAAAATCATGAAGGCTAAAATAAGGACCGATGAACCTTGTGTTAACATTGTCACTAGAAGTGGAGCTGTAACTGGAAGTGATAAAGATGATGGAAAGAATGAATTTGAAAATCTAGGTGCATGGGTTAGAAAAAAAATCTGGAGAAATTTCTTGTTTTTTATGTTCAGAGAGAAAAAAAAAGAGTTTATGGAGGCCAAGCAAAGTTTCATGGATGCAGGAGCTTCGACTTCTACTGCACAGCCAGGGTATAGTAACCATGACATGACAGTAGTTCCAACGCAACACCAAGCAACGACGCAGGATCAAGCTTTGACACATAATTCAACAAATCAAGAAAATCACGTGAGATATTTTAGGCATACGTGTATGAAGTTATTGAGAGGTAAAAAGGTTGTAGAATGGCTTCAGGAATATATAAATTCCTATGCATCGAATGAGACACTGCAAAGTGAGGTGCGCATAGTTAATAATGTACATCGATTGGAGAATATGAAATGGATCAGGTTATTATGGATTTGGATCACATGTTAATGTTTTTGCAAAGAATACATGGGAAATAATGGGTAACCTAAAGCTACAATGGTGAAATATTCATTTAAGATTGGAAAATCATCAAAATATCTTTCCTATGGGAAGAATATTAGGTGTCATGGTATATATTGAAGGAGTTTGCACCATTTTTTATTTTGAAGTGATTGAAATTGTTGATGATAGTAATCCTTACCCTTATTTTCTTGGATTTTATTGGGAAATGGATAATCTGGCCATAATAAACCTAAAGAAGAGACAAATGTTATTTGAAGGAAGCAATATGAGGGTGATTGTTCCTTTAGATCCATCAAAAGGAGTAAGATATATAGAGACAGTAAAAGAAGAATACAACGGAGTAGAGATTAATAAAATTTATCAATTGACAGCCAAGGAAGAAGAATATATTAACCCTACTGCATTTGGAAAGTTGAGTTGGGATCATGATAGTACCTGCACATTAGATTTAGAAGAAGAAATGGAGAATTGGCAGAACAGATTGAATGAAATATCCACAAATAATTGTGCAAGAATAAAAAAAGTAGTTCATTGTATGACATCTAAGGTATGTAATCTTCCTTATTATGATGGTTTGGGTAATGTATACTTTTTTCTTAATAATTATGAAGAAAGGGTACCATAAGATCAGAGAATTTTAGCTTTGGATAAAGCCCTAAGATATACCTCTGTTAGATGGTGGGGCACATATAAGAAAAATATAGGATATTTGCAGGTATGTCTAAGATTAATGTGGATAAGGTTTTGACAAATGAAAACATAAATAAAGAATAAATATTATGGTGAAAATTACCCTAAATAGCATATACAGTTGTGCATTACAACATGGAAAGAGATTCCACGGCAGGAATGGGTGCATGGATTTATTCACACCTTGGAGACAATTCCTTTGCATTGGTACATGGAAACAGAGCTGCGACATGGTATTATGAATTGGGTAGACTTGGTTTATGGATTTATGCTAGCTAGAGGGGGTCTAGACTCAAGTTTAGATATGGCTACACGAACCAAAAAACCCTCTATTACTGGCCCTTTCAACAATGATCTGTTGCACAGACTGAAGTCTCACCCAAGGCAATATTAGGGGATGCTAGAACAAATTTGTTTCATCTAGAGGGAATATGGAGTGTGGCTTTAGGGATTATCCTATCTTAAGACTTATTCAAAACTTCAAAGAACCAATATGATAAGTATACAGTCGTTGTTTAACAAATATACTTTACTCCTTTGCACACCACACTTTTTTACGTTAACATTCATTAATCATCATAATGAACCATATTCAAGTCTTCACGATGAAATTATAGATAAACACCCTGATCTAGCACATATAATCAAAAAACATAGATAATGAAATCATACAATTAAAGTACACAGGTGTGTCTTCAAAGTCTTCTTTTATTAGCTCAGATCTTCCCAATACATATACATCACTTCTTGCCGTGCAATTGTGGTCTGCGCAATCAACTACAGACTTCCCAAGGTCTCTGTGCACACATCCGCAGGAGCCTTCTCTTTATCACAAAAAAATAGAATACATACTCAATTTAGATCTAACATTACATCCATATGCATTTTGTCTCAAGAGATATCCCTAGACTCCTTATATATTTTTTCCTTTTACAATACCATAGTTCAAAAAACATGGGTAGAGTTCAAAGTATCCAAAATATTCCATTCCCTTTACAAAATAAGGGTTTTTGACCCACCCCAAAGCCCTTAGGACTCTTAGACATATGCACGTATTGTGCTCTGCTCCTAAAAATGTGGAGTCTTTACCAAAAACTTAGACATAGGGATACCCTTTCGAACAGGCCCCCAACACAAATATGTGACTCGTCCTAGGTCACCCAACTGGTGCACCTTGAGTATCTGCTTTGATGTTACTTAATGTTTCGTTCAATGGCTAAATTGTCTCAGTGAACTGCTTCTAGGCCTCATGTACTTCTATCAAAACCTTCTCTGTAGCTGGTCCTACCATTTTTTGAACAAATTCTCGTTGGGTCTGTCATAGCACTTTTAGCTAGCTATCCATAGTCTGCGATAGCTGACTAGCTTCTACTTCCTAAGCCTACATTCGAGTGGTGATAATATGTTCTTTCCATTGCATCTCATCGATATTTCCTTGCAACAACATGCCTTCTATGTTATAAAATTATATATTACAGAGCAATGCAACACATTAAATATGTAGAAAACACAAACACACAAAACACATAAAACTAGATAGACACTGTCGCAGTTGCCCCCCCTGGACCCCCAAGGCAACGTTTAATTATGGACGGCGTTGCCGCCCCATTCAGAATAGTGGTCCAACACTCTGATACAAAATAAATAAGATAATCAGGCTCCACACCCAACATTCCGAAATATGGGAAAACCGATGTGCTGGTGCTAAGGTCTACGCAGTCACCTTAATGTGATCGAACTATTGTTGCATTTCACAAATTTCTGCTTCTATTTTCTGCAAATGGGGGTCCCCCTGCAATGAGGACCATATTTCCATAACATCATCAAATACATGGTTTGTAGTAATTTACTGTAGTTGCGATACTATCCATGGTTGACTTAATGTCCACATCGCACTGCTCTGGGACCTCTGGTGGTGTAGCCGACTGTAATTTCATCTGAAGCTCAATAATCTGCATCTGAAGCTCGATATTTACCTTGTCTATTTATGCCTTGGAGTATTTTACTTCCATAGAGAGCTTCTCTATATTCTCTTTCAGCACTACCTCAGCTTGAATCTAGAGGTCAGGAATTTCACTGCAAACTTTAGTGATTTCATCCTCTAACCGTTCCCTACGCATAAATGCCTCATCTCAATCCTGAACGAACTACTAATTTTCATCGAACATCTGCTTTATATCCTGCTTGACATCCTAGATGACGAACAAGGCTTGTTGCTCATAGATCTGCAATTCTTGTGTGATTCCCTTGTGGAAGTCATGTAATGCTTGAATGGGGAGGGCGGCAAGGTTCAACATAATGTTCTTCCAATCCGATGTGTGCGCTCGATTTTCAGCGATGTAAAAATATAAAGCTCCTGTAGTAATCTACAGATCTTGAATCTCAAAGGTAATTGTCGATTCTATACTTTCTCGACTAACGGTCATTGATGCCCTGCTTGCTTGAACCACACTCGCTTAAAACATGCTAGCTTGAACTGTTCCTGTCTATATTTGCAATTCCTTGAGACCCTTGTGGACACCTACCAATATGCCTTTGTATTGGTCTTTAATGTTTCCCCAGATATCCTCGGTGATATGTCGTACTGTATCACCAATATCATCAAATTCCCCCTAAGTGAGGACCATCGACTCTCCTCCAGCTAACTTATTTGATTTCATCTTCTTCCATGCACCTCCTCCACCAAGTTTGCCACCTCTTGAGAATATAAGGGGAGGCAAGGTACTCTGAATTAAAAAATGGGACATCTCCACCTGAATCGCTACCCCTAGTCTCCTACCCATCCATCTCGGTTTCTAGATCCACTTCTTCTTTAGTTTCCTTCACAGTCTCAAAGGTGACTTTCTTTTCTTTCTTTCCTGATGGCTTTCTAGTTTGTGTAGCTGTAGTATCTTTCCTCATTCCACTGGTGCCTGCCTTCTCTATATCCATGCCTTATATGGATGGAATTAACTAGTCATGTGGCCACTAGCTTATAATGTGCGCGATTTCATCCTCAATTACCAAGTATGGAAGCTCGTACCATACCTCTACAAGATCCTTCCTTGTGTGGATGTATACATGGTGAAAATATACCTTAAAGTCGGTAATTTGGAAATATTCTTCAAAAATTCTCAGTGCTAGCCTTGGCTTCTAACTGATCATAGTATGCTAAATCATCTAAAAATCCACCCAAAATAACTTATTCTCCATTGCACGCATAGGTTCCTTTTAATTCCATAGCGAGGCATACCTCGCAGCCTCGCATGTTTCCAAGTCCACAGTGGGGAAATATGACTCATCTGGCTCTTTTTATGCTATTAATGCAACTTAGAGAAATAACCATGCGTAGTATAATTTCTTACCCTCCTCCTGAGCTTCTCTGCAATCATCCATAAAATCTCTTCATAAATACCCAATCCAGTTGTACTGGACTCCATTGCTGCATTGCACTACCAAAGATACTACTTATGCTGATACCACCTCTGCGAGACACTTCCAGATTATCTTCCCTACTAGAATATGTGTAGCAAAACACATCGACTAACTATTAATGGAGTTTATATCATACCCTTGGGATCATTTTGTGAGGCCATAGTATTTAGTCATCTTGTCTTCCACCTACTTATCTTGGTCTTTTCGAAAAAATGCATTAGCGGGGTTCAACCCTTGGCAAGGAAGCACAGTGATCCTTCAGATGAGTATCTCATCGATGGGGATTCTCTCACCCAACCAAATACATCCTTCATGTACGAGGGCCAACAATTGTCGCACACATATGGTATTGATGTTTCTACACCCAAAATGCAGAACATAGAGCATGTCCATACTTGCTGAAATCCTGCTACCCACCTAAGTGGCTCTAGCCTTGTCACTCTAGTAGCTTTGTAATAAACTGATTATAGGTACTTCCTTGGCTTGAATTGGGGGTATTTATTGTGATCATTGAAATCCCAGCCTTCCATGTGTAGTTGTGGCACTTTTTCCAATGGATCTACTTCAACTGGTACTTCTTCGGGTAGCAATGGCATAAATATCTTAAATTTTACACCGTTTAGGTCCTTAGTAGGCTTCACAATGGTCGACTTCCTCGGTGAAATATATGGTGGTAACTTGGAGATAGGTTCCACATTCTCTATGTCAATATATTATAATACCCAAGAAATGAATTCTTCTTCGGATTCTTCGACCTCCACTAGTTGCTTCTAGCTATCCTGCCTCTCCTTATTCTAGTGTTCCTTGCAAAGTTTCTTCTTGGGTGACTGTCGAACTGTGGGCTTCTTTGGTTTCACTTCTCTTGCAACAGACTATTTCCTAGGCGACCTCAGCCATGTTACATTCACTAGTGACGTGACAACCATAGTGTGTCCTATTCCTGCCTTAATTAGTGCCACTGCAAGCACTTCAAAACTCCAATGAAACACTCAAATCTCTCTCAACCATAAAATTACAAGTCTAATTCTTAAAAATAAATGTGTCTGAATGTGGAGCGAGTTGCCAATTTATAACAAATTTGAAATTCAAACTTCGTGATCCCCTTCAGATTTGCCTCATAAATGAAGATTTTCCCAAATATGCTCATTGAATGCATTTATCCCACTCCCTTCAATGATAAAATCCCTGTCAAATCTACTATTCCTGCTCCAATGGTCATATTTTGGATGGACTTCATCAGACCCTCCTTTGTGTCACAGTCCTTCCTCTTCCAATGCGGTTTCCTCCATCTGCACCATGTTCGTGCATACCGCACATCACTTCTTCTTCGATGAAGAGTTCCTTCAACATAGTGTTTTACAATCCCGTGCTCTCTTTCAACTCTGTGTATCACTAAGACTCTTCTCCAGCCATATAGTCAATGCAAAGCTCCATGGATGGAGTTTTCCTTCTATAAATTTAACCTGCTGCCATTGATGTGTCTAGGAAATAATTCACCATTCATCTATGTGAGCTGAACTGTGCCACCATTCGAGATATTCCTGATGATGTATGGTACTAACCTAGTAACCACTACATTTGCTTCTTACTCAGGAACTTGGTGAACTTATTGTTATACAAAATAACTAAGTCGCCATGCTTGAAAATTCTTATGCTTAATATGCCTATCATGTCAGGCCTTTTTCCTCTCCTTCTACACCTATTGGTGAAATCCAGCAATGAACTCATCTTCTTCCAATGCAAGCAGTTTTTCTAATATTTCCTCCATAATATCATTATTTTTCATATATGTAAGTGACGTGATTCTGAGACTAGGCACAATATACTCCATTGGAATCACCGCTTCTTGTCCATACACCAATATAAATGGAGTATGACCCATAAAATTCTTACAAGTAGTCATGTATGCCCATAATACTATAGGAATTCTCAAATCCCAGTCATCCCTGTTGATATTGCATACCTTAGTCAAGGCATTCTCCAAAACGTTTTTAAAATATTCGACCATTCCATTTTCCTGAGGGTGATATGTCATACTCTTCTGGTGATGCATTTGAAACTCCTCCATCAATGCTTCAATAGTGTTGTTAAAGAAATCTGATCGTCTATCACTCATTAGAATCTTTGGGCAGCCAAAAATTGACAAAATGTATTTTAAAATAATCTTCACAACTATGTTTATGCTACAATTCTTCACAGGTTTTGCCTCAGCCCATCTTGTGAGATTATCTATGGCAGTGATGATGTACCGTGCACCTGTCTTATTTCCTGGTGGATCAATCGATCCCATAAAGTTGATCTGCCACTTATCAAATGCTTGTAAGGTGACTTTCGGATGCAAGACCATTTCATCCCCATGTGACTATCTTCCTTTCCTCTAATAGACATCACAAGCACTACAATATTCCCTTGAATCTTTATGCATTGTGGGCCACCATAGTCATTCCCTCAAAATATTCTGCACGGTGGCCTTTCCCATGTAGTGTCCTCCAATAACTTTGCCATGTTATTCTACAAATATGTTGTAGCTTCTGTTCTTAGGGATATATCAGTGCAGTATCTCATAGGGCCCCATCTTATATAAATGTCTCGCAATCAAAGAAAATTATGTTTCCTTAACTACCAGCTCTTTCTTCTGCTACATTGTATACTCCGCAGGGGCTACTACATTAGACAAAAATAAAATAATGTCTATGAAGTGATCATCTACAACCCTTATCGTAAAAATTTTCACATCGGGAAACCCCTCTTCAATGTTTGTAGGTTCCTCGCTTGTCTCAATCCTAGAAAGTTGATCTGGTCCTACATTCAAACATCCTGGCTTGACTATTATTTCAAAATCATATTCCTAGAGCAGCAATAGCCATCTGCAAATCTTCCCCCCTTTCAACGCAGGCTTGTTCACTAAGTATTTCAGCATAGAATGATCCCTGAACATCTTGAAATGTGCTCCTAATAATTAATGCCTAAATTTCTGCAGTGCATATACAATAGCCAATCCTTCGTGATCTATCATGGAATAATTCCTTTCTACCTTAGACAATTTCCTACTCACAAAAGCTAGGGGGTGATTAATATCTCCATCTCCTAGTTGTGATAATACTTAACCCAATGTTATGCAAGAAGCACCAACATGTACATGGAACTCCTTATTCCCATTTGGAAGGTGCAATTACCATGTTCTCCTTTAGCATGTCTGTAATATTCCTAAATTAGAATGCAGCTAATTGGAATATTCAATTTTGCTCTTGTCATTTAGCTAGATGAATAAATGGGTAGGGAGGCCTATAAATATCTTTAGTAGGAATAAAATCCCTCTTAATGTGAAAATGGATCATCTTCATAGCTGGATAAATCACCATCATGTGTGAACAGGGGCTAATGCATGTGGAAAGGTCAAGTTTGACCAAATCAACAGTGCTGGTATGGAGGGAGTGGAACATCAATGAGGGACAATGCAGTGTGAATGGGAGAAAGTCTCCATGATAGTAGTAACTCTAGTGAGTGGGACCTAAGGTGAGAAGGCTCACATTTTTTATAAGGAGGGCAAGGCAGCCATAGATGGATATGTTATTGATTATTGATTTTTTGGTCTATATGACTTCTTGCACTCTCTAGCTGTTTAGTTGAGATTGTTGTGTTGTTTAGCACCAGGTGTTCTCGAGCGGGGATCCCGCCTCTTCCCTTGAGGTAGCCTCTAGGAAGAGTATTGTACTATCATTTCCACAATTTTTCATTCTGACCTAGCTTCAGTCTTCAATTACAATGCAATATCTGTTCAGCTTTGTGTTGTGTAGCAGGGTGTTATAGTGGAGGGTTGAGAAACCCACTTTCTGAGCTAGTTTTTTAGGGGAGGAAGCATTCTTCTCATTGGGATATCAGCACAGGAGGTTCTTGAGCTTTATTTCAGATCTTGGCACTAGGCCAACCTATTCCCATCATCTACAGTGTAGATTCCCTATTTGACTGCGTTATTTTAGTGAGCACTTGCAGTGGAGGTTTCAGTGCTTGATTTGGAGGGTGAGATCTTCAATTTTAGGATCAGCCTTTCACTTGGAGACTTTGTTGGAGGAGTACTTTTCATTTCTTTATCAGTTCAACCACCTCCTTCTAGTATTCATTTTTGTAGCTGCAATTTAGCCCTAGGGCTACATTTCGACATTTTGGTATTTTGGGTATTTCCAAAAACCCTTCCTGGGTTGTCTTGGAAATGTGTTTGGGAGCCTAGATCTTCACTCCCAACATTATTTGAGCTACATAACAACAGATCCATATTTTTATATCTTGTTGTAGCATTTTATGCCCTAAAACTGCACTTTCATGGCTCATGGCACTTGTATAGCATTATTTTCTCATGTATTGACATATTTTCTTACACGAGGCTTGTTTTGCATTTCTTGAGTGACTTGATCCTCAAGATATTGTGCCTATTATTTGCTGATATGTTTAATAAGATGTCTGTAAATTTGTCTCTTATCATGGTGTATTGATTTTTTCACTATTGTTTCCATTATTGTGTTCAAATATTGCTGCTTCCCCATTTTGGAATATTACAGTGGTATCAGAGCATAATATTGGCTCAACCTGTGGATCTCAACCACTATGCTATAAGAAGAATAAGAAGGAGAAAGAGATGAAAATGATGGAAAGAATGAGTTTTATCTCATCTCTTTTCAGATCTAAGAGGGACCTCACAAAGGAGGTAAAGCAGAGAATAATGGAGAGAAACAATGAGGCCTCATTAGGGTTTCAAGATGAGGAAGGACCATGCACTTCCTATGAGCAAAAGAAAGATATGGTATTGCATAGAGCTCTAATGAAACATACTATGCCCTTTCCCTTTGAATGAGTAGACAAGAGGCATGGAGATGGAGGACACTTAGGTCATGATATTCTAAGTGAGTATCTTGTAGAATATAAGTCTCAACCTACATCTTTCAAGTAAAATATAACTCACACACAGTTCATTTAGATCAAGGAAGAAATAAGACCTTGCAGCAATAGATTTCTATTATCTACATTTGATGGTTCATCCACATGTACAATAAGAGCTTGGGGAATGAATTTGGATGCATTTTTCCTGCTACATCCAGTAGTAGAGAGAGAGAAGTTGTTGAGATTGCAGTGCTGCACCTTGAGGGTGAAGCAAAAATTTGGCGGTTCAACCATTTGAGTCATGTAAGAGTGACTGCATATGTAGATTTTACTCAAAGGTTGATCAAGAAGTTTGACAAGAAGAAATCAGAGGAGAAGGAACTTCCACCAGCACTTCCTGCAGGAGCAGTTGCATTAGGAGAAAGAACACTTGCACCTTTGCAAAGTGGTCTTGATCTCTTGACTTTTAGAGTCCCATGCACTATTCTGGAGATGCATGAGGAGGAGGAGACTTGTACCAGCGTTGATGTAGCCATAGAGGAGCAACCATCATCATCATTAGTTGGGGAAGTCATCATAATGGAGGAAGGAACCCTTGTAGCAGTACAATATGTTCCCAAGCTTTACCAAGGTATGCACATATTTCCATTTCCTGTTATTTCAGCACATCATATGGAAGATTATGGAAACATGATGTCAAGGAAAATGCATGACCTAGGTTCAAAGAACATTGCCGATTTGGAGCAGCAGACTATCACTGCACTGAGGATCCTTGATTTTTTCAAGGATGAGATATTGTAATGTTACTAAATTAGCTTCAGCTAATTGGAACATTAATTTTGCCTTATTTATTTTGTATTTCATGATTAATGAATAAATTGTGAAGGAGGACATGCAAAACTCCTGAAAATTAAGAATAAATCAATGCCTATGTGAACAGAGACATATGTAGGCTATTTAAATTATATCTTGTAGGTGTGAAAGGGTCTAAATCACAAGAGGGGATCCTATTTTACCAATTCAAACAGCGCAGTCTAGATGCATTGAACCTCTTTGAGGGACAATGCAGTTCTAGAAGGAGGTTGTAATGTGAAAGGGGTTAAGTGATTCAATGTGGTTTAGGGTTTGGCAAGATTCCTATATTATAAAAGGAAGAGGAGGGCAACAAGGAAAAAATTTTTGAAGACATTATTTCTGAAGGTTTGTCTGCTTAGACATCCCTTGTTGGGCATTCCTGTTCAAGAATCCCACCTCCTTCCTTGAGTAGCTCTTGGAGGAGAATTGTGCTAAAATTCTCCACTATTAGGCTTGGGCCAAGTTTCACATTACATTACAGTGCTTCTCATGATTGAGGGTTCAGCTGTCTTATGAGTTGCAGCAAGTGGAGATCTAGATTTGCTCAGATCTAGATGATAGCAGTGGCTCTTTCAGTGAGTGTCATTTAACCTCCTGAAAGTGTTCATTTGCTGATTATACTTCAGATCCACATCTTGGAATCTGGACAAATCATATTCAGAAGCTACAACACTGTCTCTCTCCATAAGACAACTTTATTTGCAGATCTACAGCTGCAGGGTGCTTTTCTTGCTTTTTGGAGGAGAGATCTTTGATGTTGGGTTTCTTCCTTCAATGTGGTGATCCATAGATTGGCCAACCAATATATGTTCTATTTCTGATATGATATTTTATTTACTTTCATTATTCATAATTTCTAAATCATTTTGTAGATCCAAAGTTTTAGATCTTAGATCTACTTCCAGTGCTTCATGTTTTGAGCAAATCCCCAAGGGGAATGTATAGATCAGCCTTTCTTGTACATGGATGTGTATTGGATCTATATTTTTATGTAATGATCTGATATAGATCTGAAGAATCAATAAAATTCTGCTTCAGCCCTAAAAATAACATTGTCACTGTTATGCAGTCTTTTTACATGGTTGTGACACCTCTTTCTTGAGGATTTCTTCTGTATTCTTTCATTCTTCTCCTGTAAAGTGTATGATTTATGTACCTGAGATTATTTTTGAATTTTCAGACCTTATTTCATTCATACCCTTCAAAAAAACACGCTCATATGCTTCAGTAAATTTCTATATAAATCTAGTCTTGGGAAATCAGGGTTTTCTAGCCTAGTTAGGAAAGGAGGAACTTTTTAACTTAGAAAAACTTCTTTATTTTTGCTGAAATTAGACATGGGAGTCACTTATAACCCTATATATCATATCCAACCACTTTCCCATATTATTTGTACGTAAATAGCGCAATACACACGTTTTAGGGCCAAAATCATCACTTTTCCCCACCTTTTGCCTTGTAAAACGCTGTATAAATTTTCTGCTATGTATTTCCCTAAATTTTAAGTGTTTTTATACCTTTATGAGGTATATGGATGAAGCTAAAAATTGGTAATAACTTATATTATTCCCAATCTGTAGCTATTCCTGAAAAAGGGATATTACAGTGGTATCAGAGCAAGATCTTTGGCTCAGCCTGTGGCTTCAAGCCAAAGTGATGAGTCCCTGAAGGAGGAATGTTTCAATCTCTATATATGGAGTCTATATATGGCTAGGTAGCCTCTTGATATCATCTTTTTTTTCAAAGGTGACATATCCAGTAAATGCCCCTTGAGTCAATCTCTGGAATAGAATTTTGATATTCCTTAGAAGGGAAATTTTCAGTGGTATTCCAAAAAGGAGAAAGGTTAGAATTATGAACAATATGTTTTTATTCTCATCAGATTTCAGATATAAGAATAACCTCTCCAAGGAGGTTGAAAAAGAAGAAGAAAGAAGAAGAAGTGAAACTCCTAAAGAGTTTCAAGAGTAGAGAGATCTTCCGATCAGATCTACAAGATCTATACATGAGGAACATTCTGAATCCTCATCTCATGGATATGTGCACTTATCCATATCATCAAAGCTTCAACATTCTGTCTGTGAGTTCTTAATTAAGAGGAAGAAAGGAGGTGTGCCTAAGAAGGAGACTCTTAGAGAGTATTTGGAGGAGTATGAAGCTCAGTCCAAGGAGTTCAAAGATAACTTGAACTTCCAAGGATTCTGCAAGATCAAGGAGGGCACAGCCACAAAGGAGTAGCATGGTAAGGGTAGATTTTATCTATCTATCTTTGATGGATCACCTAAATGTCTAGTCAGGGTTTGGGTGAAGGAGTTAGATGACTTTGTGCAACAACATCAAGTTCCAGAGATTGAAGCCATCAAAGAAGCAGCGCTGCATTCTTAAGGTAAAGCTTATGCTCGGTGGTTTTTTGAGTCTTTTTCCTTGAAGAATTCCAATACACCTACTTATGCAAGGTTTATTGAAATATTGATAGAAAGGTTTGATGAAGCTCCATGTGTATCATCTTCTGTTGATACTGTCAAAACACATCAAATGAACCTTTTGCATGAGTTGGAAGGGTCTATGAATCCAACTCCATTTCTGAAGACCATGGAAGAAGGTGTAAGTTTTTTTGATGCCTTGCCAAGGGAAAGATCTCCATTGAGTGAAGGTCCTCTTCTCAAGAGGGAAGCATGAAGGTTTCTCCTTCAATAGATGACCGAGATCTAAGGTCTCTTATTGATGGTGAGACAATTTCAGTTGTCAAAGAGGAAGAGAAGACAGGAAGTCATAACGCAGTCACAACAAAAGCACCTCAAGCACCTCATGAAGATGAATTTGGAGCACTTTCTCCGAGAGAATAAACTCTTGCACTCTTGAAAGGAGTTCCACAAGATCTCACACATAGAGCTCTTGAGCAGCATGTACCATCATTGTCAAATGATGAGATCTTGATGATAGAGGAGGGAAGAAAGGAGTAAAGGCATCAAAAGAAGAAGAGCATGGATCCTTCTCTGTTTCAAAGCCTTGAAGCACAAAGAAGGAAGGAGGACTTATGCATTGAAGGTAGGGGAAAATCTGTCTTCCTACATCCTCATTTTACTCTATGCCTTGACACCTCTTTGCAAGGAGGTACTTTACCAGGAGCACCTCTTGATAGGAGGAAATATAAATTTTTCTCTCAAATATGGGTAGCATATACATACTTGGCTAAAGAGGGATCCTTGGGAGAAGCTAGCACAATGTAGAGAATCTCTCATGAATTCGGGAGAGAGATGAGCAGTTTCCTGAAAGGGGCATTGCTAATTCCCACTCAGAAATCTGCACTGAGAAAGAAGAAATCAAAGATTTATGATGGCATGAGCATGAGGGCACATGGTAACTTCATATCTTTGGGGCATCCCATGATCTCTTCATTCACAAGGGAGATTTATAAAGATAGCAAGGGGATCCTAACCCTCTTGTATGAATGGGCCAAAAGGAGGAAGCTTTGGAATATAAGGACTTTCCATGGGGAAGTTGATTTCCATATGCTTCAATCTTGTCTTGAACAAGATCAGCTACAAATGGGTAGCAAAGAGGAGATTTTGATACTCCCACATGTGATTTTGATATCAAGGATGTCAAATATGGGAGCCATGAGAAGACAAGGGCTGCATTTCAGACCTCTACAACGCTGTCATTCTTGGAGAGCTTGGATCCTTGTTGGGATTCCCAACTCATGATGGAATAATCCAAGGAACTTTTCACATGGGGGTTTCTTGAAGGGGAAGTAAAGGATGATAGGTTCAAGGTGGTGGATGGATTTATCTATTTCCATAACCTTATTCTTTTGGTTAGTGACTCCAAGCTCAAGGAGGGACAACTTGATGCCATCTATGACATCCTGCTTTCCAAACCCACTGGTTTTGTCAAATCATATCATACTCTCTTGGGTGGTTTCATAGGGAAGGTTTCAAGAAATATGTTTACTCTCATATGAAGATGTGCATGGAATACTTGGTATAGGAGGAGGAACATAGCTCTTGGGAAGAGCCACCATTCACATCTCCTTATTCTTTGAGTGTGAGAGGGAACTCATCCATGAGTTACCCACTGATGTAAAACAAGTATATAGAGAGGCTTGTAATTTTGAGCATTATAATGTATCTCCTGTATACTTATATTTTTCTAACACTCATTTACAAGATATTGTGCCAAGATGGGGCACTAATTATGATGGGTTTCATGAGCCACTCAAGGCCATGAACTATATTGATGCAGGTCATTCCTTGGAGAATCTTGGGAAGCTATTATATTCTTCATGGTGTGATTCCTTTACACCAACCATGATGTACATTCTCCAAGCATTCCAAAGGTATGAGGCAAAAAAAAAGTGTTGGGGAAGGCACTTGTCATATCTCATTCTATGGCAGTTAAGGATAAAACTGCGCTGGTTGCACATGAGGGAACATCTTCCTTCTCATTTATCACACATGGCAGCTAGCATGATTCTAATCATGATCCCACAAGCTGAAGATGTCCTTATCTTTTTTGGGGGCATAGTTGGAGGAAAGGCACACTTGTTGAATGTGCCCTTGGGGGAAGGAGTTACCCATTCTTTTTGCTTTGCATGCTTCAATGGGAGCATGAGATTTTGTATGGCCACTATGATAGATCACTTGTCTATTTGTAAAGTGAGTCATATGTTTGTTGGTAACATGCCTCTCATATGTTTTTGGGAGGAGTTCTTCTATGGATTGCCAAGCTGGGAGGTGATCCACTTCATTTGGATGATATCATGGACATGGGAGTCTTTCCTGGATCATGAAAATCCCCATGATTTTCATCACTTCTATCTTGAGGAGGCCATGGATCAGCAAGAAGGTTTCCACAACAACCTTCCATTTCTTCATGATGAGAGCCTTTGGTTTTATTCATTAAAGGAAAACTTGCAAATGGAGGAAGTACCATTGGGAGACAATGGTATTGCAGAAAATTCAGAACAATGGAGGAGACTATTTGATGAGGAGGCCACAAGAGAAGAAGGGGAAGTTTTGCAGCACCCTTGCAATTGCTTGAGGGCAAGCAACATTTGGGAGGGGGAGACTGTAATGTTCCTAAATTAGCTTCAGCTAATTGGAACATTAATTTTTCCTTATTTATTTTGTATTTCATGATTAATGAATAAATTGTGAAGGAGGACATGCAAAACTCCTGAAAACTAAGAATAAATCAATGCCTATGTGAACAGAGACACATCTAGGCTATTTAAATTATATCTTGCAGGTGTGAAAGGGTCTAAATCACAAGAGGGGATCCTATTTGACCAAGTCAAACAACGCAGTCTAGATACATTGAACCTCTTTGAGGGACAACGTAGTTCTAGAAGGAGGTTGTAATGTGAAAGAGGTTAAGTGATTCAAGGTGGTTTAGGGTTTGGAAAGATTCCTATCTTATAAAAGGAAGAGGAGAGAAACAAGGAAAAGTTTGTTGAAGACATTATTTCTAAAGGTATGTCTGCTTAGACATCCCTTGTTGGACATTCCTGTTATGGAATCCCACCTCCTTTCTTGAGCATCTCTTGGAAGATAATTGTGCTAAAATTCTCCACTATCAGTCTTGGGCCAAGTTTCACCTTACATTACATCACTGCTCATGATTGAGGGTTCAGCTGTCTTGTGAGTTGCAACAAGTGGAGATCTAGATTTGCTCAGATCTAGATGATAGCAGTGGCTCTTTCAGTGAGAGTGTAATTTAACCTCCTGAAAGTTTTCATTTGATTATTATACTTCAGGTCCACATCTTTGAATCAGGCCAAATCATCTTCAGAAGCTACAGTGTTGTTTCTCTCCCTAAGACATCGTTATTTGCAAATCTACAGCTGCAGGGTGCTTTGCTTGCTTTTTGGAGGAGAGATCTCTGGTGTTGGGTTTCTTCCTTGATTGTGGTGATCCATAGATTGGAAAACCAATATATGATCTTTTTTAGATCTAATATGTTATGTACTTGCATTATTCATAATTTCTGAATCATTCTGTGGATCCGAAGTTTTAGATCTCAGATCTACTTCCGGTGCTTCATGTTTTGAGAAAATCCCCAAGGGGAATGTATAGATCAACCTTTCTTGTACATGGATATGTATTGGATCTACATTTTTATGTACTTATCTGATATAGATCTGAAGAATCAATAAAAAAATTCTTCAGCCCTAAAAATAACGCTGTCATTGTTATGCAGTCTTTTTACATGGTTGCAGCCCCTCTTTCTTGAGGATTTCTTCTGTATTATTTCATTATTCAATTGTAAAGTGTATGAGTTATGTCCCTGAGATTATTTTTGAATTTTCAGACCTTATTTCATTCATACCCTTCAGAAATCCACGCTCACATGCTTCAGTAAATTTCTTCATAAATCTAGTCTTGGGAAATCAGGGTTTTCTAGCCTTGTTAGGAAAGGAGGAGCTGTTTAACTTATTAAAACTTTTTTTTTCTTAAATTCGACATGGGAATCCCTCATAACCCTATATATCATATCCAACTACTTTCCCATCTTATTTTTATGCAAATCTCTTAATACACATGTTTTAGGGCCAAAATCACCACTTTTCCCCACCTTTTGCCCTGTAAAATGCTGTATAACTTTGTTGTTGTGTATTTCCCTGAAGTTTAAGTGTTTTTATACCTTTATGAGGTATATTTATGAAGCTCCACATTGGTAATAACTCATATTATTCCCAATCTGTAGCTGTTCCTGAAAAAGGGATATTACAGATATACAGTCATCTCGATTATTCATTGTTGAGCTGCACACAACTCTTGGGGTTGGAGTGTAGATTTTTGGAGGAAAGGATGAGTATTGTCCTAAATAATGCAATGAAAAACTATGTGTTCAACATTGAGCATGATATTAAGATAGCAGATGCACCATCATGGAGATCAGCAACGCTGTCATTGAGTAGCAGTGATGAGTTGGGGGTCCAACCATTATTGAAGCATTCCAATGACCATTCCACATGTGTAGTAGGGGATAGGAAGATGGTTGATGAGAGACATATTATATTCCATTATTATGATGGACACTTCTTGATGAGCACTCCACATTTTGATGATAATTTTTTTCCTACATCTTATTTGGATCCTTATGGGGTCAAATTGATCATTGATGAGTGGCCTTCATTTGGAGATCTCCCGGAGATTGCATTTCAACATCCCATGAAATTCAAAGAAATAAATCTGATTTGGGAGGATGGTATTCTCCATTGGAGGGATATCTGTTTTGAGCATGATGGTAGACACTCACCATTGGTTGGATGGGTGATGTCGATGAGCAAGAGGCTGGAAAGCCACTTGCAGATTTATGACACTGGGCAGAAAGAGGCAAGGCTGTGTTGACTACTCTTGAAATATTTTGGCCATCATGTAGCATATCCTATTCCAAAGGGTGTTCTAATGGTTGGGAATTGGCATGGAACTTCCATCATATGGCAGCAAGGAGTTTGGGTGTATTGGGGTGATGTGATATCTTTCATGTCAACCATCATGTTGTTGCTCCATGGTTTATATGGTGATGGTGTGGGGAGGCAACAAGAGTTGTTTTTTCTTTGGAAATTCTTGGGAGAGTATGGGTTGATTTTCTCCCATACATTGCATGATGTTGCAGGAGTAGGTGATGGCACCATCATGGTGCAAAGGGGCTACTCCTTAGCCTTGGAGGATTAGGAGATACTTCCACTTTGGAAGGAATCTCCCATATACAACAGCATTATGGTAGATGACTTTGACATTTGGCATGTCAAAGAATGGAGCTATGAGATGATAGGAGCCTTATTACAAAGGATAAAAACATTGTCACTTGGGAGCTTGGGTTTGTTGATGGAGTGTTCCTAGGATCACTTCACATATGATGCACTTGATGGACAAGTAGGAGATGAGAGTGATGGAGTAGTGGATGGAGACATCTATTACCATGATATGATCTTCTTGACTTGGATCTCCAAGCATAAGAAGAAGGTTTTGCATGCAGCACATGGCTGATTCCTTTTCATGGAGATATGGCATACCACTATGGAGGGCTCATTCATGGATCTTATTATCATCCTACTCTTGGTACATGGTAAGAATTGTGTTTTTTCACTTATTGATTATCTAACACAGTATTTGCATTCTCTTACCATCTCTATATAGTGCATTTCTCCATAAGAGGGAAAGCCTCTATTTGGGCTTTATCGTCATTTTTGGACCATCATTAGTGATGGGGATAACCATCTCTTTTATGTATTTGGGTAATTATTTTACTATTATTTGTATGCTCAGTTGAGACATAATGCCATTTTCTATTTACTAGTAGATGTGATGACATGCACAGCTAGAAATTTGTTGGGAGACAGCTTGCCATGTTATTTTTTGAAAAAACAGTTAGGAAAAATACAGTGTAATTACTTGGGAGACTATTGGTACCTTCCAGCACTATATGAAACCTTCAGTACCTCTCTCATTTGGATTCCATATGATGATAATGTCATATTCACTTTATATGGGATGGTCTGGGAAAGAACTAGAGAGTGGGTCTTTGAGGATCCAATTGCCTTTTTTCTTCATGAAGACAACATTATTGCAACCCAAATTCAGTAGCAACTCTACACATATCATAAGTGTAGAGAGAGACAACGTGGGATGGACAATTTCATCCATCATGTTCAGTTATGCAACCCACCTACTTTGCAGGAGCCTAAGGTGGAGCAGTTTATCCATGAGTTACCATTTTGGAGGGTGACTCATTTTGTGTGGATGGTAGCTTGGGGATGGGAGCTTTCACATGGTCATGATGATTCCAAATATATAGTATATTATTTTCTCCATGGGGATTCCACTTTTTCATGATGATAGCTATTTGGAATTGTCACCAAAAGCTAACTAGCATACTTGGGAGGAGCAACTTGGAGACTTATTGATGAGACAACATCTTGTAATTTGCAGGAGCTTATCAGATGAGGATGCTACAGGACAAGAGGAGGCTATTCAGTTCTATCCTTGTAGTTGCTTAAGGACAAGAAAAATTTGGGAGGGGAGGACTGTAATATTCCTAAATTATCATGCAGCTAATTGGAATATTGAATTTTTCTCTTGTCATTTAGCTAGATGAATAAATGGGTAGGTAGGCCATAAATATCTTTAGTAGGAATAAAATCCCTCTTAAAGTGAAAATGGATCATCTTCATAGCTGGATAAAGCACCATCATGTGTGACTAGGGACTAATGCATGTGGAAAAGGTCAAGTTTGACTAAATCAACAACGCTGGTATGGAGGGAGTGGATCATCAATGAGAGACAACACAATGTGAATGGGAGAAAGTCTCCATGATGGTAGCAAACCTAATGAGTGGGACCCAAGGTGAGAAGGCTCACATTTTTTATAAGGAGGGCAAGGAAGCCATAGATGGATATGTTATTGATTATTGATTTTTTGGTCTGTATGACTTCTTGCACTCTTTATCTATTTAGCTGATATTGTTGTGCTGTTTAGCACTAGGTGTTCCCGAGTGAGGATCCCACCTCTTCCCTTGAGGTAGCCTCTAGGAAGAGTATTGTACTATCATTTCCACACTCCAACATTTTTTCCTAGCTTTAGTCTTTAGTTACAACACAATATTTGTTCAAATTTGTGTTGTTTTGTAGGGTGTTGCAGTGGAGGATTGAGAAACCCACTTTCTGAGCTATTTTTTCAGGGGAGGAAGCATTCTTCTCATTGGGAGATCAAAACAGGAGGTTCTTGAGATTTCTTTCAGATCTTGGCACCAGGCCAACCTATTCCCATCATCTACAGTGCAGATTCCCTCTTTGATTGCGTTATTTCAGTGAGCACTTGCAGTGGAGGTTTCAGTGCTTGATTTGGAGGGTGAGATCTTCAGTGTTAGGATCAACCTTTCACTTGGATACTTTGTTGGAGGAGTAATATTCATTTCTTTATCAATTCCGCCACATACTTCTAGAATTTACTTTTGCAGCTACAATTTAGCCGTAGGGCTGCATTCTAGCATTTTGGTATTTTGGGTATTTTCAAAAACCCTTCCTCGGTTGTCTTGGAAATGTGTTTGGGAGCCTAGATCTTCACTCCCAACATTGTTTGAGCTATATAATAGAAGATCCATCTTGTTATATCTTGTTGTAGTATTTTATGCCCTAAAATTGCTCTGTTGTGGCTCATGGCACTTGTATAGCAATATTTTCTCATGTATTGACATATTTTCTTAGAGGAGGATTGTTTTTCATTGCTTGAGTCACTTTATCCTCCATATATTGTGCCTATTATTTTTTGATATGTTTAATAAGATGGTTTTACTTGTATCATATCATGGTGTATTGATTTTTTCACCACTATTTCCATTATTGTGTTCAAATATTGCTGCTTTCCCATTTAGGAATATCACAATGTCGAAGATCTTTTGGCATCCATCATCCCAACAGTAAATAATATCCTTCTTTAGCAACTTCTCCATTAGGGCAGTTATTTGCACATACTCCTTTATAAATTTCCTATAGTAGCTTTTATGTCCCAATTTTGTGCACAATTATTTTAATGACTTAGCTGCTTACAGATTCACAATAACGGAAATCTTCGCAGGGTATACCATCAATCTCTGTTTACAAACAACATTCCCCAATAGTATACCAAAAGGTACAAAAAATATGCATTTCCTCAAATTCAGTGATATTTGATATTTCTTGCATGTATCCAACATCGACCTTAAGTTCACAATATGTTTCTTCTCTAGTCCAAAGACTATCCAGTCATAAAAATAAACCTTCAAGAACTTGTGTATATACTCCTTAAAATTAGCAACTACTACTATAGAGAGAATTTTGTTGGAGCATTCTTCAATCCATAAGGCATGATTGCATACTAAAAAGATCCCCATTCAGTGGCAAAAGTAGTCTTAATCCTATATTCTAATGAAATTCTAATCTAATATTACCTTGAAAACCCATCTGTAAAAGAGTAGGCTTCCTTCCCACCAAAATTCTGCAAAACTTCACCTATAAAATGTGTAGGGAATGGGTTTTGCACACATGCATCATTTAGCTTCCTTAAATCAACACAAATTCTATTTTCACGTTTTTTCTTCTTCTCTTAGGAAACCATGGGATTACCCATCCAAATTCTTCCACAAGATCAGTTATTCCAGCCTTAAGAATCTTGTCCAAATCTTCCTTAATTTTTTCCTTATATTTTGGGTTTAGTATATATGGTCTCAATTTCACAGGCTTCACATTTGACTTCAAATTGATCCTTAGAACTGTGAGTTCTCCTAATATTCCCTTCAGTTCAGAGAAATTTTTGGGAAAGAGCTCTTGATATTCATGTAATAGTTCAACAACCTTGTTAATTGTATTTGCATCCCAATAATCTCCAATAAGTGTGAACTTTGGTTCCTCTTCTGTCCCTATATTCGCCTTTTTTGTTTTTATTGTCTCCATTGTGTCAAGCATCTCACGTTCTATCCCATTGAAATCTCGTTTTCCTTCTGACTTTGGAATATAAATAGTTCGCGGAGCTTCATCAGCCTCTTCCGCTGTCACATTATAGCCTTCTACTACTTGCTCCAATTGTGCGTCACAATCAGATAGTGTCCAGGTTATCACAGTTGTGGTCCTGAAAACCTTTGATCTGATTGCTTGAAGATACGTGTCTATGTACTAACAGTCATCTTCGAAACTAAAAGTCATTAAAAATCCTTCAACCATGTCTTCCCAATTCATTGTTACATGTCGCAGTTCAATTTCAAGATTCCACTTCATAGGTACCACACCTAATGTTTAAATGAATGTATGTACCCATTCTGGTGTTGGATCTTCACCCCACATGGTAATCCATTGGTATATATGTCTTCTAGGGTCATACATTCCATCAAATTTCCCTTCAAACCAGTATTTACTTGACCAAATCTGGTCTGCATAAATTTTTCGTATTCTCTCCAACTTCTAATGTTTTCCTTATGTGTACCCCATCGTCTAGTGGGTGCGGATCTTAGTATAATGTCCAGAGCTTGAAATATTTGTTCTTCAGGTAACGCTTCTTCAAATATATCAATAAATAAATTAACATCCCCATTCCCATCATAATAGGGCAAGCCACTTACCTCTGATGTAATGCAACAGAGTGATTTGGTAATTCTGTGGCATTGCTTAGTAGATACTTCATGCAATCAATTCTACCAATTATCCATTTCTTCATCAGAGTCTAAGACACATGATCTATCCATTTCCTGGCTTATTCTCCCATCTGTAGTGGGGTTGATCCAATCTTTGTCCTACATGATTAACTTATAGATATTGTTAATATCTGTTGTATTGGTTTATTTGGCACAAGGGTGTACGAAATGCATCGGTGCTTGGTAGGGGTGATTTCTATCCTACAAGCAATGTCACAGGGAGAAAATGAGTTGTTAGATGGTTAGTGAAGCTTCATAACATGTAGAAAAAATATTTATAAAACATAACATACTACAAAAGAGGAGGAAACAAGAAACAACAAATAAAAATATAACACAAGCTCAATATCGAGTTTTAAAAAAACTAATAATATTAACGGAGAGTGAATCCCCTTTTATTAGCTACTGGTGGTAAAAAAGAGTTATAATGCTAAAACACTCGCAGTGTGTCCTTAGAGCTATGGAGCTTTAATACTCAAAGTAAGGATGGCTCTTCCCTTAAGCTATTTGCAAGCCTCTCTCTTCTCCTCAAATGAGTGATCAGATAATGGAAAATCGATGCACTTCTCCTTTGGGATTGAGATGTTGGATGGACAACAAATGAATCCCTTCACACCTTTTCTGCTTGGAAAAAAAAATTCTGGTTTGCTTGTGGGAAATTTAGCCAGCATAACAATGTGTTCTAAATTTTTTTTTGTCATGGTTGTCTTTTATAGGAAAAATTCAAATCTTCTTCCCATTCTTGGTACAATTATGGATAGTGACCCAAGAGTAGAGGTAGATTCCATTGTGTGCTCACTTGATGCCTTAAGGTGGCTCTTTTTGAAGTGTTCCAAGTGGTCCTGGATGGTGACCTTCTGCCATACCTAGGACCGCACGACTTTTAGAGGGATAGTCACATAGTTTTGTGCTACTAACGAAGAAAATCTCACACAGAGCGCTTTGTGCTAGTGCCTTCTATGCGTGACTTAATAAATTTTACTTTTGAACCTAGGAAAAGTTAAATTTTATATATTCTGTAATTTTTTTCCATCCTGTAAATCCTTCTGCTTGACATTTCATGATGTCCTTTTCCTATCCAATTTTCCAGTGATAATAGTTGCCCCCTAATGTATGAGGTCTAGGAAGAACTGTATAGCTGAAATACATTATAGTTTATGTTATGTATAACCCATGTTGAGAGAGAGTGAGAGAGAGAGAGAGTAACTTGCATGAACCTTAAGGTTGGAGACCCTGTTGAGAGTTTTAATTGGTGAATTAAAGCTCTTAATATTTAATTGTCAATCTGGGCTCGTAAACATAAGTTGCACTATACTTCTTGATTCAGGTTGTAGGTCAGAGCTTTAATTTTTCCTTGTGATGACCAGCTAAGTAATGAAATATATGAATGCATATGAAAAAACAATATTTCGAAAATAAATAAATAAAATCTCTCTAATATTAGCAAAATCAATAATCAAACTCAACTTAAAAGCTTGAAATTTCTATAAACTTAACATATTTGTTCTTGGAATGAAATCTGGACTTAAATGAAGACCTAATTCCTTTATCACAAGTTATATTTTGAAGCAAACTCATACCTCATATATCAACTCAGTAACTCAATATTTCACTAACAATCCAAAACCCTAATTTTTGGCTTCTTGCAGATTGCACTTTGAAAGAAATAAAAGATTTAATCTACTTATAATTGAAAATTAATCCCATGACCAAGAAATTAATCTCAAATTCAAATAATTGTTCTTTTATTCAAACCCTAAAGAGAAGGCTTCACATTAATTCTATTGTCTTGACGGCAAGTAAAAGATATTTATGATAAGAACTAATCTGAATACTTTGTATCATATACTTAACCAATCAGAATTAGAAAACTTGATCTCTCACACTTAACTAATCTGCATACATATTAGCTATTATGTGACAAGCTCAAATATCAGACCCTAATTCTATTTTCAAGAATGAAAACATAAAATAAAATAACTATGAATTGCTATAAAACACACAAAATTGTACTTGAGAGACTATGCTACAATTGCATTTAACATGAATTGAATTCCTCACCCTTTAAACAACTGAGCTCAGGTAACCTATTTAAGACTGCAACAAACCAACACTCCATCTTTTTAATGAAAGAAATAAGTCACACTACTGATTGCAACCTTAACTACTTCGAAATCTAGCAAGCACACTTTGTACTAAAGTACTGTTAATGGAAACTATCTCAAGCTGAAAACTAAGATTTCACTCTTACATCTAGTGAAATCCACACTTTAACTATTCAATCAATCATAGCTAGTAGACTGACCTAATTCTCCAGAGTCTAAGGAAAAGTCACTCCCAATCTGAATTGTAAATATTGACATTTGAAACTAATCAAAATCACTTAATCACACTTTACTCCTAAGCTAGAAATTCAAGATTGCATACAAGATTAAAAACCTAATTTAAAGAAACTTAAAGACCTAATATACTCACAACACAATCTTGCATTTGAATTCTAAAACTTGAATGGGAATCCTAAGATGGTCTACACACCGACAAAATGCATGAAAATACAAATAGAGATGGATGCTGGCACTTAATTAACACACTAGAAATACATTTTAGTAATCCTCTTACAAGCTTCACAACCTCTTATTGTTGAAAACTAATGAAATCCTACTAGTAGGCTTAAATAACAGAATGTAGAACCTATTTGAATTTATCCTAGATCACACAAAGCCAATGATGGAAGACTATACTTCTACACCAGACATAGAGACATTTTGATTCTTGATCGATCTGTCAACTCACACTCTGTCTCTCGAAATAAAAATAATTTATATTCCAATCTAATTCAAGAATTCATCAAATCAATTCTGAGATTGAATTCAAATGGTAGTTATAGTTATTTGATCTAACTCACTATTACGCCTATGATCTAATTCCCACTCCTATCGTATTCTTACTCTTGGTGAGAATTCAAGAAATTACATTAACCAGACCAAAACACATTTTTTAGAATCAATTCACCATGGCTAAATCACACTGTATTAAATGAAATTCATGTTTAATTTAGATGCTAAGGATATGGATTTATTACTCTATCATCAAAATTATTCCATCCTATGTTAGCTAATCGATAAGACTTTAAACCATATGTGCTCAACCATACTCTGTTCGTTTCACATTGATCAATCAAAGAGGGTTGTTTCTATTCAATTCATTCTCTAAGATATACATAAATATTATTCATTCAGGTTCAAACCAATTTCGAATAATGAGATCTACAATTGAAACCTCTGTATATAAAAAAAACAATGTTGGCAAGGTTTTGAATGAAATTCATTCAGAACAGAGCTTGTAAACATTTGAAAACACACCTACAGCAATAATCCTTGAAACCTTTCACTATGTAACTCAATTTGTTTAGTTAAAATCCAAGAAATAAAATGTAATACTCCCAAATTTTCACCTGATATTTGGAATATTATAGTTCTTAACTTTCTTAATTAATTAAGTAAATAAAAGGGTGGAGGGACCCATAATCCTAAATATGAATAAATATCCACTTTTTGCGTGTGAATGTGGATTAATTAAGTCTAGATATATATGATGAGGGGGTTGAGCAACTACTAATGTGAATGGAATTGGAGATTATGTCTCATTAATTGAGATAGATCATGGAGGTTGACACAGTCAAAAAAGATCTTGAAGGTGTCAAACAAGACGATCGTGGAACATTCATGATAAAGTGATGGAGGATGTTGTGCAATAAAAGCACACATGATGGAGAGGGTGTACATTGCACCTAGACATGTTGGTTGATTTGGTCAAACAACGCAATCAAACTTGGAGGATATTGTCCACATGCACAGCGCAGTATAGATGAGTGCCAAGGCATGGGAAGGCTCAAACATTATATAAAGAAGATGAAGGCAAGGATTGAGGTATGTTGCTTATTATTGATGTAAGGATATTTTTAGATCTGGAATTGTCATGTGACATTCCATTTCTTTCTCAGGTTGTTTAGCAAAAATTTCAAGTGTTGTTTAGCACAGGGTGTTCTGGTCAGGAATCCCACCTCTTTCTTAGAGCAGCTCTATAAATATTTTTGTACTTCATTCTACATCAGGCATTGGTGCCACATCTCTTTCCTACTTTCTGCAGTACATTCCTATTCAGAAATTGCAGATTTCTAAAGATCAATTTGGAAGGTGGAAGTTGTCTTCAGTACTTCAGCTGGAGAACTGGTGAGGGCTTATTCCTATCACCTTGGGCTTATATATTAGCATTCCCAAAGCTTCATTGCAGATTTGGTATCAGGACAAAATTTATTGACCTCCTATCAGTAGTATTTCCTTCAGGAATTACACTGTACAATTTGCAGATCCAAAAGGAGGAAGGAAGTTGCTAGAATTTCAGCTAGTAATCCTGTGAGGGATCATTTCCTCACATTTCCATCAGTCTTACCATCAGCCTGGAGTTTATTGTAGAATTTTTTAGTAGGAAGAAGGCCTCTCTTTCCCTCACAGCGTAGTTTCTATTGATATTTGTGTTGCAATAGCTGAAATCATTATTGGAGGATTGAGAAGTTAGATCTAAAGCTTCTAGCTTCTAGATCTGAAGAAGGGATCAACCCTTCAATATTAGATCTGATCTTGCAACATATTTCAGCCATCTATTTGATAGATCTAGCTTTAGATCTATATTTCCCAGTAGATCAAAATCAAATCCTAGGAGGGTGATTTTCCAAAGTTGTAAATCTGGAAAATCCTTTCTGGGTTATCTTGGGAATCCATCACATTGGCCAGATATTGAATCTTGGCATCATTTGAACTCCAGATTTGAGTAGATCTGCATTTTCCTTTTCAGCCTACAGTTATATGTTCATATTCTGCTGAAGGGACAATGAATTATTTGCTACAGTGCCTCTTCAGTTACGTTTTACCTATTGTAGCTTGTTTTCTGGGTGATTCTAGATCATATTTTTGTCTATATCTACTCATATTCTTGTACATTGTGTAACTGAATCATCTCCATATAATAAAATGACTCATCTTCTCTGTAAATTCTGATGTTGTCTTAAGATTTATTTTTTACTTAGTTTTCATCCTTATATCGTGTTTAAGTATTATTGCATTCTCCCTTTTGGGATATTACAGTGGTATCAGAGCATGATCTTTGGCTCAGCTTGTGGAAAATTCATATTTTATATCAAAATAAGAAGCAAATAGATGATATCTATCCTGGAAGATGATAATTATACCACTCCTTTCTTTAGATCCATGCAATATCTCTCCAAGGAGGTCAATCCAATGAAGAAGGAAGGACAGAAAGAAGATCCAAGAAGAAGATGTGATAAGGAAGGTCCAAGAACTTCCTATCAGCAGAGAAGTAAATTGGATAATCCTAGATCTTCTCATAGATCCACTATGCCCACTTTCTTTGGAGAAGGTGAAAGGTGTAGAAATGAAGAAAGGAATGAACCTGAGACTCATGAGACTCTCATCCTATATCTTGATGAGTATAAATAATAGTATAGAGCATTCAAGGAGAAGCTAACTCTCCAACAATTCTTCAAAATCAAAGAAGAAAGAGGATCCTATAGTAGCAATATAAGGAAGAGGCATAATAGCTTCTATTTTCCTACATTTGATGGATCTTCCTCAAGCACTATCAAAGCTTGGAGGAGAGAGTTAGATGCATTTTTCAGGCTAAATCCTGTAGTTGAAGGAGAGGCTATTCAAATTGCAGCACTTCATATTTTAGATGAAGCCAATGATTGGTGGTTTGGTCACATGGAGCACACAAAGGTGACTAAATATTTAGATTTCTTTCACAAGTTGAGGAAGGAATTTGATGTGAGAAAACCATAAATGTGTCACAAAGTGACATTCCCTAAGGAAACAAAGGAGGATGTCAATCTTGTCACTTTGGAAAAGGAGTCACTACATTCACCACCAGCTGCAAAAGTACTTGCATCTGGAGAAGAGATACTTTAATCTTTGCAAGATAGTCTTGAGCTCTTGACATAAAAAGTCCCATGCATGATTCAAGAGATGCATGAAGGAAAGGAGAAATATTCCAGCGCTAGTACACTTGGAGAAGAGCAGCCATCACTCTTACCAGCAGTTGGAGGCACTATTCTCCCGGTTGGAGGAACTCTTGTTAACTGTCAAGACGTTCCCACACATCATTTGATCCAAGGTATGCATACACATTCATCACCTATTGTTTAAGTAGATCTTATTGATACTTGTGGGGACATGCCATCAGGGCCAATGCATGACCAAGGGTTAGATCCAAATGTTGATTTGAGGCAACAAACTATCACAGCGCAGAGGACCCTTGATCTAATCAAGGAGGAGATGAAAATTTATCCCAATTTGTCATGGATGGACTAAATTAAACCTCTTGAGTTGAAGTGTAGAGTTTCAGAAGAAGGGATGAGCATGATCCTATGTACAATGACTAGTTATGATATCAGTATTATGCCTTGCTTTAAGACAGCACATGTATTACCCTGCAGATCTACAACACTGTCACTTAGTAACTGTGAAATTGAAGGGGCATCATCATTATTGGAACATTCTGAAGGTAGCTTCATTCATGAAGAAATGGAGATAAAGATGAAAAATGGTAGACATCTTGAGATGAGGAACCTTTCCTCCTTTCTAGATGACCCTTTCTCAATGAGCACCTCAAAACTCAAAGAGAAACTTCTACCTGTAGCAAATCCAAAACTTTATGGGTTTTGGAGGGCCTTTGGTGAAAAGAGAATCTCATTGCGAGATCTCATTGGAGGTGCACTTCAACATTTCATGAAGTGAAAAGTTCTTCATTAGTTTGGGGAAGATGGTATTCTACAAAGGGAGGATACCATGGTTATGCAGCATATCACTCAACATCCATATTGGGGTGAGTGGGTGAGGATGATAAGCAAGGGGTTGTATGACCACTTGCAGATCTATGAAATGGGCCAGCAAGCTTGGTTACGTTGGTTTCCCTTGGGATATTTTTGTCACTACCCAAAGGCTCATATTTCTTTGATCCATGCCTTGAAGAACACTTATGAAATGAAGAAGGAGGCATGGCTGCGCTGGCTACTCTTGGGTGAGTATGGTTACCACCCAATAGCTCATATTTTTCTAATTCATGCCTTCTGTATCAATGAAAGAATGCAACAAAAGAAGGCATGTTCATTTTGGTTTCACTTGAGAGAGATTGGCCACCACATGACATCTCCTATGTCTATGTTTTGTATTGGGTAAATCTTGGCATGATGCTCTCATAATGTGCATTGTTGATGTTTCTTTGTATTGGGCTGATGTGATATTCCATATGTCCATTAGTATTTGTTTTCTTCATGATGCACATGAGGAGGAGAGAAAACAACAAGATCTCTTGTTGCTTTGGTTGCTTTTGGGGAATTTTGGCTTGTCCATCTTACATGGGGGAGATGGAGGATGGTAGCAAAGGGCCTTACTCTGGTGGTTAGGAGAATATGGTTTGACATCTTTGTCTACCCATATAGCTCCTTTCCTTCTTCTTTTACATAACGTTGGAATGATGCTTGGATCCAACAAGGCCAACATGGCTAAGGATGAGAGCATATCAATGCTCAATCAAATTCATAAATCATGGGATGGAGAGATGTATTGTGAGATGGAACTTTTCATTTGTGGAAGGAGCTACTTTATTCTATGTATCTCATGTATTAATGATGAATTTGGAACTCATATGGTTGTCACTTGGTACTTTATGACGGAAGGAGGACATCTAACCATACAGTTAGAGGTTATTATATATGAAATATAACTTTGGAACCAAACATACATAACACACTGTAGAAAATGGAGGAAGCCTTCCATATGTGGATGCCATTTGGAGGGGAATATATGGCTTTGAATTTAATTTTGAGTTTCTTGAGGACAAGCAACATTTCACTCGGGAGGACTGTAATATTCCCAAATTTTCACCTGATATTTGGAATATTAGAGTTCTTAACTTTCTTAATGAATTAAGTAAATAAAAGGGTGGAGGGACCCATAATCCTCAATATGAATAAATATTCACTTTTTGTGTGTGAATGTGGATTAATTAAGTCTAGATATACATGATGAGGGGGTTGAGAAACTACTAATGTGAATGGAATTGGAGATTATGTCTCATTAATTGAGATAGATCATGGAGGTTGACACAGTCAACTAAGATCTTGAAGATGTCAAACAAGAAGATCATGGAACATTCATGATAAAGTGATGGAGGATGTTTTGCAATCAAAGCACACATGATGGAGAGGGTGTACATTGCACCTAGACATGATGGTTGATTTGGTCAGAAGAGTCAAACTTGGAGGATCTTGTCCACATGCACAACGTAGTCTAGATGAGGGCCAAGGTATGGGAAGGCTCAAAAATTATATAAAGAAGATGAAGGCAAGGATGGAGGTATGCTGGTTATTCTTGATGTAAGGATCTTTTCAAATCTAGAATTGTCATGTAACATTCCATTGCTTTCTCGAGTTGTTTAGCAGAGATTGCAAGTGATGTTTAGCACAGGGTGTTCCTGGTCGAGAATCCCACCTCTTTCTTAGAGTATCTCTAGAAAGATTATTATACTTATTCTACATCAGGCATTGGTGCCACATCTCTTTCCTATTTTCTGTAGAACATTCATATTCAGAAATTGTAAATTTCTGAAGATCAGTTTGGAAGGTGGAAGTTGTCTTCAATACTTTAGTTGTAGAACTGGTGAGGGTTTATTCCTATCACCTTGGGATTATAGATCAGAATTCCTAGAGCTTCATTGCATATTTGGTATCAGGCCAAAATTTATTGAGCTCCTAGCAGTAGTATTTCCTTTAGGAATTACACTGTCCAATTTGCATATCCAAAAGGAGGAAGGAAGTTGCTAGCATTTCAGCTAGTAATCTTGTGAGGGATCATTCCCTCACAATCCCATCAGTATTGCCATCATCCTAGAGTTTATTGCATCATTTTTCAGTAGGCAGAAGGCCTCTCTTTCCCTCACATCGTAGTTTCTATTGACAGTTGTGTTGTAGCAGCTGAAATAATTATTGGAGGATTAAGAAGCTAGATCTAGAGCTTCTAGCTTGTAGACTTGAAGAAGGGATCAGCCCTTCAAGCTTAGATATGATCTTGCAACATATTTTAGCCATCTATTTGACAGATCTAACTTCATATTTGTATTTTCCAGCAAATCAAGGATCAAATCCTAAGAGGGTGATTTTCCAACGTTGTAGATCTGGAAAATCCTTTCTGGGTTATCTTGGGAATCCATCACATTGGCTAGATCTTGAATCTTGGCATCATATGAACTTCAAATTTGAGTAGATCGGAATTTTCCTTTTCAGCCTGTAGTTATATGTTCATATTCTGCTGAAGGGACAACAAATTATTTTCTTCAGTGTCTCTCCAGTTATGTTGTACCTATTGTAGCATGTTTTCTGGGTGATTCTAGACCATGTTTTTGGCTAGATCTACTCATATTCTTGTACATTGTGTAACTGAATCATCTCCATATAATAAAATGACTCAAATTCTCTATAAATTCTGATGTTGTCTTAAGATTTATTGTTTACTTAGTTGTATTCCTTATATTGTGTTTAAGGATTACTGCATTCTCCCTTTTGGGATATTACATAAAATCAACGCATATGAGAAATAACATTGATCTCCTAAGAACAACTGTAAAAATAGGAAATTAATCAAACACACATATAGATTACCTCTATCTATACTTACAGGAGCTGATCTGGTTGTGGTGGGCCCTTGCCACACCCGGATAAGCTTAGGACTTACAAGGACTAGATACAATTCAGAAAAACTACCTCAGGAACTCATAAAAAAATCACAACACTCAAAAATCAAATTAATAACACATCATGACAATTACAACTTCGAATTTCATTAACAGAGGATGAAATCACAATATTCAAGTCTTGATGACAAAATCAAGTTGCAATACCCACCCCCCTGTCTATATTACAAATCTCAACCTTTATAGGCAGAGTGATATTCATAAAATAGCATGAATTATGTTCAGTGAAAGGCGTTGAAAACTAACGATGTGGAAATCCCATGAATTACTCATATTTAGCACTATGATATTCTAATTTTTAACTGTCCTCTTCCTATCAAAACCACATACTGATATAAAATAATGCCTCTAAACTAAACCCAACTGCATGGACAATGGCCATCTATTCATTCCATCGATCCCATGAACTTGTTGAAGCATTAGTTGGAACATCGAGCTTCTGGAATGCTGAGCTGGAGCTTCAAGCTTTAGGTATGTTGGATCACTGCCTGGAGGATGATTGGAGAAACATATTTCTTCCAAATCGAGCCTATGTGCCAGCTGAGAAAGTCGTGTAGGAAATTCCACAACTATACCCATAATGATGAGTTAACAATAAGCATGTAACTTAAAATACCTAACTTAGCCATGTTCATTCAAAGATGGATGCTTAACAAAAATACATAAGTAGCTATGGAGATAAGAAAAAATCGATTTTGAAGGTTTTGATGTGCTGATATATAGTATTTTCAAACTGCCTTTGACTAAAAATCCAAAATAGGGTTATTTTGGGAGATTTTGACAATTCTGGAAATTCCGAGTTTTACATAAATTAGCCTCAAAGCGCCCTAAATATCTCTCAAAACGTAAGGGGTTTTGCAAAAATGTTATAGGTTTAGTAAATTGGCTATACAGGGATCAAAACCCATGTTCCCAAATTTCTTCCTTTTCCTTCATATGCACAAAAATTGAGGTGTGCGTTGGAAGTTTAGAATTTATTATAGATTTGGACAAATTGGCTAATTTCCTTCTAGAGACCCATATGTGTGAGTTTCATGGAATCCAATTTATGGAGAGCTATCATAATATCATTTTTTATAATAACCTCACTCGGTTTCTCCGGAAGCACACCGAAAGTGACAAAGCCATAAATTAGACATTCCCATACTTAATTGGCTTGTGAGGGATTTCAGCGATGGAACCTTGTGATAAATGTACTTCAACAACAAAATCGTCATTAGTAAAACATAACATAATCATATTTAATCATATAGAAGTGAAAAAAAATGATGATAATCAACCATAGAGAGTATTTTGCGGCAAGTGATGGAATTAAGATATAGAACGACTAAAAACCTAGGGTTTTAGGGTATAAACAGTGATATTTTATGATGAAAACATCGGCATATACAAGGCCCAACATCCCCCCATGCCGAGGTTTTTCATGTCCGCATGCAGACAAATACTTTACTCATATCTAGGTTTTTATGGCATCATGGCTTTTAGGTAGGGCTAGTTCTTGTGGAGCAACACTGCATGAAGATTTGATTGTCATATATTTGATTTTAAGAGTGATACAAATCAAGGGAAATAAAAAAATATGGTAGGAGGAAAATGATGCATAGGATGATAGGTGACAATGGAAATGGTAGATGAGATGAGGTGGTAATGGATATGGGAAGACATGTGCTTGCATGCTCTATTTTTGCGAGGCCAATGCTTATGGATGGTTTCTTCATGAAAGGCGGCAATGAATTCCTCCTCTATTAGATTGACAATATGCGTGAATGTAGGAGGGGAAGGTACTATCATTACTGTTTTTTTTACATGAACCAATATGATTATGACCTAATTTAGAGTATCATGCAAATAGAGGGTATATGGAAAACCAGATATATGGAATATGTGGTGGTTAATCATCAAAGCTTTCTTAAGTCTCTAATCAATTAAAGAATATTAAGCCACCTCTACCTCAAGTTTTACCCTTGTTGTTGATGTCCTTAGTGCTGCAAGATGAAGTAAATGATGGAATGGCTCAAGCTGATGTGATTGTTGATATGATTATTGAAGAAGGAAAAAGGTCTAAATATCCACGTTATCTCGAAAATTTTCATGCATGTGTATTTTTCATACGGCTTACTAAAATAACAAAATCACCATCATCAATAATCCTCTTTACTAAAATAAAGGAAATAGGTTAAATTAGATAAAAATTACGTGATCATGCTGTAGGCGCAACAATTGTGAAAAATGATAGTGAGAAAAAAGAAAAGTAAGCATAGGGTGAAAATGTGAGTTAAACATGAAAATTCCAATCATCTCTCTCCCCCATGCCTATCATCTTGCATGTCCTCATGCAAGAAAAACCTCTGACGGAGACCAAAGACTGAAGGGCTAGGGTTTCTATATTACAGTCATGCTTCATTGACTTAAACCATAGGGCTAATTTTGAGATCATGAAAGTAAGTTTCATCGGATGTCATCTTCATTTGCATAAATAAGATAAGAAAAGTAGTGACCAGGGATCTAGGGACGTTAAGCATTGAGCTTTATTATTAAAAAAAAGTAACTAATGCTAGGGTTACTAAAAGGAATGCTTAACAATGTTGTTACTGCATGGATAATGTCATCCTAAAATGATTAACCATAATAATTTCCACAAAGCATCTCAAGAGTAATCCAAAGTAGCAGGTATTCACTAATTAGCCTCATTATTACAAGTAAAAGTGACTTTATTTAAAAACCAAGGCCATAAAATTGATTGAAAGTAGGGAAAATAAATATCACAAAATGATACCTTCCGAGGATGATTGTCTTACCATTACCCAAGCATATAGTTGAAGCTTCTCTTATTCAAGAAAAGTGAATAACCTACACTAAGGGTCTCACATCGATAAAAACCAAATTATTTCTGAAATATAGAACTCCAAAGCACACTACTAAAGGATATTAAAGCCATTCTTAGAGAGATATGATAGTGAGTTCAGGGAAAAGACAAAAAAGCCAAGTAAATCATTGTGTAAAATCAACTTTGATACCACATGCATATCCCTACTGCCAGCAAGCGTCTATAGCCTCGATAGGGATGCCTTTTAACCTAACGAAATGTTTGTGTCACACTTTCTAGATATAGATTCATACTTAGCTTATTTGAATTTTAGATAAAGGCCACTGTCCTGGCTAGGTAACCAGCTGATGGCAATGCCACTCACAAGAAGTAACATGGATGAATAGGATGACTCGTGATGATACCTCCTATCTTCCAGCTTTTTTGGATGAAACCATTACTCTGGCTTGATGACCAGGAGCAGTAATGTCATGCATGTTAGGTCTCATGATCATGGTAGGTTGGCTCATTGCGAGACCTCCTATCCTCCCCTAAATATTTTTGTAGACTATGATTATGATTAACCTTATAGGTTACTTAATAAGTGGGGAGACATATCTACTCCTTAAGACAGCAAGATGGCATGAAAAGTTTTTAATTACTAATCTTTATTGGTTGATCCTGCTACCCTAAAGACTCAAGAAAAGAAAATAACTCAGATAATGACTAAAATATTCCTCGAGTAGGTCATGCTAGGGTTCTTATGAGAGCTCATGATGGTTTTATAGCAGTGGTCCACCATAGGAGGCTTTTCATCAATACCTTCAAAGAGAAACTTGAAAAGGTTTCTTGGATGATAGTATGTTAAGATTATGAATGAAAATTATAACAAAAACAATTCCCCTAACTGACCCAATGAATAATCCCAGCCAATAATCAGAGTCACTTTATAAAATATGAGGCATTAAAAGTGAATTTCTTCTGACAAGTCTTACCACAAGAGTGCATAATGTTGGGAAAAATACTGAGAGGAGGGGGTGAATCAGTATTTACTGCATATTCAAAACTTTTTACTTTTTCACTCTCTAAAACCCATACGCTACTTTCCTTTAGTAAACTCACGTATACATGTGGCTATCCTTCATACAACTCACGTATTAGCAGAGATCTAGCACATATTGAATTCCTTTCTTCATTACCTTCTGTACTCTCTGTAGATACATCAGATTTTCATCTTTAAACAGGTTCATCAAGACATATTCTATCAAGCACAACTTCATCAAGTAAGTTTCCATCATCTTCATCAAGTGGGTTGCCATTCAAGAACAACTCTCTACATCATATTGTCAACAAACATCATATCACATCAGATTTACATCATTTACCAAGTCCATCAAGTCAATAATAACTTCATCAGGTGGATTGCCATCAAGGAAAACACATGCCAACACTCTCATGTCTTCATCTTCATTCAGTGGGTTGCCATCAAGGACAACACTCTGCATCATATTGCCAACAATCTCCCCCTTTGGACTTGATGGCAACCACTATGGTGTTTGGTTACCACAACAGATAGGTACATTAAGAATACAATGACACCATGCCACTCTCTCCATTTTTGACACCATTCTTCCTCTTCATTCAAACACCATGTCACTCTCCCCCTTTGACATCAAGGGCAAAGGGTAGATCAAAAACCAACATACTCTCCCCCTTTTCTCCTCATGTGGAAGAAGCGTTCTGCAGATCTGATATATACTGAAGTGACCAAACTCCCCCTGAGTTCATGCTGAATCTTCAAACATATTTTCCAATGGAGTACATGACTCTATGAATTTCCTATCACCAATGACTCATACTTACATCAAATATCCAACCAAGTGGATTTACATATAAGACTCAAGCTACCCAACCAAGTGGGTTTTACAAAATTTGAATCAGCTACTCAACCAAGTGGGTTTACAAATTTGACAAGTCCTTACATGACTGAATATTACAATTTTACATCATGGGTCTCAACATGACCTTTTCATCAAACTACAATTGTAACTTTACATGACCAATACCAGAAATACCTCCAGAAAGAGATCATTTTTTAGAATCAACATAATGCCAACAGTGCATTATACTCAGCAAGGCTAATGCTCCCCCTGAATAGGTGCATCCAAGCAACCTTTCCATATGACTAAGGCTCCCCCTTAGTTTGTGCATCCTAAACACTTTCACCAACAAATCATCAAGGCATCTTTATCAAAACATTAGAAATAGAATTATGAGAACTGGAACACCACCAGAGATACCAAACAGCACTACAGCTGTGCTGAAGAGAGCTGACTCCAAACAGAAAATTGTCAGCAATCAGACATACGCGGTTTTCTATGCATGAACTCGCGTATATACGCAACTGTGTTTCGGGAAATCCGTGTATCCAATTCCATCTTCTAAATTTATGCAGATTTGTTTTTTTGACTGGCAGAGAACACTCCCAGCTTCTGTCTTAGATACTCGAACGCTTCCCTAGGCAGAGGTTTGGTAAAGATATCAGCAACTTGTTCTTTGGAGGGAACATACTCCAACTTCACCTTTTGCTCAAGCACTTGTTCATGTAAGAAGTGATACTTGATGGGAATGTGCTTGGTCTTTGAATGCATAACAGGATTCTTTGAAATACTGATGGCACTCGTATTGTCACACTTAATGGGGACAGGAGGTGTACATTTGATTTGAAAATCTTGTAAGGTTTGCATCATCCAAAGGAGTTGAGTGCAACAAGATGCGGCAGCCACATATTCTGCTTCTGCTGTAGATAAGGCAATATAATTTTGCTTCTTGCTAAACCAAGATACTAACCGGGGTCCCATATAGAATGCACCACCACTAGTGCTTTTCCGATCATCAACACTTCCAGCCCAATCTGCATCAGTGTAAGCATGAAGAGTAAGATCAGCATTCTTTTGATACCATAGACCAAAGTCTTGAGTTCCTTGTAGATATTTGAATATTCTTTTAACAGCCTGAAGGTGAGACTCTTTTGGATTAGCTTGGAATCATCCAACAATCCCAACTGCATGCATAATGTCTGGTCTAGTCCCAGTGAGATAAAGTAGACTTCCTATCATCGATCTGTATTCTGGTTGATTCACCGTGGGAGAATCATCATGAGAACTGAGATTGCATCTGGTTATCATTGGTGTACTTACAGGTTTGCATTCTTCCATGCCATACTTCTTCAGAATTTGCTTAAGATATTTTTCTTGTGATAGAAATATACCATCTGCAGTTTGATGCACTTGTAAGCCAAGAAAGAATGTTAGTTCCCCAACTAAGGACATTTCAAATTCTTGCTGCATGACAGAAGAAAATGTTTGACTCATAGATTCTTCGTTACTCCCAAAAATGATATCATCAACATATACAACCACAATCAATAGTTTATCATTTTCAATTTTTGTGTATAAGTTGCTATCAGCAGACCCCTTTGAAAATCCTTGTTGATGAAGATATTTGTCAAGACGATAATACCATCCCCTTGGCTTCGTTTCAGACCTTATATGGGCTTCCTTTTTAGTCTACAAACAAGATTTTCATCATTTCCCAAAATGAATCCTTCCGGTTGTTCTATATATACTTCTTCTTCTAGATCACCATTAAGAAAAGCAGATTTAACATCCATTTGATAAACTTTGATTTGTTGATAACTTGAAAAGCAAGAAACATTCTTATGGCTTCAAGTCTAGCTACAGGAGCAAAAGTTTCTTCAAAGTCTATACCTTCTTGTTGAGTATACCCTTTGCAAACCAGTCTAGCTTTGTTTCTTACAACATCCCCATTCTCATTTAACTTGTTCTTGAAAATCCATTTAGTTCCAATGATATTTTTATCATGTGGTCTTGGTACCAATTCCCAAGTATCATTCTTTTCAATTTGATCAAGCTCTTCATTCATGGCTTGCTTCCAACATTCATCTTTGCTAGCTTGATTGACATTGTGTGGTTCAATTGTGGATAGAAGTGCCAGATGACTAGAAGATCCCACCAGAGTTCTCCTTGTTCGTACACCTGATTCCTTGTCTCCCAAAATTTGAGATTCAGGATGATTCTTTTGAACATATCTGGATGGAGCTTTTTTAGATAGATCATTTTCAGGTTCTTCATTGGATCCACTGTCTATATCATTTCTATTTGATGTAGAAGGACATAAGTCACCATCATCTTCTTTTGTTGTTTGTTTTTCTTCTTTAGGAGCTGCAGAAGACTCATCAATAACAACATCAATACATTCAACAATATTTCGAAGCCTTTTATTGTAACATGTGTAAGTTTTGCTTGAAGATGAGTAACCAAGAAATATCCCTTCATCACTGTAATTGCAATATTGGCAGTCCAATCCAGCAGATAAATATCAACCGCTTTTGGATTCAAAGAATTCATTTCCTGAATCCAGAGAGGGATCTCTCTATAAATGAGTTCAAATGAGTTCAAAGATGTGATCTTTAAAGACTGGAATTATGATATTAGGCTAGTTATGAAGAGCATGGGTTTGTTTTGTTTGTTTTTGGTTGGGCGAAGACATGGTGAAGGTGAAAGAAGTTCAAAATAAAGGGTGAAGAGCCTGCAAATGAAGGAATGTTTCAGTTGATAGCAAAGGACAAAGACAGCTTTAACCCATTGGGCTATGGAGTCATAGGAGGATTTAATTGGATAGAAAATTCAAGAAGGATCCATGGAGCAAGTCATTTACATCAAAAAATCTCTTAAGGTGATTAATGGGGTGAAACAAATAGGCAGTGAAAGACTTAAACAAATGAAAAAAACAAAGCACAGTCTAAGATCAAGTAAGTACTTTTAAACTAGCTTGCTTTCAACATGTACTAAAGGAGAAACATAAAAGTATTTCTGTTGATCAGGTAAGTGCTTTTAAACTAGCCTGGATTGAAGTACTTTCCATCAGAAACATTTAAAAACAGTTCAAACAGCTTAAGATCGGGTAAGTGCTTTTAAACCAGCCTGCTTCAGCATATTCGATAAGGGAACACAGATGATAATCACAAAGAGAAATCTAGATCAGCTAGGTACTTTTAAACTACGCTGCATTGATAAACTCCAAGGATAACATAGAAAACATTCATCTCAAAGAGCTATCTAGATCAGGGAAGTACTTTTAAACTAACCTGCATTAATAAACTCTTCAAAGAGGACATTCAAATGAAGAAAACATAGAAGATAAAGCTTTCAGTCAGAGTAGGGTACCGTGGAGAGTATATCCTAACTCTATGTTTTCTACTCTTTATCAGAGAAAGTGAACAGAGTGAAAACATTAAGTAAAACGACAATTGACAGTAAGGAACACATCACCATTGACATAGTTTCAGAATTCCATGAATCAACAGCTTGTATTGATGTTCAAACCAGTTACAATCAGCAAGCCCGGTGGGTCTCTACAGCTTTGAACTTCTCATATCAGCTTATGTATCTTTCAATTACAGAACAGGGCATCAATGGCTTCAGAATGACTATTACATGCGTTCAGATGTCCCGAGACCAACCCTTTGCTCATCTTCTATAGAGGTATTTATAGAAGAATGAGGCGGTGGTCCACTATGAAAAGATCTGTTTGGATCAATTAATACAGAAGATGACTCTTCGGTGCTTTGAGGGCCTCGATCAAGAAATCTACAGGTGTTAACCTGCATTAATTGAGTTACACTTAAGATTAAAATCATTGGGAAGTATGTTATCCTTTGAAGCTCAGTGTCATGCTAGAGTGACTTTATTTCTACTTCCCGAGATGAAATGATCTAAATATCTGCTTCTGAACTGTTCTTTAATCTTCTCGAATGGTTCTGCCGACAATTAGAGATAAGATAGCTCAATTAGTATTAATTGTTCGGCGGTCTTTGATCTCAACGAGACTGCAGGTGTCTTTTGGAGCTGTAGAGGGTTCAATTAGCCTCTTCTTATAGTGGTGGAGGATTTCTCAGCACGACAGATGTCTTCGTCGTTTCCTAAAACACTTTAAGTTACTTGAGATCTGTGTTTTTGGGTCTTCAATCTCCGGTTCTGATAAATTTTGTCTTTGGCACTGATACTCTTTAATAAATGATGATTTATGCTTGTCTTCTGGTGCACAGGGCAGCAGCGGGGTCGAATGGCATCAATGGGTCAGGAAATCACTGATAAAACATAAATCTAACACCCCTCGAATGATTTTTTATGAACTCAGAAGACAGAGGATCGTCACCCTCAGCCTTTGTAGTTTCTTCAAAAATGGCGGAAGAATTCATTCGAAAACCTGCAAAATACAAACAATTTGTTATAAAATCCTGCGTATTTGGTTTTACTGCTTCAGAAGTGTAGGAAGAGAGCAGGACCGTTGGATGGCATCATATAACGGTGGAGATTAACTGAAAGGAATTTTAAATGATGCGGGAGGAAGAATAAAACAGAACCATCGATCGCGCGATGAGCAACGGTGGGGGTGATCTGGGACCGTCCGATCTGGACACGTGGACAACCCAGATTTAATCGGAGGATCGCAATCGGGGAGGTCACACAACAACATGCGACTGAAACACTGCGATTGAAACCTTGCGATCGAGCGCAGGCCATCCGATCATCAGGGAGATGGACGGCTAGGATTTGATCGGAGGATCGCAATCGGGGTGCGCGGAAGAGGGGATGTGATTGAAACATTGCGATGCAATTGAGCGCTGGCCGTCCGATCATCAGGGAGATGGATGGCTAGGATTTGATCGGAGGATCGCAAGCGGCATTTTGAAATGGCTCACAAACATGCACCCTTGAATCTTTCCGATGCAATTAGCGCTTCATGGGTTTGGTGCTTGGTTTTTATGATGAGGGCGTATTGGGGAAGTGGTTTGGAAACTCAGGCCAAGGGGCTTAAACCCTTAAGAGAGAAAAGGGTTTTTTTACACAAATTTTCAATGATTTTCAAATGTTTCTGAGGGTTTCAACAGAGTTCGAAAGAAGTTTGGAACTCTGCAAGGCAATTTTCATGAAAGAAAGGTGAGGAAAATGGACAACAAAGGAAAATGATGAAAAATATGAAGGTTAGTCTCTGAGAGAAAAAAGGGGAAAAGAAGGAGGATATTGCAGCAGTCTTCTGATGGAATTTTTAGCAGAATTTTGAGTTTCTGAGAAATAACAGTGAAAACCTTGAGACATGAGCATGAGATCATCTACAGGCTTCAAGAGATAACATTTTGGCCAGGAATGTGTTTCTTGAAGGCTGAAAACATGTTTTGGCCACCTTTTGATAGACCAAAATTTACAGGTGGCCAACAGTGGCTCCACTTGGGGATGGTTCCTTGTTGAAGGCATCAAGAACTTCAGAACTACATTCTCTGGGAGGTTGACCAATGCCTCATTCTTTGGGCTATTGTCTTTGTTGAAATGATCTTATTCTGGCTGAAAAAAGGTTAGCAGCATTGAAAAACAATGAATCTTCATCAACACAGGCTTTCTACCTACCCAATCCTACTGATCTAACATTTTTTCTTCATTTAGAGTGCACTTGGACTGGCAAACTCTTTTTCAACATTTTATTCTTTTGAAAATAGGAAATCTAATCTAATTCTACTCCTTATTTCTCCCTGAACTCAGATTAAACAGTTGAGCTCAGATGTTTCTCTACCTAATCTACTATCTGTTGGGATTAAACTGTCCAAGAGATTTCATTCTCTAGATTCTAAGACAGAAATTCAAAAACAGTCAAGTCAAGATTGAACTGTTTGACTTGCTGTGATCTATGGCATAAAAACAAGCTGCACATAGACTATTAAAAATCAAAAATTGAAGGTTTGAAATAATTTTTTTTTTGAAGCATCCTTCTTCTTATTTGTGGCTCAAGTTTTGAGCTTGTTAGAGCCACTTGCTTTCCTTGATTTCAGCTCTGGTTTGAATTTGTTTGAGCTGTTATTTCTTTCTTTCTGGTTCAGATTTTGAGTTGATTAGAACCAGATTTACAACTTTATGACTCAGAAAAATAAAATAGATTTGAGTCATCTTTTGCTTGGAAACTTTAGGTTCAGGTTTTGGGCTTGTTTGAACCTTTCTTTTCTAGCCTAATCTATCTACTGATAAGCCAAGTTTAAACAGTTTGGCAAATCCAACTCACTATCCTATCAACAGAAAAATTTAAAGCTAATTAGTCAAGATTAAACAGTTTGACTAACTAGAAGCGTGTTTTTTGAGGAGTGGCATTTGAGCTTCCACACTTTCAGATTTATTTCTCTTTTTTGGCATGGGGCTTTGCCTTTTTTTTTTTTTTTTTCTGCCCTCTTTTCTATCTTTTATTGTTTTTGTATTTTTTCTTTTTGTTTTTATGAAACTGACGAAGCAATGATATTTACAATGGAAATGAAACTTGAAAATTGAACTCAGCAGTAGTAATGCTTAAGGACCCTGCCATTGACAGGACCCCCAAACAAATCTGTGCCATCTAACTCTTGCAGAAAAAAGGCGTTTGGACCAATGGTGGACTGAATGATATAAGGCCTTGCCACAAACTGTCAAATTTGCCATGTTTACCTTTTTCCTCTCTTCTAGAATCCCATTTGAGTACCTTATCTCCAATGTTGAAGTCACAAGCCTTAGCTCTCTTGTCAAACAACTTCTTGATGTTTTCTTGCACTTTTTGAGCTCTGTTGTAAACTTCTTCCCTCGTCTGCTGGAGATGTATTGCCTCATGAATCCTTCTTATCATACTGTCTTCTTCTGACTGAATTTCTTGGACTAATTTTATTACTGGTACACCCAGGCTGGTAGGAAACACTGCATCTGCTCCATAAAAAAGTTGGTAGGGGGAGGTTCCAATGGATTTCTTTGTGGTCAACCTATCTGCCCACAATGCATGCACCAACTTGTTATGCCATGACTTTTTATTCTCTTCAAGTAGCTTCTTGATGATGGTCACCAAGCTTTTATTTGATGATTCAGCTAGCCCATTACCTTGAGGGTAATAAGCAGTAGAATGACCCAATGTAATCTGATACTTGTGACAAAAATCAATCATATTTTTGGAATCAAAAGCAGCAGCATTATCAGTAATGATTTTCCTAGGGCATCCAAATCTAGAAAGGATATGGTCTTCAAGAAATTTTATAATGACAGAATCTGTGGCATTCCTGGTAGGGATGGCCTCTATCCACTTTTTGAAGTAGTCAGTGGCTGTAAGAATCCATTTATGTTGGGCAGATGAAGCAGGATGGATTTCTCCTATGAAATCTAGGCCCCATTGTTGAAAAGGAGCTTCAACAATGATAGGTTTTAATGGTAAGGGAAGGAGTTTTCTTTTGCCCTAAAAAATTTGGCACTTGTGACAGGCAATTATCATTTTATGGACATCTTGGAAGAGGGTGGGCCAATAATAGCCAGCTCTAAGGATTTTGTTGGCTGTGGTTTTCCAGTAGAGATGACCTCCACACTCTCGTTCATGGAATTCATGCTTGATCTTCTCTGCATCAACTTCAGGCAAACATTTTAGCAATAAACCATTAGCATTTTTCCAGTATAAACATTCATTCTGAATGCAATAATTCTTAGCTTTCAACTTTAAAAACCTTGCCTTAGTTTTTGATAAATCAGGAGGAGCATTAAGATTTGTGAGTACATACAAGATGTTGGCATACCAAGGTGAGCTTTGGAACTGCTCTTCCATAGTGGGAGGGGGTAATTCTTCCTGCTCATCCAAGGCATCTATCATGTTAATGTCTAGGGCTTGTAGATTAGCTTCAGCCATTAATTGAGCCAAGCCCTGACCTTTGATGAGTTTGGTGGGTTTGATCTCCAAATCATATTCTAATATTACAGATATCCATTTGCCTCTCTTTCCATCAGGGTCTTGTGACAAGATGTCTTTTACCACAATGTTGGGTACATAGGCAATGGTGTGGGAATGAAGAATATACACCCTGAAATCCTTTAAGGCCTTTATTAAAGCATAGGCTTGTTTTTCCATTATGTTATATTTCAAGGGTGCATCCCTTAAAGCCTTACTGAAAAAAGCAATAGGTTGTTCCTGTCCTTCTGAGTTTTTCTGCAACAGAACTGCAGCTATTGTATGTTCTGAGGCAAAGGAAAAAATAAGAAAATCTTTTAAAAAGTCCGGGCTGATCAAGACTGGTGCTTGGGTGAGTGCATGTTTTACTAATTCAAAGGATTTTCTGGCCTCTACAGTCCATTTCACTCCTACTTCATTTTTGAGCATATTATTCATGTTTCTAAGGAGCTCTGCTAAGTTGGGAATAAACCTCCTTAAGAAATTAATCTTTCCAATAAAGGACTACAGTTCTTTTATGTTCCTAGGGTGGCTAATCTGTAGTATTCCCTCAACTCTTTTTGGATCTATTTTAATCCCCTTTTCTGATATAATGTGGCCAAGGAGCTTACCCTCTTGCAAGCCAAACACTGTCTTTTTGGGATTTAAAGATAGCCCAAATCTCCTGCATTTCTCAAAGACCTTTCTTAGATGTTTGAGGTGCTCTTCATCGGTTTTGGAATAAACTGTTATATCATCAAGGCAAATTACAATGAAGTGTCCTATTTCCTCTGAAAATGCAATGTCCATGGCCCTTTGAAAATTGGCCCCAACATTCATTAGTCCAAAAGGAATTTTCACATACATGAAGGTGCCCCAAGGAGTGGTAAAGGCTGTCTTGAGTTGATCTTCTGGGAATACTAAAAGTTGGTTATATCCTGAGAAACCACCTAACAGAGAAATCCTCTTTGAACCAACTACCTTTTGTAGGATGTGCTCCATTTTGGGTAAAGGGTAATTGTCTTTTAGGGAAGCTCTGTTAAGGTTTCTGAAATCAATGCACAGTCTGATTTCTCCTGTATTTTTCCTCACAGCTACAAGGTTAGAAACCCAATCTGAAAACCTTACAGGCACAATGATTCCTGCCTCGTACATTTTCTTAATTTCCTTTTCGACTAGAGGCAGTTTTATTGGGTTGATTCGACGCAGTTTCTGCTTAAAAGGTTTTTGTTTTTCTCTCAAAGGGATCTTGTGCTAGATGATTTCTGTATTGTAAGCTTTTAAATCTTCATAGCTCCAGGAAAACACATCGGCAAACTCTTTAAACAAGTCAATGTATTTCTTTTTCATGTCTGGTGGCAAGGACCTAGCTAATTTAATCATTTTAGGTTGATCCTTTGTGCCTATGTTGCATTCTTCAACGTCAGACTCTGTATATTCTACTGCAGGTTTCTTAGCCACGTCATTAAAATCAAACAGGTTTTCTAACGGTGCTAGCCCCCTGGGTATGTTCTTGTCTCTCGGTGTTAATACCTCAATGTCTTCATTTTCTGAGTCTTCATACTCTTCAGCATGAGTTTCGAGTTTTTGAGTTAACATGTTGATATCTGTAGGAATAGATGGTTATTCTTGTTCAGGGGGTTCTTCGTTTAGACAGTTTTCATCGAATGTAGAATCTGAATTGGATGATTCAAACTCATTCTTACCGAGCAGGAAATCCTCTATCTGTTTATCATTCTCAAAGACCTGCCAATATTTTTGATTATCGGGTATGGCTGGCCTAAATTTTACCTGAACGGTGTTGTCCTCGTTTTCATATGGTGCTAAACACGTTCTAGCTGTAAAAGCTAAATTGTGAGCGGAAATATTCTGTTTTCTTGGGACAAAAATAAATTTTGGATCCTCGAAAATGTTTAATAGATCCAGGACGTCATTTCGGTAGGCTCTAAGTCTGGGATGATTAGCAGTGTATTCCCCATTAACCTGCCTAATGATTAATTCTGAATCGCCATATACGTGGATTCTTTTGGCTCCTAGCTTTTCTAACAGATGCAAGCCCAAAATGAGAGCTTCATACTCGGCAATGTTATTAGAGCATCGAAAATTCAATTTGCACGAAACACTTTCTGTATGGCCGTTTTCGGTGTTTGTTAACCAAACACCGGCGCCAGCACTATTCTTAGTACATGACCCATCGAAGAACATGGTCCATAGAGGAATATTTTTGGTTTCGCCTTGGTTGGTAATCTCACTAACTAACATGCTATCTGATTGTGGTGGTATGTCAGCACTTAGTTGAATTTGTGTCTCGTTTTCAAGTTCCTCGCCATATTGAAGGTTGTTTTCCTGAGTTTCAAGTTTCGAGAGCCGTGGGAAAATGACTTGTGGGTCGAGAATTTCATTTGTTTCGTCAATATCTTCAAATGCATCAAACTATTTTGATACTTGTGAGTTAGTTGTTTCTTGAGCTTCATCGGCGATTAATCTTGTTGTAGTGACTTGCTCGTCAACTGTTTCAGCGTCATGTTCTGTTTTAAGGTCAACAAGTTGTTGTACTGGGCCTCGTTCCTCAGGAATTTCATGGAGATGAACTCGATGGGGCGTTTGTTGTTGGCCATCTTGGCCATATTCATTTTGGTTTGTCATTTCAATGCATTGTTCGAAAGTTTCCCTTTCGTTTTCATCCATGTCTAGAACTGCATTCATTTCTAGATCTAGGGCCTCTAACAGGTTATCTGCCTTACTGTCTTCTGGTTCTGACTTATTCGAAGGTTCATCATGGTAAAGGATAAAAGAGTTCAGGTCAGTATGGACAGAGTAGATGGGATAGTTTTCAGGTTTTTCTGGGCTACTGACCATGAATTTCATGTGTGCCTCTCTGTATAGTCTTCTAGGCTGGTTAAAAACAGGAATAGTGGCATATGTCCCGTCCATCTGCATTGTACCTTGCAACTTGGCACCCCACGATCTAGACAACAACATGCCATACTTAGGAGGGACATCAGCCACCACTACATCCATAACTAGGCACTTGGCTGGGATTTGAGTCAAATTCACACAGAGGTCCTTAATTAGGCCAAGACATTTGAACCTGCTTGAATCAAAGGAATATAAATCCTTGTAAGGTCTGGTTATTTCTAGTCCTAGCCTTTCCATTATCACCTTTGGAATAAGATTATGTGAGGCTCCGGAATCATGCATAGCATTGTGTAGAATTTTTTCATGAACATTCAGACTGACGTAGAATGGAGGTACTATTCCTTCTTGAAATTTCCCTTCAGCTTTAGGACCAAAAATGAGCTCTGGCTGGTCATCATTATAATTTATTGTGTCAGTCTGGTCCTCTATGTTTAAAGCCTTCAGAATTTGGGTCCTCTACACATTGTGGGAAGCTAACTCAGTAAGGGGAACAGAGATTTTAATCTTTGAAAGTTCTTGTTCTAGGCTGAAAGGAATTTGGTTTTTTGAAGAACTTGCCTCAGCCTTACTAGCTGCTAGTCTTTCAGCAACATCACCTTGCTGATTTGTTCTATTTATATTTGATAACATGGTTTTGACAGGAGTACTAGCTGAGGTGTTAGTATTGCTAAGATCTACATCCTGCTTTTCAAAATTTGGATTGCCTTTCTCTTTACCTTTACCAGAATCAACAACCACTATTTTATCCTTTTGATTGACATTTTTACATTTGGTTGTGGTGTTATTTTGTGAAGATTTATCAGAGGTTTTAGTGTTAGGAGTTTTTTGACTGGCTTTGCTTCTAAGGTCATATTCTCTGTGAGGCTCTATGATGACATTTTCCATATATTGATAACAATGTCGATCATCATCCATTTTTTCATCATAAGGTGTGTATAGACCTCGTTTATTTTCATAATGAATCTCAAAGCCATCGTTATCTACCCATAGCATGTTGATATCATTTTCCTCTGCTATCTCACCTGTTTCCTCTGTCTCACTTATATAGTTTTGATGAAAGGGAGGAATGATCTGCTGATCATATTCTCTAGGTCTATTTGGAAGTTGGTTTCTTCTTAAATTTTGATTCTGGTTCTGGTTTCTATTCTGAGAAGCAGTTTGGTTTAGGCTTGATTGTGTTCTCTTAATTATGCTCATCTCTTTCATCATCTCTTCCATCATTCTTTCCATCTTTGAGTTTGAAGTGGAAGGTGTGGATTCCTCTCTAAAAGATACTCTCTTTTCAGCTTTCATTCTTGCTCTCTTCTCTATTAGATTGACTTCGACAGAAAGAGCACCCCTTTTCATATCTTCAAGAGTTGCAAAGTCTCTCTCTCTTAGCGAATAGGTCATGTCAGAGTCAAAACCTTCAGGAAATTTGTTCAAAGCTGAGCCTTGCGGAGGTTTTAGTTATGGGGGAAGTGCATTATAGATACTGTTAAATCTAGTACAATAAGCCTGTACACTTTCCCGTGGGTTCCTGTGGAGATTGTTGTAGTCAGCCAAGATTTGGAGAGGATTCTTCCTCACTTCCCATTTGTTTAAGAAAGATTGATGGAAACCTTGAAGGTCATTAATACTATGAGGGGCTAAGCCTTTGAACCATTTTCTTACTTCTCCTCCCAAACTTTGAGAAAATAATATCATTTTGACAGAATCATCAGCAATCTCATTTCTGTCAAAGCAGTCATTCATCTTATCCACATGTTGTGATGCAGTAGTGGCACCACTATCATCATACAATGGAATTTTGGACAGATAGTCCTGTGGCAGATTGACTAAAGGTACATGAAGAACTAAGGGGGCATACCATGCAGCCATGGCAGGAGGTGGAGGTGGATTAACAACAGTGAAAGTGGGTTGGAGGGGAGTGGTTGGAATAGTGGATACAGGGTGAGCAGAAATGGATGGACCAGGGATAGATTGCTGAGCGGATCTTGGATGAGAGACACCTAGATTGTGGAGGAAGTGTAAATTAGGTGGTGTAGTCTCTCTACTACCAAGATGTGTACTTGTCTTAGGAGAAGAAGGCAAAGACTCAGAATCTGACTGATCTAAATCACCAAGAGACCTAGTTCTAAAAGGTTTTACTAAGTCTTCTTGTGATTTTTGTAGAGTTGAAAGATTTTCTGGGACAGAATTAGCTCTCAAGGGTGATCTGAAAACAGTTGATAATTTAATCCTAGGAGACTTCCAAAGGATGCTTTCTGGGTCATCAACTATTTCAGGTGGATCCGAGTCAGGATGGGCTCTAGTGTGAATCTTTCTAGGAGCCACTATGCTGTAATTTTTTAGACCCAAATAACAAGAAAAGTTCAACCAGGTATGACAATCTTTGAGAGGTTAACTAATCTGTTTTCCACAAATTTCAATCCTATAGTCCTCTGACTGGGTTTGAAGGATAGTATAGTAATGAGGGTTCTTCCCAGTGGAGTCTTAAGGTTTGTTCAGGATTGTGGAGTCGCCAAGTGGAATTTTTTAGCTCCTTTTCAGAGGTAAGAGGTGTTATGGTCCACTACCATGTTTATTAAATACCAATCTGAAATATTTTTGGGTTTTTCTGAGTTAATTTTCAGTTAGCAAGGGATATCTGGTATCTTATAATTGTCTTCTAATCGAAGAAATACTCAGGAGTTCCCCAGTGGAGTCGCCATTATGTCATCACTCTGTAATTAGCAAGATTGGAAAAGTCCAACTACAGAGGTAACATCAAACCGCTTTGGGATTCAAGGATCTAGCCCTCCTGAATCTAGAGAGGGATCTCTCTATAAATGAGTTCAAAGATGTGATCTTTAAAGACTGGAATTATGATATTAGGCTAGTTATGAAGAGCATGGGTTTGTTTTGTTTGTTTTTGGTTGGGCGAAGACATGGGGAAGGTGAAAGCAGTTCAAAATAAAGGGTGAAGAGCCTGCAAATGAAGGAATGTTTCAGCTGATAGCAAAGGACAAAGACAGCTTTAACCCATTGGGTTATGGAGTCATAGGAGGATTTAATTGGATAGAAAATTCAAGAAGGATCCATGGAGCAAGTCATTTACATCAAAGGATCTCTTAAGGTGATTAATGGGGTGAAACAAATAGGCAGTGAAAGACTTAAACAAATGAAAAAAACAAAGCACAGTCTAAGATCAAGTAAGTACTTTTAAACTAGCTTGCTTTCAACATGTACTAAAGGAGAAACATAAAAGTATTTCTGTTGATTAGGTAAGTGCTTTTAAACTAGCCTGCATTGAAGTACTTTCCATCAGAAACATTTAAAAACAGTTCAAACAGCTTAAGATCAGGTAAGTGCTTTTAAACCAGCCTGCTTCAGCATATTCGATAAGGGAACACAGATGATAATCACAAAGAGAAATCTAGATCAGCTAAGTACTTTTAAACTACGCTGCATTGATAAACTCCAAGGATAACATAGAAAACATTCATCTCAAAGAGCTATCTAGATCAGGGAAGTACTTTTAAACTAACCCGCATTAATAAACTCTTCAAAGAGGACATTCAAATGAAGAAAACATAGAAGATAAAGCTTTCAGTAAGAGTAGGGTACCGTGGAGAGTATATCCTAACTCTATGTTTGCTGCTCTTTATCAGAGAAAGTGAACAGAGTGAAAACATTAAGTAAAACGACAATTGACAGTAAGGAACACATCACCATTGACATAGTTTCAAAATTCCATGAATCAGCAGCTTGTATTGATGTTCAAACTAGTTACAATCAGCAAGCCCGGTGGGTCTCTACAGCTTTGAACTTCTCATATCAGCTTATGTATCTTTCAATTACAGAACAAAGCATCAGTGGCTTCAGAATGACTATTACATGCGTTCAGATGTCCCGAGACCAACACTTTGCTCATCTTCTACAGAGGTATTTATAGAAGAATGAGGTGGTGGTCCACTATGAAAAGATCTGTTTGGATCAATTAATACAGAAGATGACTCTTCGGTGCTTTGAGGGCCTCGATCAAGAAATCTACAGGTGTTAACCTGCATTAATTGAGTTACACTTAAGATTAAAATCAGTGGGAAGTATGCTATCCTTTGAAGCTCAGTGTCATGCTGGAGTGACTTTATTTCTACTTCCCGAGATGAAATGATCTAAATATCTGCTTCTGAACTGTTCTTTAATCTTCTCGAATGGTTCTGCCGACAATTAGAGATAAGATAGCTTAATTAGTATTAATTGTTCGGCGGTCTTTGATCTCAACGAGACTGCAGGTGTCTTTGGAGCTGTAGAGGGTTCAATTAGCCTCTTCTTATAGCGGTGGGGAATTTCTCAGCTCGACAGATGTCTTCGTCATTTCCTAAAACACTTTAAGTTACTTGAGATCTGTGTTTTTGGGTCTTCAATCTCCGGTTCTGATAAATTTTGTCTTTGGCACTGATACTCTTTAATAAATGATGATTTATGCTTGTCTTCTGGTGCGCAGGGCAGTAGCGGGGTCGAATGGCATCAATGGGTCATGAAATCACTGATAAAACATAAATATAACACCCCTCGAATGATTCTTTATGAACTCAGAAGACAGAGGATCGTCACCCTCGGCCTTTGTGGTTTCTTCAAAAATGGCGGAAGAATTCATTTGAAAACCTGCAAAATACAAAAAATTTGTTATAAAATCCTGCGTATTTGGTTTTACTGCTTCATAGGCGTAGGAAGAGAGCAGGACCGTCGGATGGCATCATCCAACGGTGGAGATTAACTGAGAGGAATTTTAAATGATGTGGGAGGAAGAATAAAACAAAACCATCGATCGCACGATGAGCAACGGTGGGGGTGACCTGGGACCGTCCGATCTGGACATGTGGACGGCCCAGATTTAATCGGAGGATCGCAATCGGGGAGGTCACACAACAACATGCGATTGAAACACTACGATTGAAACCTTGCGATCGAGCGCAGGCCGTCCAATCATCAGGGAGATGGACGGCTAGGATTTGATCGGAGGATCACAATCGGGGTGCGCGGAAGAGGGGATACGATTGAAACATTGCGATGCGATTGAGCGCTGGCCGTCCGATCATCAGGGAGATGGACGGCTAGGATTTGATCGGAGGATCGCAATCGGCATTTTGAAATGGCTCACAAGCGTGCACCCTTGAATATTTCCAATGCGATTAGCGCTTCATGGGTTTGGCGCTTGGTTTTTATGATGAGGGCGTATTGGGGAAGTGGTTTGGAAACTCAGGCCAAGGGGCTTAAACCCTTAAGAGAGAAATGGGTTTTTACACAGATTTTCAATGATTTTCAAAGGTTTCTGAGGGTTTCGACAGAGTTCGAAAGAAGTTTGGAACTCTGCAAGGCAATTTTCATGAAAGAAAGGTGAGGAAAATGGACAACAAAGGAAAATGATGAAAAATATGAAGGTTAGTCTCTGAGAGAAAAAAGGGGAAAAGAAGGAGGATATTGCAGCAGTCTTCTGATGGAATTTTTAGCAGAATTTTGAGTTTCTGAGAAATAACAGTGAAAACTTTGAGACATGAGCATGAGATCATCTACAGGCTTCAAGAGATAACATTTTGGCCAGGAAAGTGTTTCTTGAAGGCTGAAAACATGTTTTGGCCACCTTTTGATAGACCAAAATTTACAGGTGGCCAACACCTTCATCCGATCTAGGTTCAAACTTGCCAAGATTTTCATCATTATTTTTGATAAAGCATTTACTTCCAAAAACTCTAAAATGCTTCACGGAGGGAGAATTACCATACCAGAGTTCATATGGAGTTTTGTCACTATTTACCCGAACATGAGCCTTGTTGAGAATGTTAGCTACTGTGTGTGCTGCTTCACCCCAGAACATGTCAGGAGTTCCAGAGTCATCAAGCATAGCTCTAGCCATTTGTTGAATTGTTCTATTCATTCTTTCTGCTACGCCATTTTGTTGTGGAGTGCCTGCTACAGAGAACTGTCTTTTTATGCCATGTTGTTCACAAAATTCAAAGAATTCATTTGATGTATATTCTCCTCCTCGATCAGATCTAAGACACTTGTTTTTTAGATCTAATTCATTTTCTACCAATGCTTTGAAGATTTGAAATTTTTCAAATGCTTCATCTTTGTGTTTAATGAACCTGATCCAACACATTCTAGAGTAGTCATCAATAAATAAGATATAGTATTCTTCCCCACGTAGAGACTTTTTCCTCATAGGTCCACAGATGTCAGTATGAATGAGTTCAAGAGGCTTACTTGAAGATCCTTCTTTTGCATTAAATCATACTTTGGTCTGCTTACCGAATTGACCAGATTTGCATATGATACTTTCTGGTAGATTAATATTGGGAAGATCACGAACAGCTTGAAGTCTTCTTGCTTTGTTGATTTGAGAGAAGCTCAGATGCCCCAGCCTTCTATGCCATAGCCAATTTTCTGAAGACTTGCTCAAGTAACATTGATCTTTGTAGTTCAGTACATACAGGTTGCTTGGATTTCTTTTCCCTTTTATAATAATTTTACCTGTATCAAGATCACGAACCACACATTCTTTTGAACTAAAGAAAACTTCAGTTCCTTGATCACACATTTGACTTACACTCAACAGATTATGCCTTAATCCATCCACATACATGACATCCTTAGCCTTCACCTTTTCTTTTAGAAACACATACCCTTTTCCTTTAATTACAGCAGGAGAATCATTTCCAAAAGTTACTTTCTTTTCTTTTTCTAGAGCATTATATGCAAGACGTTTTCTTTTGTCACCTGTCATGTGTCTTGAGCATCCACTATCAATGTACCATTTATTTTCTTCACCTTCTGCAAATAATGCTATCCCACAATTTTCAACCTGTAATTCCTTCTTTTTCCATACTTTGGAACTTGAGGGAAAGTGTTGTTTTGGTTGGACTTTACTCCTGCATTCAGATTCTTCATGACCAAAGTTATTGCAATAAGCACATTCAACTTCATTTTGAAGAGGAGAAAAGTTGTTATAGGTATTCTTCTTTGGTTCAGTATCCAACCTTTTCTTTCTTGCTTCTCTTGTCATGATGGTTTTGTAAGCAACACATTGAGCATCTTTGTGACCAAAATTGTGACATGTAAAACATTGTCCATTGAAATAGAAATTTTTTTAATTACGAAATCTTCTATTTGGATTTACCTGCTGGTTGGAGCTCCTTTGAAAGTTATTCCTGTCAGTGTTCCTTGAAGTGCGATGATCCTGCTTTACCTGTAAAGAATCCTTGCTTCTTTGTTGAGAAGCAGAATATTGTAAACCAGTAGTTGCTGCCTTTAGATAGTTTGGTGCTGAAGCCTGAGAGGATTCTCCAATATATCCAAGACCTGTTTTTATGAGAGGAGAACGTTGAGCATTGATAATTTCATCTAAGGTTTCTAAACCTTGAGCAAATCTAAGATTGAGAGTTTTTTCTTTCTCATTATCTTTCCTTAGACTTACTACTTCACACTCCAATTCCTCAATGCGTTTTTCCTTTGCTTCAAGCTGATTTTCAAGAGTCTCTATGATTATGTTCTTTTCTTCTAGGCTTAATTTGAGTTGTTTGTTTTCTTCAAGAAATTCATTGTCTTCCAGAGCATCCACAAAAGTATCCTTTTTTTCTCTTTGTTCAAATGCCATGAGAAGTCTAAGATCTTCTTCACATTCTTCCTCACTATCAGATGACCCATCACTATCTTCATTAGTATAGTAACTTTTCTTAGAGCTAGATCAGTTCTTATTCCTTCTTGCTACTTCTTTTCCTTTAGCAGATGTTTCTTTATACGGACATTTTGCAGCATAATGACCAACTTTTCCACACTCAAAACATTTGAAGGGAAGCTTACCTTTGAATCTTCCAGTACCTAGTTGGATCTTTCTCACAAAGTTCTCTACTTCTTCTTCAGATATATAGCTGGATTCTTTGACAACTTCCTTTTCTTTTCCTCTTGCAGATACCTTAAAAGCAGCTTCTTTGATTTGAGACGGACCTCCTTGTCTCATTTCAAAAGCAGTCAGAATACCATGTAATTTAACAATAGTAAGAGTTTGTAGATCTTGCCTTTCTTCAATAGTTGAAACTTTAGAGTCAAATTTTGAAGTCAAGGATCTTAAGACTTTTTCGACCAAGGTAGTATCAGTTATGGTTTCACCCAAATTTCTTATTCAATTTACAATATCATCCAGACGTAAGAAGAAATGGGCAATACTCTCATCACTATGCATCTTCAAATTTTCATATTCAATTCTAAGAGTTTGGAGTTTTGCACTTTTTACCTTTGTGTCTCCTTCATAGCTTAGAATGATTTTGTCCCATATATCTTTTGCTGAATGTAGCTGCATCACTTTAGCAAATTCTAATTCAGACATGCTTCCTAATAAGACATTCACTGCTTTGGCATTGATTTCATACTTCTTCCTTTCTGCTGCATCAGTAGGAATACTTGCCGGGTATTGATAACCTTCTTCCACGATTGCCCATACATCTGCACCAAGTCTTTGCAGATATGCTTTTGTTCGTACCTTCCAGAATATCAAATTGCTTCCATTGAATAGAGGTGGCTTTATAGACATCACTCCTTCTTGACTTCCCATTGTGACGAATCTCCTTCAAGCGATCAAGCTTCTGTAGAAGAACCTGCTCTGATACCAATTGTTGGGAAAAATACTGAAAGGGGGGGGGGGTGAATCAGTATTTACTGCATATTCAAAATTTTTTACTTTTTCACTCTCTGAAACCCATACGCTACTTTCCTTTAGTAAACTCGCGTATACACGTGGCTATCCTTCATACAACTCACATATTAGCAGAGATCTAGCACATATTGAATTCCTTTCTTCATTACCTTCTGTACTCTCTGTAGATACATCAGATTTTCATCTTTAAATAGGTTCATCAAGACATATTCTATCAAGCACAACTTCATCAAGTAATTTGCCATCATCTTCATCAGGTGGGTTGCCATTCAAGAACAACTCTCTACATCATATTGTCAACAAACATCATATCACATCATATTTACATCATTTACCAAGTCCATCAAGTCAAGAATAACTTCATCAGGTGGATTGCCATCAAGGACAACACATGCCAACACTCTCATGTCTTCATCTTCATTCAGTGGGTTTCCATCAAGGACAACACTCTGCATCATATTGCCAACAATGACAAAAAATAACTAATGGTTATGCCTTAGGAATTTCAATTTCAAGAATGATGCTGATATAACATTTTTATTCATTTCTACCCTACCCTAATCTAGAGAGAGGAAGGTCTCCATCAAGTGTAGGAGTACTTCCAGTGCAACCATGTTCGTAACAACACACTAAATATACTCACACTCAGTTTGAAAGAATAAACTTCAACACATACCATAGTATGATAAACCATTTGCTTCGATTGATATGATACCAAGAGTATTTGAGATGAGAGTGGTAATTTAACTGGATTGTGACCTGGAACCAATGCTTAATGTAATCCTAGTGGTATTGGCTTATTTCTTCGTTTGTACCACTCTGAATGTTCTCCTTGGTCATGCCAGGAAAACTTAGGTAATTGGTCTCTAGAACGCACAGAAGGCTTGTTGCTGGGCATGGTGAAGGTTCCTCGATCTTAGTTTCAGCTGGATGCTCCTCATAGGATTTAGTAATGGCTCATTAATCTCCTTGGTAGATAGGAAGGAAGACTGAAAGGAGATTTCCAAATCTTGTTATGGCTGTGGAGAGACAGATAATTTCCTGAATACAGTCAGGATGAAATCTTCCTGAGAAGAAGATACCCTAGCTACTGCTAGGATTTGAGAAAGCGCGTCGATGGACATTCTTCAAGCTCTCGTTCATTCTTTAATTTCTCCTGCTCGCAACTCGGATTATTAAAAAATAGGGTTCTTACAGCACCCCAAAATTTTTTTTTCATTCAAAGCTTGAATGAATTAAAAACTGCTAATTGCAAGGAAACTAGCATTAGAAATGAATCTACCTTTACTTCTATGCATAAAGAAAAAGGAAATAAAAACTCAAGAACAAGTAGTAATTGGTCAGAATTTGGAGCAACCCCACAAAAGTGGATGCGTGGCTCTTGACTCATGTCTTACCGTACACTCTTCGCCCTTTGACATCCTTGCAAGATCCTGAAACTCTGATAATAGTTACCTGAATAAAAAACTTCAATTCCCCGGCAACAACACCAAAATGTTGAGAGTTTTAATTGGTGAATTCAAGCTCTTAATATTTAATTATCAATCTGGGCTCATAAACATGAGCTACACTGCAATTCTTGATTTAGGTTGTAGGTTAGAAATTTAATGTTTCCTTATGATGACCAACTAAGTAATGAAATACATGAACGTGTATGAACAAACAATATTTCGAAAAGAAATCAAAACCATCTCTCTAATATTAGCAAAATCAATAATCAAACTCAACTTAAAAACTTGAAATTTCTATAAAATTAACCTATCTGTTCTTGGACTGAAATCTGGACTTAAATGAAGACCTAGTTCCTTTATCACAAGTTCTATTTCGAAGCAAACTCAGACCGCATATTTTAACTTAGTAACTCAATATTTCACTCACAATCCAAAACCCTAATTTTTGGCTTCTTGCAGATTACACTTTGAAAGAACTAAAATATTTAATCTACTTTTAATTGCAAATTAATCCCATGACCAAGCAATTAATCTCATATTCAAATAATTTTTCTTTGATTCAAACCCTAAAAGCGAAGGCTTCACTTTAATTCCAATGTCTTGACAATAAGTAAAAGATCTTTATGATACGAACTAATCTGAATACTTTGTCTCATATACATAACCAATTAGAATTAGCAAACAAGATCTCTCACACATAACTAATCTGCATACGTATTACATATTCTGTGACAAGCTCAAATATCAAACCGTAATTCTATTTTCAAGAATAAAAATCAAAATAAGACAATGATGAATTGCTATGAAACACACAAAATTGTACTTGAGAGACTATGCCATAGTTGCATTTAACATGAATTAAATTCCCCACCCTTTCAACAACTGATCTCAAGTAACCTACTTAAGATTGCAACAAAACAACACTCCATCTTTTTAATGAAGGAGATAATTCACACTGCTGATTGCAACCTTAACTACTTCAAAATATAGCAAGCACACTTTTTATTAAAATACCTGCTAATGGAAACTATCTCAAGCTAAAAACTAAGATTTCACTCTTACACATAGTGAAATCCACACTTTGACTATTCAATCAATCATAGCTAGCTGGCTGACCTAATGCTCCAGAGTCTAAGGAAAAGTCACTCCCAATCTGAATTGTAAAGAATAACAATTGAAACAACTCAAAATCACTTAATGACACTTTACTCCTAAGCTAGAAATTCAAGATTTAATACAAGATTAAAAACCTAATTTTCTTTTATAAAGAAACTTAAAGACCTAGCCTACTCAAAACTAAATCTTGCATTTGAATTCTAAAACTTGAACTAGAATCCTAAGATGGTCTGCACACTAGCTAAATGCTTGAAAATACAAATAGAGATGGATGCTAGCACTTAATTAACACACTGGAAATACGTTCTAGAAATCCTCTTACAAGATTCACAATGTTTTACTGTTGACAAATAATGAAATCCTATTGCTAGGTTTAAATAACAGAAGGCAGAACCTATTTCACTTTATCCTAGATCACACAAAGCCAATGATGGAAGACTATACTTCTACACCAGACATAGAGACTTTTTGATGCTTGATCAATCTTTCAACTCACACTCAGTACCTTGAAATAAAAATAATTCATATTCCAATCTAATTCAAGAAGTCATCAAATCAATTCTGAGATTGAATTCGAATGGTATTTATAGGTATTTGAACTAACTCACAATTACACCTATGATCTAATTCCCATTCCTATCGTATTCTTACTCTTGGTGAGAATTCAAGAAATGACATTAACCAGACCAAAACACATTTTTCAGAATCAATTCACCATGGCTAAGTCGCACTGTATGAAATGGAATTCATGTTCAATTTAGATGCTAAGGATATGGAGTTATTACTCTATCACTAAAATGCTTCCATCCTATTAGTCATCAGTATTTTTTACCTATTTTTGATGACTAGTTTCCTTAGCTAAGTTTTCTAGAAGCTAATCTCAAATTGTCAATTTGTCATCTAGAAAACACCCCAAACATATTTTTTGTCCTCCTACCCCTTCCTGTCATTCTATGATGAGAACAATCTCTAGTTTTCAAGTCCTATCTTGTTTCAGCAAAATATCCTTGTCTAGAGCTGTCTTAGCTTGGTTTATCTGCTGTCATTTACCCTTGTTTCCCATGCCATTCACTATCCAAAGGTTGACAAAGTGCTGCAACTCTATCCCTAGTCATCTTGTCATTTGAAAATCAGATCATGCCTAAGAAAACACTTATAATCTGTCAAAATTGTCCCTAAGTTAGATAGTGGTGTTTACGGAGTTTTTCCTTGGCTAAGATATCCTAGGTCAAAAAGCCTCTGTCTAGTACCAGTCAACCATGAATTAGTTCATTTTCTGCAAAGCAAGCATTGTTCTATCCATAGGTTGCACACCACTAAGAGGTCACTTTGTCTCATTTCAGAATAAGTTCAACAAAAATCCAAGAGAACAAGAAAACTAGTGATGAAGAAAGGAAAAGTGACAAGAAGCAAACTAGTGATGATGAGGGACAAAGTAAAGAATCTAAGCATGACAGTGGGGAAAAAGGAAATGATGGTGAGCATCACAGTCATGAAGAGGAACATGATGGTAGCCAACATAGTAGTAAGCATGATGATGATGAGGGAAAAAATAGTGAAGATAAAGAGCGCAACAGTCATGAAGAAAGAAGGGACAGAGATGAACAAGGAAGTTCTCCAGAAAACAAACAAAGTGGCAGCCAAAACAGTGATGATGAGGGTTATGACAGTCCTCAAAAGGACACTTATGATGAGAAACAAGACAGCCCTCAAGGAAGTAATGATGATGGAAAGAAAACACCAAACATTGAGCATTCCTAAGAGGGCAACATGGAGCAGAAAGATCAAAACAGTCCTAAGGGCATCCAAGACCAAACCAAGGACCAAGTTGAGCAAATTTTGACAAGATTTTGTTTTTTGTGTTTTTTGGCCATAATTGCACATTTTTCAAGGCTCTACCATGGGATCTAGTAGCATCCTCAGCTCATGAAATTCATTTTTTTGGATGGAATAAATTTAGGGGCAGCTACTCACAAATTTTCAGATCCAAAGAAGATGTTTTGGTCCCCCAAAGAGGCGAAAAACAATGATTTTTTAACTTTCTACCTCACATATGAGCAAGGGCTACCTTTTTGGTTTTTTCCACTCAGTTCAGTTTTTTACATACTTCCAGGGATCAATTTGGAAAAAATCAAGTAGTTCCAGAAACTAGACATCCACGTCTTTCCAGCGAGCCATCACAGGCCTCGTTTCGACATCAGGAGGTCCCTCAAAAGTGGTCTACAAGACGGGTGATTTTCTATTGCTACGTTCCTGTAGCATTTTGGCAAAAAAGGCAGATTTTTGAAGATGCTCATCCAAATGTGCGTTAAGCCTTTTTGGGCCATCGTCAGTCATGAAAAGTCAATTTTATTTCCTTTTTTAGCATTTTAATATGTTTTTAAAGATATTTTGTGCCTTGGGCTTTGAAAAGCCTCAAGGACAAAATTAGATATTTGTAATAGGCCAATGGCTTTCTAGATGCTCTTGGATAGTTTATTTCTCTTTAGCCTATATATTCCAAGAGATTTCATTGTATCAAGGGGCTGAAATTGATGATATAGAGCAATACATGATATTACAAGCTTTGAAGAAACACTTTGTCTCATGATGTGGATGATTTCTTGTTTGTCTTGGATGGTGGAAGAGGATTGTTTGTTGGATTCCTTGGCTTGGTAAATTGTATAGTGTTCCTATCTGTATGTTTTCCTTAGTTTATTATACATGTTTCCATGTTTCTTTCTTGTTGTAGGTAATTAAAGAATAGATTTGAGACATGCCCATGGAGGCACCTCAAGTTTCCTGATTTCATTACAACTTCTATGTTTTTCTTCTTCTTAGTTATGTCAAAGAATTCTTAACTGCTCTTTGATACCCTAAGAACTTGTTATCAATTTCATTAATGGTTATTATGTATGCTATCTAGTATGACTCATGGTATGCCCTGTTTACTCCTAGCTAACCAAAACCCCATTACTGAAACCTTTCTTTGAATGTTTGATTGTCCTAGTTGAACCAAAGAGGTCTTGTGTCAATCTTACCCTTTGCCTATGCTCTAAATTCTTATTTCAAAGTTCCTGATAGCTCAAATATGATGTTTAGGAGTTCCCTCTTCATAGATTGAGTTATTTGTTTGTCTTGTTTGTTTTCCCCAAAGTCTGAAGGTGATTTTCCCAAAGTTAGAGGGTCTTATACTTCTATGTATCGCCTGAATGTTTATTTTATGCATCTATCAGTTTGAAGTTTCATTTATCATGATTAATGGTTAGCCCTACCACATGGATGTCTGTTGTAAAACTATTTATGCTTAAACCTCTTTGTCCTTTCACAAATTTAGTGTCCATCTCATTTCACTCCACCTAAAGAATCCATTTTACCTCGACCAAATTGGCCCTACATTATACCTTGTCCACCCTTTGAGGCAGTCTCGACCTTATCGACCCCATAGCCCAGTTGATATGACAATATTTTTATCTATCTATCCTTTGATCAATTTTCCCCTCAAAAAACCTAAAACAAACTAAAAACACACTTAAACAACTAGCCTAAAATCAGATACATAGAAAGAAAACAAGTTTACATCCTTTGCAAAAATAGAGAGAGCCCTCTCTGAGTCCAGGAAGGCTAGGTACTTGGGCTCCAAAGTTTGTTTGATGTTACCCTATCACTTGGCTTGCCAATCTACCAAATCACGGGACCCTAACATAATGGCGATCACGGCGGGACATGAAGTTAGTGACAATCTAAGTATACCTTAGGACTTCAGAATCCCTCAATTAAGAATACTATCTTGTGGACTTATCTCACCACTCACTAACATAATGGCGATCACGGTGGGACCTACTGAGTACATGACAGTCTATTAAACTCTTGTAGACTCATTATTCCTTAAAAATTAAACTCAGACAAACAGCCTAAGAAATTATTTATAGTAAACTCTTATTGTTTCACCATCTTAGCAAAGTGATGAATCAGGTTTAGAATACTCCTACAAACTAGGTTGCATATAAAAACTCAGAAAACCCCAAAAAACATCCCTAGATTGGCTTTTTCTCATTTATTGGCAGTGGACCATAAGTACATATCTCTAAGAACAACAAAACATCCACCTGGCGACTCCACTAGCCTCTAGTAGGCCTATTACTCCACTATTCCTTATAAAATCTCCTAGGAATACATTGAGCAATCCTAATCATGTTGATGGTGGAAAACAAAGTTCAAATCTTCCACCTGGCGACTCCACAACTCTCAATAGACCAAAAGACTCCACTGGTAGAAAACTCTAGACTGGTTGAAAGGACACAGTAACTCTTTCTGATAAAAAAATATGGATCCAAGTGAGAACACAGTGGAAAATTTGGAAAATTTGGTAGATATGTTCAGCAAACTGATGCATCTACTTGACAGGAAAAGAGAAAGACACAAAGTTAAGGTTAACACAGCTTATTCAAACCAACCTACACTTTTTCCTCAGGAGGAACACACTCAAACATTACAAGCCATGAGTAACAAACAAAATGTGCCTAATGAGAAAGTTGCAAATAAGAACACAGAGGAATTCTCTAAAGAATCTATAAGCCATCTTGAAATCATAGAATCTGAAATGAAAGAAAAAACAAAACCTGTAGGATCTCTACCTTTATGCTTTGAGTCATTTGACTTCATACGAGCAAATTGGCCTCCTGAAAATCTATCAGAAGCAACTCATGAATTACATGCTAACTATCTTCAACATCACAAAGAATTGGTTGAAGATGAAAACAATAAAGAAATGGAAGAAAACCCACAGGATTTCTCTAAAGGCACAAGTGATGATCCATCATCTCTCTTAGGTAAGGCCCAAAAGGACATTCATCCTCTAAATCAGCTTTCCCAAGAGAAAGAGGATTATTGTAGTTATACCCAAAAAGAGATAAAAATGCCTCCCTTTTTAACTAAAAAAGAGATAGATCAACTCATAAACATACAGTTGGCCTCTCTTGATTTTCCTCCTGATCTTAACTATCACATAGCAGAAAACAGATTTGTAAATCAATTTGAAGAGAAAAAATATGATAGCCCAATATGTATGGCTGGTGACATTACTTATATTAATGATTCTCCAAATTTTGATCAATATATTGATTATTATGATATTCAAATAGAAGCTAACCTTGCAGAGCCATCAACGGCTGATTTGTGGGATAAGGTTCACTATCATCAGATTGAAAACAATAATCAACAAATTCATGTCACCTATGACACTGATAAGGAAAGCCTTTAGAGTTTGGAAGTAAGTGAAGAGTCTCTGACTCTTTGCTCTACTTTTCTTCAGTCCATTAGAAATAACTTTCACATAATTGGAAATCAGCAGTCTTTCAACTTTGATGATGAGGTTGAGGAGGATGATGAAATTCTTGAGCAAGTTGTCCATGAGAAGTCTTCTCCTGAAATGGTTGAGGAAATCATTTTGGACATGGGATCCTCCTTAACTCCATATTTTCAGCCACCAAGTTCCATTGAGTTACAAATTGCAGATGAAGAAATAGAGGTTGATAAACACATGAGATTTTCACACTATCCTTTCAAGAGGATTTACTACCAAAGTGTATCCCTGCACATCAACATGATGACCTTCACATAGTTTTCAGTCCACTTAATCAGAACACATCATCTTGGAAACAAGACTACACTGTAATATATGATCAGTCTGACAGTTCAAGTGATCATGAGAAAGGGGAAGAGTTTCTTTACCAAGAGAGTCCCAAATATAGCCAAGTAGAAGAAAGAGTAGTCCTGAATGAAGCCTATATATCAAATCCTCTAGATCAGGTATTATTCCAAGATCCATTTTTTGTTTTTCTTGAGAAATCTGAAGGAGTAGTGTGTTCCGCCCAGAACAGTCTGTTGCAAAGAGTGAGAAAAATTTTAGGCACTACTATTCGAAAACAAGCAAAGTGGAAGTGGCCTTTTCATTTCTTCAACACTCTAAAAAATCTAAAACTAAATCCCTCATGGAATCATCTGCTTGATTGGATTTGTTGTAAAAGAGATTTCACTAAATGAATGTATGTTGTGTATAGTTTAGATTAGGATAGATAGATAGGTGTGAAAAATAAGCTCAGCCTTGTGAGCATCTTTTCAGTTCTAGATTGTTTGAAGAAAAAGTAAGAAAAAAAGAAAATACAAAAATAGTAGAAAAAGAGAGCAGTTTCTAAAGCAATGGTATAGCCCCATACCCAAAAAATAGTCACGTTGAAAGTGCGCAAGTCTAAATGCCACTACTAGTGCTCAAAATATGTCTTTTTCAGTTATCTAGCCTAATCATAACTGGACATGTTTTAAATTTATTGTTGATAAGTTAGTGAAAGAAGTGATAATCAAATTGTATAAGCTTGACTTGTCAAATAAAGTAGATTAGGAAAAGATAATGGTTCCACACGCTCAAAATAAAACCAAAGAGGAAAACAAGGATGAAAAACAAACTATGTATCCTAGCCCTGATTTTTCTAAATCTTATTTTCGTGCAAAATAATATTGGTGTGAAACTTGTCTTTTATGCCACAAACAGATGACAAATCAGACCATCTAATCCTGATTTGGTCATTTTTCAAATTCATGTTTTAGCCTAGTGAATGAAATCCTGTCAAACAGCTTAATCTTGACAGTCAATCTATCATAGGTAGAGAATCAAAGGATTTCATCAGTTTAATCTGAACTCCTGGAAGATATAAGTATAGAATTAGATAGTGTCTTTTCCAAAAATATCATGTCAAAGGGTTGCTAGTCCAAATGCACCAAAAGAAGAAAAATGCTAGGAAATATAGCTGGGTAGGTAGAGATGACTTTGATGCTAATCATTTTTTCAATTTTCAAAAATAGCATCAAGAAAGAAAGAAAATTGCGCCAATGGATAAGGCACCGGTCTGCATAGGCCAGAGATCTGTAATTCTGGACACCTCCTGAAAAGGAGTTGCCCTCCCCAAATGGAGCCACTATTAGTCATCAATATTTTTTACCTATTATTGATGACTAGTTTCCTTAGCTAATTTTTCTAGAAGCTAATCTCAAACTGTCAATTTTTCATCTAGAAAACACCCCAAACAAATTTTTTGTCCCCCTACCCCTTCCTGTCAGTCTATGATGAGAAAAATCTCCAGTTTTCAAGTCCTATCTTGTTTCAGCAAAATATCCCTGTCTAGAGCTATCTTAGCTTGGTTTATCTGTTGTCATTTACCCTTGTTTCTCATGCCATTCACTATCCAAAGGTTGACAAAGTGTCTGCAACTCTATCCATGGTCATCTTTTCATTTGAAAATCTGATCATGCCTAAGAAAACACTCATAATCTGTCAAAATTGTCCCTAAGTTAGATAGTGGTGTTTAGGGAGTTTTTCCTAGGCTAAGATATCCTAGGCTAAAAAGCCTATGTCTAGTACCAGTAAACCATGAATTAGTTCCTTTTCTGCAAAGCAAGCATTGTTCTATCCATAGGTCGCACACCACTAGGAGGTCACTTTGTCTCATTTTAGAAGAAGTTCAACAAAGATCCAAATCAGGAAAAGAGAAGTTTTGTCACTGTATGAAGAAATGTGCTTAGATCAGGCATAATATCCATGAAACACCAAAAGAGCTCTCAAAGGTTCCAAAGAATCTGTTCTTACATCTCTGCAGGGGTGTAATTTAATGATGATCAATGTACAAAGGAGGGCAAAAAAGGAAAATTTCAACAAGTCCTTCATGCTGACTTAGTTTTCCATAAAGGCAAGTAAAGTACAGTAAGTAAGAGTAGCAAGTGTACATGTTATAAATCTAAAGGCTTCCTAAAGAGTAGAGATCATTCCTCATCAATGAAGCAAATGAAGTAAAATGTGATGCTGATCAGCAGTGCTCCATGATCTCCTCCAAAAGCAGTGCTACATAATATTTCTGAAGGGCATCATCATGTAGGGCATAAGAAGACAACTGCTTCTTATGTTCCCTTGAACCTAGGTTTTGAAAAGTAATCAAAGGCAATCTCAATAAACCTCTAACAACACAGTCAAGGGAAAATACAGTTCAATGATATCTAGCAGCAAACACTCTCCAGGTACAAATCACATTTCTTCTGGTTTTGTGTTCACAGTAATATTTTACAAAAGTATATATACACCTCACACAAGGCCTCATAAAGAAAGAGGACATTATTTCCAAGTGATTTTATCAATAATGAATGTCATATTCCACTTTGTTTCCTATTGGAATTTTTCAAACAAACATACATAGCAAGGTACAGTGATTTCAAATAGATGTAGATCCTGTGTTAAAGATAACCTCCTTCAAAGAGCAGAGGATTAGAAACACAGTAATAACCTCCTTCAATGATAAGCAGAGGGTCAGCATCTTTTTAAAGTAGCTACAAGATTTATTTTGTGCCACCTCCTTCAAAGAGGACAGAGGATGCATCACCAAGATTGACTGATGTTGTGTTTGATAAAGTCTCTGTTGGTAAGACCATGTTGAGAAATAGTGGTAAAACAAATGAAAGTTTATAATTTAAGGGCCTATTTCACATCAAAAGCAAAGCAGTGACATGATGGTGCTAAAAAACCTCTGCTCTTATGTTTATAAAAGCCTTCTTCAAGGGATGAATCAGAGGTTATATTTTTGAATTGAAGCAACCTCATCTGAATGGTAAAATTAGCAGACCAAGCTTGGTTTAAAAATGGTGTCTGCAAAACTAATGAAAATAGGCATTCACACAGAAGGTTCATGTTGAAAAACATTTTTTATGGTCTATAAAAAGTACTCCCTCCAAGTGATAAATAAAGGGAGAGCGCCAAAGGTTACTTTCCAGCTCATTTAAAAGACAGTGGGCACATTATTAAGGTAGATGAACTTTCATTGATTAAAGGCTTATTTCATCATTAAGTTAAGGGCCTAACCATGTTTATAAATGAGCATAGGTGATCACATTTTCAAGGATTTTCTTCAGGACAAAATAGAAGGTCTATATACAATCAAGAGAAAGTGTTAATACAAAGTTCCTAACAGTAACAAAAACCTCCTTCATATAAAAGCATAGAGTTACAAAACACATTGTTGTGACCTCCTTCACTAAGAAGCGGAGGGTCAAACATGTTTTTGAGAAACTTCAGTGGCTGCTTGCCACTTTTTCCTCCAAAAGGATGAACAGAAGATATATAGCAGGGTTTAAAATTATGTTTGAGAATGTTTTCTTTTGAAAACCTAGTTGAAAAACAATGGTGAGACAATAAGAATTCATAGTTTGAAGGCCTTTGTTACATCATAAGTAAAACATTGACATGATAGTGTTAAAATTCCTTTGTTCTTATCTTGATGACAACCTCCTTCAAAGGACAAATCCGAGGCTAAAGTTTTGTTTAAAGGCACCCTCATCTAAATGGTAAGGTGGTAAACCAAGCTGGTTTTAAATTGACTTCTGCAAACTAATATAAAGTAGAAAATCCACCCAAATGATTTATATAAGAAGGGTATCTTTCATTTTAGACAGATCTATCCTAGTCTATCTAACTACCTTTTCAAGGTAAACAGAGGGCTAGCACTTGGGTTACAACTACTATGAATCTACACATTCATAAGGATAAAAAAGTGACCATCTTTGGTAAACAAGCAAAAGATCAAATCAGATGATAAGACCTCCTTCATTTCATAAACAAGTAGAGTTGCATATTTGTTCTTAAAAGGCTGCAGAAGAAATGATTTTGTGAGCCTCTTTCATGATATGCAATGTCACAGTCTTGGAGAAAAACCTTCAATATGGATAGGCAACAGACACTATTGTTTTTAACCTCTTTCCTCATAAAAGAGCGCCCATAAGAGTATTTCAAAAAGGGCCTCCTTAATCATACTAGTAGAAGGCCAAATCATGGTTTAAGAACCTTTTTCACTCCATAAAACAATTGAGTTGCATTGTGTGATTGAGAGACTACAGTGGTAAATTTTCATATAAACACTCCTTCAAATGATAAGAGACCAAAGTCTAGATGGACACAAACAATTGTTTTTTAAGGTATTCTAAATCAGACGATAAGTCCAAGTCTCAAGTTTTAGGGGACAGTTTACAAAGGCTTAAAAAGGTGAGTTCATATTTTGAAAATAATAAAGGAGGGAAATGTTGTTTCAATAGTATAAAGGGCACGGCCAAACGTATCCCCATACCATTGTTTTTCAAAACTTCATGGGCAAGAAGATACAAGTTCAAAGAAGTTAGACAACATCCCCAGCTTTTTGAATGTGCGGTGTGCCTAGAAAGTTGCGCTGCGTGCCTATAGGTGCTTATTGAAGAAAATTGTTAAACACATGGCGCACCTATAGTGTTGTGCAACACGGCTGTGCCCATCATTCAACGGGCGCCAAGGGCCAACCCGACTGCTCAAACGTGGAGAGTTTTTCCATTCAAAGCCTGTGTTAGCCAACTATACAATTTGTTATACCGAAAGGTGGCTAAATAATTTTGGAGCCTTCAAGGAACAAATTTTATTGCAAAAAGTGTTGGCTCTTGAAGACTCTTGAAGGCCTCATGCCTCTGTCCAAATCTTCACTGCTGTGCCCATTTCACACTCTGGAATTCTGTTGATTTCAAAGACAAAATACTACTTTAAACACCAATTTTCCCTTCCTTCCACTTCCAAAACTAACCTCATATTTATCCCTTTATTCCCCATAAAATCCCTCATTTTCCATATTCTCCCTCTCCCCCAATCGAAAACCCCTTTGATAAGGTTTAAGACCCTTTCTTTACCTTATTGAAACCCCCAACATCCATTAAAAACATCAAAATTGCATAAAAAATCACATTTTTTATATTATAGACTTAAGCCCCTTTGGGCTAAGTCTTTAACCCCTCCCCTCCATACGCCCTGTGCTGGAACCAGGCGCTAAGCCATTTGGGCACTTATCGCATCAGGGGGAAACACAATGCACAAGTCTTTTCTCCTTGTTGAAATCTTTGATGTCGATTAGCCCTGAGTATGAAACCCCGGTCATATTGCTTTCCATATAACCCATGGCCCCACAGATGGGTGACTAACCGTATTACAAATATATATTCCGCCCCCGAAACAAAAAACCTTTGTTTGTATTAAATTTTTGGGTTTTAATTGTTTTTGTTGTTTTATTAAAATAAAACTGGGCGGAATCCAATGCACTACTTTCAAGAGGAAGGTGGTTTTCCCCGATCGGTAGCGATGCCATTCAGCTTTGAGCACTGTTGAAAAATCGCCCCTCATCGCTAATTAAAGGTCGGATGTGGAGTGGGCACGATATTGATGCACGTCGTCCGATCTGAGGCTACTCATCGGAAAATGATCATGCTTTGAAGAAGCAAGACAAATAAAATAAGGTATGACATGGTCATGAAAACATCTCCGCAGATCAGATCGATAGTCCACATTCAATCGCCCTGGTCCCCCTTGTCCACAGCAGTGCCGGTGGTCCTAGTGCCACATTAGCGTCCACACAGCAAAATTTAATTGGGGCGGGTCTTCATTGTTTCCCCGCACAGTAAGAAAGCCTTTTCGTGACCTGAAATAGTTATACAGAGTGATTTAGTTAAAGCTTTCGATGTCTGGGGAATCTTTCTAAGTTTTTTTGGTACCCGATCTTCACCGTCGATCGGATGGGTCGATCTCATCCGACGGCCCACGTTAGTCCCAAACCCCCGCACTCATTTTTCCACCATTTCTTTCCAAAACAAAGGTTTAAACCTTTCTCTCCGATTTTTATTTTATTTTTTTCAAATAACGTGACCCCTTCACGTTATTTGTTCGCCTCCGCTCCCGACCATCAATCTTTGTGCGATTGATGGCTCCGATTTAATTTCTTCTTTCGCCTTCCATTTGACTTCTTCTGATCAATCTCGACTGTTGGATGATGCCATCCAATGGCCATGCTCTTCCCACATGGCCTTCCAAAGCAGTAAAACTATATATGTAGGATTTCTTAAATGTTTTTGTATTTTGTAGGAATGAAATGGTTTTTCTGCCATGCTGAAGAAAATTCAAAGGCTGAGGGTGACGATCCTCCTGCCTTTGATTCATCAAAGAGAAGCCTTCACAGGGTTTAAACTCCATTTTTCATCGGTGTTTCATGAGGCATTGATGCCATATCACCCCTACATAGCCCTGCACATGAACAAACACAGTGAATCAAGCACAAATCAAAGAGTATCAGTGTTGAAGAAAAAAATATAGCAGAACAGAAGATTGAAAATAGATCTATGGGGATTACGTCTAATATGGTTTATCAAAAGCCTAATCCCCAATTAAAACACAGTTAACAGAAAAATCATAAAGGTTCATCAGATAGAAAGCCTCCCCTGCCACATCTAAGGCAAAACAATTCCTCCCAGCTACCACAGTGCCACTTTTGCCTCAAAGCATTCATATCAGAGGCCGAAGTTATTGATCAGGATCAGATATCTGTCTCAAGCGCAACCAAAGAGTAAATTCTGCAAACAACTTAATGAAAAAATATCAATCGGAGTTACTTTGACATCACACAGAGCCTCAAAGGTCAAAAAGAGCTCCCATCGAGCTTAAATCTTTATGTAAATTATTTAATACAGAGGACACCTATGTAAGCTTCTCCATTGATCCCCCCAAAGGCCGAGAAGCCATTAAGTATGTATTAATTATCTTTAGAGATCTTTTACCAGATCTCACCTTCTCATTCTTCTATAAATACTACTGCAGAAGATGAGAGAGGGGTTGGTTGATTTGGCTACTGAACATTGAAATGTAATTGAGCTTGAGACTTCTATCTGTAAATCGTGTTCACTGGCTCTTGGAGCTCTGCTTGTAATATATAGGTTAGTCTGGGAGGTGTAGATGACTTCTAAACTAAAGCACTGGACTTAAAGCTGTAACTGGTTTGGAGCATCAATACAAACTGATTTATGGGATCCTGGTCTATGTTGACGGTGATGTTTTTCTCATTGTAACTTGTTATTTTGTTTCTGTTTTCACTGTGTTTCATCTTCTCTTATAAATAACAACATGCATGGAGTTAGGACCTACTATATACCAGTGCCCTTCTCTGAATGAAAATATTTATCTGAATGTTTTCTTCCCATCTGTGTTATTTAGGAATGATTTAATTCAGTTTAAGCATAGGAATGTTGGCATTCCCTCATCTTCTTGTCTCTTAAATGTTATTTTCATTATATTTTATGTAAATATGAACTGAGGAAGATATGGTGAGCCCTGGTCCTAGTTTCATCCCAAAGACTGTCTGAAATTTTCCCTTGGAATGTGTTAAAAGTTGGCTAGTTTAGAAGTACTTACGAGATCTTAGGCCATTCTGTGTTATCTTTGTTTTTGTCTTGAAAGTAACCAAGTAAAGTAGAGCTAGGAGAGGATTTGTGGTGAGCCCGACCCGCTAGTTTCTACTCCAACAGTTGCCTTCAAGTTTCCCTTTGTTTTAAATTGTTTTCTATTGAAAGTGTATCAAAGGCTGGCTAGTTTAGAAGTACTTACCAGATCCTAGTTTACTTTCATGTATTTCTTAAGTGTTTTCCAAAGGCTGGCTAGTTTCAAAGTACTTACCAGATCCTAGGCTACTCTTTTTTCTTCACCTGTTTAATTTCCCTTCTTATTGCACCATTTCGTTCCATAAATCGAACTTTCAAGAGATCCTTAGACATAGATGACTTTCCCCATGGACCACTCTTGCCTCTTGCTGTTTCAATTAAACCCTATTATGACTCCATATCCTAATGGACTAAAACCTGCAATTATCTATCTTCCTAGCCAAAGCTTGTTCTATTTTCTTGCAACTTCTCACCTTTGAAACTCTTTGCATTTAGAACTTTCCACCTCAAAAACAAAACATGCTCAACCATCCAAAAACAAAACAAACCCTTGGCTTTCATAACTAGCCTAATATCATTATCCAAAACTCCAAAGACAAATCCATCTTTGCACTTATTGGAGATATCCCTCTCCAAATTTAGGAGGGCTAGATCCTAGAATCCCAAAGTGGTTGAAACGATGTTTCTCCCTGTGATCGGACTTTTGCCAATCTTGCTGATTACAGGGAACTAACATTTCTAGCGACTCCACTAGGGAAATTCCTGAGTAATTTTCATTTTAAGGTAATCATAGGATATAGAAAATTTGTTTCAAAGAACATTTTCTATATTAACCAGCTGAGCCACCAGCAACTAACATTTCTGGCGACTCCGTTGGGGAACTTTCTAAGTAATTTGCATTTTAAGGTAATCATAAGATATCGAAAATTTGTTTCAAAGAAAATTTGCTATATTAACCAGCTGAGCCACCAACAACTAACATTTTTGGCGACTCCACTGGGGATCGAAGAGTGATTTTCTTGTTTGAAACTTTAAAGATCTCAGAAACCCCTTTACTCACTAAACATTTGCTATGCCAACCAGCCGAGCCACCAGCAACTAACATTTCTGGTGACTCCACTGGGGATCGAAGTTGAATTTTCAACTTAGGTTCCCTTAAAAACTTCATAAAACCTTGTTAGTAAAAAGCAGCCTTTTCAAGCACTACCAAGAAATGGTAATCATGATGAAACTTATTTGAATCAATGACAAGCTAGGTAAATGCTAGGATTCTCATAAGAGTTTATCTAACCTTGAAAAATCAGTTGGCTTAACCATAAGAGTAGGTTGTCTTTGTCTCATAACCGTATCTCAGTTTTGAAACAAAGTTAGGACATTCTTAGAAACCACACAACTAAAAAATAACTCAGAAAACACCAAAAATATTTCAGATTGGTATCTAAAAAACATGGTGGTGGACCATAAAACCTTTTACATCCTTATGAGCTAAAAAATTCCACTTGGCGACTCCACAATCCTGAACAGACCTTAAGACTTCGCTGGGAAGAACCCTTATCATTATAATATCACTCAAACTCAGCTAGAGGACTGTAGGATTAGAATTTGGGTAAACATATTAGTTGACCATTTAAAGACTGTTATACCTGGTTGAAATTTTCTTGTTTATTTGGGTCTGGAAAACATAGCATATTGGCTCCTAGAAAGATTAACACTAGAGCCTATCCTAACCCCGACCCACCTGAGATAGTTGATAACGCAGAAAGTATCCTTAGGAAGTCTCCTAGGATTAAATTATCAACTGTTTTCAGATCACCCTTGAGAGCTAATTCACTTCCTGAAAATATTTCAGCTTTGCAACAGTCACAAGTTGACTTAGTAAATTCCTTTAGAACTAGGTCTCTTGATGATTTAGATCAGTCAGATTCTAAGTCTTCACTTTCGTCTCCTGAAACAAGTGAACATCCTGGTAGCAGAGAAACAACACCTCCTGATTTACATTTCCTTCACAACTTAGGTGTCTCTCGTCCAAGATTAGCTCAGCAATCTACTCCTGGTCCATCCACTTTTGTTCACCCTACATCCACTGTTCAAACCACTCCATTCCAGCCCACTTTCCCTCTTGTAAATCCACCTCCACCTCCTGCCATGGCTACATGGTATGATCCCTTAGTCCTTCTTGTACCATTAGTCAATATTCCACAAGACTATCAGTCAAAAATTCCATTATATGATGCTAGCAATGCTACGACTGCATCACAACACGTGGATAAGATGAATGAATACTTTGACAGAAATGAAATTGATGATGATTCTGTCAAGCTTGGATTATTTTCTTAAAGTCTGGGGGGAGAAGTAAGAAAATGGTTTAAAGGCTTAACCCCCCATAAGTATCAATGATCTCCAATCCTTACATCAGACATTCTTAAACAAATGGGAAGTAAAGAAGAATCCTCTCCAAGTCCTTTATGATTAAAAAAACCTTCATGGAAACACCGGGGAAAGTGTACAAGCTTATTGTACCAGATTTAACAGTGTATATAATGCACTTTCCCTAGATCTAAAACCTCCACAAGGCTCAGATTTAAACAATTTTCCTGAAGGTTTTGACCCTGATATGGCCTATCAGCTGAGAGAGAGAGATCCTACAACTCTTGAAGAGATGCAAAATGGTGCTCTTTCTGTGGAAGTCAACTTGATGGAGAAGAGAGCAAGAATGAAAAATGAAAAGAGAGTGTCCTTCAAAGATTAATCTACACCCTCTACTTCCAACTCAAATATGGAGAGAATGATGGAAGAGATGATAAAGAAAATGAGCATCCTTGAGATAGCACAAGCCAATCAGAACCAAACTGCTCCTCAAAATATAAGCCAAAACCAGAATCAGATTTTCAGAAGAAACCAACCTCCAAACAGACCCAAGGAAGATGATCAACAGATCACTCCTCCCTTTCATCAAAACTATGTAAGTGAGGTTGAGGAAACATATGATATAACAGAGGAAGATGATATCAACATGCTAGGGGTAGATTATGATGACTTCAAGATTCATTATGATAGAAAACAAGGTATTTATACACCTTATGATGACAAAAGAGATGATGATGAAAGTTATTATCAAGACATGGAAAATGTTATCATAGAGTCTCAAAAATAATATGACCTTAGAAGCAAAACCAGTCAACAAAATCCCAACACCAAAACCTTTGAAAAATTTTCACAAAACAGCACTGCAACCAAGCCTAAAATTGTCAAACAAAGAGAGAAAAAAGTGGCTTTTAATTCTGATAAAGGTAGAGAGAGAGGCACTCAAAACAATGAAAAACAGAGTGCATACCTTAGAAGTACTAACACTTCAACTTGTACTCCTATGAAAACAATTTTGTCAAATGTAAATAGAACAAATCAACAAGCTGATATTGCTGATAGACTAGCAGCTACTAAGGCTGAGACAAGTTCTTCAAAGAACCAGATTTCTTTCAGCCTAGAGTAGGAAATTTCAAAGATCAAAATCTCTGTTCCCCTTATTGAGTTAGCTTCCCAGCATGTATATAGGACCCAACTTTTGAAGGCTTTAAATATTGAGGAGAATAATGACACACTCAATCTTAATGATGACCAGCCAGAGCTCATTTTTGGTCCTAATATTGAAGGTAAGTATTAAGAGGGACCTGTGCCTCCCTCTTATGTAAGTTTAAATGTTCATGACAATATCTTGCACAACGCTATGCATGACTCAGGAGCTTCTCAAAATTTAATGCCAAAAGCTGTAATGGAGAGCCTGGGTCTAGAAATCACCAAACCTTATAAAGACCTTTATTCCTTTGACTCCAGCAGGGTGAAATGTTTAGGATTAATCAAAGACCTCTGCGTTAACTTAGCCCAGATTCCAGCCAAATGCTTAGTAATGGATATTGTTGTGGCTGATGTGCCCCCAAAGTATGGAATGCTATTATCAAGATCTTGGGGGGCTAAGTTACAAGGGACTATGCAAATGGACATGACCTATGCAACTATCCTTGTTTTCAATCAGAATAGAGGACTTTACAGGGAGTCCCATATGAAATACACTGTTACAAGTCAAGACCAACCACAAAACTCTCCTCTGTATTCTGTAAATATAGGCCTTGATTCTTTTATTATGTTTAATGAAGAAACACTTAGTGAACAAGTCACTTTAACGGGATTTATGGCCGATAGGGAGGAAGAGGAACACAACGCAAAAGTGTCAAAACAATCTGCTGCATTTGAAAACTCTAGCAAACAAAATGCAGGTCTTGAGCTACAAATCATGTGTATTTTTCTTTTAAACATTCAAAGTCAAGAAAGCAGTCCTCAACCCAATAAAAGATTTGAGGAGTTGAAACAAATTGAACTAAGTGCTGATATTCAACAACAATAAGAAAGCACGGTAGTTTAAGAGGAAAATAACCAAGATGAAACCGAAAAAAGTCCTTTATGGAGCATGTACTTTGATGGGTCATGCACTAGAACCAATGCTGGTCCAGGTATCTAGATCTAGAACACTGAAAATAACCAAACAGAAAACATTTCCTGCAAATTAAAATTTCAGTGCTCTAACAACATAGCAGAATATGAATCCTTGCTTCTAGGCTTGTGTTTGTTGAAAAAGTTAGGAGCCAAAAGAATCAAAGAATATGGGGATTTAGAGTTAGTCATTAGGCAAGTCAATGGGGAGTATAACGCAAATCACCCAAGACTTAGGGCCTATCAAAACTATGTCATGGATATTTTAAAAACTTTTGAGGAATACCAGATAATTTTTGTCCCGAGAAAAAGAAATATTGCGGCCCATAATTTAGCCTTTGCAGCTAGAACATGCTTAACACCATATGAAACCAAAGACTACACAACTCAGATAAAATTTATACCAGCCCTGCCTGATAATGAAAAGTATTGGCAGGTGTTTGATGGAGACAAACAAATAGAAGACTTCATGCAATTCAGAAATGAATTCGAACTACACAGTTTGAACTCAGATTATGATACAGACTGCAGTGAAGAAATTTTTCTTGGTGAAGAAGAACCATCTCCTGAACTTATTGATATTAATCTACTGTCAAGAAAACTTCAAAACAAAGCAGAATTGACTACAGAATTAGAAACAGAAGAGATGGAAACCCTACAGTCCAAAGATTAAGGTCTGCCCAAGGGTCTGGCACCTTTAGAAGAGTTTTTTGACTTTAACTATGTGGCCAGGAAGCCAAAACTGGGACCTGTAGAGACTGAAGTGGAAGAGTGCAATATAGGCAGTAAAATTAAACCAATGATTATTAAACTGTCTAAAACTTTACCAGCTCACATTAAACTCAAATACATAGATCTGTTTAAAGAATTTTGTGATGTTTTTGCGTGGAGTTAAGATCTGAAATCCTATGACACTGAAATAATACAGCAAAAAATTCCCCTCAAAGTAAACCAAAAACCATTCAAACAGAAACTGTGTAGAATAAACCCTTTGCAGTTGCCTTTGGTTTAGAAGGAGATTGTTGTGGATGATTTTGTCACCCTCCTAGAGACAGTCTAGAGTTTCCATAGACCAGTGCCTAGGACATCTTAATATAGCAAGGAGTCCTTTATAGTTTGGGTTGTCAGTCCAAGGGATTCACTTACTATCTCTTGTTTATAACAAGGAAATTGAAATAGATTGAATTGATCCCAATTTTCTTTCAGTGGCTGATACTCAGATAGGAATAAAGTAAAGACATCAGGTAGAACTTCAGCATGATAGAATCAGACAGCTAAGAGACCGCTTTATTGTAAAGAGGGCCGATTCAAGTAATATATTACAGACATCAGATATCAAGGAGTGCGTGCAGGAAGGAAACATGAGAAGATATTATTGACAAAAGGGCGCATCAATTTAATAATCCCTAAGCCATTAATATAGCAGAGCAGGAAAGAGTGGGAATATGGAACAAAGATATCACTTAGGCCTATTGTTTAAAGCGCTACCACCTGCAGGGGCACCATTCAAGATGAATCCTTACCGCAAATTAGTGAGCCACTCTCGTATTCTAGAACATGATATAAGAAGAAAGTTTGCATTAAAGTATTATATTAACACATGAGAGAAATTACATACTGCAATATACCAAAGACCAGAATCCTCAATACAGTCATAACCCCTCCTCACTGAGACCCAACGGGCTCTGAAACTTCATACAGAAATGTCACAAAATGGATACAATAGTCTTCTCGCTGCACAGCTTGCTTACAGAAATCTGGAACCCTAACAATGTCTTGCTTCTCAGTATTTATAGAGAAGACTGAAACTTCTGGAGGGAGAGGTAGGTATCTACACTTATTGATCTAATTTGAATAAGAAAGGCAGTGAGCATTCGCGCCTTCTTCATGAATGACTAGCTATAAATGAACATACCTAACAACCTGTATACAGAAATTAATGCCGGGAGATAAAAATCTCCTTATGTACAAAATGAAAATAATAAAATATATACATCGGGATGCCTTTAGCTGAAGAAAAATCTGATGCCGTGAGGGGCCTGAGCTGGCCTGCAACTCTGGTACTGTACTCTTGACCTTTGAATTCTGAATTTGAATTCTGAACCTTAAATGTGGGGCGAATTTCTCTGGAGGGTTCTGAGATTCTCTGTCTGTGTTTTCTTTAATAGCAGTCATTTCATGCACCGGCTTCAGCTCTTTTCATTTAATTTTGCCCACAGGAAATCATCTTCTGGTATGTTCTTGATTTTCTGAAAAGGAGGCAACAGATTGATATGTCCCCTACTCTTAATTTGAAAACCTGCAAAACCCTGAGGATATTAGAAAAAACACGACTAGGGTAAAGGCGGGGAGTGATGAAGGTGAGAATGGATGAGATGATGCAACCATAGGACAAAGACGGAAACATACATGGTGGCGGGAGCAGACAATGGGGGTTTTTGTGAATGTGCGAAACGTAACACAGTATGGTCGTGGAAGAAGAATGGCGATAGATTATGAGTTAAATATATAAAAACACACGAACATCTATATATATTGGCGCGAGGACACAATAATGGATACACGAGGGAGAGACACATAGGTACATGGGAGACTAGCGGAGGAGACGACGTGGCGGGTACGTTGATGGGAGGAGACATGAAACAGTGACACGGTGGCAGACTGTGGGACGTGGTGGGACATAGCGATGAACGATCAACTCTGGGACACATCTGCCGTCGGATGGAGGTAGGCAGATCGGACGGAGCGGGTGGATCCCGCTGCCCGGGCATCGACCGAAGAATAACGTGCGGGGAGAGAGCGGTTTCCCGCTCGTACTAAGGACACGCAGCACCACACCTGTGGAATCGCTGGCCCCGCGATAAATACCGCCAGCCGACAAGAGCGGTGCGGGGGGAAACCGCCGGTTTCACTGTGCGCCGGGGCCAAAGGTGGGGCCCCCACTCCTTGATCTCTGCCGTTGATTGAACATGGATCGGACGGCTGTGACGGCGCCCGGGATATAAGTGATAAGCCCCTGTTTCTCCCAGCCCATGGTCCTGTAGCTCGGGTCACATGAAAATTAAAGCGGGAGGGGCTAAGGTTAAAGGGGCTTCGGCCCGATATATAAAATATGCATTTTAAACGTTATAAAGCAGATTTTCGGGCGGAGATGATAGAATTAAACGGGGCCCGGGGGTTTTGCTCTCAAAAACATTAGGAATGGATTTTGGAGAAGGTGGTGGCCGAATTTTAAATAGGGAAATGGGATGTGTACAACACTGACTCCATTTGGGGACGGCATGCTCGCCCTCGGGCATGTCGAGAACACGCAGACCATTCAAATTTTTCATTCCACTGCTCAATTTCTGCTACGCTTTCTTTTCAGGTAACTATCAGCATCCCCCTTTTTTCCCTTATAGAAACTAGAAACCAAAAACAGCTTATGTACAATATATACAGTGGGGCGTTTCCAACCTGGGTCAGAATTGAAAATACTGCTTGAGGAATTGGCCATTCACAGGGGCATCCAACAAATCACCCTGTAGGTTCTCCAACATAAAAGTATTATTTCCCCCTTGGCTCACGATTCTAAAAGGACCGAACCATAATGGATCAAATTTAGCGTGCTTGCCCTTTTCTGCTCTGCGAACATCCCATCTAAGAACCAGGTCTCCAACTTGAAAATTCCTATCCTTTGCGTGCTGATCAAAAACCTTCTTCATTTTTTCTTGGTATTCTATTAGTCTCTAGTCTACCTGATTCCTCGTCTCATCCAATTCTACCAACTGATGAATTCTTCTAATCATCTCATCCGGTTCTTCTTGGTTTTCCTGTATAAAACGTGCCACTGGCAATGCCAGTTGCACAGGAAATACTGCAGCCCGCCCATACACCAGCTCATATGGAGACTTGCTTGTTGCTCTTTTGCTGGTTATCCTGTTTGCCCACAGAGCAAACTTCAATTGAGAGTCCCAGTTCTTCTGATTTTCAGCTATTGTTTTCTTGAGGGCCCTCACCAGGGTTTTATTGGATGATTCTGCTAAACCGTTCCCCTGGGGGTAATACGCTGTGGAATGAGTTAATACAATATTATATCTTTGGCAGAAATTTACAAATCTGGCAGACTTAAAAGCTTGAGCATTATCAGTTACAATTCTTGCAGGACAACCAAACCTAGATATGATATTGTCTTCTAAAAAATTCATGATTACAGCATCTGTAGCCCTTCTTGTAGGTATGGCTTCCACCCATTTAGTAAAATAATCTGTAGCTGTCAGTATCCATTTGTGTTGGCCGCTTGATGGGGGGTGTATTTCTCCTATAAAGTCTAATCCCCATTTCTGGAAGGGTTCATTTACATGGACAGGGATTAAGGGCAGAGATGCTAATTTCTGTCTTTCTGCAAATATTTGACATTTATCACATGTTCTGACCCAGGCAAAGGTATCTGAATATAATTTTGGCCAGTAAAAACCAGCCTTCAAGATTTTATTGGTAGTAGCCCTCCAGCTGTAGTGTCCTCCGCATATTCCTTCATGGAATTCTGTCATTATATTCTGCACTTCATTTTCAGTGAGACATAACAGCAATATACCCAAAGGGTCTCTCCAATAGAGCTGTCCATTGGCAATGACATACTTCTGGGATCTCATCCTTACAGCTCTGTAGTTTGCCTTGTCACATCCTGGAGGACAACTAAGTGTCAACAGGTATTCAACTATTTGCTTATACCATGGACTAGTCAGATACTTCACATGCACCTTTTGTGTGGCCATTTCTAGTCCATGTTGCTCCTCTTCTTTTCCTGATTCTTCATTTGCCATCATGGATAAATTAATGCCCAGAGCTTGATGATTAGATTCGGATAACATCTTGGCAAGTCCCTGTCCTTTGATCAATTTAGTAGGCTTTATGTCTAGATCATATTCCTGGATTTTTGCAATCCATCTTCCCCTTCTGCCTTCACTGTCCCCCTGAACTAGAATGTCTTTTACAGCTGCTGTGGGAACATAAGCAGTAATATGGGATTGCAAAATATAAACTATGAAAGCTTTGAGGGACTTTACCAGGGCATACGCCTGCTTCTCCAGTATATTATACTTTAATTCAGCATCATACAACACCTGACTGAAGAATGCTATGGGCTGTTCATATCCTTCTTCATTTTTCTGCAATAACACTCCAGCAATTGTATGTGGTGAAGCAAATGAAAATACCATAAACGGCTTACTATAATCCGGTCCTGCTAGCACGGGAGCTTCGGCAAATGCTTGCTTAATTCTTGTAAATGCATCCCTAGACTCCTGGGACCACTTAACTTCATTGTCCTTTTTCAACATATTAGTAATGTGCCTAACTATCTCCGCATAGTTAGGAATGAATCTCCTTAAAAAGTTTATTCGGCCCAAAAATACCTGTACTTCTTTCTTATTTCTTGGCAGAGGAATGCTATTTATTACTTCAACTCTCCTAGGATCAATCTTCACACCATCCTTAGTCACAATATGTCCTAAGAGTTTCCCTTCGTCTAAAGCAAACATAGATTTTTGAGGATTAAGAGAAAGGCCGTACCTTCTGCATTTTTCAAAAGTTCTTCTTAGATGCACAATATTCTCATCATCATTCTTTGAGAACACCGTGATGTCATCGAGATATACTACTAGGAACTTGTCCTGTTCTCCCACAAAGGCTATATCCATTGCCCTTTGAAAAGTAGCACCTGCATTAATTAGTCCAAATGGCATCCTTGCATACATAAAGGTTCCCCATGGCGTGGTGAACGCAGTCTTCTTCTGATCTTCTGGGAAAACAGCCACCTGATTGTAGCCTGAAAATCCATCCATCATTGACATTCTGGATGCTCCCACCACCTTCTGCAGGATATGATCCATTTTAGGCAGTGGATAATTGTCTTTGAGAGATGCTCTATTCAAATTTCTGAAGTCGACACATAGCCTGATTTCTCCATTCTTCTTTCTGACGGGGACAAGATTCGCTATCCATTCCGAGTACCTCAAGGGTACAATTATTTTGGCCTTCAACAATTTTTTAATTTCTTTCTCAATTGAGGGAAGAAGCAGGGGATTAATTTGCCTGAGCTTCTATTTGTATGGCTTTGCATCTTCCCTGAGTGGGATCTTGTGCTGTATGATATTTACATCAAAAGTTTTTAGGTCCTCATAGGACCAAGCAAAAACATCTTTATAAGACTGAAATAACTTCAAATACTTTTCTTTATATTCTTCTGAGATTCTTTTAGATAATCTAACAATCTTGGGATCAGTAGCGGTACCCAAATTTAAATCTCTCATTTGATCTTCTTCTACTGCTTTGTTTGGCTGCATGGGGACATCATTCTTGTTGAACAGTCTTTCTAGAGGTACTAGTCCTCTAGGGATGACATTTCCTTTTAACTGCAATACTCTGTTTCCTGCTATATTCTCTTCCCATTTACCTTCAACAATATTTTCAGCTTCTTCCTCCTCATCATCATCAATTTCCATACCTGTGAATTCTCCCACTGTCTCCATGAATCTCTTCATCTGTTCGTCATCTTCAAAGACCTGCCAATGCTTAATATTGTCTGGGATAGATGGTCTGTAACGTACCTCTACTTCATATCTTAACAATGGGTTCTGAGGAGGTCGGAACGTACTGGCAGCTACAGCAAGAGAATCTGCTATTCTGTTATGCTCCCGGGGCATGAACTGTATATTAAATGCTAAGAAGAAATTTTCTATCATATCCCATACTTCGTTTCTATATGCTCTGAGCCGGGGATGCTTAGTTTGGCACTCATTCTTAATCTGTCTCACTACTAGCTCAGAGTCTGCAAACACTTTCAGACATTGAATGCCCATGTTTCTAGCTGTCTGTAGGCCCAATAACAAAGCTTCGTACTCAGCTACATTGTTTGTAGCTTCATACTCTAATTTGAAAGACAGCGGCACCCACCTTCCTGTGGGGGAGATTAACAATACCCCAGCCCCATTACCTTCTCTGGAATTTGCTCCATCGAAATGAAAAGTCCATACTTCTGATTTCTGGCCTTTCTTGGATTGCTCGGCTTGGAATTGACCAGAGGAGGACTCATGTGCATAGTCTTGACTCTCTTCTAACACAAAACATGAGAAGTCACCCTCTTTATTATAAACTAGAGAGTTGTCTGAACAATCAGCAGTGGTCACCATTTTAACAAATCTGGTCTCCCTATACAGCCTCCTCTCCTGACCACCAAAGACTGGGACAGTGGCATATGTTAAGTCGAGTTTAATCGATCCCCCAATCTTAGTACCCCAGGACCTTGACAACAGCATGCCAAAGCGAGCTGGGATATCAGCGACCACAATATCCATGACCACACTTTTTGATGGGATTTGAGCTAGATTGACCACTAAATCTTTAATCATTCCCAAGCATTTAACCCTTTTCGAATCAAATGAATATAAATCTTTATAAGGCCTTGTAATCTGCAGCCCTAGTTGCTCCATGACAGACAAAGGCATAAGATTATGGGAAGCTCCAGAATCTAGCATACAATTGTGAAGCAACAGGTCATGAATGGCTAGGGACACATAGAAGGGAGGAGTTGAAGGGTCCATCTCCTCAACGTGTGGTCCAAAGACTACCATAGGTCTTTCTTCTTGAAGATTTAGACTATCAGGTGCAATTTGTGGTTCAGGAAGAGGCATGAAAGAGGTGACCTGAGACTGATATACAGGCTGTTTCAACAATTCAGTCAGAGGAACAGGAATCTTAATCTTTTCGAGCTCTTTTTGCAGATTAAAAGCAGATGTGGACTTTTCTATTATTACTTATTTTGGCTCCTTATTCTCAACTGAGGACTTGACTTCTTGGGACACCGGCTCAGCATTAGAAGGACTGCCTACTTTTGAAGAGGAAGGAATTTGATCATTTGACTGCAAGGGGGTATTTAGGAAATTCTTACCTTTTTCAACATTCTTTTTGGTTGCTGACTCCTTCTGAGCAGATGCTTCTTTCTGAGGTATTTCTTCCTCTTGCTCCTGAGTTCTGGTCCTCTTCCTTGAGGATCTGAGGTCATATCTGACGTTGAATTGGGCTTCCATGAAATCAGCAAACTGCTTGCAGTAATGGTCAATCTCAGCTTCTTCATCTTCCGCTTGCACCGGGCACTCCATATCATCATTATTTGAAAAGGCCAGATTCGAATCTTCTAACCCATAAGCTGTATTTCCAGTGGAGTCATCTGCTGGTCCTTCCAGGTACAAGGGGTGAGGTACCTGATCTTGCTGCTCCCTTGTCTCTCTTGGTAATATTTGCAATGGAGGCTTTCTATACTGAGGATTATATCCTCTGTTTGGAGCATTGTAATAGTTTTTAGGAGCTGCATTTTTGGCTTCCAGTTCCATCTTGACCATCTTCTTTATCATCTTACTTATTTCATCCATTTTTTCTGAATCCTTTTCTTGATTAGAGGTAGAAACCTCTTCTTTGCCTTTCCTCCTGGCATCTGGTTCAATTTTTCCTTTTAACTTTCCTGTAGAGGCAAAGTTTGCTTCTAGTTCCAGAGCATCTGATTGTGCATCATCTAAATTGGCAGGCTTTCTTTCTCTTAAGGAGAATCCAAAGTCAAAATCAAAGGCTGCTATGAAAACTATCTTGGCAGCAGCTTCATTTGGCTTCATTTCTGGGGCCAAGCTTAGATATAACTTGTTGAATCTTTTGATGAATTCTGATACCCCTTCATTCTGTTTCTTCTTGATGGTATTTAGCTCAGTAAGGCACATTCCAAAATCCTTCTTTTCTCCCCACTTCCTGAGGAAAACGTTTTCCATCTGATCCCAGGTTGTTACGGAACGATTACCCAATGTTTTAAACCATTTTCTAGCCTCACCTTCTAAAGACTGCACAAATAATCTCAAAACCACATCCATATGTTCAACATTCAAATTTTCTGCAAAAGAGCAGAAGGTCTCGAGATGTTTCTGAGCATCGATATCATTTTCACCATTGAACCTTGGCAGAATCTTCAGATAATCCTGGGGCATATCGTTCAACACTTGGGGTAAGGCCAGAGGGGCGTATTTGTTTAGGAGAAAAGCAGGAACATTGGCCATTGGAGGCGGTGGGGGTTGTACAACAATCTGAGAAACAAAAGAAGGGAGAGGGGTAGGGGGAAGCGGAGTGTGAATGACAATGGGAATATATTGGACCGAGGTCTGAGGTGTGGATGGGAATAGTTCTCGGTTGACGGGAGCTACTTCAGTGACCTCTTTAATCTCCTCAGCCTCGTAAACAGGATAAGGTTCTTCCCCAAATAAAGTATTTCCCCTACGTGGGGTTTCTAGATAAACTTCGGGATTTTCTGTTCTAACTTATTGAGAAGAAGAGGGCGGATAATCTTCAACAGAACACTCAGGATTTTCAGCACGGGCTGACTTCCTCTCCTTCCAGACTTTTTTATGAATAATTTTCTCTGGGTCAGACACGTAGGGTGTTTTCGGTTGGGCTGTATCTGACCTCAAATGCGGCCTACGAGGAGCCAGGACTACCAATAAGATTTATCAAATAAGGACCAGTGGAGTCGCCAAGGTGAGAAATCTGCAACTCTTCACCTCTCTGTGCTCACCTGATTAGAGAGTGAAATAAAATGTCGAAAACCCAGGGAAACTGATGTTCTTGAATTCGTTCCCTGGCAACGGCGCCAGAAAGATGTTGTGGATGATTTTGTCACCCTCCTAGAGACAGTCTAGAGTTGCCATAGACCAGTGCCTAGGACATCTTAATATAGCAAGGAGTCCTTTATAGTTTGGGTTGTCAGTCCAAGGGATTCACTTACTATCTCTTGTTTATAACAAGGAAATTGAAATAGATTGAATTGATCCCAATTTTCTTTCAGTGGCTGATACTCAGATAGGAATAAAGTAAAGACATCAGGTAGAACTTCAGCATGATAGAATCAGACAGCTAAGAGACCGCTTTACTGTAAAGAGGGCCGATTCAAGTAATATATTACAGACATCAGATATCAAGGAGTGCGTGCAGGAAGGAAACATGAGAAGATATTATTGACAAAAGGGCGCATCAATTTACGAATCCTTAAGCCATTAATATAGCAGAAGTTATGAAAGGAGTGAACATGGAACAACATATCACTTCTAGGCCTATTTAAAGCGCTTGACCAATTCCAGAAAGGGCACCATTCAAGATGAATCCTTACCGCAAATTAGTGAGCCACTCGCATTCTAGAACATGATATAAGAAGAAAGTTTGCATGAAAAAGGATGATATATTAACACATGAGAGAAATTACATACTGCAATATACCAAAGACCAGAATCCTCAATACAGTCATAACCCCTCCTCACTGAGACCCAACGGGCTCTGAAACTTCATACAGAAATGTCACAAGATGGATACAATAGTCTTCTCGCTGCACAGCTTGCTTACAAAAATATGGAACCCTAACAATGTCTTCTTTTTTGATATTTATAGAGAGGAGAGAAACTTCTGGAGGGAGAGGTAGGTATCCATATTTATTGATCTAATTTGAAAAAGAAAGGCGGGGAACATACACGCCTTCTTCATGAATGACTAGCTATAAATGAACATACCTAACAACCTGTATACAGAAATTAATGCCGGGAGATAAAAATCTCCTTATGTACAAAATGAAAATAATAAAATATATACATCGGGATGCCTTTAACTGAAGAAAAATCTGATGCCGTGAGGGGCCTGAGCTGGCCTGCAACTCTGGTACTGTACTCTTGACCTTTGAAGTCTAAATTTGAATTCTGAATTTTAAATGCGGGGCGAATTTATCTGGAGGGTTCTGAGATTCTCTGTCTGTGTTTTCTTTAATAGCAGTCATTTCATGCACCGACTTCAGCTCTTTTCATTTAATTTTGCCCACAGGAAATCATCTTCTGGTATGTTCTTGATTTTCTGAAAAGAAGGCAACAGATTGATATGTCCCCTACTCTTAATTTGAAAACCTGCAAAACCCTGAGGATATTAGAAAAAACACGACTAGGGTAAAGGCGGGGAGTGATGAAGGTGAGAATGGATGAGATGATGCAACCATAGGACAAAGACGGGAACATACAGGGTGGCGGGAGCAGACAATGGGGGTTTTTGTGAATGTGCGAAACGTAACACAGTATGGTCGTGGAAGAAGAATGGCGATAGATTATGAGTTAAATATATAAAAACACACGAACATCTATATATATTGGCGCGAGGACACAATAATGGATACACGAGGGAGAGACACATAGGTACATGGGAGACTAGCGGAGGAGACGACGTGGCAGGTACGTTGATGGGCGGAGACATGAAACAGTGACACGGTGGCAGACTGTGGGACGTGGCGGGACATAGCGATGAACGATCAACTCTGGGACACATCTGCCGTCGGATGGAGGTAGGCAGATCGGACGGAGCGGGTGGATCCCGCTGCCCGGGCATCGACCGAAGAATAACGTGCGGGGAGAGAGCGGTTTCCCGCTCGTACTAAGGACACGCGGCACCACACCTGTGGAATCGCTGGCCCCACGATAAATACCGCCAGCCGACAAGAGCGGTGCGGGGGGAAACCGCCGGTTTCACTGTGCGCCGGGGCCAAAGGTGGGGCCCCCACTCCTTGATCTCTGTCGTTGATTGAACATGGATCGGACGGCTGTGACGGCGCCCGGGATATAAGTGATAAGCCCCTGTTTCTCCCAGCCCATGGTCCTGTAGCTCGGGTCACATGAAAATTAAAGCGGGAGGGGCTAAGGTTAAAGGGGCTTCGGCCCGATATATAAAATATGCATTTTAAACGTTATAAAGCAGATTTTCGGGCGGAGATGATAGAATTAAACGGGGCCCAAGGGTTTTGCTCTCAAAAACATTAGGAATGGATTTTGGAGAAGGTGGTGGCCGAATTTTAAATAGGGAAAGGGGATGTGTACAACAGAGATCATGAAAATGTATGAAGCTGGTATTATTGTCCCTATTAGATATTCTGAGTGGGTGTCTAATCTGGTGTCAGTTAGGAAGAAAACTGGAGAAATCAGGCTTTGTATAGACTTTAGAGACTTAAACAAAGCTTCATTAAAAGACAACTACCCTTTACCTAAGATGGATCATATTTTACAAAGGGTGGTAGGGTCTAGAATAATTTCTTTGCTAGATGGTTACTTAGGGTACAATCAGATCTTAGTTCACCCTGCTGATCAATTAAAGACAACCTTTACTACACCATGGGGCACTTTCATGTATGTGAAAATGCCTTTTGGTCTAATGAATGCTGGAGCAACTTTCCAAAGAGCCATGTACATAGAATTCTCGAAAGAACTGGGCTTCTTCATCATTATATACCTTAATGATGTCACTGTGTTTTAAAAAACAGATGAAGAGCACTTAGAACACCTAAGAAAAGTTTTCAAGAAATGCAGAAAATTTGGAATATATGTAAACCCTAAGAAGACATTGTTTGGGCTCCAAGAGGGTAAACTTCTTGGGCACATCATTTCAGAAGAGGGAATTAAGATAGATCCCAAAAGGATTGAGGCCATATTGCAAATCTCTCATCCTTGGAACATCAAGGAGTTGCAATCTTTCATTGGAAAGATTAAATTTTTTAGAAGGTTCATCCCCAAATTGGCTGAGCTCCTTAGGAATATCACAAACATGTTGAAGAAGGAGCAAGGGGTAAAATGGACCTTTGAAGCAAAGAAGTCCTTTGAGCTGTGAAACAAGCATTAACCAAAACATTGGTTCTTATAAGTCCTGATTTTTCAAAAGATTTTTATATTTTTTCGTTTGCATCAGAACATACCATAGCTGCTGTCCTTTTACAGAAAAATCTAAAAGGACAAGAGCAGCCCATTGCATTCTTTAGCAAGGCATTGAGGGATGCCCCTCTGTAGCATAAAATTATGGAGAAGCAAGCTTTTTCTTTGGTTAAAACTTTGAAAGACTTCAAAGTATACATCCTCCACTCACACACCATTGCCTTTGTCCCAAAATCAGTTGTTAAAGAAATTCTAACGCAGGACCCAGATGGTAAGAGAGGCAAGTGGATTACTGTTATCCTTGAATATGATTTAGAGATAAAACCCACTAAGCTGATCAAAGGCCAAGGTCTAGCTAGATTAATGGATGAATCGAATTTTGAAGTTCTTGATATAAATATGATTAATGCTTTGGATGATCAAGAGGAAATCTCAACTCCCATTGTTGAAGACCATTTTATGATTTCCTCTTGGTATGCTGATATTATTTATGTTTTTCTTAATTTGAATGCACCTCCCGGTTTGACAAAAACAAAGGCAAGGTTCCTAAAGTTAAAAGCTGTAAACTATTGCATTATAGATAGATGTCTTTACTGGAAAAATGCAAGTGGTGTATTGCTTAAATGTTTTCCTGAGTTTGATGCAGAGAAGGTTAAGAACGAGTTCCATGAAGGAGAGTGTGAAGGTCATTTGTACTGGAAGACAACAGCCAACAAAATTTTGAGGGTTGATTTCTATTGACCTACTCTTTTTCATGATGTGCACGAGATGATCATTGCCTGCCATAAGTGCCAACTTTTTGAAGGCAAAAGAAAGCTGTTACCCTGCCTCTGCATCCAATCACTGTTGAAGACCCTTTTCAACAGTGGGGACTTGACTTCATAGGAGAAATCCATCCACCATCTTCTGCCTAGCATAGATGGATTCTCACTGCGACATACTATGTCACTAAGTGGATAGAAGCCATACCTTGTAGGCAGGCCAATGATTATGTTATTATAAAATTCATGGAGACTAACATTCTCTCCAGATTTTGCTGTCCTACCAAGATCATCATTGATAATGCAACAACATTTGGATCAAAGAAGATGGTTGAATTCTGTCATAGATATCAGATAACATTGGGGCATTCCACGGCCTATTACTGTCAAGGTAATGGACTTGTAGAATCCTTAAACAAGATTTTATTGAACATAATCAAGAAACTGTTGGAAGACAACAAAAAGTCTTGGCACACAAAGCGATTTCATGCACTTTGGGTTGACTGATTGACTTTGAAGAAATCTATTGGTATGTCACCTTTCCAGCTTGTGTATGGTACTAATGCAATTTTTCCAAACATCCTTGGTGTACCAGTTATGAAGTTGATTCAAGAGTTGCAGACTGAAGAAAATGACATGATCAGAAGAATAAATCAGACCATTCATCTTCAACAAACCAGAGAGGAGGTTTATAATAAAGCATTGCATAAACAGGACAGCATTAAAAATATTTTTGACAGAAGAACAAAGGCCAGCAATTTCAGTATTGGGGACAAAGTTTTGAAGCGGGACTCAAGGAGGGAAGATAAGGGCAAGCATGGAAAATTTGACAACTTATGGCTTGTCCCTTACTCTATCCATTCAACTGCTGGTAAAAATGCATTCTTCTTATAGGAGTTGAATGGAGCAGAATTGTTTGGGGGTCCTGTCAATGGCAGGATGCTCAAACATTACTTCTCTTGATCCATGTCATGTTTTGAAAGCCTTTTTATCTTTTTTTTCATTATAAACACTCCGCCCATAATTGCATTCAAAGTTATGAAAAATTAAAAACTCAAAAACAAAGAAAAGAAAGAAAAGAGGGAAGATTCTAAACAAGAAAGGTATAGCTCCATACCAAAAAAGAGAAACAAATATGAAAGTGTGCAAGCTTAAATGCCACTCCTGAAAAACACACTTCTAGTTAGTCAAACAACCTAATCTCGAATAATTAGTTTTAAATTTTTTGTTGATAGGATAGCGAATTCGATTTGCCAAACTGCTTAATCTTGGCTTATCAGTAGATAGTTTAGGATAGAAATCAAAGGTTCAAACATGCTCAAAATCTGAAGCTAAGTTTCCAAAGAGACTGACTCACATCTGTTCCAAATTCTGAGTCAAAAAGGATGAAAATCTGGTTCCAATTAGCTTAAAATCCAAACCAGTTGATAAAGGCAAGATAGCTCAAACAAGGTAAAAAAAAAACTGTAAAAAGGGGGAAGGAAATGCTTTGAAATTTCACATCTCAATCCTTCCATTTTGTTTTAAATTTTGTACAAAATAATGTCTATGTGCAGCTTGTTTTTATGCCATAGATCACAGCAAGTCAAACAGCTTAATCTTGACTTGGCTATTTTTAAATTGTTGTTGTAGAATTTAGTGAATAAAATCTATTGGACAGTTTAATCCCAACAGATAGTAGATTAGGTAGAGAGCCATATGGGCTCAACTATTTAATATGAGTCCATGGAGAAATAAGGAGTAGAAATAGATTAGATTTCCCGCTTTCAAAAGTATAAAATGTTGTAAAATAGTTTGCCAATCCAAGTGCACTCTGAAGAGGAAAAAATGTTAGATTTGTAGGATTGGGTAGGTAGAGAGCTTGTTGATGAAAGATCCATTGTTTTTATGGCTGCTAATATGTTTTCCGAGAAAAAGAATATCATACAAGGAAAGAAAGGCAGCCCAATGGATGAGGCAATTGATCAGCCTCCCAGAGAATGCAAGTTTGAATTTCTTGATGCCTTCAAGAAGGCACCATCCCCAAGTGGAGCCATTGTTAGCCACCTATAAAATTTTTATACCAAAAGGTGGCTATATCATTTTGGAGCCTTCAAGGAACAAATGTTATTGCAAAAAGTGTTGGCTCTTGAAGAATCTTGAAGGCCTCATGCCTCTGTCCAAATCTTCACTGCTCTGCCCATTTCACACTCTGGAATTCTGTTGTTTTCAAAGACAAAATACTACTGTAAACACCATTTTCCCCTTCCTTAATCTTCCAAAAATAACCTCTTCTTTATCCCTTTATTCCCCATAAAATCCCTCATTTTTCATATTCTCCCTCTCCCCCATCGAAACCCCCTTTGATAAGGTTTAAGACCCTTTATTTGCCTTATCGAAACCCCTAAAATCCATTAAAAACATCAAAATTGCATAAAAAATCACATTTTTTATATTATAGACTTAAGCCCCTTTGGGCTAAGTCTTTAACCCCTCCCCTCCATACGCCCTAGTGCTAGAACTAGGCACTAAGTCATTTGGGCACTTATCGCATCGGGGGGAAACGCAGTGCACAAGTATTTTCTCCTTGTTGAAATCTCTGATGCCAATTAGCCCTGAGTATGAAACCTCGGTCATATTGCTTTCCATATAACCCATGGCCCCACAGATGGGCACCTAACCATATTACAAATATATATTCCGCCCCCAAATCACAAAACCTTTGTTCACATTAAATTTTTGGGTTTTAATTGTTTTTGTCGTTTTATTAAAAGAAAACCGGGTAGAATCCAACGCACCGCTTTCAAGAGGAAGGTGGTTTTCTCCAATCGACAGTGATGCCATTCACCGGCTGACACGTAGCTTTGAGCACTGTTGAAAAAATGCCCCTCATCGTGCATTAAAGGTCATATGTGGAGTGGGTGTGATATTGATGTGCGCCGTCCGATCTGAGGCCGCTCATCGGATGGTGATCATGCTCTGAAGAAGCCTGATAGATAAACTAAGGTACGGCGCGGTCATGAAAACATCTCTGTCGTCGATCTGATCTGCAGATCGACGGTCCACATTCAAATACCTTGGTCTCCCTCGTCCACAGCAGTGCCGGTGGTCCGAGTGCCACATCAGCGTCCATGCGGTAAAATTTAATTAGGGCGGGTCTTCACTGTTTTCCCGCGTAGTCAGCAAGCCTTTTCGTGACCTGAAATAGTTATACAAAGTGATTTAATTAAAGCTTTTGATGTCTGGGGCATCTTTCTAAGGTTTTGTGGTACCCGATCTTCACCGTCGATCGGATGGGCCGATCTCATCCGACGGCTCACGTTAGTCCCGAACCCCCCCACTCATTTTTCCACCATTTTTTGCCAAAACAAAGGTTTAAACCTTTCTCTCTACTTTTTATTTTATTTTTTTCGAATAACATGACCCCTTCACGTTATTTGTTCGCCTCCGATCCCGACCATCAATCTTTGTGTGATCAATGACTCCGATTTAATTTCTTCTTCCATCTTCCCTTTGACTTCTTCTGATCAATCTCGACCATTGGATGATGCCATCCAACAGCCACGCTCTTCAGTACTCTTCAATTTTCATGAAGTAGGGTGCTTGGATTTTTGTCAAGAAGTCCAAGAAGTAAAAAATCACCCTCCTTTGACACATTTGTTTGCTTTTAGGCTGCAAGGAAAGCATGTCCATCTAGCAGGTCTGGATTTCAAACTCTCTCCTAGGGCTATCTCTAAAGCAACTAAGATCCCCTATATAAGAGAAAAGTGGTTGAAACAAACATACCTAGACCTGAATCAGTATAAACCCTTTCTAAAACCAGACCATCAGGATGCTTGCCAAGCTATTTTCCCTTTTTCTCACTTGTTGAGTAGCTATGCCCCCCTCATGAAAGTCATCATGAAGTATTTCACATGTGAAGGGAGGTTTTCCTGGATTTATGCCTATCACATCAGGCTTCTTATGCATTTCACAAGAACTCAGTTGCTGAACCTACCTTTCTTCCTCTATAGAAGCATTGACAAGATGGCCTCTACTGTCCAAAAGAAGCCCTCCACTCAACAACAAGCTTGTTTGTTTCATCATTCCCTTATCAAGATCATCATCCTCCATCAACTGGAAAAGAAGGGAGTTTCTTGGGAGTCTTTCATCTCCCTCCCGATTTTTCCATTGCCTCTTCATCTCATGCACCTTCCTCACCATCCACTCATCATGTTTCTTCTTCTTCTAGTAAATACACTCCTAAAAGACAAAAACCCCCTATGATTGAGAGTGAATAAGAGAACAAGCAAACTAGTGATGAAGAAAGGCAAAGTTACAAGAAGCAAACTAGTGATGATGAGGGACAAAGTAAAGAATCTAAGCATGACATTGGGGAAGAAGGAAATGTTGGTGAGCATGAACAAAATGATGGTGAGCATAGCAGTCATGAAGAGGAACATGATGGCAGCCAACACAGCAGTAAGCATTATGATGATTAGGGTAAAAATAGTGAAGGTAAAGAGCACAAAAATCATGAAGAAAGCAGGGACAGAGATGAACAAGGCAGTCCTCAAGAAAAAAAACAAAGTGGCAGCCAAAACGGTGATGATGAGGGTCATGACAATCCTCAAAAGGACACTTATGATGAGAAACAAGAAATCCCTCAAGAAAGTAATGATGATGGCAAGAAAAAACCAAAAATTGAGCATTCTGAAAAGGGAAACATGGAGCAAAAAGATCAAAATAGTCCTAAGGGCATCCAAGACCAAACCAAGGACCAAGTTGAGAAAATTTTGACAAGATTTTGTTTTTTGTGTTTTTTGGCCATAATTGCACATTTTTCAAGGCGCTTCCATGGGTACTAGGAGCATCCTCAGCTCATGAAAGTCAGCTTTTTGGATGGAATAAATTTAGGGGTAGCAACTCACAAATTTTCAGATCCAAAGGAGATGTTTTGGTCCCCCAAAGAGGCGAAAAAAAATGATTTTTTAACTTTCTGCCTCACATATCAGCAAGGGCTACCTTTTGTGTTTTTTCCACTAAGTTCAGTTTTTGACATACTTCCACGGATAATTTTGGGAAAATTAAAGTAGTTCCAGAAACTAGACATCCAGGGCTTTCCAACGAGCCATCACGAGCCTCATTTCGACATCGGGAGGTCCCTCCAAAGTGGTCTACAAGATAGGGAATTTTCTGCTGCTACGTTCCTGTAGCATTTTGGCAAAAAAAGTAGATTTCTGAAGATGCTCATCCAAATGTGCGTTAAGCCTTTTTTGGCCATTTTCAGTCATGAAAAGTCAATTTTATTTCCTTTTTTAGCATTTTAAGATATTTTTAAAGATATTTTGTGCCTTGGGCTTTGCAAAGACTCAAGGACAAAATCAGATATTTGTAATAGGCCAATGGCCTTCTAGATTCTCTTGGATAGTTTATTTCTCTTTAGCCTATATATTCCAAGAGATTTCATTGTATCAAGGGGCTGAACTTGATGATATAGAGCAATACATGATATTACAAGCTTTGAAGAAACACTTTGTCTCATGATGTGGATGATTTCTTGTTTGTCTTGGATCTGTTTGTTGGATTCCTTTGCTTGGTAAATGGTACAATATTCCTATCTGTATGTTTTCCTTAGTTTATCATACATGTTTCCATGTTTCTTGCTTGTTTTAGGTCAGTAAAGAATAGATTTGAGGCATTCCGATGGAGGCACCTCAAGTTTCCTGATTTCATTACAGCTTCTATGTTTTTCTCCTTTCTTAGTTATGTCAAAGAATTCTTAACTTCTCTTTCATACCCTAAGAACTTGTTATCAATTTCATTAATGGTTATTATGTATGCTATCTAGTATGATTCACGGTATGCCCTGTTTACTCCTAGCTAGTCAAAACCCCATTACTGAAACCTTTCTCTGAATGTTTGATTATCCTAGTTGAACCAAAGAGGTCTTGTGTTGATCTTGCCCTTTGCCTATGCTCTGCAATCTTAGTTCAAAGTTCCTGATAGCTCAAATATGATGTTTAGGAGTTCCCTCTTCGTAGATTGAGTTATTTTTTTGTCTTTTTTGTTTTCCCCAAATTCTGAAGGTGATTTTCCCAAATTTAGAGGGTCTTATACTTCTATGTATCGCCTGAATGTTTATTTTATGCATCTATCAGTTTGAAGTTTAATTTATCGTGATTAATGGTTAGCCCTACCACATGGATGTCTTCTGTAAAACTATTTATGCTTAAACCTCTTTGTCCTTTCACAAATTTAGTGTCCATCTCATTTCACTCCACCTAAAGAATCCATTTTACCTCGACCAAATCGGCCCTGAAATATACCTTGTCCACCCTTTGAGGCAGTCTCGACCTGATCGACCCCATAGCCCAGTTGATCTAACAATATTTTTATCTATCTATCCTTTGATCAGTTCTTCCCTCAAAAAACCTAAAACAAACTAAAAACACACTTAAACAACTAGCCTAAAATCAGATACATAGAAAGCAAAAAAGTTTACATCCTTTGCAAAAATAGAGAGAGCCCTCTCTGAGTCTAGGAAGGCTAGGTCCTTGGGCTCCAAAGTTGGTTTGATGTTACCCTGTCACTTGGCTTGCCAATCTGCCATATCAGGGGACCCTAACACATCCTATTCTAGCTAATTGATAAGACTTTAAACCATATGTGCTCAACCATACTATGTCTCTTTCACACTGATCAATCACAGAGGTTTTTTTTTACTCAATTCATTTGCTAAGAGATACATAAAGAGTATTCATTCATGTTCAAACCGATTTCGAATAACGATATTTGCAATTGAAACCTCTGTATATAAAAAAAACAACACTGGCAAGGTTTTGAATGAAATTCATTCAGAATAGAGCTTGTAAAAATTTAAACACACACCTACAACAACGATCCTTGAAATCTTTCACTATGTAACTCAATATGTAAGTTAAAAAACAAGAAATAAAATCAACACATATGAGAAATAAAATCGATCTCCTAAGTAAAACTGTAAAAATAGGAAATTAATCAAACACACATACAAATTACCTCTATATATACTTACAAGAACTGATCCAGTTGTGGTGGGCCCTTGCCACACCTAGAGAAGCTTAGGACATACATGGATTGGCTACGCTTCAACAAAACTACTTCAGGAACTCATAAAAAAATCCACAACACTCCAAAATCAAATTAATAACACATCATGAAAATTACAACTTCGACTTTCATTAATAGAGGATGAAATCACAGTCTTCAAGTCTTGATGACCAAATCGAGTTGCAATACCCACCCCCTGTCTATGTTACATATCTCAACCTTTATAGGCAAAGTTATATTCATAAAAAATCATGAATTATGTTCATTGAAAGGCGTTGAAAACCAATGATGTGGAAATCCCATGAATTACTCATATTTAGCACTACGATATTCTAATTTTTAACTGTCCTCTTCCTATCAAAACCACATACTGATATAGAAGAGTGCTTCTAAATTGAACCCAACTGCGTGTACAATGGCCATCTGGTCATTCCATCGATTCCATGAACTTGTTGAAGCATTAGCTGGAACATCGAGCTTCTGGAATGTTGAGCTGGAGCTTCAAGCTTTAGGTATGCTGGATCATTTCCTGGAGGATGATTGGAGAATCATAGTTCTTCCAAATCGAGCCTAGGTTCCAGCTGGGCAAGTCCTGTAGGAAATTCCACAACTATACCCATAATGATGAGTTAACAATAAGCATGTAACTTAAAATACCTAACTTAGCCATGTCCATTCGAAGATGGATGCTTAAAAACACTCCATAAGTAGTTATGGAGATAAGAAAAAATCAATTTTGAAGGTTGTGATGTGTTGATATGTAGTATTTTGAAACTTCCTTCGACCAAAAATCCAAAATAGGGTTGTTTTGGGAGATTTTGACAATTCTAGAAATTCCAATTTTTACATAAATTAGCCTCAAAGCCCCTTGAATATCTCTCAAACTGTAAGGTATTTTTCAAAACAGTTTTACGGTTAGTAAATTGGCTATACTGGGATCAAAGCCCATGTACCTGAATTTCTTCCCTTGCCTTCATATGCATGGAAATCAAGGCAGAAGTTGGAAGTTTAGAATTTATTACATATTTTCACAAATTGGCTAAATTCATTATAGAACCATATGAGTGAGCTGGGTGGAATCCAATTTACGGAGAGGTTTCATAATATTAGTTTTGATAATAACCTCTCTCAATTTCTCCAGAAGTGCACCGAAAGTGCCAAAGCCCTAAATTAGACATTCCCATACTTAACTGGCTTGTGAGGGATTTCAGCGATGGAACCCTGTGATAAATGTACTTCAACAAAACCGTCATCAGTAAAACATGACATAATCATATTTAATCATATAGAAGTGAAGAAAAATGATGATAATCAACCATAGAGAGTATTTGGTGGCAAGTGATGGAATTAGGGTACAGAACGACTAAAAACCTAGGGTTTTAGGGTATAAACAGTGATATTTCATGATGAAAACATGGCCATAAATTAGGCCCAACATACGCTCATGCATGAGGTTTTTCATGTCCTCATGCAAAAAAATACTTTACTCATATCTATGTTTTTATGGCATCATGGCTTTTAGGTAGGGTTAGGTCTTCTAGAGCAACACTGCATGTAGATTTTATTGTCATAGATTTTATTTGAAGAGCGATACAAATCGAGGAAAATAAATATATATGGTAGGAGGAAAATTATGAATAGGATGATAGGTGACAATGGAAACGGTAGATGAGATGAGGTGGTAATGGAGATGGGAAGACATGTGCTTGCATGCTCTATTTTTGTGAGGCCAATGCTTATGGATGGTTTCTTCATGAAAGGCAACAATGAATTCATCCTCTATTAGATTGACAATATGTGTGAATGTAGGAGGGGAACGCACTATCGTTACTACTTTTGTTTACATGAACCAATATGATTATGACCTAATTTAGAGTAGCATGCAAATGGAGGGTATATGGAAAACCAGATATACATAATATGTGGTGGTTAATCATCAAAGCTTTCTTAAGTCTTTAATCAATTAAAGAATCTTAAGCCACCTCTACCTCAAGTTTTACCCTTTTTGTTGATGTCCTTGGTGCTGCAAGATGAATTCAATGATGGAATGGCTTGAGTTGATGTGATTGTTGATATGATCTGCTGAAGAAGGAAAAAGGTCTCAATATCCACGTAATCCTGAAAATTTTGATGCATGTGTATTTTTCATATGGCTTCCTAAAATAACACAAACACCATCATCAATAATCCTCTTTATTGAAATAAAGGAAATAGGTTAAATTTGAGAACAATTACCTGATCATGCTCCAAGCCCAATAATTGTGAAAAATGATAGTGAGAAAAGATAAGAGTAAGCAGAGGGTGAAAATGTGAGTTAAACATGAAAATTCCAATCATCTCTCTACCCCATGCCTATCATCTTGCATGTCCTCATGCAAGAAAAACGTCTAACAGAGACCAAAGACTGAAGGGTTAGGGTTTCTATATTACAGTCATGCTTCAATGACTTAAACTATAGGGATAATTGTCAGAGCATGTAAGTAAGTTTCATCAGATGTCATCTTCCTTTGCATCAATAAGATAAGTAAAGTAGTGGCTAGGGATCCAATGACATTAAGACTAAGCTTTATTATTAAAAAAAGTAACTAATGCTAGGGCTTCTAAAAGGAATTCTTAATCATGTTGTTACTACAGGGATAATGTCTTCCTAAAATGATTAACCATAAGAATTTCCACAAAGCATCATAAGAGTAATCCAAAGCTGCAGGTCTTCACTCAATAGCCTCATTATTACAAGTAAAAGTGAATTTATTTAAAAACCAATTCTGTAAAATGGATAAAAAGTAGGGAAAAATAAATATTACAAAATTATACCTTCTGAGGATGATTGTCTTACCGCTACCCAAGCATATAGTTGAAGCTTCTCATTCAAGCAAAGTGAATCACGTGCACTAAGGGTCTAACAACCATAAAAACCAAATTATTTTTGAAATATAGAACTCCAAAGCACACTTCTGAAGGATATTAAATCCGTTCTCATAGAGATATGATAGTGAGTTCAGGGAAAGGACAAAAACAACCAATTAAATCATAGTGTCATATCAACTTTGATACCACAAGCATGACTTTACTACCAGCAGGCATCTATAGCCTCGACAGAGATTCCTTTTAACCTAACGAAATGTCTGTGTCCCACTTACTAGATATAGATTCAAGTTTAGATTATTTGACTTTTAGATAAAGGCCATTGTCCTGGCTTGGTAACCAGCTAATGGCAGTGCCACTCGCAAGAATTAACATGGATGAACAGGTCGACTTGTGATGAGACCTCCTGTCTTCCAGCTTTTTGCGCTAGAAGTCATTACTATGGCTTGGTGACTAGGAGTAGTAATGTCATGCATGTTAGATCTCATGATCATGGTAGGTCGACTCATTACGAGACCTCCTATCCTCCCCTAAATATTTTTGTAGACTCTGATTATGATTAACCTTAGAGGTTACTTAATAAGTTGGGAGACAGATCTACTCCTTAAGAGCACAGGATGGCGTGAAAAGTTTTTAATTACTAATCTTTACTGGTTGATCCTGCTACCCTAAAGACTCAAGAAATTAATATAACTCAGATAATGACTAAAATATTCCTTGAGTAGGTCATGCTAGGGTTCTTATGAGAGCTTATGATGGTTTTATAGGAGTGGTCCACCATAGGAGGCTTTTCATCAATACCTTCAAAGAGAAACTTGAAAAGGTTTCTTGGATGATAATATGTTAAGCTTATGAATGGAAAGTATAACATTAAAAACTCCCCTAACTGACCCAATGAATAGTATCGACCAATAATCAGAGTCACTTTATAAAATATGAGGCATTAAGAGTGAATTGCTTCTGACAAGTCTTACCACAAGAGTGCATAATGACAAAAAAAATTCAATGGTTATGCCTTAGGAATTGAAATTTCAAGAATGATGTTGTAATAAAAATTTTATTCATTCTTACCCTACCCTAATCTAGAGAGAGGAAGGTCTCCTTCAAGAGTAGGAGTACTTCCAATGCAACCATGTTCGTAACAACATGCTAAATATACTCACACTCCATTTGAAAGAATAAACTTCAACACATACCGGAGTATAAGAAACCATTTGCTTCGATTGATATGATACCAAGAATATTTGAATATTAGAGTGGTAATTTGATTGGTTTGTGACCTATAACCAAAGCTCGATGTAATCCTGGTGGTATCGACTCATTTCTTCTTTTGGACCACTCTGAATGTCCTCCTTGGCCACGCTAAGAAAACTTAGATAATTGGTCTCTGGAATGCACACAAGGATGTTTGCTGGGCATGGTGACGATTCCTTGATCTCAGGTTCAGCTGGATGATCCCCATCGGATTTGGTACATGGCTCATCGATCTCCTTGGTAGATAGGAAATAAGACAAGGGATATTTCCGAATCATGTTTTGGTTGTGGAGAGGTAGATAATTTCCTGAATGCAGTGAGGATGAACTCTTCCTGAGAATAAGATACCCCAGCTACTGCTAGGATTTGAGAAAGTGTGTTGATGGACATTATTCAAGCTCTCGGTACAAATAGGGTTCTTATAGCACCGCAAATTTTTTTTATTGTTCAAAGCTTGAATGAATTAAAAATTTCTAATTGCAAGGAAACTAGCACTGGAAATAAATCTACCTTTACTTCTACGCATAAAGAAAAAGTAAATAAAAAATCAGGAACAAGCATTAATCGGTCAAACTTTGGAGCAACCCCACAAAGTGGATGTGTGGCTCTTCACTCACGTCTTACGGTACACTCTCTGCCCCCTAACAACCCTGCAAGATCTTGAAACTCTGATAATAGTTACCTGAATAAAAAACTACAACTCCCCAACAACGACACCAAAATGTTGAGAGTTATAATTGGTGAATTAAAGCTCTTAATATTTAATTATCAATTCGGGCTCGTAAAAAGGAGTTGCACTGCACTTCTTGGTTCAGGTTATAGGTCATAGATTTAATGTTTCCTTATGATGACCAGCTAAGTAATGAAATACATGAACACATATGAACAAACAATATTTCGAAAAGAAATCAAAACCATCTCTCTAATATTAGCAAAATCAATAATCAAACACAACTTAAAAACTTGAAATTTCTATAAACTTAACCTATCAGTTCTTGGAATAAAATCTGGACTTAAATGAAGACCTAATTCCTTTATCACAATTTCTATTTTAGATCAATCTCAGACCTCATATATTAACTCAGTAACTCAATATTTGACTCACAATCCAAAACCCTAATTTCTGGCTTCTTGCAGATTTCACTTTGAAAGAACCAAAAGATTTAATCTACTTGTAATTTCAAATTAATCCCATGACCAAGAAATTAATCTCATATTCAAATAATTGTTCTTTTATTCAAACCCTAGAAGAGAAGGCTTCACATTTTTTGGCTCGAGGAGTCCTGACCCAGGTTTGGAGCTCAAGGTTTGCCAACAAACCCCTATACTACTGGCCCTTTCGGTAATGACCTACTTGCATAGGTCAAAGTCTCACCCAAAGTAGTATGGGTGGGTGTTGGAACCAGGTTTCCGCACCCTGAGAAAGGATCCGTAAGGTAAGGAGAGCTGCATTTGGCCCTGTGATACCCAGATCACCTTATTCTGCGCAGGGCCAAGTAGGTCTCTATTCACATCCACGTGCGCTAGATCTATAATTATATACTTTTATGACAGTAGTAAAGCTTTGCATAAATAGAACAGAACAGATCCAGATACAGAAAACACACTTACATAGATCTTCACAGCTTAAATACAGAAAACGCACAGGCATTAATTACCAATGATTCAAACAAAGAGTACTCACAGATTCAGTTCTATATCAACCTTTCTTATTCATCAATTCATCAATTCCTTCTTACAGGTCCCTTCCCAACCTACGCACATAGCAGTAGGGTCTACACACAGCTGAAATTAGATCTCTGTGCACACAGCCAGTATGAGTCCTTTCCCCAAAAACCCAAACAGATAACTTAAACCACAATTCACATCAATAGCTTTTCATTTCTCTACCTTACAATACAAAATGTTCTTCTATTTATAATAATCTAGCCTAGACTTTCCTATGGTCCGCAAACCGTGGTTTTCGGACCCCTAGTTTACCCTTTTACCCATTACAAAGCTTTCGGGGCTTTGACCCACCCCAAAGCCCCTGCGCTAGACTAAATCTAATCAAAATTATTCAAAATGGACTAGTTTCGCAGCTCGTAGGAGACCCTGTTCCAACAACATTAATTTTGTTGTCTTGACAACAAGTAAAAGATATTTATGATAAGAAATCATCTGAATACTTTGTCTCATATACTTAACCAATCAGAATTAACAAACTTGATCTCTCACACTTAACTAATATGCATACATATTACCTATTCTGTGACAAGCTCAAATATCAAACCCTAATTCTATTTTCAAGAATGAAAAGAAAAATAAGAAAACTATGAATTGCTATAAAACACACAAAATTGTACTTGAGAGACTATGCTACATTTTCATTTAACATGAATTAAATTCCTCACCCTTTCAATAGCTGAGCTCAATTAACCTACTTAAGACTGCAACAAACTAACACTCTGTCTTTTTAATGAAAGAGATAAGTCACGCTGTTGATTGCAATCTTAACTACTTCGAAATCTAGCAAGCACACTTTGTACTAAAGTATCGTTAATGGAAACTATCTCAAGTTGAAAACTGAGATTTCGCTATTACAGCTAGTGAAATTGATCCTGGTGGATATCGATGGCCACCCAGCTATTCCATTTGGACCCGCAACATCAATTCTTGCAGTTTTTCACTTCCAGTAGCTTACTATTTTTAGCAGGTTTTTGGGTCCTACATGCCCGGAGCCATTTTGGGGCATTAATGATCCAGGTGGATATTGGTGGCCACCCACCTATTCCATTTGAACCCCCGCCATCATTTCTTTCCGTTTTTAAGTTTTAGCACAACTTACTGTATTTAGCAATTTTTCGAGTCCTGAACTTCCAGAGCCATTTTGAGGCCCTAAATGACGTTTTTAGGAAAACAGGGAGCAACATGTGTCATATACCATGTTGCTCACTCAAAATTTGTAGTCCTTGGACAAATATTTCTAATGAGCTATTGATTGCCTCAAATGGAGATCGGATGCCAAAGTTACATCCTCAGGAAGTTGAAGCACAAATTTACCCAAACGGGGCCCACGATTTTGGCGCTTCATCTCCTGGGGTTAGGTTTTTGGACGTTTCAGATTCTACATTGTTTCTCAACAATAAATAGGCCCTCGAGCCTCATTTTAATATAGTTCAGGGGCTGGTAGCCATCACATCTCTTCTCAGGGAGACACTACCAGTGCCCTAGCGCATCCATTTCCATTATTTCTATAAGCATGTTTCAGTCAGTTGTTTTTTAACACAGTTCATAGCCCTGTAGCCACCACATCTCTTCTTAGAGATAAGACTATTATTGCCCTAGCTATTTATTTACATTCTGTCTGTAAACAACTTTCAGTTCTGTAACATAGTTCAAAGGCCTGTAGCCACCACATCTCTTCTCAGAGATATGCTACCAGTGCCCTAGCTATTTTATTTCAGTCATTTGATTATAATAAAATGAAGCATTATTTCTGTTGCATCTTTGTATTTATGGCTATATGTGTATTCTATTATGTTCCAGCATAAAATCCAGATCATAAATCCACACTTTAACTATTCAATCAATAATAGCTAGCTAACTGACCTAATGCTCTGGAGTCTAAGGAAAAATCACTCCCAATCTGAATTTTAAATACTGACAATTGAAACAACTCAAAATCACTTAATCACACATTACTCCTAAGCTAGAAATTCAATATTGCATACAAGACTAAAAACCTAGTTTTCTCTTATAAAGAAACTTAAAGACGTAATCTACTCACAACTCAATCTTTCATTTGAATTCTAAAACTTGAATTGGAATCCTAAGATGGTCTTCACACTGACTCAACTCTTGAAAAGACAAATAGAGATGGATGCTAGCACTTAATTAACACATTGGAAATATGTTCTAGAAATCCTCTTACAAGCTTCACAATGTCTTATTATTGACAACTAATGAAATCCTACTGGTAGGTTTAAATAACAGAAGGTAGAACCTATTTTTATTTATCATAGATCACACAAAGCCAATGATGGAAGACTATACTTATACACCAGACATAGAGACCTTTTGATGCTTGATCGATCCTTCAACTCACACTCTGTCTCAGGAAATAAAAATAATCCATATTCAAATCTAATTCAAGAAGTCATCAAATCAATTCTGAGGTCGAATTCGAATGGTAGTTATAGGTGTTTGATCTAACTCACAATTACACCTATGATCTAATTCCCATTCCTATCGTACTCTTACTCTTGGTGACAATTCAGAAATGACATTAACCATACCAAAATGCATTTTTTAGAATCAATTCACCATGGCTAAATCACATTGTATGAAATGAAATTCATGTTCAATTTAGATGCTAAGGATATGGAGTTATTACTCTATCATTAAAATGCTTCCATCCTATTCTAGCTAATCGATAAGACTTTAAACCATATGTGCTCAACCATACTCTGTCCGTTTCACACTAATCAATCACAGAGGTTTTTTTCTATTCAATTCATTCGCTAAGAGATACATAAAGAGTATTCATTCATGTTCAAACCGATTTCAAATAATGAGATCTGCAATTGAAACCTCTGTATATATATATAAAAAAAACGTTGGCAAGGTTTTGAATGAAATTAATTCAGAACAAAGCTTGTAAAAATTTAAATGCACACATACAACAATGATCCTTCAAACCTTTCACTATGTAACTCAATATCTTCAGTTAAAAACCAAGAAATAAAATCAATGCATATGAGAAATAAAATATATCTCCTAAGAACAACTGTAAAAATAGGAAATTAATCAAACACACATGCATATTACCTCTATCTATACTTACAGGAGTTGATTCGGTTATGGTGGGCCCTATAGAAATTTATTAATACTGATGTATTACCAGATTCTCCTAATCTAACAATATTTATCTTCTTGCTAAATACAAAATCCTTCCACTGTTAAACTTGTGGAAATTTAAAACTCAATTGCAAACACATGTGAATCAATTCAATCACACATAACACAGTTGTTTAATGGGAAAGCTTAAAGCTAAAAATGCCAACTATCATATATTATGTATATCAATGGAATCATGTCATAATCTCATACAAAGCTTAGTACATCAAGCTCTCAGTACAATGTAGATTCATTACACACTCTCATGCAGAAATTTGCAACTCTATGCACCAATTTCTTTCCTCCACTGCACAATCCCTGCTAAAGAATACCCCTGAATGAATTCGAATTGGCCTCGCCTTTACTGCACAATCCTCATTGGAAACTCCAATGTGTGTCAGATGCATTGAATGCTTCACTATAGTCACAACAGATAGTTCATCTCACCCTTTCACCTATCTCTCCATTGGGTCTCCACTGGAATTGACATGCACTGTAGTTAATTTTTGTTTCTATTCAGTTGTTAGTGAGTTATTAGTTGTGAATTAATTAAATGATTAATTCACTAAACTCTCACTAATGTATCTTTTAGTTAGACTAGATACAACCAGCTCAACTAAGTTTAACTCACTTAACTGAGTTAAACTAAATAACAACTCCATAAACTACTCTTCCAACTCTGTCATAACTTTTCCACTTCAGTTCTAACTAAGTCCTCCATGCATGAGCCACCAGTAAACCCTAGGAATTGCGTAATTCCTTCAGTCCATTGATTTTCCAAATATGTTCACTGAAATAAATTGCTCCAAGAGAATAAGTTGATGTTTATTGTTGGATTATTATCAAGAGCTAATAATAATCAACATGCACCTATTTTTATATCGACGATACATAAATAGACTTCGCCCAATATTCTAAAAACAGAATTTCATCTATTTTCCACATTTAACCAACCATCTACAAATAACATCCGGAAACTTATAGAATATGCTCGCCATGTCTAAAAATAGACATACACCTAAAAATAGCCTACAGGCCCCACTTAGTGAAGGTGCGTAATTTTCACTAATATCATAATCTTGTTGAATCTCAACACTCCCTCTCAACAAGATAGGGATTATCTTTCACCCTGATCCTGCCTCTATGGTATTCAAATTTTCTCCTGCCAAGCGCCTTCATCAGAATGTTTGCATCCTGATCTTCAGTAGGAATGTACTGAAGCAACACGATCTTTCGTTGTACACAATCTCTGATATGATGATATCATATATCAATATGTTTAGATCTATCATGAAACATAGGATTAATCGAGAGTTTAATGCAACTCTGATTATCACAATGTATCACTGTAGGATCTAAATTTGAACCAAACAAACCGACCAGGATCTTTCTCATCCAGATAGCCTCACATGCAGCTTGACTTGCTGCCATGTATTCTACTTCCACTGAACTGAGTGCCGCGGATCTTTATTTCCTGTTGTACCAAGAAACTGTTGTAGATATGATACTGAAAACCCCTCCTGATGTGCTCTTTCTTCCCGTTGGGTTGCTTACCCAATTTGCATCTGTGAAGCCATGCAAATTTACCTCATCCATATGTCTATACCATAAGACATACTCATATGTGCCTCTAAGATACCTCAAGACATGCTTGCCTACCTTCCAAAAGAGCTTGGTAGGCTTAACCATCTCTTGTGAAAGCTGGTTCGCCACCTAGCATATGTTCGGTCTTGTATTAACTAAATACATGAGTGAACCCACCAATTGTCGATAAACAGTGGCATCCACTACCTCTGTCGATGTAGCATCCTCTTTCCTCCAATTTCCTGAAAGAGGAGTATCCATGGGCTTGTAGTCCTCCATGTGAAACTTACCAAGTATCTCCCGAGCATAATTTCCTTGAGACACAAACAGTTCACCTTCTCGCTGCCATATTTCCAATATAAGGAAATAATGAAAGAGGCCCAAATCCTTCATCTCAAACTCCTTTGCAAGATATGAATTGCATGAGTGTATCAACTGCTCATCACCCGTTATTATTAAATCATCAACATAAATAAAAATTATTAAAAGCTTACCCTCCACCACAATTTGGTATAGGTTTGCATCTGCCTCACCCTTGGTGAAGCCAAGTCTAGTGAAATAGTTGTCAATCTGTCTGTACCAAGAACGTGGTGCTTACTTCAGCTCATAAGATGCTATTTTGATTCTACACACATGCGACTCACTGCTGAATATCTCAAATACTTCAGGCTACTCAATGTACACCTCTTCCTCAATGATCCCATTAAGGAACACAATCTTCACATCCATCTGATGAATGTGCCAACCCATTTGCGCTGAGAGAGCAAGAATGGTCCTTATGGAAGAATATCGTGCGACAGTGTAAAGGTTTCTTCATAATCAATCCCCTCGATCTGTAAGAAGCCCTAGGAAAAAAATCTTGCCTTATACTTCTTGACACTCCCATCAGTAGCTTGCTTTACCTTGTAGATCCATTTCGAATCTACCACTGATTTACCCACCGGCCTTGGAACAATTTTCCAAGCATTTTTTGTGACAATGGAGTCATACTCCTCCAACATCGCATCTACCCATGTGGGATCCTGCACTACTTCTTCAAAAGAAGATGGCTCTGTCATGATACACTTGCTCATAAGGGTTGTTATCACCAAAATAGGACCCTGATAGGTTGCTGATCAGACTACCTCAGTGTAACTATTTCAAACCAATCTTTTAGTTGAGGTTTAGCCTCCTCAGCCTGAGAGGGCTCTCTCAACGATTTATGATATTGATTAATGATAATATAGATGGCTAACTCTATCTTGTTTTTGTGTGTTTGTAGGTTGAAAGATGAAGGCTTTCTACCATTGGGCTATGGAGTCAACAAGTCAGCCGATTCAGTGGCAAGGTTTCTGGACATACAAGCTAAGGAAAATGGGGTTTTTAAACAAAGATAATTCACTCAAGAACATAGGTCAACACAGTAATTCCATTACTAAAGGAATTCAGAGCATAGGGTTATGAATTATGAGTAATAGCAATGGAATCTACTGCTAATGGTTCAAAGGTAATTTACTCACAAAATGTAGAAAAACACAGTCATCTCATTACTAAAGGAAGTCAGAGCACATGGTTGTGAATTCTGAGTAATAGAAAATGAGATCTACTACTAAACACAATAATTCCATTAATAAAGGAAGTCAGAGCACATGATTGTGAATTCTGAGTAATAGCAATGAAATTTACTGCTAGGGTTTCAAAGGTAGTTTACTTACAAGACACAGAAAAACACAATGATCCCGTTACTAAAGGAAGTCAGAGCATAAGATTATGAATTCTAAGTAATAGAAATAAGATCTACTGCAAATGATTCAAAGTGACATATAAATCAAGAAAACATTAACCCCATGAGAACTCAGATTTGTCTAGGAAAACCTCTCTGCATTACTGATTAAAGTTCATAGCATAAAACAATAGCTGAACCAAAAAGTATCCAACCTTTGCTAATTCCATCTAATGCTTCATATAGAGCCTTTAAAATCTTGTGTTTCATGATCCACCACTAGGAGAATTCAAATTCCCATACATGACACCTAATCTAACCATAAAATAGACTTTTAATTACAAAATGACAAGTAAATAGTCTTTGAAGAGTCCTAATCCAAATAGGAGTGAAACTCATAAATATGCTTGAAACAAATTTATCTAAAATTTAATTCTTCCTTTTCCAGCTTAAATCCCATGAGGTCGAATTTGGATGATGCCTCCACCTTTGATGTATTCATGCTGATCATGACAAAAACTGCCCTAAAAATCAGGAGACAGATTTCCTATTTTTTCCCTGAAAATTAGGTCTTGGGACAGAGAGTTTATATTATCATCCATAATTTTTTTGGAGAAACGGAACGAGGTTTTTGGAGACCATGATGTCTTGAAAAAAAAACTCTCTTTTTTTTTTGAAATACCCCTCCTAATGCCCATAAAATTTCTTTTAAAAACATGTGTAAAACTGAAAAATTCTGATTTCTGAAAATATGGCTTCAAAGAAAGCCTTGTATCTCCCAACTGGTAACATGTTTGAGAAAAGTGAGATAGGTTATTTTATCAGTGTATTTTATGACAATAAACCTCCTTCATAATTCGAAAATAAATTTTATTTTGGCTAGAAACAGATCATGAAGTTGAATACTAAAACCAAAAAACAGAGTTTTTCTCTTAATGACTTTCAACAATTTTGTAGCGCAAGTTTAGTGATCAATTTCTCCCACCTCATAATGAATTTGAAGAAATTGAGAGATTTTGTTGTATTTAAGTATGTTAGGAATAAAAACCTCTTTCAGTTTTCAAAAATGAGTTTTCAGTTGCTCAGGAACCCCTTTGGAAGTCGACTACTAAAACCATAAAATAGAGTTTTTTGATGAAAAAGGTTGTTTCAGTAGTTTCGTAGTGCAAATCACCTTTTTTAAACTAGCTGCACTACTAAAACATGGATTCCTATATGATTGCAAAAATTTTACCCTAAACCTAATGGAATGATTTCTTAATGGATGATGGGACATTTAAACCATGGAATAAGGTTGTTAAACTTTGTTTGAAAATGAAAATGAAACTTTTGAGACTCTAACCCTATCAGCTACCCTTTAAAGCATGAAATGACCTAATCACCTACTTGGGACCATGACTAAAACAAGGTAAAATTTCAGATTTTATTGATCATGGAGTGGACCTATGACCTTTAAAACTTATAGAACTATGACCTACCCTTTACCAAGACTTAAAATGACTTTTAGACCTCCTTGAAATCATGACCAAAAGCAAAGTTGACACAATGATGTTTTGAGAATTTTTGGGTGATAATAGTGGCTCCACTAGGGATAGTGTGCCCCTGTGGTACACTAAGAACTGGTAGCTCCAGTGCTGCTATCCATCTTTTAAAGTAAAATTCTGAAAATTTTCCAAGCTTCTCCTCAAGCTTTAATGATTTCTGCAAGAAGGACTCAATTTGCACTTACTAAAAAATGATTTTCTCAACCTACCTTGAGCTTATTTGCACATTCCTACCTACCCTAGCAGATGCAATTTTCCACTTTAACTCAAGGAACATGAAACTTCCAATGAAGCCAGTCATTGATCTAATCTGACACTTGAATCTTTTGACTGCGCTGGAACCAAAAGTAAACCTGATGCTAAAATGACCAAGGCAACATGAGATGTAACTAATCTTCATAATGTATATATAACTGAAAATCTGGATTGTAGAACCTTTCTATGTAGCCAACTATAGGGTCAAAGATGTTATGATCTATTTGGAGCTTCTCATGACATTTTACAACTGTGGACCACACATACATGGTTTGATCAACCAGATAAGACATCAGTTGTGTGCTCTCAAAATGAATTTCAAACTGATTTTCAAAAATAGTGCATTCTTCCTCAATCTCAAAGGAGAAAGGTAGAAACACTCTCTCTTTGTGTTCTACCATAGAAATATTCTGAAAAGAATGATCATGATCATGAAGACTATATGATTGAATTTGACCTTGTAAATCTTCAATGTCTTTCTCAATGTTCTTAGAAACTTCATTCAAAAAATTAATCTTATCTTCTGTTTTGCACTCAAATGATTTTAGATAAGAAGACAAGAACAAAGAAAAATTTTCATCTATTTCTTCACTAATATGATCATCATTCCATTGTTTGAAACCTTGAATTGAAGGAGAATTTGCCACCAACTCGGTTCTGTCTATCCATTCCTCCCAAAACATAAGCCAAAAGTATGCAAATGACTTAATATATCTAACAGGAAAACTTTCAATCCACTATTTACATTTCCCTTGAAATGAATCATAGAACAACATAATGCAAAGATCTTCATGTTTGACTCTAAGAAGCTTAGTAAAATCACAAAAATATGATATATGCTTCAAAGTCAAACTCAAATCTTCTCCATTGAATTTTGGACCATTCCTTAAAAAAATGTATCCTTGGGAAAATGATTTGGGAAACCATGAATTCCTGAACAATTTATACACGCATACGTTGAAACAAGAATGGCAATATCTGAGTTCTTCATAAGTCCAGTGGAATCACCAAGAATCTATGAATTTTGAATTCTTCAACAATGGAGTCGTTAAGTTATTTTTGCAGCCTCGAAAATATTTCTGAGCTCCTGCTACCTTACAGAGTTTAGCTTCATGAATTTTCAAGAGATGTATATCTTCAGGCTCCTGGTAGACACACCAAAATGTTATCACCAAAATAGGACCCTGATAGGCTGCTGATCAGACTACCTCAGTGTAACTATTTCAAACCAATCTTTTAGCTGAGGTTTAGCCTCCTCAGCCTGAGAGGGCTCTCTCAAGGATTTATGATATTGATTAATGATAATATAGATGGCTAACTCTATCTTGTTTTTGTGTGTTTGTAGGTTGAAAGATGAAGGCTTGCTACCATTGGGCTATGGAGTCAACAAGTCAGTCGATTCAGTGGCAAGGTTTCTGGACATAAAAGCTAAGGAAAATGGGGTTTTTAAACAAATATAATTCACTCAAGAACATAGGTCAACACAGTAATTCCATTACTAAAGGAAGTCAGAGCATAAGGTTATGAATTCTGAGTAATAGCAATGGAATATACTGCTAATGGTTCAAAGGTAATTTACTCACAAAATGTAGAAAAACACAGTCATCTCATTACTAAAGGAAGTTAGAGCACATGGTTGTGAATTCTGAGTAATAGCAAATGAGATCTACTACTAAAAACAATAATTCCATTACTAAAGGAAGTCAGAGCACATGATTGTGAATTTTGAGTAATAGCATTGAAATTTACTGCTAGGGTTTCAAAGGTAGTTTACTCACAAGACACAGAAAAACACAGTCATCCCATTACTAAAGGAAGTCAGAGCATAAGATTATGAATTATGAGTAATAGCAATAATATCTACTGCAAATGATTCAAAGTAACATATAAATAAAGAAAACACTAACCCCATGAGAACTCAGATCTGTTGAGGAAAACCTCTCTGCATTACTGATTAAAGTTCATAGCATAAAATAGTAGCTAGACCAAAAAGTCTCCAACCTTTACTAATTCCACCTAATGCTTCATATAGAGCCTTTAAAATCTTGGATTCCATGATCCACCACTATGAGAATTTGAATTCCCATACGTGACACCTAATATAACCATAAAATATACTTTTAATTACAAAATGACAAGTAAACAGTCTTTGAAGAGTCCTAATCCAAATAGGAGTGAAACTCCTAAATATTCTTGCAAAAAATTTATCTAAAATTTAATGCTTCCTTTGCCAGCTGCAATCCCATGAGGTTGAATTTGGATTATGCTTCCACCTTTGATGTATTCATGCGGATCATTACAAAAACTACCCTAAAAATCAGGAGGCAGATTTCCTGTTTTTTCCCTAAAAATTAGGTCTTGGGACAAAGCCTTTATCTTATCATCCATGATGTATTTTGAGAAAATAAAAGAGGCTTTTGGATACCATGATGTCTTGAAAAAAAATCTCTTGGTTTTTTGAAATACCTCTCCTACTAACCATAAACTGTCTTTGAACAACATGTGTAAAACTGGAAAATTTTTATTTCTAAAAAAATGGCTTCAAAGAAAGCCTTGTATCTCCCAACTGGTAACATTTTTGAGAAACGTGAGATAGGTTATTGTAGCTAGAGATTTTATGAAAATAAAATTCCTTCATAATTCCAAAATAAATTTTCTTGTGGCTAGAAACGGATCATGAAGTTGACTACTAAAACCAGAAAACAGAGTTTTTCTCTCAATGACTTTCAAAAATTTCGTAGTGAAAGTTGAATGATCAATTTCTCCCACCTCATAATGAATTTGAAGAAATGGAGAGAGGTTGTTGTATTTAATTATGTTATGAAACAAAACCTATTTCATTTTTCAAAAATAAGTTTTCAGTTGCTCAATAACCCCTTTGGAAGTTGACTACTAAAACCAGAAAACAGAGTTTTTTGATGAAAAAGGTTGTTTCAGCAGTTTTGTAGCACGCTACGAAAACGTGGATTCATGTATGATTGCAAAAATGTGACCCTAAACCTAATGGAATGATTTCTTAATGGATGATGGTACCTTTAAACCATGGAATAAGGTTGTTAAACTTTGTTTGAAAATGAAAATGAAACTTTTGAGACTCTAACCCTATCAACTACCCTTTAAAGCATGAAATGAACTAATCACCTGCTTGGCACCATGACTAAAACAAGGTAAAATTTCAGATTTTATTGATCATGGAGTGGACCTATGACCTTTATAACTTATAGAACTATGACCTATCCTTTACCAAGACTTAAAATGAATTTTAGACCTCCTTGAAATCATGACCAAAAGCAGAGTTGACACAATGATGTTTTGAGAATTTTTGGGTGATAACAAGAGCCATGTATCTAGTAAATTAGTCAGGTGACTGTCTCTATCTACACTGTGATGTAGGGACTCCTAAATTCTCTACCGCATCAAGCTTCAGTATCTCATCTTTTGTGGTATGCTTTCTGCCTGTTCTGATGTTTGGGTCTGCATGAGTGGACTCCTCCACTCCATGAATCTCTTCCTGTGGCTGATCCACATCTAGAGGCTCATCTTTAGGAACAATAAGTTCCTCCTCTGCATGCAAGTGTAACTCCCTCTCAAGTGACAACTTCATGGCTTTCACCTCATTGAATTTTATATCCCATCACACCACAATCATTCAACTGTTTGAAAATTACATGCGATAATTATGGGGTGTTTCTGTGTACCCCACAAATATCCCAACTTCTGTAGTCAGCGCCAGCTTCTTCCAGGAATCCTTTTTCATATGAATGTAAACATATGAGCCAAAAATCTTCAAATGAGAAATATTATGCTTCTTACTAGTAAAAGCTTCTTCAGGTGTACTCATGCCAAGTACTCTATGAGGACAACGGTTTTGCACATAAATCGCAGTGTTGCATGCTTCTGCCCACATGTGCATCAGTAGGCCCTGGTCATGCAGCATAGCTCGTGTAGCACCCACGATCATCATGTTCTTCCTCTCTGCGACCCCATTCTATTGTGGGTTATGAGGCGCTATGAGTTCTCTTCGAATTCCTTCTTTGCTACATAAGTCTTTGAATTCATTTGATATATATTCACCACCATTATCGCTCCATAGAGCCTTCACTTGATTCCCCGAATCCTTCTCCACCAATGCTTTAAACTCACAGAACTTTGAGAATGTTTCGATCTTCTTCTGCATGAAGAATATCCAACATCTACGATAATAGTCATCAACAAATATAAAAAAATACCTGTGTTTTACTGTTGAAGAAACCGAGAAAGGTCCACGCATGTCTATGTGAATTCTCTCCAGGATCACCGAAGCATGGTTCTCCTTCTCATGAAAGGTGTTCTTCACAAACTTACCCATAGTACATCCCTTGCACTGATCTAACTATGAAAGAGTACCCTTGGGAAGTCCAGTAGAAATCTACTACAAAATCTTCAAGGCGCCATGGTGAAGATGGCCTAATCTCCTGTGCCATAATTCGCCCTCATCCCGGCTCACCGCATCTTTTGCTTTGCCCATCATTGCAGCGCAACCATATAAATTCGACTTGTAGAGATTCTTAACTCGAATCCCTATCCTCTTGGTTTGACTAGTTGTTTTATGTCGTAAGAAATATTTTCCCTCGCTGAAAACAACGTCATAGCCTCTATCTTCCAACATTGCAAATGAGACCAAGTTCTTCTTGAGACCTGGAACATGCATAACATCTTTCAACAAAAATGGTTTACCTAAATCCCTCTCAAAGGTGATGGTTCTAATTCCAGTCACACTATATCTGCCATCATCACCCATGTCTATATGCATTTGGAGATCCTTCTCGTCCAAGTCACTAAACAACTCCTTGTCTCCTATCATATGAAAAGACGCACCACTATCAAGATACCACACCGATCCCATTCAGCTTGAAACCAAGCATGCGATCAAAGAGAAATCGAGTTCAAATTGTGAGGCTAAGGCCTCACCCATTGTAGCTCCAGCAGCCTTCTTGTTCTTATTTTTTGGTGGGTAGTTAGTGGCGAGATGCCCATGTTCGTGACAGTGAAAACACTTCACTTTGGACAAATCCAGCTTCTTGCCTTTAGCTTTAGATTTTGGATGAGATTTCTTCCCCTTTCCTTTCCTTGCTTTGGAAACCAAAGAATAATTCTCTTCATCATCATTCTTCGATGAAGAACCATCCCTGGTACTTCGGCTTATCTCCTCCTCCAGAAGATCTGACCAAAGTTGCTCCCAACCCAGCAGTTTCTCCCTTCCATTGACATAGTCTTCGTAGCTATGAAAAATCTTCAGAAGCCCAATGAGAGCCAAGCTCACCAATTCATCATCATCAACTGCAATCCCCACACTTCCCAGTTCATCCCTACAATGGACAAACTTCGTGAGATATTTTGGAATACTATCGGCCTTCTCCATTTTTATTTTTTTGAGCTTATCTTTCAGCGCCAACTTCCTCTGGTCGCTGCTGCTTTGGAAAAGATATTTCAAATCCTTCCACATTTCAAATGGAGTGGCTTTCCCATGAAGGCTTGACACAATATGGTCCTTCACACCTTCCAATAGAATTATTCTTGTCTTTTCTACCTTCTTTTGTCATGCGTCAAGTCCTGCAGCATCGCTAGAATCAGGCTTAGGAACATTGCTATCGATGAACTCCTTCAACCCATTATCTTAGAGCACTGCCTCCATCCTATCCTTCCAAGCTATTTAATTCAAGCTACCATCAAGGGCATACTCTAATCACAACCCATCGAAAGAAATTTCAATGAATTCTCAACTGTCGCACCAAGAAATTTTTGCAGCAAATTCAAATTGTCCACCAGCACAAAACTCAACACTTATTCAAGATTGCAATCTCCAGTGATTAAAATGCTCTAATACCATGTAGAAATTTATTAATACTAATGTATTACTGGATTCTCCCGATATAACAATATTTATCTTTTTTCCAAATACATAATCCTTCCAATGTTAAACTTGTGTAAATTTAAAACTCAATTGCAAACACATGTGAATCAATTCATTCGCACATAACACAGTTGTTTAACCAGAAAGATTAAAGCTAAAAACCACAAATATCATATATTATGTATATAACTGGAATCATGTAATAATCTCATACAAAGCTTAGTACATCAAGCTCTCAGTACAATGTAGATTCATTACACACTTTCATGCAGAAATTTGCAACTCTATGCACCAATTCTTGCCTCCTAACAGCCTGCCTCCACTATGCAATCCCTGCAGAAGAAGACCCCTGAATGAATTTGAATTGGCCTGGCCTTGAATGCACAATCCTCATTAGAAACTGCAATGTGTGTCAGATGCATTGAATGCATCACTATAGTCACAACAGATAGTCCACCTCACCCTTTCACCTATCTCTCCACTGGGTCTCCACCGGAACTGACATGCACTATAGTTAACTGTTGTTTCTGTTCATTTTTTTGTGAGTTATTAGTTGTGAATTAATTAACTAATTAATTTTAATGTCCCCAATTTTTAGCCTCAAGCTAAAATGGACATTATAATTGCACATTTTATTTTTGATTAATAAAATGCGCGAGACACCTTAGCCCCTTTTAGATGAAGAAATAACACTCCTAATGTGAAATGGGAGTGAATAAAGTAGCTAAAATAAACACCAAGGGTGTGAATGGAACCTAGCTCACTTGGATTAGTCATCTTTGACTAAAGTCAACAACGTTGCCTATAGAGGAGAAGCTTCCTAGAGAAGTTGCACAGTTTTGGAGGGAAGACATTCATGCAAGGGTGGAAACCCTAATTGGTGGGACCATGATGGAGGGGATTTCTATCACTTTATATGGAGGAGATGGCAGCCTATTTTCATTATGTTATGTTTTATATTTCAGACAAGGGTCTGCAAGAGCTTGCATCCCTGGGCTGTTTAGTAGTCTGATGGTGCCCTCGGGCACTAGGGTGTTCTCGGTCGGGAATCCCTACCTCTTCCTCAAGGAAGGATGAGGATTGAGCTACATATCCTCAATCTATCATTTTCCATAGATTCATTCATCTCCTATATCATTAGCTCTGCAGTAGAGAGGACGTTGTGTAGTTGGGTGTAGCTAGAGAGGAACTCATGGAGTCATTCTTGTTGGTTTTATTCAGTGGAGGAGTGGTCTATTCATTGGAGGAGCTACATGGAGGATTCCCGGGCATTATTTTAGATCATTTGGCATGGGCCAACATTCCATCATCTCCCACTGTGCATTCCATGGAGGAAACTGCGTTATTTTATAGAGGCAGTGAGAGAGGGTTTCATAGAGCTCATCAGGAGTTGTTTTTTAGACAAAGGGATCAACCCTTTGTATTGGAGACATTATCAGAGGAGGGAAATCAGATTTCATATCAGCCATAGCCTCATTCATGTTTGGGTTCAGTTTCAGTGACAACTATGTTGTCACATTTTTGTATTCTCTAGCATTTCTAGCAATCTTCCTAGATTGGCTTGAAATCATGTATTTTCACCCATTTCTCTTTTATTGGGCTTATTTCTTGTATTCCTTCAGCCACATATGTATCTATTCATATTTAGAAACTTATTCCTTCATGTATTCAGTGCATTTACAGCTACTCTGGCATTTTGTGGATATGCAACAACTCTTGTATTTCATTGTCTATTCACTATAGGTTTGCTCTTAGAGTTTGAGTGGCTTGTCCCTAAAATATTTCATGTTTATTTCTACTGATATATCATAATATAAATGTGGCTGTAGTATTCCCCTCATATGGCATATTCAGATTTGCAGAGTTCAGTATTATGTTCTCATGTTGTTGTAAGCTCTCTCTTTGAGCATTGTTTTAGAGACCTAGATTGGGGAGATCTGAATAACCCAAATAGAGTTATTTATTTGAGATCATTTTCTGCAGGGGAGTTTTATTAGATTTTTCCTAGGGCATCCTAGCACTGGTTTTCCTTATTTATGTAGTAGCTTTCTTATACAACGTCCTCAAGGACCCTGTAGCAGAACTTCCCAAGGTGGAATATTGCATATCCATAGGCAAAGTCTGAGAAGGGCCAGCTAGCCTCAGGATTTCTCCCTTCTTTAGAAGGAGTCATATCCTATAAATTCCCCATCATTCAATCTTTGAAATGGACTTGCAGTGTCTCACTGAAGAAGGAAAAATGGAACATCTAAGATGTTCCCGATTAAGAAGCAAGTTCTTGAAAAAGGGACATTACAGTGGTATCAGAGCATGATCTTGGCTCAGACTATGCCCAAGATCGATTGCCATCAGCAAGAGGAGCTTCTCTCCAAGGAGAGGATATTTACAGAGGAAACAAGGAAGAGGAATGAAGGAAGAGTAGGTTTCCCTTCTTCTTTTCCAGACCATTGAGCACACCATTGGAGATCTGTTGAAAGGGGAAAATTTTGGAGAACTTTTCTGAAGAGGGTTTGTGGATGGAGCAAGCCATAGCTATTTTTATGGAGGGTGTGAGCATTCAACCACACATGCAGATCCACAGCGTAGTACATTTTCCACAGCTACTGCAAGAAGGATGGGTGAAAGGAGATGAGGCCTTTGGAGGAGCAGCACTGCAAACTCAAAGGTATGATTCATTATAATTGGTTTCAGATTTCTATTTCATGTTTTCATGCAAATGAGAGATCATATGTTGAAGTCACGAGGATTTTTTCAAAGGGGATTGATGAAAACCAATGTGAAGCTTGGTGTGACAAAACTTCAAACACCTTGCATGCATGGAGGGGAACCATGAAACAAAGATCATTCCATCTTTCTAGAGGGGAATAAATTAGGAGAATGAGTTGCTAGAGGCAAGGCCCCCATTGTATGAAGGGCACTCTTCCATTTGTGAGGGTGTGGAGATATTTATTTCAAAGGAGAGCCAAGATACAAGGCTTGTCATTAAGGAGGAGATACACTCACATGTGGTAGTGAGAAGGTGCGTACAGCGCTGCACCATTGGATGAAGAAGAAGAACAGAAGGATCAGCATGAAGGGATGATGGACATTCACCCCTATCTATCTTCAGAGATTTTCTTCATATGGGAGAAGGACTACACTACGTATTAGAGAGAGGGAGGACCTTTCATTCCTCTCATATATTCAGTCCACTTCCTATCTTGATGTCTCATTTTTGGAGGCTTTCCATTTGGGAGGCCACATGGTCTAGAGATGATGAGAGTCATCATGCTATTTGGTTCACCACTCATTGGATTCCGAATGGGTGGATACATTAGAGGAGTCCATTATTGTGCAGAGAGTTTGGGGATAAGCACATGGAGGAGGGGTACACTCTCTCATTTTCAGTACCACCCATCCTCATCAATTTCACTGCACAGATAGAGTTGCTGTATGGATGCAGGATGGCTGCTCCATGGATGTGGAGAGAGAGGTTACTTTCTTTGAGGAAGAAATCTTTCGTGCATTGGAGTAGAGGGAGGCCACTCATGCTTACATTGCCCAGGATCAGAATATTCTTTGGAGGTGATAATCTCTCATGGGAGGCTCATTTTCAGAGATCATTATTTCTGTTTGAGCATGAGCAGCTGCATGATGGCATGGCAGCAACTTGGAGGATGAATTTGGCATAAGGGGATGTCAAGGTAGTAGGAAACAACATGATGGGAGCACTTTATTGCATATTACCAGTGCTGTCTATGAGGAGGATTGATCCATGTTGGAGGACTCAGCTTTTGGTTGAGAGGTCCCAGGATCTTGATGCATGCAAGATTTTTGGATAGCCTTGATGGAGATGGGAGATACTTAGTGGATGACATGATCATCTATCATCATGGTAGACTCTTCTTGGCTAGAGTTTCTAGTCTCAAGGAGAAACTTTTGCATGCAGCATATGAGGATTTCCTAGCTATGCACTTGGATGCATACATTGATTGGCTAGAGGAGTTCACTTGAGAGGGAATTCAGTATGGTCTATGTTATCACTCAGGTTTTCCTAGAAGTTGTGTAAGAGGAAAGTATACCTGAGGTAACCACAAACCAACCTTTTAGATGCAGAATCTAGCCAATCTGCATCCAGAGAGGGCTCTCTCTTTATAATTTATCTTTGTTCTTGGAAGGTTTTAGGCTAGTTATAGATTCAAAGTTTGTTTTGGGAAAATGGTGGAATCCACAAACTAAGGGAAAGGTTGAGAAATTTCAGTCCATTGGGCTATGGAGTCAAAGGATGGCTTTACTGGATTTCTATTCTAAGCACAAGATGGTATTACAGGGCAAGATAGCTAGACAGAGAACAATCCTTAAAATTTAAAGTGGATGGGATGATTTTGAAGGGATGAAAGGCAACTAAGAATCTTTCACCATGTTCAAAAGAAAGAAATGATATGACTACAAACAAAGAGAAATGAATAATTCTTTATTATAGTAATCAACAGTGTTTAAATTAGCAAAGCCAGAGCATTTAAGAATTCATGCTTATAACTAATTTAGAAGAAAACATTAAGAACAATCACATTTGAAATCAGAGTACAATTAAGCAAATTCTGATTCAATCCTTTATGTAAATTATTCAGAAATGGATATGATGATATTATAAACTAATATAAAACTTAAGACAAAGGGTAGAAAAACTTATTGAACTGTAGTCCAACACATGAATCCTGCAACAAGTCCAGTGCTTTAAATCGTCATCCAGTAAGCCACGAATAAATTTCTCCAAAATGCTTTTATTCCGAAAATCTTAATGTTACAACAGAGTAATAGAATCCACCCTCAACACTCTCTTTGAGGGTTTATTTATACACAAAATAATCTTAAACAATCTTACACTATCTTAGCCAATAATCTAGGCTGACTTAAAGCATAATTTACAAACAAACAAGAGACAAATGGTCTCGTGGATAGAATAATGGGCAACTGTCGATGTGCTGTTCCTTTCTTCGTGGATGTGCTGGAGGTAAGTGCTGAAATAGGGCTCTGTGTTGTCCCTTGCAGTATTTCTTTGGCTTGTTGGACACTCTTTATTCCCACGGATACTCTTTAACCTTTCCACCTGATACTCTTTCATCTGTTTTCCCATTTTTACCATTTACTTGATAGTAAAAATAAATTCTCATCCTGAAAACAACTTTTATAGAATTTCCAACATTTCCCTCCACCATGGATCATCTGGTATCATAGTTCTTCTGAGATTTCTTAAAGTTTCATCTGCTTCAGTAAGTTTATAAAAGGTAGGCTCATTTGGAAATAGATACTTTATTTCATGTTCCAGATGAAATAAATTCCTCACTTTATCATAGATAGTTTTCCCGGTTGGTAATGTCGATTCTGACGAGCTAGTAGAACAAGCAGCTGTATTTTTAGCATGAGCCTTTATTCTCTTCTCATAGGTTTCCAAGTCTATTATTTGATCTTCTGTGAGCATGGGACTTGGTAACCCACTATCCAGCAAAGCTTGAAATTTCTCTCTGAAAATGTTGATATCAACCAAAATGTCTGTGCACTTCCTTTCTAAATTTTGCATGAAATTCCTCTTGGTGAAAACTCTCTTTACTTCCAAAACTGTGCCTGTCCTATCATCAATTCCTAACAATGCAAGCTGTTGCTTGGTTCTGGAATTCAAAAATTGAATGAGCTGATTGGCCTGTTCAGGCCTGCCTCTCAATTCATTTCTGGTTCTATTTATTTCTTCTTGGGCTATTTTAACTAACTCATTTTGCTCAAAAATAGCTTGAATAGAGGGCCAAATACCCTTTATTAACTCAATGATGTTACCCCAAAGAATGTCATTTATTTCATTTAAAGGCTTCTCCAATGAAAGATCTTTTTCCAAAGCCTGAACCAATTTTTCCAACCTTTTTATCTCCCTGCTGTTATCAGCAGCTGTCTTTTTAGCTGTGTCATATTTTTCCTCCAATTTTACTAATTGCAATTTTGTTTCTTGGAGTTCTGTGACCCTCAGTTGCAAACTCTCCATTTGTTTTATTAAGTCCTCGGAACTCAAGCCAGAAGTATTCACTTGAGATGGCTGTATCTGCTGCCCTGTTGTTGTGGTACCTGTTGTTGAAGTCTGCTTAATAGTTTCTTGTTCCTGCAATGCTTTTTCCAATTCCCTCTCTGTTTCATTTAGTCGCTCAGTCATATTTAGAAGTAACTCCATTATTTCTTCCTGTGAATTACCTTTTATAACTTCTTGGGTCTGAGGGTGCCTTGAGGCTGGCAATTTTAGCTGCTTTCTGAGTGCAGCTATGTCATCATCTTTATTTTTTATTAATGCCTCAATACTTTTAATGTCTTTGGGATTATGACCCAAACCAATGATTATCTCTTCTAAAGATTTTATTCTATTATCTTTGGCCTGTGAGGAGGCCTTCTCAATTTTCAATTGTGCAGTAGTGTTATTCAAAGAATCCTGCAGCGTTATAGCTGCCATGGCCTTGTTGGTGAGAGTAGAATAGACCATTTCCCCAGTTTGTCTGTGTAGCTCTATCTGGTCCAGGGGATGGATGTCCTTTGCCAAAACTTCAAAATTTGTCCTGAGGTAATCAGCTGCTGAAGTGGGCTTTGGCACCTTTGCTTTGAAGTGGCTCATTAGCATTTTACCTTGTGACAGGTCAAATGCTGACATTAGCCTTTCTTGATTTTGGGGAGTCATCTTCATGTACTGATCATATACCTTCATTTTCAATGGATCATTCTTGGCTTTAATATTAATAAAGGTTCTTTTAATATCCCCTGTGTCTGTCTTTGGCGGTCTGAAGGAGGATACCTCAGTACTTAATTGCTTCTGTAAAGCCTTTCCTTTCTGTCCTGTATTTGTCTCACTAACTGTGCCAGTTAGTTGACTATCTTCCCTCCCATCATCAAATACTTCATCTATAATTTCTACATCTGGAAGAGGATCTGACTTGTGTTTTTTAGTTGGATGTGCCTGTGAGGTTCCTTTAGGAGGTGTGGTGTCTGGAACCTGCCTCTTCTTCCCTATTTCCACATTTAATGGAGTTTGCAACTCTGGAACTTGTGGATGTTGTGCTTGCGTGGGAGAAACATGTGATTGCTCGGGTGTTTTGGAAGTTTGTGGTTTCTCAGCCATGACCAAAGTCTCAATAACCTGAACTACAGGTTCTTTTCCTTTACCCTTGGGTTCTGCTGCTACTGATGGACTGCTTTCTTGTAATGCTTGCTGTAGAGTTGCTGCTGAGGAAGTGCCAATGTTGGATACCTGCATTTGACCACATGTTTCTAGATCAAAGTTCTTCTCAACATCTTTCACAATTTTATTCATTTTGTCAGCTTCACTTTCTTCCTCAACAAGTGTTCCTTCAATCCATTCATCTTGATTGGCATACTGTTCCAGATCAGGAATATTATGATGTATATATGGGGATGATTTATTTTTTAATCTCTTTTCACAAATAAAACCAACTGGGTCATAGGGCACCCAACGGAAAGATGTTTGGGATTTTCTCTGTAATAGATTTTCTGCCTCTCTCTCAGCTTCTCTAGAATTGCAGATGAAAGGACCTAATTGGCTTTTGATCCTTAACTGAGCCTTCTTCTTTACATTGCAAAAATGGATCACATCTGAATTGTTCATTTGCCTGAAATATTCCAAGGCAAAGATCCTCATAGGTACATATCTGGGTAATTTCAATGGATGTAATTCACATCCATAAATCCTGATGACTGTATGGTTTTGATACAAATACCAATCCCCCACTTTATAACTCTTTGACAGTTGCAAGGTCTTTCTAATTTCATTACTGAGTCTTGGGGGAGGAATTCCTGTTAACAAAGTGGTTGCAGGATATACAAACTGATCAATGAATTCAGAGTAAGAATAGGGAGAATGAGAGGAAGAATGGATTATAGGAGACCAAAATATGACTGACCTGGGATTTCCCTTGGCATCCAGTTTTTGAACAGGGAAAGGGAACCTTTCTGACTGATAATAGATAATGAGATGATAGATGACTGAGGAGTATTTAAAAACTTTTTCACTATCTAACCTTATGAACTGATCATGGATCTTGTTTGCTATGAAGGAAGAAAAGTCATATTTGATCTCAGGAGGTTGCCCTGGGGTAAAAATGGAAAGTAAAGCCAAGGTTATCTCATCTACATATTCGCTGGTATTGAATCCCAAGACAAAAGATATTATATTTACAATGAGCCTTCCCAATTTATTGAAGTAGTAAAAACCGTAGGGAGGAGACCCTTTTGGCTGATGCTCAGGTAACATGAAATGCTGACACATGGATTTTAGCTTATCTGGGGTTAGTTGCCTGGTTTTCTCAATCAATCCTTCCATGGACAATGGAGCTAATTCTTGGTCTGGTTCAAAGTGTAACATGGCATTGATAGCCTGGGGAGTGATAGGAAACAGAACACTTTGATCAGGAGCTATTACAGAGCTTCGTTCAGGATCATAGTTTAAGTGGCAATAATGGATGATTTCTGGGAAATAAATGACCGAAGGAATGAGATACCTTGGGAGATTGGATTCCCATAACCCTATCAGATCTTGCCCCTTTGAGTATTCGTCTCTGCAGCGACAGAAACTCAGTAGGGGACTTTCATCAAAGTGTAGGTCTTTAATTTGGAAATCTTCATCTATCAAAGGTAAATAGTCTAATTCCCGGTGAGGAGCATTCAATGGAGTGATATTAAGAGCTGCCGGGGCCTCCATTTTGGTTCTTGTGGATTAAAAATGGAGGTTTTGGTTTTCCTTACAGGCTAGGCGGAATTTTTTTAAAAATGAAGGAAATTGGCACAACTCGCCGGTTCAGGGAACAATTTCACAGTCTTAAATCTCTGGAAAAGGGCTCAGTGACGATTTTTAACCACTATTTCAGCGAAAAACAAAGAACACTGAGTTTTATTTGCAGTCGGGGCGGGAAAGGATAAATACCTGTTTTAGACGGAAGCTGGTTCTTTAACAGGTAACAGGTAATGGCGGGACTATTCTTCAACACGGGCGCATCGGAATCTTGGAGTGAATTGGTCAATTGCCGTGGAAATTTGAAAATCGCAGCGGGAGCTCTGTCGTTTTCAGAATAACGAAATAACAGGAAAAACATGAAAAAATGGCTTTAAAAAGAGTTTTTATTTTTTCGAGGGATGACGTCATTGACGTACGGGGGTGACGTATGCAAAGTCGGGTGGTAAGCGGTAAGCGGGAAGTCCCCGCACCGCTTTTGGTCGAGGGTGGTAATGATCGCGGGGGGAGCGATTCCACAGAACGTTTGCCACGTGGATGTCTGACTTTTCAAATACCGCTCGTTCCCCGCTGATTAACTTTCTCACAAAGGATGGGTAGCGGGGTTCACGTGGACCATTGATCTGTGGAGGATTGATCCGACGGCTGAAGCGATGGGGGAACATGCGGAGGTTTCAGATGTGGGCCCATCGGGCTTTAAACACTTTTTACCGTTTTTTAATCACTCCGGGGAAAATCTAATAGGCGGATAAAGTTATTAATTAGTCCAGATGACTTAATTAATCCCGTATGCAAAAGAAAGGGGTTGCGGCGGGGTTGGCTAAGTGGAATGCTAGGTGGACAATCCACGGTGGCGCGAGACTTTTCCGAAAGAATAAAACTTCGGGCCTTGTATTTTTGGTTTTAAACATACATATTGTATGTCTAAAGTTTGATTTTTTCATATATATTTTTATTATATGGTAAATTAATTAATACAACTAATTCACCATAGTGGCGGGATTAATGTATAACGCTATATTTTAACCAAAGGGCTTGTAGAAGCGGGTTTTAATGAATTTTAGGGAGATAAATACTTTGGTTAAAACATTATAATAAAGGGGTTTTTGGGGTATATATAAACAAAGGAATTATATACTTAGGAAAGGGTATTTCACTAGGGATTTAGTAAAATAGAGTTAAATGTTAATATGGCAAAGGACAAGGAAACTCAAAATATTTTTGTACATCTAAGAAAGTGATAACTTGTGAAGTAAATTGCAACATTTTATCTTCAACACTTAAACTTAGAATAACAAGTTATCTTGAGGGGTTTTTATGAAATTATGCATCAGTCTCCTAAGTAAAATGTGATTTTACTTAGGAGAAAGTTAAAAATGGAAGATAACAATGATGAATTATCTTAAGTACTTAGGTCTTTTTTGATCATTAGGCCGAGGGTCCGGTCCCTCCAGAAGTCAAGGAAATGCCTTGAGCCCTTTTGATCTCCAAACACCTTAGTACTTTTGGGGGAAATTAATAAAACCTTTAAGGGGGAAAATGATGAGGGAGGTTAATGATTTTTTGACTTTGCTTGCAATGATTTTCCGGTGTATTTCCTGCTTCAGTATTTGTGATGAAAGTAAAGGATCAACAACATGTAGCAGCATCATTCATCAGATAACACTTTGCAGCACCATCTACCTACCCTATCTACTTAACACTACCATTTTCTCTTCTTTATTAGGGTGCATTTGGACTTGCAAACCCTTATCAATATTTTTTTTCTTTTTACATGATAAATCTATCTATTTCTACCCTTATTACATCCAAGGGCTCAGATTAAACTGTTGAGCACCTTTTCTTATCTCTACCTATCTACTTGTCTGCCAAGATTAAATTGTTTGGTCAGATATTTATTCTCTAATCTACAACATGAAATTGAAATATGAGTAAGCCAAGTTTAAACAGTTTGACTTATTCATGAATTATGGCAAAGATTTGACAAGCTGCACACAATTGCTTTATTTACAAAAATGAAATAGTAGTGGCATTTGGATTTGCACACTTTCCTTGGTCTATTTTTTGTTTGGGGTTCATTTATTTCACTTTTTTGACCATCTTTATTCTTTTTACCCTTTGATTTTTCTTTTAGGGTATACCCTCTTTACATTTTTTAAATTTTTTTATTTTTTGGTTTTTCAAGAATATGGAACACCTTTGCTCAAGAAGGAAGGTTTGAACATATTCCATAGTTCAATCAAGACAATCATGAAAGATGAAACCTATTGGTATAGGAGGCTAACATTCTACATCATAATATGTATATATTCATAGCTGGATTGATTTTGGAGAGGTTGGCACAACCATTCCCTTACTCATTGGAGGAGAGGGAGAGCATACAGTTGAGCCATTTCAGCTCAAGAGATCTAGTTCATGATGGAGGAGGTATAATTTCATGTTTTCTATTGTACTTATTTTCATTAATTGAGGAGCATGATGTGTCAAGGAGGCTTGTTCCTTGTTGCATTTTTCATGAGGATGTACTTGCAGCTACTTGTAGCCTTGGTTTTGGCTATTCTTATGATGGTCTGTGGGGGAAGCCACATTCTCTTGGTGTGTACCATTGGCACCAAATGGTGATTTCATGTTTCATCTTATGAGGAGATGTTGTGGTAGCAAACAAGTGGCTAGTACAACACTTGTTAATTTTGGTTGTGAGGCAGGCCAAGGAGGCACTGTGCAGTTCCATGAAGTGGAACTTTGGACCACTCTCCGGTTGTCATTTGACAGCTTGCTTTTATTGTGTATTTCTCATTGCATTTCTAATGTTGGTACACTCATGAGGAGCCTTATTTGGAGAGTATTGTATGAACAGCCCATTGGGAGCATGATTCTCCCCATTGTATATGTTTTATCTTGCAGGAGATACCATGGGAAAACCATGATTGCCACATTTCTACTTGTCTCTTCTTGTGGGAGGAACCACTTGGAGAATTTGCAGAGGCATTTCATGGCTGATTTTTCTTGATGGGGTAGCTTGGGCCATTCTTGGAGGCCATAATTTTTCAGCCCAAAGACAAAGGCAACCCCATATGAGTAGCATATGGAGAGAGGGCCATCATGAGAACACAAGCACAACTCTCCATTTAGCCCCATCACATTGCAGAAACCGAGGGTTGAGATTTCTATTTGGATGATTGAATGGATGAAGGGATCATCATTGGGAGACATTTTTTCCCATGCATATCATCACTCCTACCTTAAGGAGGCCACATTCCATCAAGAAGGATTCCACTATGCCTTCTATCTTTCCATGATGAGCATTGTTGACAGCATGCATACTTGGGGGAGAGCATTGGAGGACAGATTTATTGCAACATATTTTAGCAGTGGTGGGACCATTGATGAGGAGGCCATAGAAGAAGAAGGGGGAGAAGATTTTGTTCTCTTCCTGTAGTTTCTTGAGGACAAGCAACATGTGGGAGGGGAGGACTGTAATGTCCCCAATTTTTAGCCTCAAGATAAAATTGACATTATAGTTGCACATTTTATTTTTGATTAATAAAATGTGCAAGGAGACACCTTAGCCCCCTTTAGATGAAGAAATAAAACTCCTAATGTGAAATGGGAGTGAATAAAGCAGCTGAAATAAACACCAAGGGTGTGAATGGAACCCAACTCACTTGGATTAGTCATCTTTGACTAAAGTCAACAACGCTGCCTATAGAGGAGAAGCTTCCTAGAGAAGCTGCGCAGTTTTGGAGGGAAGACATTCATGCAAGGGTGGAAACTCCAATTGTTGGGACCATGATGGAGAGGATCTCTCTCACTTTATATGGATGAGATGGCATCCCATTTTCATTATGCTATTTTTTAGATTTTAGACAAGGGTCTGCAAGAGCTTGCATCCTTGGGCTGTTTAGTAGGGTGATGGTGCCCTCAGGCACTAGGGTGTTCCCGGTCGGGAATCCCTACCTCTTCCTCAAGGAAGGATGAGGATTGAGCTACATTTCCTCAATATGGCATTGACCATAGCTTCGTTCATCTCCTACAACATTAGCTCTGCAGCAGAGAGGACGTTGTGTAGCTGGGTGCAGCTAGAGAGGAACTCATGGAGTCATTCTTGTTGGTTTTCTTCAGTGGAGGAGTGGCCTATTCATTGGAGGAGCTGCAAGGAGGATTCTCGGGAATTATTTCAGATCATTTGGCATGGGCAAAATTCCATCATCTCCCACTATGCAGTCCATGGAGGAAACTACGTTATTTTATGGAGGCAGTGAGAGAGGGTTTCATAGAGCTCATCAGGAGTTGTTTTTAAGACAAAGGGATCAGCCCTTTGTATTGGAGACATTATCAGAGGAGGGAAATCAGATTTCATATCAGCCACAGCCTCATTCATGTTTGGGTTCAGCTGTAGTGACAACTATGTTGTCACATTTTTGTATTCTATGGCATTTCTAGCAATCTTCCTAGATTGGCTAGAAATAATGTATTTTGGCCCATTTCTCTTTTATTGGGCTTATTTCTTGTTTTCCTTCAGCAACATATGTATCTATTCATATCCAGCAGCTTATTCCTTCATTTACTCAGCGCAGTTACAGCTACTCTGGCATTTTGTGGATATGCAACAACTCTTGTATTTCATTGTCTATTCACTAGAGGTTTTCTCTTAGAGTTTGAGTGGCTTGTCCCTCAACTATTTCATCTTTATTTCTGCTGATATATCATAATATAAAGATGGTTGTAGTATTTCCCTCATATGGCATATTCAGATTTGCAGAGTTCAGTATTATGTTCTCATGTTGTTGTAAGCTCTCTCTTTGAGCATTGTGTTAGAGACCTAGATTGGGGAGATCTGAATAACCCATCTAGATTTATTTCTTTGAGCTCATTTTCTATAGGGGAGTTTTATTAGAGTTGGCCTAGGGCATCCCAGTGCTAGTTTTCCTTATTTATGCAGTAGCTTCCTTATACAACACCCTCAAGGACCCTGTAGCAGAACTTCCCGAGGTGGAATATTGCATATCCATAGGCAGAGTCTGAGAAGGGCCAGCTAGCCGCAGGATTTCTCCCTTCTTTAGAAGGAGTCATATCCTATAAATTACGCATCAGTAAATCTCTGAAATGGAATTGTAGTGTATCACTGAAGAAGGAAAAATGGAACATCTAATATGTTCCTGATTGAGAAGCAAGTTTTTAAAAAAGGGATATTACATTGATTCACTAAACTCTCACTAGTGTATCTTTTAATTAGACTAGATACAACTAGATCAACTGAGTTTAACTCACTTAGCTGAGTTAAACTAAATAACAACTCCATAAAATACTCTTCCAACTCTGTCATAACTTTCCCACTTCAGTTCTAACTGAGTCCTCCATGCATGACCCACCAGTAAACCCTAGGAATTGTGTAATTCCTTCAGCCCACTGAATTTCCAAATCTATTCACTGAAATAAAGTGCTCCAAGAGAATAATTTGACGTTTATTGTTGGATTATTATTAAGAGCTAATAATAATCGACATGCACCTATTTTTAGATCAACGATCTATAAATAGACTTCGCCCAATATTCTAAAAATGGAATTTCATCTATTTTCCACATTTGACCAACCATCTACAAATATCATCTTGCAACTTATAGAATATTTTCACCATATCTAAAAATAGATATACACCTAAAAATAGCCTGCGGGCCCCACTTAGTGAAGGTGCTTACTTTTCACTAAGCTCATAATCTTATTGAATCTCAACATGGCCTTGCCACACCCAGAGAAGCTTAGGAATTATAGGGACTGGCTACGCTTTAGAAAAACTACCTCAGGAACTCATAAAAAAATACGAAACACTCCAAAATCAAATTAATAACACATCATGACAATTACAACTTTGGCTTTCATTAACAGAGGATGAAATCACAGTCTTCAAGTCTTGATAAAAAAATCAAGTTGCAATACCCACCCCTTTTCTATATTACATATCTCAGACTTTATAGGTAGAGTGATATTCGTAGAATAGCATGAATTATGTTCATTGAAAGGCTTTGAAAACCAATGATGTGGAAATCCCATGAATTAGTCATATTTAGCACTATGATACTCTAATTTTTAACTGTCCTCTTCCTATAAAAACTGCATACTGATATAGAAGAATTCATATAAACTAAACCCAACTCCGTGGACAATGGCCATATGGTCATTCCATCGATCCCATGAACTTGTTGAAGCATTAGCTAACATCGAGCTTCTGGAATGCTGAGCTGGAGCTTCAAGCTTTAGGTATGCTAGATCATTGCCTGGAGGATGACTAGAGAAGCATAGTTCTTCCAAATCGAGCCTAGGTGCCAGCTAAGCAAGTACTATAGGAAATTCCACAACTATACCCATAATGATGAGTTAACAATAAGCATGTAACTTAAAATACCTAACTTAGCCATGTCCATTCAAAGATGGATGCTTAACAACACTCCCTAAGTAGCTATGGATATAATAAAAAATGTATTTTGAAGGTTGTGATGTGCTAATCTATAGTATTTTCAAACTTCCTTTGACCAAAAATCCAAAACAGGGTTTTTTTGGGATATTTTGACAATTCTGGGAATTCCAAGTTTTACATAAACTAGCCTCAAGGCCCCCTGAATGTCTCTCAAACCATAAGGGATTTTGAAAAAATATTACATGGTTAATAAATTTTTTATACTCGGATCAAAACCCATTTTCCTGAATTTATTCCTTTGCCTTTTTATACACGAAAATTGAGGTGGAAGTTGGCAGTTTAGAATTTATTACAGATTTGGACAAATTGGCTAATTTCCTTCTAGAGACCCATATGAGTGAGCTGGATGGAATCCAATTTATGGAGAGGTATCATAATATCATTTTTTATATTAACATCTCTCAGTTTCTCTGGAAGCACGCCAAAAGTGCCAAAGACCTAAATTAGGCATTCCCATAATTAATTGGCTTGTGAGGGATTTCAACGATGGAACCTTGTGGTAAATGTACTTCAACAAAACCGTCATTAAAAAAGCATTAAAAAATCATCTTTAATCATATAGAAGTGAAGAAAACTGATGATAATCATCCATAGAGAGTATTTGGCGGCAAGTGATGGAATTAGGGTATAGAATGGCTAAAAACCTAGGTTTTGAGAGTATAAAAAGTGATATTTCATGATGAAAACATGGGCATACATGAGTCCCAACAGACCCCTTGCTATGAATAATAGAGGGACCATGTTCTGTCGGAAACCTGCAAGAGATAGCATAAATACAATATTTCTATGAGGCGAGCATGTCCCATGCTCGTGATGCTTTGGATAGTTAAATCCTATCTGAAAGACAAAGGTTCTGTCTGTGTCACTTATATGGTAGTGATCTGCTGATTTGGTTGATGGTGATGATTGTTGACGCCCTCAAGGGCATTTTTTATTTGAAAATAGGTTGAATATAGTGTCCACATGCATAATATTGGTATGGCATATTTTTTATAATAAATTCTCATTGTATGCATGTGTGTATGACTGGGACCTTCCCGTGTAAGCATTGTTGAAAGAGATGCTTATGATGGCACGGGTCTTCGACAAATTCTGACAAAGTGAAATGGTGATGAAGTATGATACCATCTTGACATGAAAGTTTGTGTTGTAGTCGAATGTCAGGAGGATCGATGACATCAATGGGCCATAATGTTTCCCATAGTTCCATCCGAGAATGCCCCTATTAAGGTGAGGATCCATCCAACGTACTTCTTCCTTTTTGAAAAATTGTTGTTGAATTTGACAAGAAGGAAGCCTCAATCGATCAAGAGTACTAATGTAAGGGACCAGATTCTCTGATATAGCAGGTGGGGGATAATAGGTTAACATAGACATGATGGTGAGAAATGGATGAAAACTGATGATGGGAGTTCAGTGGCCCAAGGTCAGAGCTTGTAAATGCATTTTTGCAATATCCATAACGATTTCTATTGAGGAAGGCCCTAGAGTTGGTAGGACATCTAGAGTGGGTATATGTTTCTTATGAATGTCATGGTGGCTTTGCATGAGAGATGTGAAGCTTCAACCAAGGGTGATTAGGGACTGCTTCCAGGGGAGGAAAAGTAGGTGGATGGGTGGGGGGTGTTCTCCTAAAAAATATTTGTACACTTGCCAAAATAATATAGAACTATTTTGGATGTACAAACATGGAGACGGGTGCCCCAAAAAAATGAAAATGATCACTCACTGATGATGTGAGGAAGGTGTTTTTGCTGAGGGTGGGGGCCACATTAGTTAGTCTCGGTGCATGGGTGGTGAAGCAGATGGAAAATATCATAGATGGGCTATATTTCTGATGGAGTTATGGCAGGCCAAACATGAGATGCAGTGGTGTGCATTCAATCTTCTTGTGAAAATGGTAGTCCGGGAAAGGGGTTTTATCATGACATGGTACTCACAATTCATTGTATGGTGAAATTGTGAGTAGATCTTGCAACATTAGTGTGTGATCTTCTCTTGATTAGAGAGATGTTTTTGCAGGATAGGGGAGACCATGTGAAATTTGTTTGTGAGGTGCTTAAGTTTCTTACATTGATTGACCTAGTGGTCGATCCTATTGCACAACCCACATGCCACCCTAGACTAGACATGGGTCTTGTTAGGATGGTGCATCATTTTGACTCACCCAATGCTTTGGTGTTAATATGGGGTAGGCTGCCTGGGGTAGATTACCTTGCCTTAGGTTCTCTTAGCTCTGGACTGATTATATCCCGGCATTGTGTTTTAATGAACATATGATGTCGATTAGCGGGTGTAATCTAGGGATTTAAGTAGAGTGTTGAGCATGATGGTTTCCTTGACACACTAGATAAGAATGTCTTTCTTGGGCACTCCCTTCCTTCTAGGCTAGTGAGGTGATTATATACCATCTGCATAGCGATTTTAGGTCTAAGCATTTAGCGACCAAATGGTTACATGGGTTGCATAATGCACAGGTTGGTATTCTTCGTGGAAGGCGATTGGGGGTGACTGTGTGCCCCCCAACCGGCCACTTTTCCGATGACAGAAAGAGAATGGATCTGCTTGTCACCTCCTTTTGTGTTGTCGAGATTTCCATGGATTCGGTATCTAATCCATATCCTAGGGAGAGGCGCACTATGGCCATGCTTAAACTTGTTAACGCTGAACAAAATCAAGGGATATAATGGCAATGACATAACAAGTGATTGCCAGAACATATTCGACATGAATAGTGAGTTGCTCATAGGCCAACATAGTATACTGGGTTGATAGGATACCATCTTTGAAAAAGCTATGGAGTTGCACATTCGATGATGAAATGATCGCGTTCGTCATAGAGTGCACAACGTTGGACGAGAGGAGGAGGGACAAATGAGAGTCTTTCAGGTGATTTCCCTACCTCTTGTAGGTATGATATGACCCGAGGTTCTTCCACATTCATCTGCATGGGAGGATCCTCCTGATATGATTTTTCTAGGGCATTTAAGGCATCCCTATATCATGACATTTCTGGGAAATGATGAGTGTAATGCCCATAATTGTTGTAGATGGCACATGAGTGGTTGGTACACAATGCTTTGTCTTGATTTTTTGTGGTTTGTTCCTTTTTATGGGAACTTGTGGCCACGGTATTTATTTCATAGCTTAGGGGATGTTTTAATTCGTCCAACTTCGGGAAAATATTGGTAGTATGTCCTACAATATCACACAATGTACAAGGTTGCAACGCCCTTGGTATGATGGGGTTTTCTATCTTTTTCCATTTTTTGTTGGTTTCCTGGTCGCATTAACTGGCATTGCTACAGGAATCTCTTTAACCGGTGCCACCTCCTAAGGAGGGATGGGGATTATTCCTATAGATTTAATGTCAGGGGCTCCCAACATGGTTGGTGGGACCAGGTTCCAGAAAGGTATCTCGAAAGACATGTTTGGCAATGTTTCCATTACCAAGACCTGATGTGACACAAAACTAGGTGGAGGGTATAGAAATGGAGTTTGGGAGATGAAATAGGGTAGAAAAGTCATGCTTGTATCCTCAGTTTCATTACTTATAGTCTTCGTCTCCTTACTGGTTTTGGTATTTGATGATGACATCATACACACCAGGCTCCCTGTGATATCAACGAATGATTTTGGTATGACAGGGGGGTCTCCTACGAATGATCCAAGGATAGATGAAAGTTTGAACTAGCCAGGGCCATATTCTTGGTACCACATGATAAATTGTGTATATGTGTCTACATAGGGTAGAACATCATCGGTTTTCATCATGGGTCATTGGTCATGGTATGTCAACTGGTCAATGGTGATGATATGATCCTCGTGGGGCAACATCATAATCCAGAAGACGAAGGATGCTATCAAAGACATGGCGTACATATAACTCCACCCAAGGAGTATATTGTAGTCCAAGTGAGTGTCTAATACCTCAATATCTATAGGTACCATCTTGTCGGCCAAGCTGACCTGGACATTCTAATAGAGACTGACAGGGGTAGAAGGGTGCCCCTCGCATGCTTTGAGTGTGATGTTAGATGGCCTTAGTTCGAGAGATCCTAACTTCTGCCATACGCTTTTTGACGTGATATATGTAGATTCACCCTCATCAATGATACATCAATGTATAGTGATGTTATGTAATGACCCTAGTATCTGGAAGGTGACCAATGAAGGAAGCCTGGAGGTGGCTTTAACTAAGTCAAAATCCATTAGGCATGAATCATCATGGTCGATGGCACATAATGTGGAAAGTAAGGCTTTCTGTTTCTTTGGGAAATATTGCAAGACCTCTAATTATGACACGGGAGCGGGGTATTTTTCTATATCATCCATGATGCTATAGTTATGGGCCGCTTCGGAGTGGTGTCCCACTTGCCTTGTTGGACCCTTAGCCATCTTTGGCAAGGGTTCAATAGGAATTTTTTATATAGTCAACGGTGTCGTAGGTGCACTCATGTGGCCCCTAAAAAATTGGTGTCTGGAAGGGTATTATAGCTTCGATTCCATGTTTGAAAGAACATTTCCTTTCCAGTCATACAAATTTCGTGGATGTTTTCTCAGAATCATTTGGGGGTGGTTGTTGATGTTGGGTACTAACCGCCCTTGGTGGGGGAAGGGCTCCTGCATTACAACTGTTTGTTGTGTAGGCAACCCTTTTCCACAGTTACCCTAAAGCTTCTTTAACTCGGGGGGTTCAGAACAGTCATGAGTGTAATGGCCATACTCACCACAAATAGCACAAGAGTGGTTTTTCCGTAAACTAGCCCTCTTGTTCTGCCCTTGGGAGTTATTTGGCTCCTAGTTTTGATTCCGATTGGGGTTGTCCCCAGCCTGAGATGGCGGAGGGTGTTGTTGGTTATTTCCCCCTATCCAGAATCTCCCTTTTATTTATTTTTATGATTTTTCATTGTCGCATTAAGAGGATGACTATGATTCTCCTGGTCGTAAGACTAGCACGGTTTGGCCTGAGAAGGTTGCACGAAGTTCACCAATGCATTATTTTGTAGCGATGGGTTTTGTACTGGGGAGGGGGAATATTGGGGTCCTTGTCCCTAGTTTGTATATGGTTGTTGGTGGGAGCTCTTCCCTCAGTGTTCCTAGCTCTGTACTCAGTCACCTGCGAGGGAGGGTATGATCCTCCTTGCTGATGGTGATATGACAATGCCCTATCAGTCATATTCTGCAGAGGTGCAGGATGACTCTGATGGTAGCTTGGTTGCGGGATGTTATGGTTAGGATCATATGAGTAACTAGGGTACAGGATACTGCTGACTAGGTGACTTTGGGTCATTGACCTGATCAATCCATCTGCAGTATTCGACGCGCCTGTCAATTCTTTGTAAGTTTGCAGGCGCAAGGCGCGAGGCAGAGTGTTGTAAATGTATCTTGGCTGAGTGTATATCAGTTCGAGTTTTTGGGCTTTAATAATGGTTTCCTCCTCGAAAGTAGGTCCTTGGGTTGCCACGTCCTTTGAAATATATTATGTGAGAGTCTTTAAACATAGTTCCAATAAAAATATATCATCGAGTTTGGCTTTAACAAACTTTGATGTCACCGCCATTCATGGAGATGGTCTGAGATATGGACGGCTAACATTTTCCTAAAATGAGTCAGTAAATCCATTCCTAAATTGCGGTGGATGGGTAACTAAAAATATGTGAGGAATGTCGTATCAAATGCATTAAAGGTTCCATGTGAATTGTTAGCCCCCTAATTTTCTCTCTTTTTACCATTTTCCCCTTCCTAAATCATTACCATTTACCTCTGTTTCACCTCTTTTATGCACCCTCATCTTGCACCAGTCCAAGCATGGAGACATATTTTGTATAAACCTTTATTATTCATGTTTTAGTTCAATTTAGCATTGATTAAATATTTATTACATGAATTCTTACTTTTAAATCACTTTTGTAACTTATCGATATCTCCAATGGTTATTTGATGGTTAGAGTGCTTACTGTTACCGTTGATCTTAGTGCAGGATTGGATCTTGCACCATTTCCAGCACAACAAATCTTCGTGGCAGATCTGAACCTCCTTAATCACCGCCTTGTCTTGAGCAGCTTCAGCCATGGCAACACGATTGATCCAAAGGCAGCCAAGACCGAATCCGTGAAGGGAAAAAAGACTGGAGATTAGCTATGGCCAATTTTTCTAGCTGCCTAATTTTGAAGGCTGAATGCTAAATTCTACGATGGTTATGTAAGCAGTTGAATGATTTGTTTCAGCCTTTGGCCAACAGATCTATATAATGTAACATGTAAATAGGACTTGGGGAGGAGATTTTTTGGGCAGAGTTTTTAGAGCGAAGTTTGATAGGCGGTAACAGGTTGTTTTTTTATCGTCTGAATCTAGGCTGGACATCGTATTAATGCATGTATTCACCTCAATGAATTAATAAAAGGTTTTTTTTCCACCTCATGTTTCAGAAATTATGTTTCTATCTTTAAGCTGATGAATTGACTAGTTTACTGAGCAACGCTTTAACTTAAAAGGGAAACGCGCTGGTTAGCTAGGGCCCAGCCAACCCAGCACGTTACCTCATTTTCTGTTTCATGTAATTTGTGTTTATATTGTCAAAGTGTGATTTAATTTTCAGCACATGTATTCCTGTCTGAGTGAAAATCGATCCATTGTGTGAAGTAGATACATTTTCTTTCCCTTCAATTTACTTTCCTACACTTGATTTCAGATTCGTTTTCCTCCGCATGGTACAAGCAGGAGAAAAAAACCTACACCAGTGCACGTCGGTGTGTTATTTCCTTTTCCTGCAATTCTGTTTAATTGGTTTTTCCGCCTGGTCTAAGTAGGAGAAATGAACCTGCACCAGTGCATGTTGGTGTGATGCAGCAAGCTTTCTTAGTATACTTTCCACAATCTTCTTTCTTTATCTAAATTCTTATGACAAGATAAATGATTGTTTAGATCAGAAACATTCACTTTTATGTGTGTAATTTGATTCGATAGTAAACTATAACTTGCAATAATTGAACACTCATTTTAAGGATTAAATGCTAAGTGCAGGAAGCTCTGATCTAGTGCAAGAACCAATTTCTTGCCATTAGATCTGAGTTCTCTGAACCTTGAAAAGTTTGAGCCATTGCATGAAGTAAAAATTCTTCAGTAAAGACACTATTTATACCTTCTACATAAATCTTTGATCCTGCACTAGTGCGGGACAGATTAATGCAAGAAGGAAATCTCTAAAGAAGTAGGTTTAAGGGCCCATTTAAAGAGACTGCTAAAGGAAAACACACACTCAGTAGAATAAAAAACCATTAGTGGGAGTGATTTCCTTTTATCATTAATTCTCTCTTGCAAATGCATACTTCCTCGTTCCAGTCATAGATTATTTTTTATGGTTCAAGTTGCATTTTTCTCTTTTGATTTGATTATGCAATCTTTCCTTTAAAGAAAGTAGGGATTTATATTAGGAAGATTCATACCATATCTGGCATTGCGTATGCGTCATCTCTAAGTTTAAAAATCCCCCATGTTGACAAATTAAGTGTTGAGGAGTTTGCTTAAGTGTAATTCCTGCACCCAAAATTTTGGTGCCGTTGCCGGGGAGGCGATTTGATTTGGTAAGAATTTTCTGATTATACAAATAGAGGTAATTTTTCCTTTATTTTTTGCAATATTGTTTGGAAGATTTTTTTGAAGGAATTTTACTGGTGTTAATTGATTTCTAACAACATTTTTTAGAAGTTGTTTGTTATCTTTATTTTTTTCTTTCCTTTTGAAATGAATGCCTAGGAAAGGTAAGGGTTTGAAGCCCATTAAGGGCCAGAAGAATTCTGAAAACAATTTTCATATTGGGTCTCCTTCTGTAAGAAATAATCCCAATTCAATTCAAACCCATCACGCAGGAACAATCCACCTGGGTTTTGGTGCTAACAACTCAGGTGTGGATTAGCCTGTTGAGAGCGGTACAAGTAAAAGGGGAACAATGGTGGACCAAGAAGATAATTGGGAAGGGAATAGTGACAACCAAGTAAGTGAAGAAAAATCCACTTTTGTGTTTCCAATTGTGGATCCTCATACTGTGGCGTAAATGAAGAATATTCCACCATCAGCTCTACCTCATTTCCATGGTAAAGTTCATGAAGATCCTGACTCTTCTCTATTCGAGTTTGATATTCTACACAGAAAAGATCTCCACACAAAAATCAAGCGTAATATCTCTTCAGATAAAGCCCATTTCTAGGTTTTCCTAAAGAGACCCCGTCAAAATAAATCAATTCATAGGCCCCTTTTGCAAGTTTTCACTTGACAATATAAGGACCATGCAACATGGGTTCAAATTTTGTAGCCCCTAGCTTATCGTTAGCTTGATCATAAACCAAGACTAGGTCTCCTTCTAAAAAAATTCGAAGTGTAACCTTCCTATCCTACTGAGCTTTCATTCGTTTCACATGAGCCTCGGTGGCTAGTGTAGAAGTGCGCCGATTCTCATCTAATTGAGCTAAGTATAAAAAATGTTTCTCCTCTTCAGAAGTGGCTGGTAGTAACTATGTGGCTAGTTGGAGTGACGGTATCTTGCATTAAGTGGGTAATACTGCGTCTAAACTGTAAACCAGTTGAAAAGGGGTAAAACTTGTCGATGTTTTTGCTGAGGTTCAATATGCCCAAAGTGGTGAAAAGAGCATGGTATGCCAATTCAACTTATGAATTCCAATGATTTGTTTGATCATGGTGACTAAAACTTTATTGATAGCTTCAACCAGACCATTGGTCTGTGGGTAATAAGGTGTAGAACTATCATGGCACAAGCCAAGTTGATCAATTAGTTCAGTCATCATGATGTTTCAGAAATGGCTCCCATGATCAGTAATTATTGCTTGGGGTACATCGAAAAGAGCAATCACATGATTGAATATGAAAGTAGCTACAGTTTTTCCATTGCCGCAAATGTAGGCATTGCCTCGGCCCATTTGGTAAAATAATATACTGGTAGAATAATATACCCATGCCCCCCGGCTGAGTGAGGGTTACATGTAATGAAGTCAATGCCCCATTTTGAAAAGGGACCGACAACAATTATAGGGTGAAGAGGAGCAGGTGGTACACACATTTTTCGATTGAAGATTTGACAATTATGACATTTTTGGACCGCATAAATACAATATTTGAATAAGGACAGGCTAGAAATGACCTGCGTGTAATATCTTTTGGGTTGTGGTGTACCCAGAAATATGACCGCCACATGATCCAGAGTGACAGTCATTGAGAACCTTTTCGGCTTCTTCATGAGTGAGACAACATCGAAAAATAGAGTCTGCACCATGACGGTATAGTGTGTCACCAACAATATGATATTGTTGGGATTGGAAACAGATTTTACATCGTTGTGAACGTGAAAGCTCAGGCCAAAAATATTGGATCTAAAGATAAATAGTGATATCTCCATACCAAGGATCAATGGTACTAATAAGAAACAAGGATTCATCCACGATTGGTTGTTCCGCCATAGTTTTTTTATCAGTATGTGGGAAATCACACATAAGTTCAGCAAAGATCAATGATTTCTTTGATTTGGATTTTTCAAATTCCAAATCAAACTCCTGTAAAATAACAATCCATTTGGAGTATTTTCCCCCTAGCAATTGTTTGGTCAAGATATATATCATAGGGTTACAATCAAAAATCATTGTTGTTTTGCGTAAACGTATGTAATGACGAAAACATTGGACAACTTGAACAGCTGCCAAGACCAATTTCTCCACATGTGAATACTTTATTTCAGTCGGATGCAAGTTGCGACTAAGATAGTAAATCACATGTTCACCATGGAAGTCATCTTCCTGAACTAGAACCATCCCTATCATGGACTCAGAAGTGGCGAGGTACAAAAAGTAATCCTGGTTGTAATTGGGAGGATGCAGTAACGGTGCATGGGTCAATGCGTGTTTAAGAGCATCAAAATATCGATCAGCAATCTCATCCCAAAAGAAAGGAATATTATGTTTCAACAACCTTGTAAAACCTTTCGTTAACTCAACGTAGTTAGGAATAAATCAACGTAAAAATTTTGCTTTCCCTTGCAAACTTTGAAGTTGGCGAAGAGTAGAAGGAGGAGGTAATTTGATGATTGCCTCAACCTTTGATGAATCAACACGAATGCCTGCCTTTGAGACAATAAATCCCAGCAATCGTCCAGACTGTACGCAAAAAACACATTTGTGAGGATTTAGAAGAATCTTATAATGCCTACATCATATAAAAATGGCTCATAAATGAGTAATATGATCTGCTCTGCGCGAATAATAGCAGGAAAACATCGAGGTAGGGTTGTACAATGTGTTTAATGTCATGAAATGCATAATACATGGCGCATTGAAAAGTGGCTCCAACATTCTTAAGTCCAAAGGGTAGTTTGTGATAAGAAAAAGTTCCCCATATTGGAAAAATGAAAGTTGTTTTGGGTTGATCTGCAGAGAGTATGTTGATTTGATTGTAGCTGGAAAATCCATCCATGAATGAAAACATTTCACTTCTAGCACAATCGTCAATAATTTGATTGATATAATGGGTTGGATAATTATCCTTTGGACAAGCTCGATTGATATCCCTATAATCAATACACACTCTTATTGTTCCTTGTTTTTTATTGACCGGAACAATATTAGATACCCAATCCGTTAACGGGATTGGATAAATAAAACCTGCACCAAGTAATTTTTCAACTTCAACTTTAATAGCAACAACTTTTCTTGGATGTATTTGATGTAATCTCTATCTAACGGGTTTAGCATCCGGGTATTTCTTATTTTCATGAACAAAAATCGACAGATCGATTCCTGGAATTTCTTCATATGACCAAGCGAAAATGTCACAAAATTATTGAAATAGGGCTTTATATGCTTGTATTTCATCGGTCGTACACGAAGCACCTATATGAATGTTTTTAGTAATTTCGGGTTTTACTGAAATGTCAAGAGGAACCGTTGTAGAAATATTTTCTAAATTCAATTCAGAATCAAAATGTGAAAGAGGATTCTGAGTTTCTTTGACGTAATTAGTAGTGAAAATGGAGGAAAAATTATTCTCAAAATGATCGAGAGCAGGTAAAAACGAAGACCTATGATGAATATCTTCCCATGGTAAATCATCAATCGACAAGAATTCACGAATATGTTCATCAGTATTGAATACCTGTTGACCAAGATCCAGAATTGATGTCAAAGCTGAGCTCGATATTGAAAATGAATCCTCATAAATTCTCCAAGTCTAAATTACTAACTCTTTCACTATCCCACACACGCTCTTTCTATCTAACCTTTGAAGCTGCACTATGGCTTCAATTTATAGGAAAAGAGAGGAGGTTATGGTTCCGTATAAGAAGGGATAGAATGCTCTTTTGAAGGGATTGGGCTCCATAAATCAAGGGGTAAGCTCCCATAATGGAGGAATGAACATACATGATAGGAGCGAACCTTCGACCGGCTAATTGCTTCTAGAAGCTTCCAGATTTGACTACTGGGCTTCTAAATGTTACTTTCCACCTTTGTTTTACCTTTTACAGGGGTCCACACCCTTAATGAATAAAAAGTGTTTTTAGCTCCACATGATTTAGAGCAAAAAGGTGCAGCACTGCAGGCAATGCTAAGAGAAAGTGCGGTACAAGTGTTTTTAAGACTTTTATGAGCTTTTCTCTCAATTTCAAGGCTTGACTTTAAGAACTTTAATGTTGTAGAATTCCAAGGGAGTAATAAAATGTCATGGTGATAAATTTCAGTGTAACAGTGGCCACGTTAATCTCATAGGGTGCAACATATAATGGGCATTACAGGGGGGCACTCTATGTATTGGTGCTCCTCTTGTAAGTATAAGATGTTACACGGCTCGTCATTGATAGATTGGATGGAGGGATCCTCCTAATAGGATTGCTCGATCACATGTAAGGCGTCCCTATACCATGGTATTTCCAGAAAATGGTGGGCATAATTCCCATAGGTGTCACAGAGGGCGCATGTGTGATTGGTACACAGCGGTTTTCCTATACTTTTGGTGGCAGGTTCCTTTTTATGGGAATCTATTTTGAGGTGCCTACCTCGCAGCCAAGGAGTGGTTTTAATTTGTCCAACTCCAGGCATATGTGAGTAGGGTGTCCTGTGACATCACATATAGTGCAGGCTAATGAATCCCTCTGCATGGTGGGGGTCAACACTTTCTTTCCTTTCTTGGGGATTTTCTTTATCATGGTTGTCGGCTTCACAGTGGGGACTTCCCTTGTGGGGGCAGTTTCGACTGCTACTTGGGTAGGTTGGGGCTCCTCGGGATCGGGGGGCTTTAACCAAATCGCAGTAATGTTGGTAGCTGGCGTTCCTGGAGGGGGAATGAGATAACACACTGGGTACGCCAATGATATTTTGGGTAATACTAATGTTGCCAAGACCTGCTGGGAGGTGAAGCCAGGAGGTGGGTAAAGGAAAGGAGTTTGGGAGGCGACATAGACTAGGGAGGCTACAGTAGCTGATGCCTCAGTGTCGTTACTGCTCGAGTCTGTGTCCTGACTAACCTCAGTTCTTGATGTGGACATCATGCATACCGAGGCCCTTGTGGCATCATGCGATACCTCAGGGATAATAGGAGGATCTCCTAGGAATGACCCTAGGATGAACGACAATTTGAATTGGCCAGGGCCATATTCTTGATACCGTAAAAGACCATCTATGGCTATATCTACATAGGGTAGAACCATATCTATGTTGGTCAAGGGATGCTTTTTAGTGTGCGTTAGCTGGTCTACTGTGATGATTCGATCCTCGTGGGGGAACATCATGATGCAGAAAATAGAGGATGCTATGGCAGACATGGTGTACATGTGACTCCGCCCAAGGATTATATTGTAATCCAAGTGAGCATCCAAGACTTTGATTTCTATGTGGACCATTTTGCCAGCTAAGCATACCGGTACATTTTGGAAGAGACCAATGGGGGTTGAGGGACGACCATCGTATGCTCTGAGTGTGATGACAGAAGGTTTGAGTTTGAGGGCTCCTAACTTCTGCCATACATTCTTTGACATGATGCATGTGGATGCACCCTTATCAATGAAACATCGGCGAATAGTGATATTCTGTACCGATACTAGTAACTGGAAGGCGATCATGGAGGGAAGCCTAGGGGTGGCATTTTCTAAGTCAAAATCCATCATGCACGTGTCGGCAGGGTCGACGTCGCCTAACATGGAATGTAGGGCTTTTCGTTGCTTTGGTAACAACTACAGTACCTCCAAAGTGCACATCGCAGTAGGTGACTGGGAAAAATTTTCTACGATGCTATAATTGTGGGCTGCTTTGGAGTAGTTACCTGCTCACCTATTAGGCCCTTTTACCATTTTTGGCAATGGTTCCAAAGGAATATTTGGAATGTTTAAAGGTGCAGTTGGCGTGCTCATACTAGCCCTTGACGTACTGGTGTCTGGTGTGGTTTCGTAGCTATGATTCCGAGTTTGGAAAAAAATTTCTTCTCCCGCCATGTAAATTTCATGGTTGTTTTTCCCGAAATCGTCGGGGTTTTACTGCTGAGTGTTGACCGTTCCTTGATGGGGGAAGGGTCTTGCATAACCGTAGTTGTCTGGGAAGATCCTCCTTGTCCTCGGTTACTCTGAAGCTTTTTAAGCTCAGGGAGTTCGGGACAGTGGTGAGTATAGTGCCCGTTCTCACCACATATTGAACAAGAATGATCTGTTTGTAGAGGTGGCCTTTTGCCTTGCTTTTGGGCATTGCTTGGCTCCTGGTTTTGGTTCTGGTTGGAATTATCTCCAGCCCAGGATTGCAGTGGGAGCTATTGGTTACTGCCCCCCTATCCAGGGTTCCCTTTGGGTTTGTTTTTAATCTTTATTTTAACCACGTTAGGAGGGTAGTTCTCCTAATCATGTTGGTGTGGTTGATTTTGGGATGGCTGCACAAAGTTCACCTGTGCATTTTTTTGCGTCGGTGGGTTATGTGCTTGGGACTAAGCATACTGTTGTCACGTGTTTGCACCTGGCCATTGGGGGGGAGTTCTTCCGTCAGTTTTTCTTCCTGTGTACTAGGTCCCCTTAGCTGGAGGGTAAGGTCCTCCTTGGTGATACGCTGGCACCCTATTAGTCAAATTTTGCTGCTGCATATGATGACTTTGAAATCTGGGTTGAGACATGTTCTGGGTAGATCCATGTGTGTAACGGGGATTCTGACTGCTGCTGCCTAGGTACCCTTGGGTCATTGACCCAATAATTCTGTCTGCAGAGTTCAACGTGCCTGGAAATTCTTGATAAGACTGTAGGTGTGGGGCGTTGTGCAGGATATTGTATATGTATCCTGATTGAATGTAGATCAGTTAAAGATTTTGGGATTTACTGATTGCGTCCTCTTCGGATGTGGGATTACGTTGCGCCACCTCCTTTGAAATCTTCACCATCAGAGTTTTCAACAATAAATCTAAAAGGACTCGGTCGTCGAGTTGTGCTTTTCATAAACTGCGACGCCGTCTCCACTCATGGAGATGTTCAAAAATGTTGGTAGAGGGGGATTGTCTGAAACAAGTCAGTAACTCCATTCCTAAATCATGGTGAATGGGTAACTAAAAGTATGTGAGGAACTTAGTAGTGAGGGTGCTAAAGGTTCTGTGTGAATCAGGGGGTTTCTCTACATACCATTTTGCGGCCACTCCCGTAAGAGTGTGTTGAAACAACCTCAATCGAATAGTATCACCAATGATACTATTCGATGAGCACTGTTGACCATAAATTAACATTAGTTATTCTTGTGAATCAAACTTTGAATAGATGTGTATCGAATGTTATGGCTGATGATGAAACATTTAAAGGGATGGGTAAAAAGAGACGAGGATGTGACAAGTATTGCGCTTACAACAAAATAGGGATACGAGAAGGGTCCAAAATATAACACAAAAGGGAAAAGGTGCCACAGAAAGGGTGCAAGTACACGATGCAAAAGGCATAGAAACAAAAACTGTTAAAAAAAAAATTGGCCACGTCCCAAATGTGCACGTGAGGGAATTCCCCATACGAGAATTTTCGCGAGGGTCGAGAGGCGGAAAAGGGAACAGACCCATACCCCCGTAGAATTACATGGATGTGCCACGAGGTGGGCCCAAGGTAAAAGGTGATGTGGCAGCTCAAACCGCAGAGTTTCAGTGACGTGGCAGACCGGAATGTGGGCCCTAAAGACTGGTACGCAGTGTATTTAACCCAGCTTACGAATAAGACGTTTCAAGAATTGTATGGTTTATTGCAGCAGAAAGGTATGGTAAGTCTCTAGGCGAACTGGTACTGAGGCCCGTACCAGTATTAAACCCGGCACGTGGTTTTCACCTATCCCTAGCTGACACCCAATCCCTACGCGCTGTGTGCTCCACTGTCAGTGTCCTTAAGACACTTTCCCCCTGTTTATTTTACCTATCTGCCTTTTTACCTCAGAATGCTCAGTCGTAAGATAACAATATTCCCGTATTTTACTCCAGTAAAAGTCGCAGGTTTTCCAGCTACGGTATAAACTAAGTGGGAACCAGTGCCAAGGTCTACCCAGTCGCTATCAACACCCCCCCGTCGTTTTCTTGAGCATATTTCCCTATTGCACAGGTATTCCGTCCCTCATTTGCTCTCTACTTTTCTTTCATATTTTAAAAGTTTTATATGTCAGTCATGGGAAGGGGCACGCCCAAGAAAGCCGAACCGGAAACCCCTTAGGTCCGAGAAACCAAAAACCCTCCCGGGTTTGAGCCTTTCATCGACCTGCAAGCCGAAATCCATGATACCCAATACCCTTTTCACATCAACAGCATTAAACCCAAGATTTTTAAGCAACATATTCAAAATAGAGACCGATACCGAGTGGTTGTGTCTAGTTTATACCATCAAATTACCCCCCCAGTCTATTCTGTAGTTGATTTTATTTGTTGGCTCAGAGATGCTTACGACGAACTTCGACGTACGTTTACCTCTCCTTAGAGGAATAAGATTTTTTCTCTTTCCCCCAACATTATCATGCAAGCCCTCCGCTTTCCCACCAGCGCCACCTATATCAGTTTCAGTGAAGTGGCTTTAACCTCCCAGTTCACCAAACTACCATGGGAGCACCAAAACGACTTCATTTCCTCCATCACCAGTAACCAGGCTACGTCTCTTCCTGCTGCAGAACCTTTACCGCTGAACCTGTTCAAAGAGGAAGTGAAGCCCATCCTTGCCATCATCGCTGGTCTTCTAGGTGTAGATGCTTTGGGAGAAATCACCAGGATATGTGTCTATTTATTGTGGTTAATGTCTCAAAAAGGGGTAGTGTTAGATATCCCTGGTTTCCTTGTTGCTAACATTTGGACCCAGTTCCAGGAGCTTTCAGAAACCAGTCACTTCTGTTTCTGTTCGATGGTCTTCTATATTTTCCTACATCAGCACGCTGATAATTTTGAGGGTTTGGGTTTAGATAGGGTATATGAGGAGAATTCCCAACCCCGACCAGTTTTTGACTGGAATTGTTCTGTACGGAAATTGCCCAAGGGAGAGGGTTATTCTAGGTTTGTAAATGATTTCATGTCCATTTCCTATACTATTATCTATGATTCACCCTCATCTAGAGTTTTTCCTAAAATGAAGAGTTGGCTACAAGCTGGAAAATCCAAGAGCACTGGGGATTGGTATCTATTTGACAATTACACTGAAATTTGGGTCTACAGAGTCGAGGTTTCCCCTTACCAGCTGCCTGTGTTTCCTATTCGACGATTTTATGCTCTGGAGTATATTCAATAGACCCTCAACTCCGACCAACTCCACTTTGTCCCTGCAAAGAAGGGTTTCATCCTGAGACTCCCTATCACTATCGGCCCTTTTGTGCTGAATTCTAGACATGCCCTTCCCATTGTAGAGAAATTGTTGCAAGGCATGGACCTAAGGCTAGGAAAGGGTTGGGACTATGATCCTCGGGAAATTATCTCAAACAGAAGGAAGAGGAACAAATCCACACCTTATACACATGAATCAATGCCGTTCATAGAGTGGAGGGCTAACCTTGAAACTTGGCCTTTGACTTCGCAGATGGAGACAAATTCATCTACCACATGGGAATAAGAGGACGTCAATAAAGGTCAAGGTGGAGAAGAAGCGGGTCCCTCAGGAGCAGGTTCTCCCCTTCACAAAAAGCAGAAAATAGCCTCCAGTGAGGCAGAAGTCATAGGGGAAGAGAAACTGCTGGAACCGTTTACACTGTATGGTAAACCGGACAAGAGTAAAGCAGGGATAAAAGTGCTGAGAGACAGTGCCACCTCTTCCGACTTCTTGGAAGTCTCACAGGCCATCAGAGATCATACCTAACTAGGGGCAATTACAAGGAGACAGGGAAACAGAACGATCAGGGATAAGTACAAAGATGAGCTGGAAGGGTATTTAGAGAAATATCACACCAGGGTTTCCACCTCCATGAATGTGGATACAAAACACCTGGTATTGTCTATGGCGGAGGCCATATTGGATCTCAATACAGGTATCACTAGTTACCGAGTGCTAGAATATGCGATTGATATGGCCAAAGTACCATCAACCAACAAATGTAACTTGTTTCAGGTCGTGGGTGATATGTTGAAGGATGAAGTGATGTGGGTCACCATTGTGCTGAGAAAACTAGAGAAAAAGCATGAACAGGTGAGGGCGACCCTAAATAATGAACATGCAAACTCTTACACCCGGGAAAATCAAATACGTGGCCTCCAAGAGATAATCAAAGGAAAGGATACGGGAGAGACAAACCCACAGCGCGCTTTGATAGAATAGTTGCAGAAGGAGGTCACGTTATTGAAAAGTAAAGTCAACATACCGACCTCCCACCATGTGTAGACGGCCGAGTTGGTGCAAGCAGAGAAAGAAAAAGCAGAACTGGCTGACACACTGGCAAAGGAGAGGCAGGACAAAGAAAAAATGGTTGAAACAATTGCCACTCTGCAGAGTAGGTTGATGGAGTTGCAGAACACCTGGGACACGCACAGCTGTGCGCCTACTACAAACCCACCAGAGGCGAGTCCGTTGTTAGAGCAACTGAATGCAACGAAAGCTGCAAATGATATATTAGAAAAGTAGGCATCCACCACTAGGTAGAGGATCAGTAATTTGGAAAATTCCCTGGCCGAGAATGGTAGGAAAATAAAGACACTGCAGAAAGAGATCAAGCAAGAAAAGAAGACAAGATCCGACCAGCAGAAAACCATCACTGACCTCAAAAGCCGCATGAAGGGCAATATCACCCTCAGTAAAGCGAGAAGTATAATCTAGTTGGACATAACCTTAGTGGTGATAGAACAATGGGGTTTCCTAAAAACGATGGGAGGAAACAAATCTGCTATACCCTATCTCAACAGGAAATTACAGGAGGCAGAACTCAACTTGTCCGGCAGAGCCCAACATGCCAGAAACTATATTTCATTCTTGAATGAGTTGGAATCTGACAAGGTGGAGAAGCATGGCATACCAATTCAATTCATGGAAGCCTTTGAATGCTAGAAAATGATTGACAAGGAGGTAGCTCGAGTTACAGCTTCGAGAGCCCTGCAGCAGGTGGTAGCAAACGTGGGTCAGTTCGATGCAGTATGGGACAAGATTACAACAGTTGGACTTCCTTCTTTCTAGGACCCAACCACTCCTTCCGTGCTACAACCGTTGATAGAGTATAAGACATGTCTACAGGAAGAAAAAGACCGGATGGACCTCCTATCAGATAAAACCACTCGGCTAAAGGCTGAAACAATTGTCTCATCCCTTCACCAAGAGTTCGCCCTCCTCCATTTGATAAAACAGAAGCTCCCTACCGAGGCGGGTTTCAACGCCCTCACAGAGGCCTATGTCAAGGTGGAAGGATTCGCAGCAATGCCGGAACCTTCAGCTGATAGCCAACAAAGATGCACTCAGTTTGCCAGCCAGATCGCCAGCTCGTCAGCAAATGTTCCACCACCAGCTTTAGAAACTACCTCAACCCCTTCACATTTGTGAAAAAATGTCAACTCATGATTCGGCCTTAGTGGCCTTTTTACTTTTTACTTAGTTAACTACTTTTAGTTTCAAGTGGGCTTCATGTTCCACCTCAGAATTTTACTCTTTACTAGACTGTCTTTTAATATTTTGTTTTAAAAACAGCCGAGTGCCTAATTGCCAATGATGAGAGGCCTTTACTCCTCATCATAAGTTTTGGTTGTTTTGATAAGGACCTTTAACAAATTTTGGGCATGCAAGGAAGATATTTTTCCTAAAAAATATCTTCTCGCTCATGAATGAAGAAGTCTATATAAGAAATATCAGAAGAGAAAAAGTGGTTCCAAATTTTCTGAAGAATTGACTGTAAAGGAATTTATTGTATGCATTTTGTGAAAGTTTTAATACAAATGTGAAGAGCCCGTTGAGTTTCAATGAGAAGGAGTTTGATCTTTAAGGAGGATTCTGATCTTGGTGATTTACAATGTGTACTTCTTTCTTATGTGTTGTAGCTTAGCCGTTCATTTCGTTTATATCCATTTATCTTGTATCACATTCTGGAATGCGAGTAGCCCACTGTTTCTTATATAAATTTATCCTTGTCGATACTTATTTCATAATCTTTTTGGCACTTTAAATATGGCTCAGGTGTGATATACTGTCTCGTTTTCAATTCATTTGTATTTCTACTATATTGAACACTATGAGATGTTATTTACAAATGTTGTCTTCATGTGTGGATTCTTAATTTCACAAGCCCACTACATGCTGGTATATGTTTCTGGATGTTGTCTCAACAACAATTAGTATTCTCTTTATTCTACGTATGCAATAGATACTCTATGATTACCAATCTCTATGAAGTATTTAGAATCCATCCCTCTTTGCAGCTAAGCTGCTTTTGAATTGTCTGCTACAGTTTGTGTTAGATTTTCACATCTTGCCTTTGTAATATTGCTTTCTCTATTATTAACTTTTGAATGTTTTGGTCCCATTCAAGTTAATTTTCCTGTTACAAGAAACAGCATGATATCTTTGTCTTACTAATTATCCCCGCCATATCATTTTTCTCCTTGCTATATAAGATGTCTTAGGCACTGGTATTTCACAACTCAAGGTTGTCTCTAGGAGTGACAACATCTTTTTGGCACCGTTGTCGGGGAACGAAGTTGAGAACAAATTGAAATCCCTGGGCCTCGACAAAACCCTATTCACTCTTCAATTAGGTGAGCATTGAGAGTTGAGAGTTGTATATCCATCACCTTGGCGACTCCACATTCATATTTCAGATAAATCTAATTGTAGTCCTAGCTCCTCGGAAGCCACACCTTAGGTCAGATACGTCTTAGCCAAAGACACCTTTTGTGTTTGACCCAGAGAGAATTTTACATAGAAGAAATTGGAGGGAGAGACAGTTTATCCATACTGAGATTCCATAATTCTCTCTAGAAGACTTCCCTTCCTCCTCTTCTCAAGTGGCCCAAGTACAAGATTCTGACTCCACTGTGGGAGAACCCGGTTACTACTCAGACAGTCTACCTCCTGGAAACGTCCAAGTTAAGGACGAGGCCGAGTCAATAGACACCAATCGCTACATAATCCACCCCACTCTAGAGGCTGAAGAAGTAAAAGAAGTCACTGAGATATCTGTTGTTAATACTCCACCTTTGTCTCCATCATCCCAAGATGCTATTCACTATATTCCCATCATCATCCACACCTCACTTCCTCCTCCTCCTCCTCTGCTTACACATCAAGTCCTTCTGTTACCTCCACCTCCTCCTCCAATGGCAAACGTTTCGGGCTTCCTACTGAATAAATATGCCCTCCTTGATTTACCTCAAGTGCTGAACGACTTGCCACAAGATTATCTAAAGATCCTGCCTTGTTTCAATGGAGAGAACGAGATCGAAGCTCAAAAACACATTGAGGTCTTCTGTTCCTTCGTAGAGAAGTTCAACGTGGAACATTTTGACATAGTCCTAAGACTATTTGTCCAATCCCTTGACGGTGAAGCCAGAAAATGGTTCAAGACGTTGGGAGACTGTTCTATAAACACGTGGGAAGCAATGGAAGACACTTTTCTCAAAAAATGGGGAGAGAAGAAAGACCACGGGCATTTTCTGACTGAGTTTAATACACTCAAGAAAAGACACAATGAAGGGGTGGCCAAATTTATTAAGAGATTTAACAATTTGTACCTGAGCCTTCCCATAGAAATGAAACCACACGAGACTACTGCTAAGGTTGTGTTTGTGGCAGCTTTTGACTCGAAATTTGGTTTCTCTCTAAGAGAAAGAAAGCCAGCCACTCTGGATGATGCTCAAACAGATGCACTGGAGATTGAGGAAAATTTTTCCTCCACTGGTAAATCCAAGGGAAAATATGAGGAGGATACAAGAAGAAGGGGAAAGGAAGAGGTATCCACCTCGAGCCAAGATAGAGATTCAGCTAATGAGGAAATTAACAAGATGATCAAGAATCTCTCAAGCAAGCTGGTAAAGCTCGAAATGGAGGCAAAGAATTCATCCTCCAAGAATTTCCAAAATGCTCCAAACAGAGGCTTTAACCCTCAATACAGAAAGCCACCCTTGTAGATACTACAAAGGGGACAAAAGGAGCAGCAAGATCATGTACCACACCCTCTATACTTGGAAGGGCAAGTAGAGGGTTCTACTGAAGATACTGTGTATGAGAAAGAAGAGGCATACCTTGATTTCTCAAACAGTGATGAAGTTGAATGTCCTTTACATGAAAGTGACGAAGGGGAGGTGCAGGCACACACAGAAGGGAAAGATAGTGGAGATACTAAAGACCCTGAGATTGATTACTACTGCAAGCAGTTCATCGATTTCATGCAAGCTCAATTCAATAGAAGATATGACCTCAGATCTTCTAGGAAGAGAACTCACACTCAGGACCAGGAGGAGGACACACCTCAAGAATAGGCTCTGGCTCAGAAGGAGGAAACATCTCAGAAGACCCCAGATAAAGGTAAGAGGCCCCTTAACTAATCCTTAAAGTCTGCTGATCAAATTCCTTCATCTTCACAAGTGGCCACACCCCCTAGTGTCAAGCCAATCTTAAAATAAGTCAAACCTTTCCCCCTGAACAAAGAATATAAAGATAAAGAACCAAAATAGGTGTCAGTAGATAAGTCCTCCTCTGACTTCAGCCTACAGAAGGAGCTGTAGAAGGTCAAAATCCCAGTTCCCTTGACCAAGTTGTTAAAACAACCTGCATATCAGTCTCAGGTCACATCCTTCATGCTCCCTCCAGAGGTAATAAACATTCCCGACAGTCTGAACCTTCAGGAAGAAAGGCCTATGGTTGTTTTTGGCCCACATGTCGAGGAATTAGATGCTGCTACTCCTCCATTTTATGTGTATTTAGTAATACACGACCTGTTGCTACACAATTGTATGTTAGATTTGGGAGCCTCTCATAATATTTTACCCCTTTCGGTCATGGAACAACAAGGACTACAGATCACCCACCCATACAAAGACCTTTACTCATTCGACTCCAAAAGAGTTAAGTGCCTGGGCATGATAAAAGACTTAGTGGTCAACCTGGCTCAGATCCCAGCAAAAGGTGTAGTGATGGATATAGTGGTGGCCGAAATTCCAGCCCGGTTTGGCAAGCTACTGTCAAGATCTTGGGGAACCAAAATTGGGCGATCGATCAAGCTGGACCTGACCTATGCCACTATCCCTATATTTGGTGGTCAAGAGAGGAGGCTGTACCGAGAAACCAGATTTGTCAACACAGTTACCAAGGCAGATGATTCAGTTAATTCTCCAGTTTATACCAGGGAGGGGGATTTATCATGTTTAATGCTGGAGGAAGATCAGGAGTACACACATGAACCATCATTTTTCCAGATCAAGATAGAACAGTTTATAGAAAGCTCTGAATCAGAAATCTGGACACTTCATTTTGATGGGGCTAACTCCAGGGAAGGTAATGGGGCTGGAGTGCTATTGATTTCCCCTACAGGCCAATGGGTCCCTTTATCCTTCAAGCTAGAGTATGAAGCCACCAATAATGTGGTTGAGTATGAAGCACTTCTACTGGGCCTGCAGACATCCAGGAGTATGAACATAAGAAGTCTAAATGTTTTGGGAGATTCTGAACTGGTAGTCAGACAGGTGAGAAATCAGTGCCAAGCCAAACATCCTAGGCTAAGGGCTTATAGGAATGAAGTTTGGGATCTGGTGGAGAATTTCTTCTTGGAATTTAATATCTAGTTCATGCCCCAAGAGAATAATAGAATGGCAGACTCCCTTGCAGTGGCTGCTAGTACTTTTCATCCACCTTAGAATCCTCTCTTGAGATATGAAATTGAGGTACGATATCGGCCATCAATCCCAGACAATATCAAACACTGGCAAGTATTTGAAGATGAAGAGAAAGTGAAGATATTTTTGGAAACAGTTGGGGAATTATCCAACATGTAGATTGATAGTTGTGAAGAGGAAGAGGCAGAGGTTACCCCAGGAGATAAGTGGGAAGAAAAGGTAGTTGGCCACAAATTTCTGTAGTTGAAAGGGAATGTCATTCCTCGAGGATTAGTGCCCTTAGAAAGTTTGTTTAACAAGAATGATTTTCCCTTAAAGCTGAACAAAGTTTTGAAGGAGAATCAGGTAGAAGATCTAAATCTTGGCACTGAGACTAACCCCAAGATCGTAAAGTAGTCCAAGAAGGTCCCGGAAGAATATAAATAGCTTTACCCAAAGTTATTTCCATCCTATAAAGATGTGTTTGCATGGTTTTATCAAGACCTAAAAACATTTGATATCAGCATTATGCAGCACAAAATTCCACTGAAGGCAGATGAAAAACCACATAAGCAGAAGCTCAGAGAGATAAATCCCCTGCTGCTACCCTCTATTGAGAAAGAAATTAAGAAATTACTGAAGGCCAAAATCATTGTACCCTTGAGATATTCTGAGTGGGTAGAAAATTTAGTCCCTGTGTGGAAGAGAAATGGAGAAATAAGGCTGCGTGTTGATTTTAGGAATCTTAACAGAGAATCCTTGAAGGATAATTATCCACTGCCGAAGATGGATCATATCCTGCATAAAGTGGTAGGGGCATCTCGAATGTCGATGATGGATGGATTCTCTGGGTACAACCAGGTCATTGTACTACCAGAAGACCAAAATAAGACTGCCTTTACCACTCCATGGGGAACATTTATGTATGCCAGGATGCCTTTTGGGTTGATTAATGCAGGGGCCACCTTTCAGAGGGCCATGGACATTGCTTTTATCAGAGAGAAAGATATTTTTTTGGTGGTATATTTGGACGGCATTACTATGTTCTCAAAAGATGATGCAGAGCACATTGAACACCTACGCAATACCTTCGAGAAGTGCAGAAAGTATGGCCTCTCCCTAAATCCACAGAAGTATTCGTTTGCACTAGAAGAGGGCAAGCTCTTAGGACACATTGTAACCAAAGATGGGGTAAAGATAGATCCTAAGAGAGTAGAAGTCATCAATGGCATTTCTTTCCCCAGAAATAAAAAGGAAGTTCAAGTGTTTCTAGGATGTATAAATTTCCTGAGGAGATTCATCCCTAACTATGCTGAGATAGTTAGGCATATTATTGACATGCTAAAGAAGAACAATGAGGTTAAGTGGTCACAAGAGTCACTAGAAGATTTTTCCAGGATTAAAAATACATTCGCTGAAGCCCCTGTGTTAGTCGGACCAGACTGCACCAAACCTTTTATGATCTTTTCCTTTGCATCACCTCACATAGTAGCAGGAGTTCTGTTGAAGAAAAATGAAGATGGGTATGAGCAGCCTATTTCATTTTTCAGTCAAGTACTGCGTGACACTGAGCTGAAATATAACATACTGGAAAAGCAGGCATATGCTCTGGCGAAATCCCTCAAAGCCTTTCGTATGTATGTCCTCCAGTCCCACATCACTGCATTCATACCCACAGTAGCCGTCAAAGATATCCTTGTGCAGGGAGACAGTGAAGGAAAAAGAGGGAAATGGATAGCCAAAATACAGGAGTATGAGTTGGACATCCGCCCTACTAAGATAATCAAGGGACAGGGATTAGCCAAAATCTTATCTGAGTCAAATTTCCAGGCTCTGGGAATAAATCTATCCATGATAGCAAACGAGACATCTGAAGGGAAAGAAGAATCACAGGGAGTAGAGATAGCTTCCCAGAAGACACATATGAAGTACCTCACCAGTCAATGGTACAAGGAAATAGTGGAATATCTGCTAACACTAATTTTCCCACCCAGCTGTGAAAAAGCTAAATACAGAGCACTGAGGTTGAAGTCACAGAAATATATGGTTGCAAACAACCAACTGTATTGGAGGGACCCTTCAGGCATCCTGCTCCTATGCCTAACAGAGGAAGAGGTAGAGGGTATAATGGTTGAGTTTCATGAATGAATCTATGGGGGCCATAATATTTGGAGGGCTACTGCTCACAAAATCCTGAAGCCTGGTTTCTTCTGGCCCAAACTATTTGGAGATGTGTTTACCCGGGTTAGAGCTTGTGAGAAGTGCCAAAGGTTTGCCGAGAGACAGAAGCTAGTGCCTCTTCCCATGATCCCTGTCCATGTAGATGAACCATTCCAGCAGTGGGGAATTGAATTCATCGGAGAAATACACCCCCCATCTAGCGGTCAGCATAAATGGATCTTAACCGCCACGGATTATTTCACAAAGTGGGTAGAAGCTATACCCGCCAGGAACGCAACAGACACCGTGGTGATGAAATTCATAGAAGAAAACATTATATCCAGATTTGGTTGCCCTGCCAAGATAGTGACCGATAATGCACAAGCCTTTAAATATGCAAAGTTTGTCAACTTCTGTCAACAATACAACATCGCACTAGGTCACTCTACAGCCTATTACCCATAGGGAAATGGCTTAGGAAAGTCATCAAATAAAACACTGGTGAGGACACTGAAGAAGGCTATTAATGAAAACCAGAAGAATTGGGACTCCCTGTTAAAATTTTCTCCATGGGCTAACAGGATTACCAGTAAGAGAGCAACCGGGAAGTCTCCTTACGAATTAGTATATGGGAGGGCAGCAGTTTTCCCCGTGCAGCTCGCATTACCAGTGGCTCGATTCATGCAAGAAATTCAGGAGGAAATGGATGATCTAACCAGGAGAATCAACTAGTTCGTGGAGCTAGAAGAAATGCGGAACCAAGTGAGTTAGACGCTAGTTGAATACCAGGAGAAAATGAAGGACTTTTTCAATCAACATGCCAAAGACAGAAAATTACAGATTGGGGATTTAGTGCTCAGATGGGACATTCGATGGGCTGATAAAGGTAAACACGGTAAATTTGACCCCCTCTGGTTCGGCCCCTTTAAAATTGTAGAACAAGGTGGCAAAAATACCTTCAGGCTGGAGAATTTACAGGGAGATCTGCTCGACGCCCCTGTAAATAGGCAGTTTCTCAAGCCTTATTTCAAGTTTTGAAGCGGGTCGAGAGAGCCTAATGAATCATAATGTATATTAGTGTATGTTTTCATCTTTGCTTAAATAATGGATGCGTCTTGATGAATCATGAAGAGGAATGGTGTTCACGTAAGATAAAAATATGGTCTGCGAAGTTCTCGACACGCTCGAGGACGAACATGTCGTCCCCTGGTGGAGCCAATGTTGACCATAAATTAACATTAGTTATTATTGTGAATCAAACTTTGAATAGATGTGTATCGAATGTTATGGATGATGATGAAACATTTAAAGGGATGGGTAAAAAGAGACGAGGATGTGGCAAGTATTGCGCTTACAACAAACCAGGTATACGAGAAGGGTCCAAAATATAACACAAAAGGGCATAGGTGCCACAGAAAGGGTGCAAGTACACGGTGCAAAAGGCATAGAAACAAAAAATGTTAAAAAAAAAACTGGTTGCGCCCCAAATGTGCACGTGAGCGAGTTCCCCATACAAGAATTTCCGCAAGGGTCGAGAGGCGGAAGAGGGAACAGACCCATACCCCCGCAGAATTACATGGACGTGCCACGAGGTGGGCCCAAGGTAAAAAGGCGACGTGGTAGCTCAAACCGCGGAGTTTCAGTGACGTGGCAGAACGAAATGTGGGCCCTAAAGACTGGTACGCAGTGTATTTAGCCAGACTTATGAATAAGATGTTTCAAGAATCGTATTGTTTATTGCAGCAGAATGGTAAGGTAAGTCTCTAGGCAAAATGGTACCGAGGCCCGTACCAGTATTAAACTCAGCACGTGGTGTTCACCTGTCCCCAGCTGACGCCCAATCCCTACACGCTGCGTGCTCCACTATCAGTGTCCTTATGACACTTTCCCCCCGTTTATTTTACCTATCCGCCTTTTTACCTCAGAATGCTCAGTCATAAGATAACAGTCTTCCCATATTTTACTACAGTAAAAGTCACATTTTTTCCAGCTACGGTATAAACTAAGTGGGAACCAGTGCCAAGGTCTACCCAGTCGCTATCAACACCCCCGCATAATTTTCCTGAGCATATTTCCCTGTTGCATAGGTATTCCGTCCCTCATTTCCTCTCTACTTTCCTTTCATCTTTTAAAATTTTTATATGTCAGTCATGGGAAGGGGCATGCCTAAGAAAGCCGAACCGGAAACCCCTCAGGTCTGAGAAACCAAAAACCCTCCCAAGTTCGAGCCTTTCATCGACCTGCAAGCCTAAATCTGTGATCCCCAATACCCTTTTCACATCAGCAGCATTAAACCCGAGCTTTTTAAGCGAAATATTCAAAATAGAGACTGATATCGGGTGGTTGTGTCTGGTTTATACCATCGAATTACCCCCCAGTCTATACTGTAGTTGATTTTATTTGTTGGCTCAGAGATGCTTACGATGAACGTTGAGGCACATTTACCTCTCCTCAGGGGAATAAGATTTTTTCTCTTTCCCCCGACATTATCATGCAAGCCCTCTGCTTTCCCACCAGCACCACCTATATCAGTTTCAGCGAAGTGGATTTAACCTCTCAGTTCACCAAACTGCCATGGGAGCACCAAAACGACTTCATTTCCTCCATCACCAGCAACCAGGCTACATCTCTTCCTACTGCAGAACCTTTCCCGCTGAGCCTGTTCAAAGAGGAAGTGCAGCCCATCCTTGCCATCATTGCTGGTCTTCTAGGTGTAGGTGCTTTGGGAGAAATCACCAGGATATGTGTCTATTTCTTGTGGTTAATGTCTCAAAAGGGTGTAGTGTTAGATATCCCTGGTTTCCTTCCTACTAACATTCATACCCAGTTCCAGGAGCTTTCAAAAACCAGTCACTTCTGTTTCTGTTCGATGGTATTTATCTTTTCCTACATCAGCACGTTGATAAGTTTGAGGGTTTGGGTTTAGATAGGGTATATGAGGAGAATTCCCAACCCCGACTAGTTTTTGACTAGAATTGTTCTTTATGCTAATTTCCCAAGGGAGAGGGTTATTCCTGGTTCGTAAATGATTTCATGTCCATTGCCTAGACTATTATCCACGATTCACCCTCACCTAGAGTTTTTCCTGAAATGAAGAGCTGGCTACAGGCCGGAAAATCCTAGAGCACTGGGGATTGGTATCTATCTGACAATTACACTGAAATTCAGGTCTACAGAGCCGAGGTTTCCGCTTACCAGATGCCTGTGTTTCCTGTTCGACGAGTTTATGCTCTGGATTATATTCGACAGACCCTCAAGGCCGACCAACTCCACTTTGTCCCTACAAAGAAGCGTTTCATCCTGAGACTCCCTATCACTATCGGTCCTTTTGTGCTGAATTCTAGACATGCCCTTCCCATTGTAGAGAAACTGTTGCAAGGCATGGACCTAAGGCTGGGAAAGGGTTGGGCCTATGATCCTCCGGAAATTATCTCAAACAGAAGGAAGAGGAACAAATCCACACCTTATACACATGAATCAAGGCCGTTCATAGAGTGGAGGGCTAACCTTGAAACTTGGCCTTTGACTTCGTAGATGGAGATAGATTCATCTGCCACAGGGGAAGAAGAGGACGTCAATAAAGGTCAAGGTGGAGAAGAAGCAGGTCCCTCAGGAGCAGGTTCTCGCCTTCGCAAAAGGCAGAAAATAGCCTCCAGTGAGGCAGAAGTCATAGGGGAAGAGCAACTGCTGGAACCGTTTACACCGTATGGTCAACCAGACAAGAGTAAAGCAGGGATAAAAGTGCTGAGAGACAGTGCCACCTCTTCTAACTTCTCGGAAGTCTCACAGGCCATCAAAGATCATGCCTCACCAGGGGCAATTGCAAGGAGACAGGGAAATAGAACGATCAGGGATAAGTACAAAGCCGAGCTGGAAGGGTATGTAGATAAATATCACACCAGGGTTTCCGCCTCCATGAATGTGGATACAGAACACCTAGTATTGTCTATGGTGGAGGCCATCTTGGATCCCAATACAGGTATCACTAGTTACTGGGTGCTAGAATATGTGATTGATATGGCCAAAGTACTAGCACCCGACAAATGTAACTTGTTTCAGGTCATGGGTGATATGCTGAAGGACGAAGTGATGCGGGTCACCATTGCACTGAGAAAACTGGAGAAAAAGCATGAAAAAGTGAGGGAGACCCTAAAGAATGAACCGGAAAAATCTTGTGCCCAGGCGAATCAAATACGTGGCCTCCAAGAGATAATCAAAGGAAAGGATATGGGAGAGACAAACCCACAGTGCGCTTTAATAGAATAGTTGCAGAAGGAGGTCGCGTCATTGAAAAGTAAGGTCAACATATCGGCCTCCCACCATGTGCAGATGGCTGAGTTGGCGCAAGCAGAGAAGGAAAAAGTGAAACTGGCTGACACACTAGCAAAGGAGAGGGAGGACAAAGAAAAAATGGCTGAAAAAATTGCCACTCTACAGAGTAGGTTGACGAAGCTATAGAACACCTGGGACACACACAACTGTGTGCCTGCTTTAACCCCACCAGAGGTGAGTCCGCTATCAGAGCAACTGAATGTAGCGAAAGCTGCAAATGATATATTAGAAAAGTAGGCATCCACCACTAGGCAGAGGATCACTGATTTGGAAAATTCCCTGGCCGAGAATGCAAAGAAAATAAAGACACTGCAGAAAGAGATCAAGCAAGAAAAGAAGACAAGAGTCGACCAGCAGAAAACCATCACTGACCTCAAAAGCCACATGAAGGGTAATATCACCCTCAGTGAAGCGAGAAGTACAATATGGTTGGAAATAACTTCAGCGGTGATAGAACAGTGGGGTTTCCTAAAAACGATGGGAGAAAAAAAATCTTCTATACCCTATCTCAACAGGAAATTACAGGAGGCAAACCTCAACTTTTTCGGCAGAGCCCAACACACAAGAAACTATATTTCATTCTTGAAGGAGTTGGAATCTGACAAGGTGGAGAAGCATGGCATACCAAGTCGATTCATGGAAGCCTTTGAATGCCAGAAAATGATTGACAAGGAGGCAGCCCGAGTTACAGCTTCGAGAGGCCTGCACCAGGTGGTAGCAAACGTGGGTTCGTTCGATTCAGTATGGGACAAGATTACAATAGCTGGAATTCCTTCTTACTGGGACCCAACCAATCCTTCCGTGCTATGACCATTGACAGAGTATAAGACATGTCTACAGGAAGAAAAAGACTGGACGGACCTCCTGTCAGATAAAACCACTCAGCTAAAGGCTGAAACAATTGTCTCGTCCCTTCACCAAGAGTTCTCCCTCCTCCATTTGATAAAACACAAGCTCCCTACCGAGGCGGGTTTCAACGCCCTCACAGAGGCCTATGTCAAGGTGGAAGGATTTGCAGCAATGCCCAAACCTTCAGCTGACAGCCAACAAAGATGCACTCAGTTCGCCAGCCAGATCGCCAGCTCGTCAGCAAATGTTCCACCACCAGCTTTAGCAACTGCCTCAACCCCTTCACATCTGTGAAACACTGTCAACTCATGATTCGGCCTTAGTGGCCTTTTTAATTTTTACTTAGTTAAATACTTTTAGTTTCAAGTGGTCTTCATGTTCCACCTCAGCATTTTACTCTTTACCAGACTGTCTTTTAATATTTTGTTTTAAAAACGGCCGAGTGCCTAATTGCCAATGATGAGAGGCATTTACTCCTCATCATAAGTTTTGGTTGTTTTGATAAGGATCTTTAACAAATTTTGGGCATGCGAGGAAGATATTTTTCCTAAAAAATATCTTCTCGCTCATGTATGAAGAATTCTATATAAGAAATATCAAAAGAGAAAAAGTGGTTCCAAATTTTTTGAAAAATTGACTGTAAAAGAATTTCTTGTATGCATTTTGTGAAATTTTTAATACAAATGTGAAGAGCTCGTTGGGTTTCAATGAGAAGGAGTTTGATCTTTAAGGAGGATTCTTATCTTGGTGCTTTACAGTGTGTACTTCTTTCTTATGTGTTGTAGCTTAGCCGTTCATTTCGTTTATATCCATTTATATTGTATCACATTCTGGAATGCGAGTAGCCCACTGTTTCTGATATAAATTTATCCTTGTCGATACTTATGTCATAAGCTTTTCGACACTTTAAATATGGCTCAGGTGTGATATACTATCTCATTTTCAATTCATCCGTATTTCTACTATATTGACCGCTATGAGCTGTTATTTAAAAATGTTGTCTTCATGTGTGGATTCTTAATTTCACAAGCCCACTACATGCTGGTATATGTTTCTGGATTTTGTCTCAACAGAAGTTAGTATTCTCTTTATTATACATATGCAATAGATAATCTATGATTACCAATATCTGTGAAGTATTTAGAATCTAGCCCTCTTTTCAGCTAATATGCTTTTGAATTGTCTGCTACAATTTGTGTTAGAGTTTCACATCTTGCCTCTGCAATATTGCTTTCTCTGTTATTAACTTATGAAAGTTTTGGTCCCATTCAAGTTAATTTTCCTTTTATAAGAAACAGCATGAGAGCTTTGTCTTACTAATTATCCCTGCCATATCATTTTTCTCCTTGCTATATAAGATGTCCTAGGCACTAGTCTTTCACAACTCAAGGTTGTCTCTAGGATTGACAACAAGCACCACAAGTGAAAGGTCATTATATGATTCCCTGGGTCTTTCACTTGCTTTCTTTCAAACTTTGGTATGTCTGAAGGGAGCTTCGTGGGCATGGGAGGCCAATTGGGGTCGTGTGTGATGGGGTCATTGGTGAGCTTGGTTAAATCTAGTAGATTTAACGCTGCTAAGAAGGGTGACTGAGAGGTTGATTCCATGGCAATGTGTGAAGAAACGAAGTTATGATTAGAAAAAGGGTTAGTCTATGACGTACCCGGTTTTGAATTTAGCTAGCTTCTCGTATGGGATGCACTCTTCTGTCCCCTAGGGGATGAGGGGGGAGTGGTGTATGGTGTGGTTTTGGGAGACTGGCTAGGGTTCCCAACTAAGGTTGCTCCAAGAAAGGAGGAACCAACCACTGTGGCAACGTTTTGTCTTTGATGCCTAAAAAGCGAAAGACCTGGAACCCCTCCCGATAATGGGGGGAGGTCCAAAAGACGCTTGGATCGACGAAGTTCTGTTGGAACCATTGAGGGTTGACTAGGTTAGGTTTTCGAAAAAAAAATTGAGGGGATCGAGTCTGTGATCAAGACAAATTGATGGCCACATACATAAAACAAAGCGAAAATGAAATGAATTTTCCTTTAACTTAATCTATGTGATCAATCAAGAAAAAAATGGTTTTTTTTGTTTGCGCATGATACTCAAAATCCTAGAAAACTTAAAACATCCTAACACACTCAAAAGTAACTGGACCTTGAGAGGATTTCTTACGAGTGCTGGCACAACGTCCCGTAAGAGCTGGCGACACCCCCAGTTAGCCAATCAACCAAGGTAAGGGTAGAGGCTCTGGCGCTTGCCTGCACCGTCACCTATAGGATAAATGATGCCCTATATTTTACCACTAAGAACCACTATCCCATGTGAGCATTCTAGTCTTGGGCTTCTTTGTAGTCAGCTAACAGTACCAAGTATCAGTCGGGTCAGGTAGCCCCAACTGATACTACATGCACTGCGCCTAAGCCTAACCCCCCTCTGAATCATGTCTCTACTACACTCGGGTTTTCTTTTTCATTGGCTGATAGGTGGATTTTAAAGCTCCCTAAAAAATAAACTTCTATGTTTCAAATGTGAATTGTGATCAAAGACGCTTATTGGATTCCTACCCCCTTGATCCTAACTTAATCTATAACTTCTATTATGGCCCCTGTGGGGAGAATTTAGTGAGTTGTTTTAAGTTATTTTTAGGTGGCTTTATTTTCTTAGTGGGTGAATATGTGTGAGTGTATGGTGAAAAATATCATAATTTGAACATATGGATATCGATGATCCTTTACAAAATTCCCCTAGTTAAACTATGTGACGTTGTTCCTTGCTCAAATAGAAAGCATTTGCGAATAATGGGCCGCTTCCAAAACCTCCTAGTTATTCTATGTGAGTGACTAAAGGGAGATGGCGAATCAAAAATATAGTGTTCATATGCATTTCTAGGGTCACCAAATGGTGCAAAGGTAGCATAGATTACTTGCTCTAACTTGTGATTCAATCCTAGTCCCACAATTTCCTAAATGCAAAAATTGAAATTTAAACTAAACAATTTCTACACTAGCTTATGCATGTGTGGTCATGAGCCACTTACTTGGACTAGTTAAACTAAGTGTGCATACCAGAATTTTCAAAAAACATAAATTTTTTGGAAAGCAATGGTTAATTCGCCCCCTACTTAAACTATGTGAACACTTTTTGCAAAAACCAACTTAAATGAAAACTAACTAAATGCCTACGAAAAGTAGCAAAAAATGAGTTCTCAAAAGCTGTGGGGTATCAACACAGGTGTTGGAAGATACATTAGGGGCTTCCCAACACAATTACAAGCAGAAAAAATGCAGAAAATAGGGAGGAAAAATCTCTCTGCAATTTGAGCAAAAAAACCCCATACAGGTGTGCTATCCTGTGCGCAGGTCACTCCTAAACGTGCACAATGCGCTTCTGTGTGAAAAAACTGCGAACAAAAGTCCTGAAAGTAAAATATTAGGAGCTTCCTTCTTCAGTCTGTCACCTCAGTGAATCTAGGGACTGCAAGATGGGTCAAAGGACTGTCAGCTCCACTCCAGCATAGACTAAGGGTCTCCTGCAAAAGATTGCACAACCACATAAACTTGAAACACGTCAGTGGAGTCACCAATCTTGTTGTGGTGGATTCGACACACAAGTGTACAAAATCTCACAAGATTAGAGAGTGTGGTATACTCTCTAAAATATTGGTAACAGGAAGCATGTGGGGGGATCTTATAGGTTTTAACCCTAAACATAAATTATCTACACACGAATATTATAACATAAGATAAACAATAGCGAGAGCATAAAACATAAAACAGATAAACACAGAGATTTTCCCCTGGATCCCAAATCGAGATGACCAACTTGATATTTCATTATATTCCTTTTAGTGTTACAACACATATATATACATGTAGAAGCATACATAAACCCTAATCCATTAACCCTGGATTAGAACATAACCATATTTCCCTTGACCAGATCTACAAAAATACCAAGGGACGAAAACCATCGTACCCCAAAACCATGTGCAAAACCATGCTCAAAACCATGGGCGCGTGATTAGTCATGGAAAGAATATAACACATACCCAACAGAGCTAAAAAGCATAAAACTTAAATGAAATAATATGCTGAAGTATGCTCTGGTTAAAAAAATAAAACTAAAAACACAAAAGATGCTATATAGAGAGTTCCAAACAGTAATAATGCAAACGATGGCTCGATGGCCTCTTCTTATTGAATGCTTGGAATAAAAGAAAATCTTACCAACTTGCCAAAGGGCCCCTAGGCAATGGCTCTAGGTCCCGATGCAAGGATGTTTGTCTTTCAAGTTTTGGCTTCTGATGCAGTATAACTCTCTCTCTACTGTGGTGGACTAAGATGTTGGGTGGCCAACCATCAAGTCCTCTTTAGCTCCAGCTGCTTGGGTGACACACAATGCTGGTGTTGCTTGGGAAAATTTGGCCAGCATAACCTTGTGATCACCATTTGTTCATATCTTGGTGGGTTTATATAGGCGAGCTTCAAATCCTCCTTCCCTCCCTTGGTACATGATGGATGGTGACCCAAGGAGAGGCGTGATTCCATTGTGTGCTCAAAGATTCTCTTGTGTGCTCACATAATGTCTAATGAGGTGTTGGTGGCTATCCTTAGGCAGATTTCACATAAGGAGTAATTGTCCTTTGCTTTTAGTGGTCTTGCAAAGTGAATTTTTTCCATTTCTAGGAATGCAGGCTTTTCAGGAAAAAGGGCGCGCAAAAGGCACTCTTCTCGAAGGAAAAAGTGCGCATTTGAGCATTTATGACTAGTTCAAATTTTATTTTCTCAAAACCTTAGAGATTTTAAATACTTCTTGATTCCATAATGTATTCCTATCCTATAAATCCTTGGGCTCGACATTAATTGATGTTGTCTTCTGTTGTACAATTTTCCAGTGTTAACAGTGGCCTTAGGTGGCAGTCGGGGGGTTTAGGCAAAACAAAAACAGAGGATTTGGGTCAAAGGTGAAAATATACAAAAAAAATGGATGACATGAACCCCTAATGGGTTTTCTGGGACTGGTAAGTGGAGCTGGACATGATGGAATGATGAAATAGTGAAAAATTATCTTAAGGAAAATGAAGGTAGTGAGATTTCTAGAACTCACAATGTCTTTGAACTTTGTTTCTAGAAATCTTGGGATAATCATTTAGTCAATAGCAAAAAAAAAAATTATTGATGAATAACACTGCACACATAGCCAGTGGAGTCCTCACACAACTAGGACGAGGTCTCTGCGCACAAAGCTAGCAGGAGCCTTTATACCCAACCTAGACTAAAAACCCTTACAAAATGTATCACATAAGCATAAAAACTTAGATCAAGATATCATATCCTTACTTTCGACTAAACTCTATCTATATTTGTATTCATTCATCACGCATATACTATGGTCTCAAACCATGGTTTGAGGCCCACAATTTACCTTTTACAACCCATTTACATAAAATAAGGAATTTGACATGCCCCAAAGCCCCTTGAACTTTCCGCGTAGTGCGCATAACCAAAAATACATACAAAATGTTTCTCAAAATTCACCCTAGGGACCCCACTCCAACAGGCCCCCAACACAAACCCATGACTCGTCCTGGGTCACTATGGGGTAGGCTCCTTCATCTTTGCTTGAGTGCAATGAAATAAGTTTTTGGTGGCAAAACCACCTCAAGGCTCTGCACAACAGCTTCTTATGCTTCATTTACCATCTTTTCCATTGTCGGCCCTTCAGTGGCAAGTTAGATACTTCTTTGAGTTTGTTGAAGGGTATTCATCACACCATAAAGTGTTTGCAATAGTTGTAGAGCCTTCATGGCCCAAATTTGCATCTGTGCTTTGATAAATTGTTCTTTGCAACGTAAATCCTCGATTCCTGTATGAATTACGTGACCCTCCTACAAGCAAGCAAGGCACTATGCTATCACGAGGGTGGGCGCTACCATCCGGATATCAAAAATTTTATGTTCTTTGACACGTAATTCATTGCACAAATGTTGTACCATTGGTTCATTTTGAACCAAAGTCCAGACACCCATGCCCTCATCCAATAACTAACTACACTATGTAACTATGGCAGCTATGCTATCTGTAGCTATTTTGACCTTTGCAGCCCTTTGAGCTCTGACTTCGGGTGAGGTTTCTGGCTCCAATTCAACTAAAGATCAACAATCTGATGTTTGAATTCTGCATGAACAGTATGAACTTCCATGTTTGAGGCCTTCAGTGCAGTGGCCAGCCCTTCTAATTTCTATGTTAGGGCGGCTGTGGTGGGGACCACTCGCACATCGATGCATACTTGGTTGATATTTTCTTCTAGAGTAGCACGTTGAGCCTCTGCTACTTGGCATGATTCTTCTTCACTCTGTTGTTTCTACTAGAGGTCGAACGCATGATGTTGTGCCTCAGTGATATCACGGTAGGTGTTGGCTTCTTTAAACTGTAGTTCGTCCATGATCATGTTGTGGAGCATATGAAGCTCACCTATAGGTAACACAGAAAAATCAACATTTATTTCCTGGAAGGCTCTTAGCTGAATGCATAGAATTGGGGATTCAATGTGAATGGCTTGTTTAGGGATCTAAACCAACCAGGTCTCCCCTATTGAAGGAAATTTTTTTGTGAGGGGTTGCGCACCAACAACAGACACGCTTGCTTGCAACTGGCTCGTTTGTGATATGTTGGCTTGAACTTTGAGCTCCTATATGCCGTTCCTCACCCCATCAAGCATAGACTTGTACTATGCTTCCAGGTCGACCCACATGTCCTCTATTAATTTCGTTATTGTGTTGGCTATCTCGTTGAAATCATCCTCGGTTAGCATTAGTTCTTCTTCTCTAGTGTCTTTGGAGCCTTTGAGATTCTTCCTTGAACCTCCCGCGGCCTGAGAACTGTGCTTTGTCCCCTTGGAAGTCTAGAATTCCACTTGCTCCTCGGTCTCCTTAGGCCCGACACCATTCTTCTTAGGTAAAATGTTTGTTTCAAGGTAAATTGTCTCATCAGTTTTGGTCGGGTTGGGATCCACTCCAGTGTTCTTCTCAGCTAGTTGTGTACCAGTATGGGGCTTGGTGGGCGTCTTAGGAATAGAAGTGTGTAATATTCCAAATCTGGAATAGCTATTAAGGCATGATTGGAAAATGCATTTTCTAGTAATGGCTGCTATAGGAATTGAAACTAGGACTTGGATCCCTTAGATAAATGTACCTAAGTCTCAAATCCAAGAGATGGCTCCAAAGAAATCCTTCTAAGTGGGTTAAACAGATCTCCCACACTTAGATGTCCTCTGAAAATGCCCGATGAGGAATTACAACCAATGCATGAACATACAATAGATCAACAACATTATTTTAATAGATGTGAGGCAAGAAGATAGAGGTAGCCAAAAAATAATGTTATAGTAGTAAAACGAGTACATGTTCTTGAGGAAACATCCACTCAAGAAAAGCAATGCAAGCCTCAACAAGACGTGTACATGAAATACAAGGCCACTGCTATTTCTGCATAAACCCAGGCTAGGAGGACGTAGTCTATAAGAGGTACTGCTCCATATCACATAATAATAGGAAGATATGACAATATATGGCTCAAATACAATAGGGGAGAAAAAATTTAAGCCTTAGAAGCAATAATACATCAATCCTCCAAGGGATTGGCTGAAATATACAAAATGGAAAAAATGTCGGAGTTGCTGGGCAGCAGCTGTAACTCAGAAACTAGAAATACATAGAGAATGTTGAATATGATGAATGATCTGAATTAAACCTCCTCCAAGGGATTCTCCAAGTGAAGGTTGATCCTATCACTGGAAATCTCACCCTCCAATCAGCAATACAAAACCCGACAACAAATGCACCATGAATATTACGCAGTTATTGAATCAAAATATGTTGTAGGGGAAAAGGAATGAGTTGGCCCACTACCAAGATCTGCAATAAGCTCCAATGGATTCCAATCTGATCCTCCAAAGGAAAGAGAGACTCTCCCTCTGAAAAAAAAGAGATGGAAGAGGTGTTGTGACTTCTCACTACAACACCCTGCAACACAGAATTATGCTGCTGTAGCAATAATGCTGTCGTGGAGGAGGATGCTTGGCCTCAAGCCTAGATGTGAGAAAAATCAGTATAACTCCTTCAATAGGCTTCTCAAGAAATGAGAAGGATTCCTAAGCAGGATATCTTTGTGCTAACCAACACAACAACTCAGCTAAACAGCCGGGATTGCAGAAATGTCTAAGCAGACATGAAATCAATAATCACATGCATATGAAACAATGGTTGCCTTGCCCTCCTTTTAAACAAATGATAGCTCCCTCTCCATGGGTCCCACTCTTTTATTGTTTCCTCCTTCAAGGAATATTCCCTCCTCTATCTCTGTGCTGTCCCATAGATGCCTTCCACCTCATACCTCTGCGATGTTTGACTTGGTCAAACTTGACCTAGCCTCTTTGCAAAATGTCTCCTTTCACACATGAGGGTGTGAAATCTAGTTCCAAGGCTCATCCCTTTCCATACTAGATTGATTTTATCCATGTTTTTGTTATGAATGGGTCTTCTCACCGAATTATTTAACTCCTCAGTGAGAATAGAAAAATTAATATTCCAATTTATTGAAGGAACAATTTGGAATATTACAGTCATCCCCTCCCAAATGTTTCTTATCGTCAAGAAACTGCAACGATAGAACTGGAAATTCTACACTCAAGGCATGGAGTCAGGAATGTGATGAGGAAGATCTTCCTCATGTGGATCCTCCATCCCCAAGAAATCATCCAAACAAAATGAGCCACCTCCCAACAAGGCAACTCCTGAAAATCTCCTTCCACCTCAAGCTCTGGAAATGAAGGTGGGCTAAAAATCTGAACATGGTAAGCATCATAGCCTACCTCAAGCTGTACCTCTATCCACTTATGATAATTGTAGAGTGTATGCCGATCCTGGGCTGCAAAAGTATTGCCCTCAAATGGCAAAGTGAAGAACAATCTTCCAAAGAGTTCTCCTCCAACAATGAAGAACAAGCTGGCCCAAAATGTTCCATCCATGATGAATAGGACAATATTATCATAGAGTATCCCAATGAGAAGTTTTATGCAAGTTTAACATGATAATTCATGATGCAAACAATATCTCAGAAGGATACAACGCAATCTCATCCACTACAACATCAGAAAGCAGCATGGCAAGTGATGTACAGAATCCATCACATCTACTAATGGATAGTAAATGGCTGAATGTGCCAATAATACATGATCCAATACTTGCCCATGATTATACAATGGATGAATATCAATCTCATGGTCCACCTCAAAAGAGAAAAAACATCTGGTTGTGGTGGCCATATCTCCTCCCATGCTCCCATTAGAACATGTAGTGCAAAAAATGTGGGAGTTTTCTCCCCTCAAGGACACATCCAACTCATGTGTCAACCTCCCAATTATGCTCTCAACAAGAATATAACCAATATTAGCAAGTGAATACATGATCAGTACAATAATGAAGGAAATAATGATGGCTTCATTTGGTGGTTGAAGATACCAAAAGTCTCCTAGGTGTGTACAACGCAGTTTTACAAGCTGCTGCTTGAGAAAAGTACAAGGAAAAATGTTTATTTTTACATGGTTAATCATGCATGTATTCATATGGTACATGTTTGAGTGCAACATCTGAACATACATGTGACGATAAAACATTTTCCCAAGGCCACATAAAATATGGTTGCCTCCATCACATAGATTGGCCCAACAATGATCATGGAACAATGTGACAAGCTTGCCCTCTTGTGAAGAAATGCACTGCATAGTGATGGTAAGAGTATGAAAATAAATGAATGTATAAAAAAACTTCTTACCATATTCCAGAAGAAATATGGTACTAGATCCATGAATGAGTCCTCCATAGTGTTTTGGCATGCTATGAAGAAGAATGTACCATGTGCTGCAAGAATATAATCCTCCTCATGCTTGGAAATCCAAGTCAAGAAGAATATTTCATAGTGATATATGCCTCTATCCACTACTCTATCATCATCACCTCCTCCTTGTTCACCAAGTGCATCCAATGTGAAGTGATCCTGGGGAAACTCCATCCATAAGTCTCTGCTCCCAAGTGACAGTGCTGTGAGCTCATGAAAATAAGCTCTGGTCAATATAAGGCTTTGTTCTTTGACATGCTCCTTTTCAAATACACCTCCCATAATGCTGCAATGCATGAGAAGTTCCTTGCAAAGTGGAAGTACCTCTCCATCATCAAAAGACAAGGAGATAATTCCATCTCCTCCTCTTGCAACATCATGCAAAGTGTGAGAGAAAATCTGCTCTTGCTCTGCCAAGAACAAGCAAAGCAACAAAATATTTTGTTGCCTCCCCATACTTCCATCATAAAACTCATGTGATGAAGACACAATGAATGATATGAGTATCACATCAACACCATGCATCCATACTCTATGCTGCCCAATGATGCAAGCATCCCTCCATCTCTCCTCCATCCTCCTACTCTTAGGAAGAGTCTATGCCAAGTGATGGCCAAACTATTTCAAGAGTAACCAATGCAGCCAAGCCTCCTATTGCCCGGTATCATAAATCTGCAAGTAGCCTCCAAACTCCTTGCTTATCAACCACATCCACTCAATCACTTGTGGATGCTTTCTCCTTCTCTTCATCTTGGTACCCCTCCCATGAGGGCTACCATCCTCCCAACCCATATCCTTGTCTTTGCACTTCATGGAATTTTGAAATGCAATATTCTCAAGGATCAATGAGACCCTATAAGGACCCAAATAGGTGGTAGGAAAAAACCTCCCATCATGATGTGTATGGCTCAAGGAATGTCCAATGCAAGCATGAGAGATGTTATCCATCCTAAGATGTCCTCCATCTTCTATCTGCTCCTGTGAGAAAGGAAGAAAAACTTTTCACTCCATGGTGTGCTGAAGTGCACCTCTAATGAGATCTCTCCTTGAGACCTCCCTCTCAAAAATAGTCTTCCAAAACCAATGAGGTCTTGGATCTGCTGAAAGTAGAAGTTCCTCTTTGAACTTAGAGGAGCTCATTGAGAAAGTTTCATCTTGAAAGGAGAATGGGTTTCTCACTCCAAGATGTCTACTATCTTCCTTCAAGTCTTCAAACCCCAACCTCAAGCATGATGTACAATCCAACAATGGCTCATGAGAATGATGGTTTGCTTCCTCCTTGAATGTTTCCATGTTGCACAACAAAGTGAAACCAAGATGCTCTATAGTAGTAATGGGATCTGACCCTTGGTCATGTAAAAGTAAATCTCCACATTGATCAAAATAATTTGCTGCAATAATAGATTGTGGAAATCTTTTCATACCTTGATGATGTTTGGGAACTTCTTATAGGGCTGCAAGAGTTCCTTCTTCCAAAGTGTTGGCTTCCCCAACTGTTGATGCATGTGGCTTCTCCTTCATGAGTGTGATAGCGTTATCACAAGACTCCTCAAATGGTGGTGCGATCTTCTCTTCATGCTTTCTTTCTCCATCAAAGGTTTTGATCAACCTTTGAATGAACTCTGCAAAAGTTTTCACCCTTGCATGGCTCAAGTGGCTGAACCACCAAACATAGGCTTCACCCTCCAAGTGCAGTGCTGAGATTTCAACAACTTCTTCCTCTACTACAGGATGTAGCAGGAAAAAGGCTTCCAACTTTCTCACCCAAGTTCTTGTTGTAGATAACCCATCAAAGGTAGACAACAGAAATCTATTGCCTTTAATTTCTCTTCTGCTGTAGGGTCTCTTCTCTTCCTTAAAATGGATGAAATGAGGGAAATATAGAGTCTCTTTGAAGGCTCTAGGTTTAGATCTATGCTTAGCAAGGTAATCACTTAGAATCTGATAATCCAAGTGTCCTTCATGCTTGTCTTCTTCTCGATGAGAATAGGAAGTGCATGGTCCTTCCTCTTTGGAGAGGATCTTCTTATTTCTGAATAACGATGAGAGAACTCTCGTCTTTTTCATCATTCTGATCTTCTTGGGCTTAGACTCACAAGCTGAGCCAAGAAATTTGCTCTGATACCACTGTAATATTCCAAATCTAGAACAGCTAGCAAGGCATGACTGGAAAACGAATTTTCCAGTAATGGCTGCTACAGGAATTGAAACCAGGACCTGGCTCCCTTAGATCAATGTACCTAAGTCTCAAATCCAAGAGATGGCTCCAAATAAATCCTTATAAGTGGGTTAAACGGATTTCCCACACTTAGATGTCCTCTGAAAATGCTCGATGAGGGACTGCAACCAATGCATGAACACACAATAGATCAAAAATGTTATTTTAATAGCTGTGAGGCAAGAAGATATAGGTAGCAAAAAAATAATGTTATAGTAGTAAAAATAGTACAAGTTCTTAAGGAAACATCCACTCAAGAAAGGCAATGCAAGCCTCAATAAGACATGTACATGAAATAGAAGGCCACTGCTATTTCTGGATAAACCTAGGCTATGAGGACGTAGTCTATAAGAGGTACTACTCCATATCACATAATAATAGGAAGATATGACAATATATGGCTCAAATACAATAGGGGAGCAAAGATATAAACCTTAGAAGAAATAATACATCAATCCTCCAAGGGATTGGCTGAAATATACAAAATGACAAAAAATGTCAAAGTTGCTGGGCAGCAGCTGCAACTTAGAAAATAGAAATACATAGAAAATGCTGTATATGATGAATGATATGAAGTAAACCTCCTCCAAGGGATTCTCCAAGTGAAGGCTGATCCTATCACTGGAAATATCAACCTCCAATCATTAATACAAAACCCCACAGCAAATGCACCTTGAAGATAACGCAGTTACTGAAGCAAACTGCATTGTAGGGGCAAAGGAATGAGTTGGCCAACTGCCAAGATTTGCAATAAGCTCCAATGGCTTCCAATCTGATCCTCCAAAGGAAAGAAATACTCTCCCTCTTAAAAACAAGAGATGGAAGAGGTGTTGTGACTTCTCACTACAACACCCTGCAACAAAGAATTATGCTACTGCAGCAATAATGTTGTCCTGGAGGAGGATGCTTGGCCTCAAGCCTAGATGTGAGACAAATTAGTACAACTCCTTCAAGAGGCTTCTCAAGAAAGGAGAAGGATTCCTAAGCAGGATATCTTTGTGCTAAGCATCACAACAACTCATCTAAACATCCGGGATTGCAGAAATGTCTAAGTAGACATGAAATCAATAATCATATGCATATGAAACAATGGCTGCCTTGCCCTCCTTTGAAACACATGAGAGCTCCCTCTCCATGGGTCCCACTCTTTTAGGGTTTCCTTCTTCAAGTAATATTCCCTCCTCTATCTCTGCGTTGTCCCATAGATGCTTTCCACCTCATACCTCTGTGCTGTTTGACTTGGTCAAACTTGACCTAGCCTCTTTGCAAAATGCCTCCTTTCACACATGAGGGTGTGAAATCTAGTTCCAAGGCTGATCCCTTTCCATACTAGAGGGATTTTATCCATGTTTTTGTTATGAATGGGTCTTCTCACCCAATTATTCAACTCCTAAGTGAAAATAGCAAAATTAATATTCCAATTTATTGAAGGAAAAATTTGGAATATTACAAAGTGGAGGCACCTTATATGGTGTGTGGCTCCAACCAAGCTGGCACCCACTTTGCAGTGACGTGCAAAAAATCAATCTCAATGATGAGATAAGGCAACTAATACCATATTCCTTCAATTTCACCCTTCGTGTGAATGTGAATGTTGTGGAATGCTGCTTTGAAATCAGAAATCAACTTGTACTGCTCGTACAAAGTTGGAGATAGCCTTGGTTTAGATTGAATTGCCTGAAAAATTGAGGTATCGAATAGGACCCAGAATATCTTGTTCTCCATGATGTGCATGGGTACATAGGAATTCCACAGTGTGGCATACCGCGCGACTTCACACATCTGAGGATCTATTTCAGGAAACTACTTCTCCTCTAGGGTCTTCCATCTGATCAGGATCCAGGTGTAGTAGAAATTATTTCCCTCCTCTTGCACCTTGCGCATGTTCTCCAAAAATTATTTGCACAAATACTACACCAAATTTTACGTGACGCCCTTCTTGAATTTTCCTGTGTTACAGGGCAAATGACCTCTTCATTAGCTCAGAGGAGAAGGTAACATGGAAGGAAGAAAATGACCTAGACAAGGTCCATTTTTGCTAAGGTAACGCACCCCAGAAACAACTCGGCAGAGTTATAACGCACCTGATCCATGAAAAGGGAGCGTTAATTCCTAGGGTAATGCTTTGTATTGCCCAAGGGGCAGCGTTAACTGTGTTTGAGTGTGAAAAGGTAAATATCTTACAGAAAACTGACTAGCATTTCTAGCTTTCTCTCAAAAGGAATTGGCTCAAAATTGAAACTAAATGGCACAAACCTGTAATATTCTCAATTAACCCAAGTTGATGGGAATATACAATTTTGTTTCATTTTCCTGTTGCATGAATAAATGTGTAAAGGAGGACAATAAAAACTCCTAAAAACAGTGAATAAATCAATGGCCCATGTGAACAAGGCTAAATCAGGGCTATCTTAATAAAACACCTTTATGTGTGAAAGGGATTGAGACATTTGACTGGGTCAATCATGACCAAATCAATAGCGTTGTCTAGAAGAGATGATCCACATTGATGCACAACGCAATCTTAGTTGGAGGTGGCACATGTGAAAGAAGCTAAATCATTGAGATGGTTTAGGGTTTTGCAAGATTTCTATCTTATAAAAGGAAGAGGAGAACAACATGAGAGGGTTTTTGAATGTATTATATTTCTGAATATACTTTCTATTTAGGCATATATCATTCTCTTGGATATTTATTAGAGAATAGTGTTGTTTAGCATTGGGCGTTCCTGATTGGGAATCCCACCTCTTTCCTTGAGAGGCCTCTTGGAAGAGTCTTGCATGTCTTGTCCACTATCAGGAAATTGACCCAGCTTCATCTACCAACTACAATGCAGATCTTGTTGAGGGTTTGGTTGTCCTTGTAAGATGTAGCAAGTGGAGGCTAGATCTACTCAGATCTAGGCCATTCTAGTGCCTCTTTTCAGTGGGAAAGTCTTCTATCCCATTGGAAAGAGTGTATTGGACCTTTGGAGCTGCATTTTTAGATCTTGGCACCAGGCCAACCATGTACAAAAGCCTACAATGCATTTTTCCTTCTAGATCTACGTTTTTCATGTAGGTACTGTTTCAGAGTATTTTAGCACACCATTTAGGGAGCTGGGCTTCAAGTGTTGGGGATTTACCCATGACATTTTGAGATCTATTGGAGAAGATATAATGCATGTTCATATCATATCTGATCTGCATACTGCTATACATACTGCTATACATTTCTGAATCACTGCATATTTTTGCAGATCTATAAATGAAATCTTAGATCTACTTCATGTACATGGTGTTTTGCTCAAAACCCCTAAGTAAATTGAAATAGGAGCCTATATAGTGTATGGATCTGTCATAGATCTGATGTTTCATGCACTAATATGCTTTATATCTAAAGTGTAATCTTCAGCTGCTATATGCTCTATAAAATAACGTTGTCAAGCCTTTTGCAGTGAATACATGTGATTGCAGCACCTCTTTTGAGGGATTTCTTATATTTAAGTCTTATATTTCCTATTATACATTGTTTTCAACTCATTGTAAATATTATTTGATGATGTATATGTTAATATTGAGCCTCTATATTGGCCTCATGCTCTTACTTTGCTGAACTACGTTATTTTCTGCAGTATTGTTTAGTATTGCTACTTATTCCCATTTTGGGATATTACAGTGGTATCAGAGAAATCATCTTGGCATAGCCTATGCTTTCTTAAGAAGCAAATATGTCTTCAGAATAATATTAGCCTCTTACTGACAGAGAGAAAAGGTATCTAAGAAGAAGACATAAGAAATTTTATTACACAAATGATGTTCAAGACAAGGGTAAAGCACCTGAATTTGGAAGTGATGAAGATGGAAATGAGTTTGCAAAAACCCTTTTGAAAGTTATGCAAGATCTTGCTAGAGAGATCAAAGAGATGAGAATGGATAGAATCAAAGAATCTCCTAAGAGATTTCATCTTGGATAAATATCTGGCATATCCCACCACTAGAATGATCAACAAGTGAATCAACCACAAGTTCCCCAACGCTCCACCATGCCTACCTTTTTGGCTGTGGGAAATGAAGGGTTACAAGAGAAAGCATCCTTGAATACTACTTTGAAGAATATGAGTCTCAAAATTATAGATTCAAATATCACTTGAGTTTTCAAGAGTTCTGTCATCTAAAGGACAAAAGAAGACCAGGGCATTAGCATAGAGATGGTGGATTCACTCAAAATCTTGATTGACATCACTCTATGGGTAGATTATTTCTACCCAATTTTGATGGGTCACCCAAGTGTTCTTCCAAATCATGGGTAGAGAAACTTAACATCTACTTTCAGTTGAACAAGGTCCCTAAGATGGAAGCTATCAAGATTGTAGTGCTTCACTTTGAAGGTGAAGCACATGATTGGTGGTTCCATGGCTTGTCTATATTGGGTCATGCCAATGTGGCTGCTTATTCAGAGTTCACTAGAAGGGTGGTGGAGATATTTGACAGAAGAGATCTAGAGGCACCTTTCATGATCCTTGCAAAGTTGAAGCAATCAGGTAATACAAAGTCTTACATTTCTTAATTTTGGAGATTATCTGTTATGGTTCCTGACTTGTCTATAGTAAGAAGGGTGTACATGTTCATCGATGGCCTAGATGAACCTCTTCATGGGTTGGTAAAGTATACCAAGCCCACTACCTTGCATGATGCCATTGAGAGGGCTAGAGACCTTCAAGATGCCTTTCCAAAAGAAAAGGAAAATGTTCAGAACAAGCCCTCTTGTCCTTCTAAAGGAAGAGAAGAGAAAGTTGCTCCTTCCAAGGAGAGCTCATTCAAGAAGCCTTTTGATATTGAAGTCCGGAAAGATCTAAGGAGGAAGAAGATATGCCTCACTTGCCAAGAACCATGGGTACCTGGACATAGATGTGCTGCTGGTAAAGCACATTATATAGAGGTCTTCTCAGATCTTGAAGAAGATGAAGATTATGAACCAAGAAGGGGTCACAGTGCTGACAAGGTTGAAGGAAATCCAACACCATCAGGAGATGGAAATGGAGCATTTTCTCCTATTGGAGGAACTCTTGCATCTTCGATAGGAGTACCTAAGTACTTGACCTTAATATCTCAAGGTTCAATCATGAATTAGATGGTTTCTATATTGATTGATAGTGGGGATACCCACAACTTCATTGATGCCCATATTGTGTAGAGTAGGGCAATACCCACTGATACTTTTGAGGGATTCTCTATTTCGGTCCCAGGAGATAGAACAATGCAATGCATACATTATGTTCCATCACTTTCATTCACCATGGGTACCTACACTTTGGTTGACCACTTCTTTGTAGTTGACATACCAGACACCAATATTATTTTGGGTGTTCAATGGTTTATTACATTGGGGAAAGTCACCATTGATTGGGAGGCTTTGCAAATGGAATGGGTGGAAAACAAGAGTGGTGAATATCAAATGATAAAATGCATGCATACATATCCCTCACATAACACTTCCACACAAAAAATAGAGATGGATTTTCACAGTGGAAGCAAGGACATTACAGTCCCATCCATTATGTTCATGAGATTTCTGCATGGGACACTCTTATCTAGTGGCAAACCACCTGGGAGGCCACCTGATTCAGATTTTTTGGGGAAGATCTCACAACTTGCTGCTCCAAACTTAGATCCAGGAGGGATTGGAGAACTTGGAGACAAAGCTACAGTGTTGGGAGACTTTGATCAGCTCAAGAAAGAGGGATATCTTCTTCCCTTATTATCATCACCCACTCTCATTTCTGGATCTGTGCTGTGGGAGGAGAAGAATGAAAGGAATGGCCTTCAAACACACACCTTTGACATAGGAGATGTCAAGGAGGAGAGTGTTAGCCCCCCATAAATTTTTTGACAAGAAAAAAGGGGGCTAAAATGTTTCTGAGCCTTCAAGGAATGCATTTCCTCCGAAACACATCATCCTTGAAGCCTCCTTGTGCCTTCTGTTGGTCCCTGCCTTCAGAGAAGTTTTCCACAACTTTTTCAGTGCCAGAGCATCCTCCAAGAAGATCCATTAGAAAGTGCCTAAAAAGAGCTTTCCAACGGTATGCTACATTCTCAAAACTGACTTCTGGATTGAATTTTATGCCTAAGTGAAGTAAAAGCCCTTATACCCCCTATCTCCCCACTTTTCCCCTTAATATTTGTTTTATTTAAGTCTTATACCCATTTCCCCCTCTCTGATTATAAATCTCTTTGTAAATCACGTTAAAACGAAAATACGCGATTTATACAACCACTCCCCCGACCATACCCCTTTGAACCTTATAATAAACAATGTTAACGTTTATTATTAATTCCTGCCCTTTATAACCACTTCCCCTTTCCATGCCCCGCCATACATTGTAATAAACTTATTATAAATTTTATATATTATATACCCCCGCCGCTTATTAATCGCAATCGCAAATATCTTTCCAATCGCATATGTTATGTTGAATGCCCCGATCACTCATCGCAAATATTTGCGATGCAATTGATCACGTTGCAAATATTTGCGATGTGATTGATCGATCGCAAATCCCTCCGATCATCACATCGCAACTCCACTCTGATCCGCCCGATCACAAACCCCTCCGATTAATCGCATCGCAATGTTCTTTCTCCCGATTGCGATTGTCGCCCGCTCCCGATATCCGATTGCGATCACTCCATTGTGCCTGATCACATGATCACAAGTCCGATCCCCAATTGCTCCAATCCTCCGACTGCGATTAGAGCTACTGGGCCCACCGTACCACTCTTGCACCTCGTTCATATAATAAATGGGTTTCCCTTTGCAAATCGTAAATTCGTATTATTTTCGGTTTACAAGGGGTTTTTCCCCAATTGCATCGGAGATTTTGTGTTGCACCACTCCGCCATGCTCCACCTCCTAATTCCGATTTTCGATTGCGATCCATACCCCGGTCCCGCTTTAGCCCTCCGCCTATTAAAAAATACCATTCATTCCTTTGTACAAAGTGAAAAAATCATTTCTCGCTTATTTTAAAGGGATTTCCCGCTCCACTGTGTATTGCCCCATCAGACCCAAGATAATCGCATCAAAATTTTGTGGGTTTGTGATTCAAAAAAGACTGAAATTCAGCCTCGAGGAGGGTCGATCAACCGTCGTCGTGGCTCTGTATTCACTTCTCTTTCTGCCACGTGGTCTATTTCCTTGTACAGAATCTTATTTATCAAATTTGGGGAATTTGATAAATAAATATCATTTGGAAACCCTTGCAATTTTAAATGTATCTTTCACACTGTCGACTTTATAACCGATGGTTATAGTTTTCCATACTTTTATATCTCTCAGCTCATATAACTATATTTCTTTAAATAAACGGTTGTTAATTAAAAAAACGTTGCCATACCTTAATTAAAAGGTTCCAATTAATTTAATTTATAACTGGGCCCCAGCACTGACGTGGAACATACGACTGATTCGTACCTTCGTTGATCTTTCTTCCTTATCCGACAGTTGTTATCGCGTTGCCCGATCCAATGTATATCACTCGATCAACATGCACAAATGATAACGTGCGATGGCTTGTACAGGAAGGTGTTTTTATAATTTCACTTGGGGACACGCGTCAAGCACTCTATGGAATCACTCCTCGACCCAAAATACCACCTTCTGTATAAGAGTGGTGCGATGAATACCGCTTCCAACCTTTACTGTTCACCCAATCCGCTCACGGTGTTTAACCAGGGTTCCTCGTCAGGTTTACGTTCTTCTTTGTTTGTTAACCCACGTCTAACCTAGGGTCAATCCTTGACAGGTTTTAATCAACGATAACGAGATTCTATTGCCACGGCTTTTCTATACGAACCATGCCTACGGGTGGTAATAGCTTCACAGGTTTTGTTCGAATCAGTTAAGTAAAACACCAGACAGAAATATGAGCAATTCACACAGGGGTTCAATTATACATGCATAGAGTTCATCACTTCACAATTAAACAACCTCTTGAAAATTAAGGATTCAACATGATTCTAGGGTAAATGTGCACAGAAAATATTTAATTGGAAGTAATTGTAACATACAGAGTTTATTGCAGAATCTCTTCTCTTCTTCTTCTTGCTTTTTTTTCCATACATCCAAGGGTTACAATTATATACATAAACCTATGACTCTTTGGTTCCTCTGAGAGGACTGTTTCAGGAAATCAACAGTCTAACTAAAAAAATTCAACTAACTGGAATATGACAGCTAGACTAACTGAGCTATTCAACTTCTACGACTCTAACTGATCTAATAATACAATCAGCTAAGGTATTGACACCTAGTTGTGATAATTCAACTATTTTCAAACCCTCCTAGCCACAACATGTGGACAAAACTCCTACATTGTTGGCTAGTGTCTAATGCCCCTGCATCAGACTCCCGAGGGAAATTTTCTTCATGGGCTCCTATCCATGAGCTCTTCCACTGATCTGCCTATCTTCTGCAACATTTCTTCAGTCATCCAAGTGGCATCTTCATCCAGTTTATCCTTACATTTAATCAAGTACTAAAAGTACTCTCATCCTCTTATCCTTCTGAACACTCTTTTGTCCAATATCTTCTCTGGTTGTAATGGTTGTGCTGGTGGTAGCTGCTCTCTCCACTCAATCTGTCCCTTGGATACTGATCTGTATTCTGCACCATCATCTCCATACTTGTACAAATCTGCAACATTAAAAATGGGAGATATTCCAATATCAGGTGGTAATTCAATCTCATAAGAATTTGCAGAAAATTTTCTAAGTATCTTGCATGGCCCAATCTTTTTGAACTTCAACTTGTTATACTTCTTATTTGGGAATCTCTCCTTTCTCAAGCGTGACAAAACCTGATGTCCTACTTCAAAATGAACTTCTTTTCTGCTCAATTCTTCTCTACTTTTGTATTTGATGCTGCTGCCTTGTAGTTGCTGTTTCACTTGTTTATGTATGGCCTGGATCTCTGAAGAAAATTCCTCACCATCTGCACTTCTCAGTTCTGTCCTTCCCAGATTTCTCAATTCTGATATTCCTCTGGGGTGCATTCCATAAAAAATATGAAATGGACTCTGCCCTGTGTTTCTATTTGGTGAATCACTGTATGCATATTCTGCCTGGGGAAAAATATGATCCCACTTCTTGGGATGCTCTCCTGCAAGACATCTCAACAAATTTCCTAGACTCCTATTCACTACCTCAGTCTATCCATCAGTCTAAGGATGATAGGCTGAGCTGAAACTTAGTTTGGTGCCAAGTTTCTTCCATAGTGTCCTCCAAAAATGACCCACAAATCTGGTATCTCTGTCTGAAACAATACTCTTGGGCAACCCATGCAATCTAACAACTTCCTTGAAAAACAAGTTAGCAACATGGGTGGCATCACTATTTTTGTAACATGGAATAAAATGTGCCATTTTGGAGAATCTGTCCACTACAAAAAAGACTGCATCATTCCCTCTCCGAGTCTTGGGCAATCCTAGAACAAAATCCATACTCACCATGTCCCAAGGCCTCGCTGGAATAGGTAAGGGAGTGTACAATCCTGCATTCTGGCTCCTTCCTTTGGCATATTGACAAATCTTACAATTATTCACAAACTTGTGCACTTTCGCTCTCATATTGGGCCAGAAATAAAAGTGACTCAGCTGCTCATAAGTCTTATCAGTACCAAAGTGTCCAGCAAATCCAACACTATGCTTCTCTTTGATCAAATTTTCCCTCATGGAACATTTTGGTACACACAGTTGGCTTCTTCTGAATAGTAAGTGCTCTTGCAAGAAGTAATCCAGCCACTAGCTTCTATCTATTAAAACAGGGTTACTACATGCCTCAAATGCTTCTTTAAAATCTGGATCTGTTTTATACAATTCTTTCAGAAAATCAAACCCTACAACTTCAAAATTATTTTCTCGAACAAGCATGTGCCTCCTACTCAAAGCATCAACTACTTTATTGGCTTGGACACTTATATGTTTCAGAAAAAAATTAAAATTTTGGAGATACTCAACCCATTTAGCATGCTTATGTTTCAACTTGGGCTGCTGTACAATATACTGCAAAGCATGATTGTCAGAATATAATACAAATTCCCTGGACATCAGATAATGTCTCCACTTCTTCAGTGCCTGAACAATTGCATAGAATTCCTTCTCATAGGAGGAATAATTTCTTCTGCTGTCATTCAGCTTTTGACAGAAATATGCCACAGGCCTATCATCCTGACTCAGCACAGCTCCAATGGCCTCTCCACTGGCATCACATTTTACTTGAAATGGTTTTGTAAAATCAGGCAGAATCAAAAGAAGCTTCTCTGTTATCTTTTGCTTCAGCTGCTTGAAATTCCTTTCTGCTTCAGCAATCCACTTAAGTGGCTATTTTTTCTTCTTTATTGTCTCTATTATGGGCGCATTAATATTACTAAAGTTTCTTATAAACTTTCTGTAAAAACTAGCAAGTCCATGGAAACTTCTTACCTCAAAAACATTCCTGGGTGAAGGCCACTCCACAATTTCCTTAACCTTTTCTGGGTCCATCTTCAATCCTTCTGTAGAAACCAAAAAACCCAAATACACCAACTCTTCCTTCATGAATGATCATTTCTTCAAATTTATCAGTAGTTTCTCTTGGTGCAGCTTCTTCAGAACATGATTAAGATGCCTTAAATGTTCTTTTCTAGTTCTGTTGAAAACTAATATATCATCTAGATATACTATCACAAATTTACCAATGAATTCTTTCAACACTTCATTCATAAGTCTCATAAAAGTGCTAGGTGCATTTGACAACCCAAAAGGCATTACCATCCATTCATATAACCCTTCATTTGTTTTAAAGGTAGTTTTCCACTCATCACCCTCTCTTATTCTAATCTGATGATATCCACTCTTTAAATCTATCTTTGAGAAATATTTAGCACCACTCAAACAGTCCATTAAATCCTCAATTCTGGGCAAAGGGAATCTGTACCTGATTGTGATCTTATTAATTTCTCTGGAATCAGTACACATCCTCTAGCCCCCATCTTTCTTTGGGCTCAAAACTGCTGGTACTGCACATGGACTCAGACTTTCTCTGATCAGTCCTTTGTCCACCAACTCCTGTACTTGTCTCCTGATTTCCTAATTTTCCTTGGGAGTCATTCTGTAGGCTGCCTTATTTGGCAGATTTGAACCAGGGATAAAATCTATCTGATGGATGATCTTTCTCACAGGTGGCAGCTCATCAGGTAAATCATCCACAACAATGTCACAGTAATCATCTAACATCTCTTGTATCTCTACTGGTAAATCAGAAATCTTTGTAGAAGTAAGAACTACTTTAGGCTTGCAAAATAAAGCAAATATTACCTCTTCTTCTTCTATCTGCTGCAGATATTCCTTCTCACTCAGCAACAAGGTCTTTGGATCAGTCACTCTGCTAGATGGCTCTCCTTCCTCCATGGGAATCAATGTATGATGTACCCCATCCTTGAATAACTTGTAAGTGTTCTTCTTGCCATCATGCACTGCTGCTCTGTAAAACTGCCAAGGTCTACCCAGCAGTATATGACACACATCCATGGGCATTACATCACACAGGACCTTATCTTTGTATTTTCCCATTTGCAGCTCTATCTCACACTGTTCTTTTACAACCAGCTGGTGCCCTTTATGTAGCCAGGACACCCTGTAGGGAGTTGGATGTTCCCTTATCTTCAGCTTCAACTTTTCTATTACCTCAGTGGAAACAAGATTGTCTGTGCTGCCACTATGAATGACTAGCTGGCAACATTTCCCTTGGACTTTGCATATGCTCCTAAACAAAGTCTTTCTTTGTGCAGGCTTAGTGACCTCTTTGGCTTGCTTCAACAGGACCTTATTCACCACCAAGGATTCTCCCCTCTCTGGAAGAATTTCTTCTTCAATATCTTCCTCTTCTCCAGTCTGGGAAATAACAGCATTCCTTGGACCAGCACCCACATTCTCTGGACATTCATAGTTCTTGTGTCCCACTTGCTGACATCTATAACACCTCAATTCTCTACCTCTGCCTCTGTCTCTGCCTCCTCTTCCCTTTCCTCTGTAAGAACCCCATTTTCCCCTTGCATCATCCTCTGCAGATGAAATCTGAGGTGAGCTACTATTAGCTCCATCCCTGGGTGTAGCAGGCTTTCCTCTACCACCTTGACTTCCCTTTCCTCAAAAAGTACCTCTCTTCTTGGTAGACTGTTTCCTCAGGAGTTTCTCCTCTGCTTTCAAGGCCATCTGATAGGCCTCTTCCATTGTCCTAGGAGACAGGAGACCAATCTCATCTTGGATCTCCAGCTTGAGACCATTCACATATCTGGCAGTCTTCTCTGGTGTGTCTTGGAATTGCCCAGCCCTTATGCTTACTCTGTAGAATTCCTCTGTGTATTCATTTACTGTTCTGCATTTGCTTATATAATGTTAGCTGGTAATCAATAGGCAAGAATTTACCTTTTAATTTAGCCATCATTCTGGTCCAGCTCTTGATAGGGTTCTTTCCAACTCTCCTCCTTTCTGCCTGCACTCCATCCCACCAAAGTGCAGCATGTCCTTTCAGCTTTGTCACTGCAAACTTGACCTTATTATCTTCACTTATTTCTTCATAATCGAAGCACTTTTTCATTTCATTAATCCAGTCCACCAGCTCCTCTGGATTCAGTCCCCCTGCATAGCTTGACACTTCCATTCTGGGCTTAAATGTAGACCCCAGAACAGTTCTAAGGAGCCTCATGTTAGGAGGAATTTCAACATTTTCTTCTACTTCTTCTGTCTCAGGTTCGTTGATGTCTTCAGGATCTCTGGTTTGTCTTCTCTCCATGGCATCTATTCTGGCTTCGACCCTCTGCAACATCCCCAACACCTCAGCGTTGGAAACAAGTCTTCTTCTGCCAGCACCTCTACCCACTTGGATTGCCATGTCAGCAAAAACAACTCAGAACAGCTCTGATACCACAAATGACGCAACAAAGACTAAAATTCAGCCCCGAGGAGGGTCGGTCAACCATCGTCGTGGCTCTGTATTCACTTCTATTTCTGCCACGTGGTCTATTTCCTTGTACATAATCTTATTTATCAAATTCGTGGAATTTGATAAATAAATATCATTTGAAAACCCTTGCAATTTTAAATGTATCTTTCGTGCTGCTGACCTTATAACCAATGGTTATAGTTTTCCATACTTTTATATCTCCCTGCTCATATAACTAGATTTGTTTAAATAAATAGTTGTTAATTAAACAAACGCTGCCATACCTTAATTAAAAGGTTCCAATTAATTTAATTTATAAGTGGGCCCTAGCACTGACGTGAAACATACGACTGATTTGTACCTTCATTGATCTTGCTTCCTTATTCGATGGTTATTATCGCATTTCCTGATCCAACTTATATCGCACGATAAACATGCGTAAATGATAACGCGCGATGGCATGTACGGGAAGGTGGTTTTCTAATTTCACTCGGGGACACGCGTCAGGAACTCTATGGAATCGCTCCTCGACCCAAAATACCGCCTTCCGTATAAGAGTGGTGTGATGAATACCGCTTCCAACCTTTACTGTTCACCCAATCCACTCGCGGTGTTTAACTAGGGTTCCTCATCGGGTTTTCGTTCTTCTTTGTTTTTTAACCCACGTCTAACCTCAGGTCAATCCTTGGCAGGTTTCAATCAACGATAACGAGATTCTATTTCCACAGCTTTTCTATACGGACCATGCCTACGGGTGGTAATAGCTTCACAGGTTTTGCTTGAATCAGTTAAGGAAAAAACCAGACAGAAATATGCAGAATTCACACAGGGGTTCAATTATACATGCATAGAGTTCATCACTTCACAATTAAACAACCTCTTGAAAATTAAGGATTCAAAATGATTCTAGGGTAAACGTGCACAAAAACTATTTAATTGGAAGTAATTGTAACATACAGAGTTTATTACAGAATCTCTTCTCTTCTTCTTCTTGTTTTTTTTTTCCATACATCTGAGGGTTACAATTATATACATAAACTTGACTCTTCGGTTCCTCTGAGAGGACCGTTTCAGGAACTCAATAGTCTAACTAAAACAATTCAACTAACTGGAATATGATAGCTATACTAACTCAGCTATTCAACTTCTACGACTCTAATTGATCTAATAATACAATAAGCTAAGGTATTGACACCTAGCTATGATAATTTGACTGATTTCAAACCATCCTAGCCACAAAATGTGGACAAAACTCCTACATTGCTGGCTAGTGTCTAATGCCCCTGCATCAGTTTGGTTCAACAGTGTCTCTCCGTTCCTGCCCCATTGCGATTGCAATTCATATGGGTTCCGCCTTCTCCCCTTCTTCCTTCTTCCCGTGCAAATAAATTCTTCCCTTCACAAAGGCATAATTTCAGTTCAGTCGTATTTCAACGGCATTTATAAAAGAAAGGTTAGTTCTCTGCAAAATGTAGCAGCAGCAGAGTACTTTTCTCCAAAGGAACACCTCATGCAGAAACCTTCATGCTTCTTCGAGCTATTAAATATATTGTACTGACATAGGTTTCTTAAGACTGTCAGAGTTGAAGTAATGGAGGTATGAAGAGGCCTGTAGACTTTCATCCAGTTAATCAATTTTAGAGGGCAGCGCTGAGTCCTAGACAGCCGAGAGAACTACAAGGAACATATCAGAGGTCAAAATCGACGTGACAGAGAGCTCCAAACCGGGCTATAGAGTACAACAACTCCATTAAGCAGAGTGGGCTTGAACTTTTCCACCACGCTGCCTTAATTGACTCATTTAATTTGTATCTACTCCTGTTATTATTCATTCTCCTATAAGAATCCTAAAAACGATATTGAAAAGGTTGTTGCTCGACTTCTGCCGTTGTAGTTAGAGGGATTCAGTTTTGACTGTTAGAACAGTTTGGGAGAGGGTAGCAGAATAGTTGTATGTAGTATGTTGGGAGGAGAAGTTTGGATTGTAACAGCCATTGAGCTTAGTGTATGTGACTGGTTTTGTATTAATTAATCAAAGCACATTTCACAGGATCCTGGTCTATTACTATTGGTGATGTTTTCCTAACTCTGTTTATTGCATTTTCATGCTGTTTCATTTTCTGCTGGCTTGCATCAGAAATATGGCATAGGATTTACCCTTGTTAGGTACCCTATGTCTCTTCTCTCCTTGCCTTCAATGTTTTCTGCTAAATGTGTTATCTAAGGGTTGATTTCAGTTAATTTAACTAGTGTAGTAGTTCCTTATGCTGCTAGCTAATGTATGAGTTAAACATAATCTATCTTTAGTTGTTCTTGTTGGGTTTAAGTTGGAAGATTTGGGAACACTAGGGATTAGAGTTAGCCCTATCCACTAGGATCCTTATGCAACCAGCTGGCCTTTCTAATATCCCTCTGTTAAACTTATCTCTGTTGTTCCCTTGGAGCATGCTAAAGTTAACCTGGAGTTAAATGACCTCTGGTCTGATCTATAAGCTGCCCCTTTGTCCCTCCTTTGAAAGCTGCTTTTGAGTATGTCCAAGTAGGTCTGGAGTTAAATGACCTCTAACCTGATCTATAGAAATAAATTGGGTTGCTTTCCTTCTTTCACTTTCTTTCCTTAATGTTCCATCCCACCATATAATCTAAAAATATCCTTTAGTATTAGATGACTTTCCCTTTGGAGGCTTTGGCTAGTTGTTGCATGTAATTACCTTTCATGACTCCATAGCCCAATGGATGGCACTTTCTTGACCTATCCCCTTTGCTGAAACATCCTACTGCTTTGGTCCTTTTTCTCCCATTACTTTCTTAGCCCGTGATCTCATGACCAACTTAGCAACCAACCAACCAAATCATTTTAAAACCCCCTTTGTGCTTCATAACTAACCTAACATCTCATTCGAGCTTTCAAAGATATACCATTCTTTTTTTTATTGGAGAGATCCCTCTCCTAGTCCAGGAGGGCTAGATCCTAGGGGCCCAAAGTGGTTCTGATGTTGTATCATCTTTTGGTCTTACCAATCTAGCCAAAACATGGGAACCCCAACATAATGGCGACTCCACTGGGGATTGAGTGCATTTCACCTTAAACATTTCTTAGGCACTCAAAGACCCAATATCTCTGGTTCGATTGGCAGTCTATTGTTGATGGTGGATAGCATCCTACTTCAACACTCATATACATCCACCTGGCGACTCCACACTCCATAACTCTCAAAGACTCCACTGGAGGAAGAACCTAAAATATGGCCAGACCTCATAGAAGGATAGAACACATGGGTTGGATTTGGTTTAGAGAATTCATTGTCTTTTTCTACCACCATGTTCTGTCCTACTTTAAGCCTAATCAAGTGTACAAAGATGAGACCTACAATGAATGTGGGAAAGATCTCAAGTCTTAGTCTTCAGACCATGAGGAGACATGTACCCCTGTGAAAAACCTGGTGGAACAAGAAGCTCATGTTGTATCTCCCACCCTTAAAGGAGCTTCAAGCAGCCATGAGCCCATTGTTGCATCCTAATGGTCACCTTGTCATTACAAGGAAATGTTAAGAGTTGGTTCAAAGGCCTTCCAGTAGCAAGCATTTTCAGCTTTCATCAATTTTCTCAAGTTTTCCTTGATAGGTGGGCAGCCCTGAAGAATGCTCTCCTCATCCTAAAAGAATATCAGAACTTGAAAAGGCAGCCAGGAGAGATAGTACAATAATTCTCAGCCAGGTTCAATAAGGTATATGATGCAATACCTTCTGATATAAAACCACCTTTGGGATGGGCTTTATTGCACTATCTAAGTTATTTTGACCCCAAGGTGGAATTCTATATAAGAGAAAGAGAACCTTTGAGCCTGGAGGAAATGAAAAATATAGCAATCACTGTTGAATACAAGATAAAGTGCAGGGAGGAAATATTAAAAGCAGCAAGGAAAGACCGGGTAGGGCAAATAACGCAGATCTCTTTAGAGAACAAGCTGGAAAGATTGATAGAGACTGCCAACACCCTGCTAGACATAAAGGAGGAAGAAAATGAAGCTGAAACCAGAAATGATGATTGGAAAAGACCTGATCCTCGTCCTCAAGAAAGAAAAACCAGATCACTGCAAGATAGAAGCCACATGCCAAACCTGCATGATGAACCAGAGCTTGAATCAGAAAATGAACTTGCAGACTATTTTGAAGAAAGACTCGCTGAGAGTCCTGAGGACTTGATGGCTGACAATGCTTATAATTATGATTTCTTTGATGTTGATCTGTCTGATGATAATTTTTTCCAAGGGGAAACTGAGCTTACAGGGCCATCATCAGTAGATTCATGGGAGGAAGATTACGACCATCAACTTCAAGAAAATGATGAGTCAATGATGGCTATCTATGATACTGATGGAGAAAGCGTTGAAAGCATGATAGCAGACGAAGATTCATTGAATCTTCTCTCTGATTTATATCTGAACATCATTTATACTTGCCAAGAGGACGGAAGCTGGCAGCTCTTCAGCGCAAGGGACAAGGAGGAAAAAGATGAAGAAAATATTGAGCGAAATGAACATCTTGAGCCTTCTCTCGAAAGGATTAAGGTAATCAAAGAAAACCCCGCTCAAGAATATGTTAATTTTTTCACAGAGTTCAGTCCGTTTCAGCAGAACCAGCCGGCGTTACTAGAGGACAGCACTGTCGAATATAATGAGCCCTCTAACTCAGGCTACAGTGAAGACGAGCGAGATCTTCTTTCCCATAGGCATCTTTGTCTCGATCCAGAGGAAAAAGAGGTATTCCTGGTTTATGCTCATCCACCAAATACTCCCAACCAGGAAGAGGAGGAGTGTGATTACGAAGGCCTCACTATAGATGCAGTGATTGAAGCTGCCCGGGACACAGACAGCCTACCAGCCATGGCAGGTTTTAAAAAAGAAAGTATATACCATATTTTCGTTGATCCTGTGGCAGAATACATGGAGGCCTTGATTGGCTCAACTCCTCAAGAATCAATCCTTTGCAAGAGCCAAATACATCAGAATTGGTCACCACTGCTGGTGACCTCAGTTTTGAAGATCCACATGCAGAGCATCCTACGGTTGTCTCTGATGAGCAGTCAGTTCTTCTTCCCCTTTCTACTATTACTTGACTAGATGCATTGGCATTATTGTATCACCTAGAACATCAGAGATTTCCAGTTAGAGTAGGGTAGGTAGGAAGTCTAAAATAAAGCTCAGCCTGTGAGCATGTAGTTAGTTGTTTTAATTTCTGCAAAGTCCAACAAGCTGGACAGTCTAACCCCGGCTTGACTGTTTCTTTCTTAGAATATAGAGAAGAAATCTGTTGGACAGTCTAATCCCAGCAGACATTAGATTAGGTAGAGAAACAAATGAGATCAACAACTTATTCTGGTCTCATGGAGTAATAAGGGTAGATTTAGAATAGGTTTATTTTGTGTTATAAAAATAAATGATGTAAAGGGTCTACTAGTCAAAATGCACCCAGAAGAAAAATGCTAGGACTATAGTGTGGGTAGGTAGTTGTTTGGGATAAATTTTACTGCTGATATGACATCTTCATAATTTGTGGCAGCTGATCAAAGAAAGAAATGAATGAGTCAAGCACCAGGCATCTGGCCTACACCAAAGATTTACTTTCTGAATTCTTGACTCCTTCAAAAAGAGGCCATCCCCATGTGGAGCCACTGTTAGCCCCCCATAAATTTTTTGACAAGCAAACAGGGGGCTAAAATGTTTCTGAGCCTTCAAGGAATGCATTTCCTTCGAAACACATCATCCTTGAAGCCTCCGTGTGCCTTCTATTGGTCCCTGCCTTCAGAGAAGTTTTCCAAAACTTTTTTTGTGCCAGAGCATCCTCCAAGTAGATCCATCAGAAAGTGCCTGAAAAGAGCTTTCCAACGGTATGCTACATTCTCAAAACTGACTTCTGGATTGAATTCTATGCCTAAGTGAAGTAAAAGCCCTTATACCCCCTATCTCCCCACTTTTCCCCTTAATATTTGTTTTGTTTAAGTCTTATATCCCTTTCCCCCTCTCCGATTATAAATCGCTTTGTAAATCACATTAAAATGAAAATATGAAATTTATACAACCACTCCCCCAACCATACCCCTTAGAACCTTATAATAAACAATGTTAACGTTTATTATTAAGTCCTGCCCTTTATAACCACTTCCCATTTCCATGCCCCGCCATACATTGTAATAAACTTATTATAAATTTTATATATTATATACCCCTGCTGCTTATTAATCACAATCACAAATATCTTTCCAATCGCATATGTTACGTTGAATGCCCCGATCACTCATCACAAATATTTGCGATGCGATTGATCGCGTCGCAAATATTTGTGATGCGATTGATCGATCACAAATATTTGCAATGCGATTGATCGATCGCAAATCCCTCCAATCATCTCATAGCAACTTCACTCCGATCCACCCGATCGCAAACCCCTCTGATTAATCACATCACAATGTTCTTTTTCTCGATTGCGATTGACACCCACTCCTGATCTCCGATTGCGATCGCTCCATTCCTCCCGATCGCATGATCACAAGTCCGATCCCCGATTGCTCTGATCCTCCGACTGCAATTAGACCTGTTGGGCCCACCATACCACTCTTCCACCTCGTTCATATAATAAAGGGGTTTTCCCTTTGCAAATTGGAAATTTGTATTATTTTTGGTTTACAAGGGATTTTTTCCCAATCGCATCAGAGATTTTGTGCTGCACCACTCCGCCATGCTCCACCTCCCGATTTCGATTTGTGATTGAGATCCGTACCCCGGTCCCACTTTATCCCTACACCTATTAAAAAATACCATTCGTTCCTTTGTATAAAGTGAAAAAATCATTTCTCGTTTATTTTAAAGGGATTTCCCGCTCCACTTTGTATTGCCCCATCGAACCCAGTCTAATCACATCGGAACTTTGTGGTTTTGGTTCAACATTGTCTCTCCACTCCCACCCCATTGCGATTGTGATTCATATGGGTTCCACCTTCTCCCCTTCTTCCTTCTTCCCATGCAAATAAATTCTTCCCTTCACAAAGGCGTAATTTCAGTTCAGTCATATTTCAACGACATTTATAAAAGAAAGGTCAGATCTCTGCAAAACGGAAAATGGAAAGAAAAACGCAATAGCATCAGAATACTTTTCTAAAAAGGAACACCTCATGTAGAAACCTTCATACCTCTTCGAGCTATTAAATATATTGTACTGAAAGAGGTTTCTTAAGACTGTCAGAGCTGAAGTAATGGAGGTATGAAGAGGCCTATGGACTTTCATCTGGTTAATCAGTTTCAGAGTGTAGCGTTGAGTCCTAGATAGCCGAGAGGACTACAAGGAACATATCAGAGGTCAAAATCGACCTGACAGAGAACTTCAAACCGGGCTACAGAGTACAACAATGCCATTAAGCAGAGTGGGCTTGAAATTTTCCATCACTATGCCTTAATTGACTCATTTAATTTGTATCTACTCCTGCTATTATTTATTCTCCTATAAGAATCCTAAAAATGATATTGAAAAGGTTGTTGTTCTGATGCTTCCGTTGTAGTTAGAGGGATTCAGTTTTGACTATTAGAATAGTTTGGGAGAGGGTAGTAGAATAGTTGTATGTAGTAGGCTAGGAGGATAAGTTTGGATTGTAATAGCCATTGAGCTTAGTGTATGTGACCGGTTTTGTATCAATTAATCAAAGCACATTTCACAGGATCCTGGTCTATTACTATTGGTGATGCTTTCCTAAATCTGTTTATTGCATTTTCATGTTGTTTCATTTTCTGCTGGCTTGCATCAGAAATATGGCATAGGATTTACCCTTGTTAGGTACCCTATGTCTCTGCTCTCCTTGCCTTCAATGTTTTCTGCTAAATGTGTTATCTAAGGGTTGATTTCAGTTAATTTAACCAGTGTAGTAGTTACTTATGCTGCTAGCTAATGTATGAGTTAAACGAAATCTGTCTTTAGTTGTTATTGTTGGGTTTAATTTGGAAGATTTGGGAACAATGGGGATTAGAGTTAGCCCTGTCCACTAGGATCCTTGTGTAACCAGCTGGCCTTTCTAAGATCCCTCTGTTAAACTTATCTTTGTTTTTCCCTTGGAGCATGCTAAAGCTGACCTGGAGTTAAATGACCTCTGGTACGATCTATAAGATGCCCCTTTGTCCCTCCTTTGAAAGCTGCCTTTGATTATGTCCAAGCAGGTCTGGAGTTAAATAACCTCTAACCTGATCTATAGACAGAAATTGGGTTTCTTTCCTTCTTTCACTTTCTTTCCTTAATGTTCCATCCCACCATCTAATCTAAAAATATCCTTTAGTATTAGATGACTTGCCCTTTGGATGCTTTGGCTAGTTGTTGCATGTAATTACCTTTCATGACTCCATAGCCCAATGGATGGTACTTTCTTGACCTATCCCCTTTGCTGAAACATCCTGCTGCTTTGGTCCTTTTTCTCCCATTACTTTCTCAGCCCATGATCTCATGACCAACTCAGCAACCAACCAACCAAATCATTTTAAAACCCCCTTTGTGCTTCATAACTAGCCTAACATCTCATTCGAGCTTTCAAAGATATACCATTCTTTGTTTTATTGGAGAGATCCCTCTCTGGGTCCAGGAGGGCTAGATCCTAGGGCCCCAAAGTGGTTCTGATGTTATCTCATCTTTTGGGCTTGCCAATCTAGCCAAAACATGGGAACCCCAACAGAGAGAAACAACATGATAGACATTTATGTTGATGCATCATCAACACTGTCATTGTTGAGCAGTTTAGAACTATATTGGAAATCCCAGTTGTTGGTGGATTATTCCAAAGATCTACACACTTGTATGATACTTGATGACCAGTTGCATGAGGAGGGCTATATATTCCATGAGGGAGTCATCTATCATCATGGTAGGATATTATTGTCTAGAGCTTCTAATATCAAGCAGAAGTTAGTACAAAGAACATACAAAGAGTTCTGTTTCAGCCATATGTGCTCCATGGAGATCTACAACATCATCATGAGAAGCTTTGATTGGGAAGGCTTGAAAGAATAACTACATCAAAATTTTCAATAATGAATGAACTATGTGGAGTTGGGGCAGCCATGTGACTCTATGCAAGAGTTATCTCAGCCCATATCTTCCTTCTTTTGAAAGAGGAGAAATATCCATGCACAACTCCATGTGTATGAGAGACATTGTTGGTGAAGAATCTGATCAAGTAAAGCAATTTTCATTTTCTGATTTTACATATTCTTTCACCATGTTTATGTAGACCATGAATCCAAGGAGGAGTAATGTATCATGTAAATCTCATGGGAAACATTGGGCCACTAAAATTTCTGAAGTTGGCCACTCCCTTGATGTGCAAAGGGAGATTTTCTTTCATGATGGGTGCTTCCCAAAGGCACCAAACATATCTCACACTTTCAGTCATGGTGAGATGACATGTGTAGTAATTAAGTGGTGGGGAAACCACTTACCACACCTTGATCTAATGTAGGCAGGAGATGCGCTGCGCTGGTACCATATGTGGGATTATGACGCACATACTCATGCTCAAATTTCTATTTGTTTATATGTAGTTTTGCTTCCATACCTTGATGATATAGTTGTACTTTTTATGGGTATGTATGGAGGGAGGATGGGAAGCTTGTATGTACCACATGGGATGGAGACTCTCTATGTACCTTATTCTACATGTTTCAGGGAGAATATTGGTTCATCCATGTTTGTTTCATTTGAGTTCTTGACTCCTTGTGGGATGGACTATACACATCTCATAATGAATTTGGAGGAACAATTCATGGAGGGTTGGATTGGTGAACACTTAGCTTATGAAGAAATATTAACTCATGATAGTGTCTCCAATGGAGGAGGAGAAGTGTTGCAGCACTGACCTTATCAGTTCCTTGAGGACAAGAAACATTTTGGAGGGGAGGACTGTAATATTCCCAATTAGCCCAAGCTAATGGGAATATACAATTTTGTTTCATTTTCCTATTGCATGAATAAATGTGTAAAGGAGGAAAATAAAAACTCCTAAAAACAGTGAATAAATAAATTCCCCATTGAACAAGGCTAAATTTGGGTTATCTTAATAAAACACCCTTATGTGTGAAAGGCATTGAGACATTTGACTGGGTCAATCATGACCAAATCAACAACGCTATCTAGAAGAGATGATCCACATTGATGCATAGCGCAATCTTAGTTGGAGGTGGCACATGTGAAAGAAGCTAAATCATTGAGATGGTTTAGAGTTTTGCAAGATTTCTATCTTATAAAAGGAAGAGGAGAACAACATGAGAGGGTTGTTGAATGTATTATATTTCTGAATATACTTTCTGTTTAGAAATATATCATTCTCTTGGTTGTTTAGCAAATAATAGTGATGTTTAGCATTGGGTGTTCCTGATCGAGAATCCCACCTCTTTCCTTGAGAGGCCTCTTGGAAGAGTCTTGCATGTCTTGTCCACTATCAGGCAATTGGCCAAGCTTCATCTTCCAACTACAACGCAGATCCTCTTGAGGGTTTGGTTTTCCTTGTAAGCTGCAGCAAGTGTAAGCTAGATATACTCAGATCTAGGCCATTCTAGTGCCTCTTTTCCATGGGAAAGTCTTCTATCCCATTGGCAAGGGTGTATTGGACCTTTGGAGTTACATTTTCAGATCTTGGCATCAGGCCAAACATCTACCAAAGCCTATAGCACAGTTTTCCTTCCAGATTTGCATTTTTCCTATAGGAACTATTGCAGGGTGCTTTAGCACACCATTTGGGGAGCTGGGCTTAAAGTGTTGGGGATCTACCCATAAAATTTTGAGATCTATTAGAGAATATCTAATGCATGTTCATATCATATATGATCTAAATGCTACTGTACATTTCTGAATCACTGCATATTTCTGCAGATCTGTAACTTAAATCTTATATCTACTTCATGTACATGGTGTTTTTCTCAAAACCCCTAGGGAAATTGAAAGAGGAGCCTCTATAGTGTATGGATATGTCATAGATATGATGTTTCATGCATTAATATGCTCTATATCTAAAGTTTAATCTTCAATTATTGTATGCTCTATAAAATAACGTTGTCAAGCCTTTTGCAGTGAATACATGTGATTGTAGCACCTCTTTTGAGGGATTTCTTCTATTTAAGTCTTCTATTTCCTATTATACATTGTATGGGCCTCATTGTAAATCTGATTTGTTGATGTATATGTGAATATTGAGCCTCTATATTGGCCTCCTTCTCTTACTTTGTTGAACTGCGTTATTTTCTGCAATATTTTTTAATATTGCTGCTTATTCCCATTTTGGGATATTAAAAAAACTTTTATTAGGCATTGCCAAACATAGCTGAACTCCTATGGAATGAAAAAGTGAGTAAAAGTGAGGACACATCTATATCTTTCCTGATTTTAATAGGTTGAAAGAGTTGGCAAGGTTTGTCCTCTCCATCTCCTATAAATTGGAGTTGTGGGATCTTAGTCTACGGTTGAAGGTTTGATTATATGTGGAGCAAAATTCCATTGTTGTAGTGTGAGGCTTGAGGATCGGCGAAGTTCATTGAGAGCTTTCTTCCTTGAGAATAATCACTCAGAGATAGAGAAAGAGAGAGAGGAATTGGAAGATTGAGGAGGGCTTGGTGCAACTAACAGTTGTAATCCTCCTTTTCATAAATTAATAGAACTGTATCTGTTTTTTCCATTTGGTGCATCAGTGTCACAATTGTTGTTCAATCATCTATGTAGCATGATATGAATGGTTTAGATATGTATTTTTTTATGTTTCTTATATGCTATTTTAATTGATATGAAGCTATATTATTGTAGATATTACGTGGGTGATTTGATTGATTGCAGGAATTAGATTTGGAGCCGGCAAAGAAGGATATCTACTTCGCTGCTTGGCGTTTCCCATAAGATCTGCTATCCACAAAGAGGTAATCTTTCCATCTTGCTTTGTTGATTATATATATTAGTATGAACATGCATGCATCATCTTTGGAACTTTATAGCTAATCTGACAGTCTACCTCAGGCACTGGAAAGCCCTGAGAGGGATACCTAATAACCACCACCCAAGCATATTACCCTATAGCAGAATTTGCGACTCCACTGGGGAATAAACCCCAAGTTTCCAGGTTGTTCCTATGACTTTACCTTTTTCCTTCTGTTCACATATCCTTCTGACCAGTTTATATGCTCGATAATCATCTCAAAAGCTCACAGACTCTAGATTAGACCCTGCTTAGCCATCTATGCAACTTTACCCTGAGTATCGCTTCCCCTGTAAGTGTTTCAATGCGCTATAACGCTGCTTTTGCTCGAATATCGTGCGTTAGTCTCAATATTAACACTTTGTAGCCTCTGCTTTCCAGTGTTACCCAACCAAAATATATTTTTTACACCCCTGTTGTGTTTCCCTTTGGTTGTGGAGTTATTGGCCATAATATTAGTTTCTCTTGCTGGATCCCTGTGCTTATTTACCAGTTAGCATTTTTGTCTTTAGTTCTTGTTTAAAAAGTTAATGTTAGTCACATCTACTTTGGAAGAAGAATTTTTTTTGTTTTATGATCTTAGCTGAATTACTTTTGAATTTTTTTTTGGTTAAAAATTTGTTAAGAGAAGATAGATAGATGTTCGAACATTTAAAGTTGAACTGTGTTATTTGAATTTTTGGTGCATGGATGTTGAAAGAATCTCTCTTTCTTGAATAAACTCTTCATTGAATTGAATATTTAGAGCATGTTTATGCATGGTTTTTGAGTCAGAGTCTGATCACATTTCATACGTCCATGCCCCCTCCGTAAGACTAATAATCAAGTACACTAAGAATCAAGTGATAATAAAATTAATCATATAACTTTTTCTGAGCTCATACCAACAGTAGTTCAGGCTAGGATCTTGGGGTAAGAGAAGTGAGAAAATCACCCAAGATCTCAAAAATTGAAACTAGAGTCATTAATAAGTGAAATCCTACTGCACTCATATTATTGGGACCACTCTACTACCACCAGAGTTAAGTGCGAGACAACACCAGGGTGCATGAGAAGGTAGCCCACCTTCGAGTGCATTCAATGTGCATGCTATATATTGGGGTTCCCTTCAGGGATGTCGAAACTAGATCGGGGATCTAGGTGTTTTGCCCATATAGCATGTTGTCTACGACCGTGACCCCCTTGATGATGTCTGTGATTTGAGGTATCTTTAGTTGCAAAAATTTTTAGGGACTTACACAAGGTGATTGGGACAGGTTGTCCTGGTACCTAAAATAGACGGACCTACTCTGTCTTCGGTCTTTGGGAGGGTACTCGTCTTCATGAGAGTGCTTACACCTATTATTTAAGGTTCGAGTGAAGCTTTAGAGTAATTTTAACTGTGTTTATGACTAACCCTCTCGGTATGCTATTGTGATAATGGATTTCATCTCCAGCAAACGGTAGTACTTAGATGGGGCCACCCTGTTCTGGCTACTTTTCGATTGATTTTAGAAAGTCCTTTTTTATTTTTTATTTTTTATTTTTTAGGTGTGTTGTTACTATCACTGAGAATTTATAATACAACACAAATAATTAAAATTTTCTAAAAATAAACAGGTCACCATGGCATCCTTCAACCCTTGCCTTCTGTCTTGATGATAGTGAGGTCTCGCTTCATTAACACCGGAGGAGGAGTCGAGTCTCAGTGAGCCCGTGCCTTCTTCGGAAGATGAGTCTCTATTGAAAACCCCTAATTTTTACATAGCCCCATATCACATGGAGTTTCCAGAGGATCCTTTTATGGAAGGAGTCATAACTCCTTGCGATCCTCCACTCACTGACCCGTCGACGCCAGTGTTAGTTCAGGTTACACCAAGCCAAGGTATGTCTTCGGCAGCACCAACATCCATTTCACAACTGGCACCCATGGGGTCGATGCCAATGTTAGCCAACTCAGGTTCACCACCATCTTCCTCGTTGGTAGTCAGTTCTACGCCAATGATCGGCAACCCCAGTAGCCAGCCTATGCCCGATCCTAGCACTGTGGTCACCACAGCTGTTAGTGGACCTCCGAATCCTTCGAGATCTGCTCCTACGGTGACACACCAGGACCCACGGTTCCCTCTCCCATGAGCAGGGATTCTTTGGTTCCTTTTAGCAACCCTTTTGGTTGGAACCCTTTGCTGAGTTCAAACCCCTTGGCCACCATGCCAGGGGGCAGTGTCACCAACACATATATGAGTGGGGGCACTTCGGTACCCATACATTCATTAGGAAAAATAGGACAACCTATTGTTAACGATGTTCCTTTGAGTGTTCAAACTTCTGGTGTAGGGTCTATGTTGTTGCTTAACTATGCGAATAGTAGCATGCCTTCGGCTAGCTCTATCGTGTCCATATGGGAAAACCAACCCCAAAATCCATTTGGACAATGGGGTAAATTTTACACTAGGGGAAACCAACAGTTCGCCCCCCAGTACAATATACCCTATGGATAGCAACCATACATCCCTACACCCCCACCCACAGGGAACTTTTATTAGCAAATTCCTACTTATCCTATTGGTAACACATTGATGGGCGGACCCTATGGTCTGAATGGTCAGCCAATACTTCCTTGGCTATATCCGGGGGAAAACGAGTAGTTGCCATTTTTGGCAGCTATAGACATTCCCGAAATCTACAAACTGACCAATGATCCCATCAACCGTAACCCACTCTAGCCTCTAGTACTGCACAATATTCCATTTTACATCCCTAAATTTGACGAGAAACAAGAGGATGATCCGGCTACGCATGTCACCACCTTTCATCTGTGGTCTGTTTTTAACTCCATGGTGGATGATATTATCTGGCTTCCACTTTTCCCCCGCACTCTCATAGGAAACGCTGCCAAATGGTACATTGAGTTACCACGCGGAGCCATTAACACTTTTGGTGCCTTAGCTACAGAATTTCTTAAGAATTTCCAATTACCTATTAGATATGAAGCTGGCACAGAACTCATAACCTCACTGTGCCAAGACACAGCCACCCACATCTCCGATCACATTCATGAATGGAGGCGGAGGAGGAGGTTGGTCAAAGCATCAATCCCGGATCATCTCTTATCTAACTAGTTTTGTAAGTCACTCTTACCAACCCTAGCTAATGAAATTTGTTTGTCCGGTGCAGTCACAGAAGATCAATCCATTCTTCGTGCACAACATTTAGATTTGATCTATTAGCAATCTGGCATGCCATATGATTTACTCCCCCATGCCCCTAGTAACCTGAATTCTCCCGCTACTCAGAAACTTGGAGCACACGCTGACGGCCTCATTGGTGCCATATTTGGTGTAGCCATAAAATAGCCTAGTGGGAAAACCACCCAGCCATGTTTGGCTGCCACTGCTCCTAACCAATTGACTACTCTTCCTGCCGCTGAGATAAATTATGTGCAATTTTCACAAAATCCTAGTGGTAAGAATAGGAAGAATAAGAAAAACACCTCTTCTTCAGAAGAGCAGTGGGATCATAAAAATAATCCCAATCATAAAAACTCTGATAAAATCGAAAAAGGAAAGGAGAAACCCATGAAGTTGCCTTACTAAATTTGTGTGTAGGACCACTTGACATAAAAATGTCCTCGGCTGTAGGAATGTATAGATTTTATCACAAACAAGGACTCTGGGAGAACACCTGACGTTCTTCATAATCCTTTCCCTAATCCACAGTAGCAACACCAAAACATGGTTGCAAACCCACCCCAGCCCTCGAAAAGGGGAAATGGTGGTATACATCCTTCCGGTGAAGGATCGTCCACCATTTATGGCATTGAAAGTGTTGAACTCCAAACACGAGCCAAACTCTATGGAAATCCTTTCATTGATACTCAGGAACCTGGTACCAGTTCGAATCCACTGCTACCCAATGATTTTCATATCGAAAGGCCTGCCACTGACCCTCTGATTCGTCCCCCCAAAGGGAAAATTTGATGCATGACTCATAACACCTTTGCATGTGCTACCCAAAACTACAACATTGTAGAATATTTGGCGCAACCACCATCAGCTATGTCTGCTCTCGAAGTATTGCAAACTTTTCCAGCGCAAAGGAAATCTTTTCTTTCGGCCATTGGTGGAATCGACCCCCAGGATTCTACGCTAGCCATATTTGACATGGAGAAATCTAAACCTCGCCTCTCACACCAACTTGCATTCCAGGTGCAGGTTGTGTCGAAAGGGAGACCAATCCATCGCACTATCATAGACAAAGGTGCTTTTACCTGTGTTATGTCAACTACTTGCTGGCTTACTTTGGGTTCTCCTACTTTGTATCCGTTGTTGAATTCCCTTAAAGCTTTTGATGGCTACACTTTCCTCCCAAAATTCTACCTTGCTAGATTTCCCATTTCGCTTAGTGGGAAAACAATAACGGTGGACATAGAAGTTGTAGATCATCATCTCAACTATAATCTGTTGCTAGGTCACAGTTGGTCTTACGCAATGAATGTCATTGTTTCTTCGGCCTTTCGGCTTATCCTCTTTCCATTGGATGGGAAAATAGTCACAGTGGATAAGTTATCCTTTTCCACCCCTGATTATTCCATGTTACCAAGTAGCACTGTACCCCTAGTAGGAGGCATTCCTGACTCGTACGTCAGTATTGGTATCGATCTTCTGAAGGCATCTTCCCTAATGGGTTGTTTTCCTCTCCTGCCTCCCGAGGTTACACATACAATTGCAATGATATCCACCACTTCGGATGGCTCTATCGATCCATGGATCCTATTGGTGCCTTTAGATACATTGATTCCTATGGAGATTAGATGCTGCTATTACCGACAGAGTTGGATTATCAAGCTATCCAAATCACATCTGAACCCTCCACAGCTTTGGTTTCAACCAATGGTACCAACCTCCTGCCCATCATGGTCCTTTCTAGAGATCTCCTCGATGAAGTCCTGCATATGGATGAAGATATTCAAGAGGTCATGTCTCTAGAAGAACGACCTTGGGGAGAGTTCCATCATCTCAATTCGATGTTTGATTCAGATATGATAACTACTCAAATCCCATCTTTTGACCCACTTGAGATCGTTCCCTCCACTTACATGACTATTCAAACTATCGACTCGGAAGTGAACATGGGAAATCTTTCCAAGACCATGCTCATGCATATCTCGGTCAAAACGGGTATTTTGGAAAATATTCAGATTGGAGCTGATTGGAATCCCGAGGAAATTGCACACTTCACACCCCTTTTTAAGGAATTCTGTGATGTGTTTGCTTGGTCTTATGACAAAATTCCCAGCATAGATCCATCTATAGTCGAGCACGAAATCAAAGTTTATGACAATGCCAAACTTGTTCAGCAAAGACTCCAACCTATCCACCCGCACAAAGTAGCCGCCATAAAGACTGAAGTCAAAAAATTTTTACACGTTGGTTTCGTCTATCCTGTTCCTTTGACGGAATTGGTTTCCAATCCGATTCCCATAGACAAAAAACAAGGCACCATCCAAGTCTGTGTTGATTATCATGATTTGAACATTGCTTTTCCGAAAGACAATTATCCTATTCCATTCATAAATCAGATCCTTGACGACTGCATCAGATGTGAATATTTTTCCTTTATGGATGGTTTCTCGGGTTATAACCAGATTGTGATTAAAAAATATGACCAACATAAAATCGCCTTCATTTGTCCTTGGGGCACATTTGCGTATCGTAAACTCCCATTTGGTCTGAAGAATGTGGGAGAAAATTTTCAAAGGACTATTGACTATGCCTTTCACAATATTAGGCACATTGTACAGGCTTACTTGGATGACCTTCCAGCTCCTTCCAAGAAGCGAACCCATCACCTTGCGCATTTGAAATAAATCTTCACTCAGTGTAGGTTCTACAATATACATCTAAATCCACATAAGTGCATATTTTTTGTTGAGTCTAGATGCCTTCTAGGTTTTATTGTCTCCAGGCACGATATTACGGTTGATCCCAATAATATTAAGTCGATCATTGAATTACCCGCGCCACAATCCATCCTACAACTACAACATTTTCAAGGGAAGGAATTTTTTTTACGTCGTTTCATAGTAAACTATGCCAAGATGACGAAAGGCTTTATGCATTTATTGAAGAAAGGAACACTATATTTATGGGATGACCAATCTCAACTATCGTTTGATGCCTTGAAACAAGCACTCATTTCCACCCTGTTAGGTCTCTGTAACAAGCAAGATTGGCAAAGTCTGATCACAGAGTTAACATCATTTCAACCAACTTTGGGATTCTAGGATCTAGCCCTCCTGAATCCGGAGAGGGATCTCTCCAATATGTACAAAGATGGATATTGTCTTTGAAGTTTAGGGTGATGATATTAGGCTAGTTATGAAGATCAAGGGTTTTGTTTGGTTTTCTCAGATGGTTGAACATAGTTGCTGTCTGAGACGGAAAGATCTATATGCAAATAGGTTCAAAGGTGAGAAGTTGCAAGTGAACAAAATAAGCTTTGATTCTAAAGAAAGATGATGGCAAGTTTTCAATCCATTGGGCTATGGATTCATAAGAGAATTTAATTGAAACAACCAGGTTCAAGAGTAATCTATGGGGCAAGTCATCTAGGCCTAAGGATCTCTTTGAAGTTTGATTTATGGAATGGGGTGATACAAAAAGAAAGGGAATTAACAGATGCAGAACAAAGAGCAGCCCAGGATCTGGTAAGTACTTTGAAACTATCCAGCCTTTGACCAGGCACTTAAGGAAAACATAGAAGCAAACTAGGATCTGGTAAGTACTTTGAAACTATCCAGCCTTTGATACACTTCTAATAGAAAACAGATAAAAAACAAAGGGGAACTTGAAGGCAACCTTTGGAGCAGAAACTAGCGGGCAGGGCTCACCTTTCTCCTCATCTTAGTTCTTCTTTACTTATTTACTTCCAAGGCAATCACCAAGATAACATAGAATGGCCCAAGATCTGATAAGTACTTCGAAACTAGTCAGCTTTTGACACATCCTAAGGGAAACAGACAAATAGTTGAGCAAACAAGAAAGGGACTCAGGGCTAACCTTTGATTTCCTCAATTCATTCCTTACACAACATATTTGAAAGTAACATTTAAAAATAACATTCAGCAGTGACGAAAAGATGAGGGAACGCCAGCATCTCTGTGCTTAGACTGAATTGAATCATTTCTAAATAACACAATTAGAAGAAAACATTGGGATAAAGATTTTTCAGCCAGAGAAGGTCACTGATGTACAGCAAACTCTAACACTGTTTAAACTGTTCTTTATAGTGGAAAATGAAAACAAATTGAAAACAGAAATAAAAAGACAAGTTACAGTGAGAATAACATCACCATCAGCATAGACCAGGATCCCATAAATCAGCTTGTATTGATTGCTTCAAACCGGTTACAATCTTCAAATCCAATGTTTTAATTCACCTCTCCTCACAACCTAACCTATCTGTTACAAGAAGAGCTCCAAGGGCCCATGAAACCACTATTTACAGTCAAGATTTTTCCACTCAGAAACAGCTACAACGCTTCAGCAATTACATTGACAACCAACTAATCCAACCCCTCACTCATCTTCTTCTGGAGTATTTATAGAAGGATAAGGAGGTGAGATCTGATAAAAAGATCTCAAATACAATTAATGCAGAATTAATGTCTTCCTGACCCCGTGAGGTTCGATGAAGAAATTCTACAGGTGTTACATTGCATTAATGTGTTTATACTGATGAAGTAAGCTCGAAGGGAGCTTGTGTTGACCTTTGAGGCTCTGTGTACTGTTAGGGTTACTCTGCAAACATTCTGTCATTGAAATCTGGTGCAGTAATAACTTCTTTGGTTGTTCCGAGGCATAATATCTGATCTTGTTTAATAAATTCATCCTCTGATTGAGCATTCGGAGGCAATAGGTGGCACTGTGGTGGTTGAGGAATCAATTCACCTCAAAGTATGGCGGTGGAGGCGATCTGTCTGATGAACACTTTTAGGTTTTGATTTAATCCGTGTTCTGAGCCGAGGATTAGGCCTTTGATAACCGTCTTAGCCGTAATCCCCGCCAATTCATTCATAAAACTATTGCTCTGGTTCATTCTGTCTTCAAAATCTGATACTCTTTCTCTGCTCTGATATCGATGGCATTCTTCGAGCTTTACAGGGATGTGCGGCAACCAAAGCTCATGAAACTTTGTTGATATCATTGTTCTTCTCCGTATGATTGATTCCCTGGATTAATCGGAAGGACTGGAGTCGTCACCCCCATCCTTTAGATTTTCATAGAACACGAAGAAAAAACCTTAAAAACCTGCAAAAAACAAGAAAAATGAGGAAACCCTGCGTTATATGAATAGACTGCATCGGAGGGCGTGCGGGAAAAAGGAGCGATCAGAGCCGTTGATCATATGGTGATCAACGGTTGGGAGCAATTTGAACAGTCAACGGGGAAAAAGGTGGACTGTACAATGGAATCGGGAGAGTGAATGTAAACCGTCGATCTACAGAGATCGACGGCAGGGATCGGCCCTTAAACGCACCGAGGAAGATCTAACGGGCGGGCGAGTTCGTTAAAGGGTGAGCGGAAAAGGCGATAAGGGACCGTCGGATGGGAGGGCCCAGATCCGACGGCGCGGGTGAATCCTGCTGCTGGGCCATAGGACGAGGTTTAACGTGCGGGCAATAGGCATGGCACGGCGGTTTTGGAATGAAGTGGCGAACACGTGTCGGCCAGCGTGTGGAATCGCTGGCCGACGGGATAAAACCGCTATTCAAGGGAAGACGGTGCGGGATCCACACCATGGTTTTAGAAACGTATGCGGGGGAAGAAAGGGGGGGGGTCCACCAGGTGAAGAATCACTCCGCACCGTTGATCTGTGGGACAGATCGACGGTCGAGTTTCAATATGATTTTCTTTGGCGCAAAAATAAAATAAACCTGACTTTGCGTTTTATAAAGGTTTTCAATGTTTTCGGGTAATAAATCAATTCCAAGTATTAAGCACCCATAGGATTCAGCTCACGGTTCTGGCGTCGGGGCATATGAATGGAGAAAAGGCAGGGGCTTAGCCGAGGGGCTAGAGCTTGGTGCACAGAAATATGCGCTTTTATATGTTTTTCAATGATTTTTGAAAAAGGGGAAAGGGGTTCCGATAGGCCAAAAGGTGGGTTTTTAGCCTTAGGAAATGAGATTAATGGAGGAATAATGGGTAATACATGATTTAGTGGGGAGTTTTATGAAGAAAAGGCAATTTGGAGGATGAAGGTAAAAATGGAGGAAAGGGAGGGGAAAAAGGAGGAGGATGCAGTAATACTTGACTTGGATTTTCTTGGGGAATCAGAGGCTGGGAAGAAGGAAAAGTATGAAGAACCAACCAGCAGTTTGTGATCTTACTAACAGTCTTCAAGCACCAACAAGTTTCAGGATTGAATTTGTTTCTTGAAGGCTGCAAAGAATATTTAGCCACCAACTGATATAACTGAAAAATATAGGTGGCTAACACACCCCACTTCTTAGTGCCCCCAACTACTCACATGACTTTCTCCTCTACCTGGCAGCCTCACCATCCTCGCTTGGAATGGTTTTGGTTCAAGTTAATGATGTAGATAGTGAACATGTGATATATTACTTGTCAAAAAGTCTCATTGGACCCAAACTACGATATTCATATGTGGAGAAACTCTCTCTCATGGTGGTCTTCACTGTCACCCAACTCCGACACTTTATATTACTGTGGCAGAATACTGTTATTGCTTTGGAGAATCCCATGTGACACATTTTGTCTCGCCAAGTTATTGGAGGAAAATATTCCAAATGGATTGTAAGACTCCAACAGTTTGATTTGGTGTTCACTACTGCCAAAGCAAATAAATCTCTAGTCTTCGTCGAATTACTGTTGGACCTTCCCAGAATTGACCCGGAAGATGTAGCTCATGATCCATTTCCTGATGAATCTTTCTACCTAGTCGATTCTTCTGATCCTTGGTATGGAGACATTTTGGTCTACCTCCAAACTTAACGTTTCCACACAACTCTCATGTCATATGACCACTGTTTTATTCTCCACCAAGTGAAACTCTACCTCGCGCTAAACGATACTCTATATCGTCATGATTTCGATACTATTATTTGGCGTTTTCTCAATTTTAACGAGGCAGAACACGTTTAAATGACTACCACGTGGGGGCATGCAGTGGTCATCTTTCTGGCATAGCTACTGCCTAGAAAATCTTGTGTGCAGAATATTATTGGCCCACTTTGTTTAAAGACTACATCACAGCTGTCCAGAAGTGCCATCTGTGTCAAATTTTCACAAAGAGAATGCGTGCCCACCCTGCCCCTCTCCATTTATTTGTCTCCATTGGTCCTTTCACTAAATGGGGAGTAGACTTCATGACATGCAATCCCACTTCTGTGAATGGACACAAATACATTGTAGTTGTGGTCGAATACTTCACAAAATGGGAAAAAGCCATTCCCACTTTTAGGGTCGACGAAGAAACCATCGCTCTGTTCCTGTTCAATCAGGTTATCTTCTATTTCGGTGTACCCCTCTCAATCTTCATAGATCATGGATCACATTTTCAGAACCATATGATGAAAGAATTAACTTCCATTCTAGGTTTTCGACAAGATCAGTCTTCGTCCTACTATCCGCAAGTGAATGGTCAATTCAAAGCCGTAAATGGTGTCCTCAAAACCATGATTCGTTGATTAGTCGGCAACCATAAAACCATGTGGCATTGAAAGTTACATTTTGCGTTATGGTAATACTGTACATCAGTCAAAACTACTAAAGGCTTCATGCCATTCCAACTTGCATTTGGCCTGGAAGAAATACTCCCAATCGAGTGTGAGATTCCATCACTCAAGCTCATTTTTGAACTCCTACCCATCACCACCACCACAGAAGAGCGCTTGCTCTTGCTTGATCACTTAGACGAAACTCGTTGAGATGCCACATTGGCACTCGAAGCTCACCAGCACCAATTCAGAGCTCAATATGACAAATCTATCAAGCCTCGTTATTTCTAAGAGGATGTTATCATTCTACTCTATGATCAGAGACACGACCTCTTGGGGGCAAGAACACTTCAACCATTATGGCCTAGTACTTACGTCGTCACAAAAGTCCTCTCAAAAGGAGCTTATGAACTTCAGGACTATAATGGAATTCCAGTCATGGAGCCCCGCAACGGGCTCTATCTAAAGAAGTATTTCACCTAGTTCTCCACTAGGCGTATGCTTTGTAATTTTATGTATATTTGTTTTGCCTTTGTTTGATGTGTCTGGATATTTTGGGTTTTTGAGTGTTTTTCTCATAAACACTTTTTATTTTACACAGATGCCTTCCTTATCCTTATCATATGTTGGATATGCAGACGGTGCCAGTCATCATACTTGGCACATTGCATCAGCTGCTTGGGTCCTCTACACACCTGAGTCAGAACTCCTTGGTTCCGAGGGAATATTCTTGGGCAATGCCACCAACAATATTGCTGAGTACATGTCGGTGATCCAACTCCTCATGGAAGCTGCATCTTGCGACATCTCCAATTTGGTGGTCAAATTAGTTTCCCAATTCATCATTATGTAGTTAAACAATCATTATCATGTCCATCATCCAATCTTATTACATTATTTCTTAAGGGTATGACTTCTAGAACGTCAATTTCAAGCCATTGCATTTGAGCACATTCCTAGATAATTTAATACATTAGCTGATTCATTGGAAAATTATGTGTTAGATTGTCATTTGTCACATTTGTTATAGAAAGAGTTATACATGAGTGTATATTTTTACCATAAAAAAATACATAAACGTTAAAAAACACAAGGTAAAAAATCGCCAAAATATGTATATGTATATTTATGTTGTGTCCAGTAAAGTTACCTCAAAAAAATTCTTTTGCAAAAAATTGGCTTTGCTAAGCCTCGCTCTGAAATTTACACATCAATCCACAACTCCTCCTAAGCCTGCTACTCAAAATAGCAGACAATTGCTCTGGATATCCTCCTCAGAGGCACCAAGTATCTCTCTGGCACTCCCATTTTATGTCGTTGCAGATTAATCAGGATCTCCCTCATAAGAAGAGGCGGCACGCCCATACCTAAACCGTCAAGGTTCCTATTAAGCTCATGCAAAATCTGTGTGTCATCACCCTCTTCAGCGGCTGCTACAGCCTCTGCTACTACACTAGCCCCAGGTAGTTTAATTCCTCGCCTTGCATAGTGAGGGGCTCCAGCTGGACAGACAGGTGCCACATCTGTGTCAAGCAACAAGATTCATGTCAAAAACATTTTCACTCATTAAACAAAAAAGTTGCATAAACATTCAAAAGATACAAAAATACTTCAAAACAATAATAAAGTTATTTTTTACCATCTTGACCCCACTGAGTGCCTGAGGGCAATACCAACTCTGGATCTCCTGTGTAATTCATCCCTTCATAGGGATAATCTTTGATCATCAGGATCTGGTCTTCAAGCCACTCGAAGAATCCATCATCAAAACAGTCACGGATTGGACCCTCTCCAGTCCTCGATATCAAAGCTGGCCAATGATCCTATCTTGGCTCCTGAGGTCCCAATGCATCCATGATCATTCTTGGCCTCATTTTCGGCACCCTCTCTAGTATGAAAGACACAACCAGTGTGCCATACCCAAACTCTCTTTGGGTCTGGGAATTACATGTTGTTAACTCTTCTCGAATTCAGCGGACAACACCTTCACACTAGTTGAAAACCTAAGGCTGCATATAGTCTGATGCCAGCAATACTTGGGCCTTGGTCACCATGTGTTGACTCTTGGCTCTGGCCAAGCGAACTATCATCCATAAGAGAGACCTCAATGGTCTCGCTGCCACCTGTGCAATAGGCACCCAGTTACTTACTTCCACGGTATTGTTTATGTAATGATTTTGGATCAAATCTGCAGTACTGCGGGAATCAGCCCTGGAACCTGTCATATTGGGCCTCGATACTCTACATGACAGACTAGTCAGAAAGTAAATTTCATCTTTCTTGATCGAGAGTTCATTACCCCCGATGTGAAAGACATGCTGCTGGTCATCCCACTGCTGGATGATCCATCTTAGAAGGTCTTCCTTCCTTCTCATCATCTCTAAACGAGCATACTTCAGTAATCCACATCTACGGAGAACTAAAAAGGTAACTGCATCAGTAATCATTTCATGTTCTTCCTGCTCATGCTCTCTTTCACGCCAAATACTCATGGTAAAAAACTTCACACCTGCACAAGAAACATTTTCAGTGGAATAGTTTTTGGCTAGAACAATTTAGAATAACAAAAAACAAGTTCTTAAATAAACTCTGCCGGCTAACACGGGCCACAGTGCCAAACAGTGCGTTCTAATGCTCTCTCTCTTCTTGCGCAGTTCACTTAACCCGGTCAAAACACTAAGCACCCGCATTAGCTACTTAAATTATTTAGGGCCTGCTAAAATTGACATTTATAGCCACCAAACAGAACTAAAAAGATAATGAAATTCTAGGAGAAGGTTCAAGCTCTTACCTGGATCTCGGGGAATCAAAAACCATTTCCCGGTTTGTCCACAAACAACAGCTGAAGTTTCACCACTCTTTTCACTCCAGCGCTCTATCACATCACTCAACATAGTGAAAGTGAAGGTCTGTTGCCTTCTTATAGCCATTCTGGAGGTAAGACTTACTTAGCTAGTCTATTAAAATTGGGAAATCCATGCTATATTTTGTCGCAACTATTGTTTTTCATATGTTACCGATGCTCTGATGGGTTGTCAATGTTTATGTGCAGATCTGACCATGTTCAACCCAGGGTTTCGAGTTTTCTTTTTAGGGAATTTTTCTAGCTCGTAAAACTGAAAAAACCCCGAGTTTCCTTCGTTGGGCTCGTTAAACTACCACGACAAAGAAATATGAGCCATTATTTTCATATTTTTCAAAGCTCATTAAACATAAAAAGTAACCAAGTTTTTCTTCGTGGGACCTGTTAAAAATTCCGGAAGAGCATCGAGTTTTTCTTTCTTGGACTCATTAAAATTTCACAAAGAACATTAAGTTTACTTCATCTCCTCGTACTCATAACAAAATGAGGCAGATGTCCATCGAACATAGATTTATCAATTTTCCAGATTCAAAGGACTAACTCACGGAAAATGAACTGTTTCGGGCTTACTATTCTCCCTTCGTCGTGCCCAACTATCAAACATGATAGAGGTACCCCCTGGAGTTGTCTTTTATGATGTTTTTCAGACTCTCTAAATATGAAAAAATCACCGAGTTTACCCGTATGGACTCGTTAAACTTAATCAGATGGAGAAAAAATTTGGACAACATGGATACTTCTTCTATAACATTTTAAAGGTTGATTTGTCAGCACAAAATCTTGAACATGGCACTTCCTAGAAAACTCTTTCGCATTTAGCTGAACCCTACCATCTATGATTTTAGCCTTCGTATACAAGTGTTCCTGCATTGGTGAATCCTAATACTTTTTGGTGTTCATTAAGCCTAAGCTGCCTAGTACCCTGTTAGAGTGCCTTCTATTGTTCAAGAGGATCCCGCTATCTACTGCTCTTTATATCAACCAAGGCCATCACATACTAGAACTTATTTGTCATCAGTTATTCCCATTTTATCTTGATTATTTCCATAAAAAAAATCATATTTTTCCTGTTTCGTGTCAACTGATGTAGGACACCTCAGTGCCTACCTTTTGAGAGATCTCTTCCTATCAACTTCAACATCTTATCTAGCAAGTTGATCCAGAAACACATCAGTACCCAGATACTTGCAGACATCAGTGGCATGTCATCTTGTGTTTGGTTGGGGGTTCTCATTATCGTCTCTTGATCGAATGACTCTATGAGTGTTCGACATGTTGGGGTCCTATGATTTGGCATATTGGCATACCAAATGACAAGGAAACATTAGAACCACTTTGGAATCCTAGGATCTAGCCCTCCTGGATTCAGAGATGGATCTCTCTATATGTGTTTATAATGATATGCTTTAAGGCTTACGGTATGATATTAGGCTAGTTATGAAGTACAAGGGTTTTTTTTTTTTGGTTGGGAATCATTAAATGAGAAGGTCATGTGAAATGAAGGAGGAAATAAGTGGAAGGATGTTTCAGCATGGGAAGCTAGGTCAAAAAAAAGTGTTAAACCATTGGGCTATGGATACATAAAAGGGTTTACTTGCACAACAACTATCCAAGGGTTTTCATAGGGCAAGTCACCTATATCAGAATATCTTTTAAGTTGAGTTGGTGGTATGAAACATTAAGAAATGATAAGAAAAAATAAAACATGTAAGAAAACAAAGGGTAGCCTAAGATCAGGTAAGGAATTTTAACCTATCTTGCTTTTGACATACTCTTAAGAATAGAAAACATATAATAAAACAAAGGGCAGTCTAAGATCAGGTAAGGACTTTTAACCTAGCTTGATTTTGACATAATCTCAAGGGAAAACATGTAAGATAAACATAAAAAGTAACCTAAGATCAGGTAAGGACTTTTAACCTAGCATGCTTTTGGCATACTCTTAAGAGAAATTTTCAAAACAACTTTTTAAGACTAAACAAGGGATAGGGCTAACCATAAACTTCCTTGATTAGGACTCTACTTAGCATGCAGTGAAAATATCATTCAAGAATGACATCTCAAGTTCTACTCAGCAAGATATGGGCTCACCAACATTCATTGACTGGTTGTACTCTATTGAAATCATTCCCAAACACACATTTAGAACAAAACATAAAGATAAAGATTTATCAGTGAGAGCTAGGGTAATTTGCAGTAAATCCTACTCTATATTTTCTGTTCTTTATCAGATAAAATGGACATTATGGAAACATAAGGAAAATAACAATTACAGTAAGAAAAACATCACCAATGATTTAGATCAGGATCCAATGAATCTTCTTGTCTATGTGCAAAACCAGTTACATAATTTGAGTCCAATAGCTTTTTACAGTCCAATGATTTTCTTCCCAGCCTACCATATTAAAACTGCTCAGCAACTTTACTCAATAACAGTTCAACCATTAACAATTTTCCAACCCTTTACAATTAATTTTCTGTGAATACTTATAGGTGAATGAAGAAGAGTGTTGCAGGAAAAATCATAAATATCAATTAATACAAAGGGGGAGAGGTATCTGAATGCCCATTCTACTTAATGATTGTTGCATTAACTGATTGTACCATTTTAGTAGTTTTTTCTATCTTTGAGGCATATCTGATAGGTTGGTAATAACTCCGAAGTGTGTTCTTTGAAGCTAAATTTGGCTTGAAGTACTTTGTTTGACCTCTATGACAAGTAACTATCATATTTCGATTCTGAGACCTCCCATGACTGTGCAATAACTGTTATGACAGTTTTAAAGATTTTCTACCATCAGGATGGTTGTCACAGTGTTTTTGAAAGGAAAAGTAGACTACAGGTGTCCTTTTGGTCCTTTGGAGAAATAAATAATTCAATGATCTAGCATTCTGAAGTCATCTTTCGCTGATTTGTATTTGAATTTATCTGTCACAACTATGCGTTATCCTTTGAACTGCAGATTAATCTTTGATCTTTGAATTTTATGCTTAACCATTTAACCTTCACTAATCTTTTTTGTTTTCCTTTGTGTATAGGTGGCTCCTTTACCACGCTGGAGGGTTTTTCTGAATGACCAGTGTTGATGACGCACTAGCTAAACTTGGATATTAACTCCCTCTATGTCCCTTTACTGGACTGTGGGATAGCTTTCACAGCTTGTCTGCCATTAAACCTGCAACACAAAAAAAATAGTTATAAAATCCCACGTTTCTTGGGTTGAACTGCTTCAGAAGGCTCAACGAGGGGTTATGGAGTAGTGAGGAGGCAAGGTGAATGTAGCGGGGAAGGGTTTAATCATGGCGGTGACGAACCATGGTTCAAAATTAATTATGGCGCGAAGATTAGGAAAGGTGGTATTAGAAAACGAGCAGTAGTTTTCACGTGAGGTGAATGCGGTAAGTGGTTTGGGACTGATTGAATGTGATACGATAGAGTAGCTGATGTGTGTCGCCTACAAAACCACCTACTTCGCGTTCAAAGTGCATAGGGGGGGGGGGGGAATGGACGCGAAATGGGATCTAGGCCGTTGGATCTAAGGGGAAAATAGATCAATGGTGGAGATCACCCGGAAACACAATGAAAGGCCCCAGCATGGTCGGGTGGGACCAGCGAGGTTATAAAGGAAATTGAAAGAAAAATGTGTATTGCAAGGCACTTGAGGTACGGACAAGTTTGCGGGTTGGGTGTATATCGACCATTGGATCAAGATCTTCTATGGTCAAACGAGTCAACTACGGGAGCACTCATATTGTTGACCATTTGTGCTGAAAGTGCCCACCGGTGGAAAAAGAGGTGAATCGATGCGAGCCGTCGGATTTGGGAGATGGACGACGAAGATTTACTTGGAAGATCGACAATCGATGGAGAAGAGGGTCTGGGAATGAAGGATTTGGAAGTTGCGATGGACGATGGCTGATGGGAAAGGCCAAAGTGATGGGCAGAGGGCAGTCGGAAAGGATCGAGATCAACGGTGGAGATGTGATCGGAGTTTCGCATATCGACGATCCAGGCATGTGGGATGAGGAATTGTGGAAGGAGCGATTGTGATGGAGTGAAGCGATGGCGAAGAGCACATACCATCCGATCTGGGGGAGAATGAATGGCAGAGATGGAATCGGGACTTCGCATAAACATAGAAAAGGCTCAGGGGACAAGGGAATAGGTGAAATGCGATGCAATGGGATGATGCACAGACTATCTATCTCGGGGGGAATGAATGGTCAGGATTAAATTGGGGGATCGGCATATCGGCGGAGTAAAGGGTCTGGGAACAAAGGAACTGGGATCACCGACGTATGATGGCTGATGGACTTAGCGCTCGGTCACTGAGCGTGGTCTTATGGTGGAAAAGGGGCTTAAGGCCTTAAGGTTAAAATGAGCGAAAAATAGGCCGAAATGGGGTTTTTTAACCTTTTTAAGAGGTTCTGATAGGTATAAGAAAGGGTTTTTAAACCTTATAAGAGGGATTTTAAAAGGCTTAAAGGGATTTTGGATGAAAGGAGGAATTTTTCAAAGGGGTAAAATATGGAACATGAGTCTGAAAATAATTTTCTTCATGATAACAGGAGGGATTTTGTGAAGATGGATCCCCTAGAAAAATGGACATAGCAAGGCTTCAAGTAGTCACAAATTTGCTTCAAATTTGTTTCTTGAATACTAATAGATTTGTTTTAGCCATCATAGTATATGAAAAAATTATAGATGGCTAACAACGGCTCTAATTGGGGATGACAGCTCCTTGGAGGTGTCAAGAACCTCAGAAATTTAATCTCTGGAATGTAGATCAATGTCCTGCCATTTGAAAAATTCTCTTTCTTCTTTGATCATGCTGCTTGAAAAATGATCAATCATTACATTATAACCAACCAATTTTCCCCAAACAACTACCTACATAACCTACTTTCCTGACATTTTTTCTTCAGAAGGGTGCACTTGGACTTGCAAACATTTTGACATCAAAATTTTATTCTTTTGAAAATAGGAAAAAATAATCTAAATCTACGCTTATAACTTCCATGAGTCAAGATTAAATAGTTGAACTCATAAATTCTCTACCTAATCTACTATCTATCAGGATTAAGATGCCTGATAGATTTCATTCACTATATTCTAAAACAGAAATTGAAAACACAGCCAAACCAGGATTAAGCTGTCTAATTTGTTGTAGTATCCATGGCAAAGGAAACCAGCTACACATAGAATTATTTGCAAAAAATTAAGACAAAAATGTGAAGGCTTAAGATCTGAAAATTACAAGCATCCTTCATTTTTTCTTTCAGCTCTGGTTTTGATCAGCTATCTTCTTCTTATTTACTTGGTTCTATGTTTTCAGCATGTTAAAACAAGTCTTCTTTGTATCTTTAGCTCAATTTTTGACCTAATTAGATCCGTTCTTTCCTTTTTATTCTTTGGTTTAGATTTTGAGCATGTTGGAACCATTATTTTCTATTCTAATCTAGCTTACTGATAAGCTAAGATTAAACTTGTTTGGTAAATCTCCTTCACTAACCTATCAGTAGTAAATTGAAATCTATCTAGTCATGATTAGGCTGTATGACTAAATAGCAGTGCTCTTTCAAGTAGTGGCATTTGAGCTTGCACACTTTTAGATTTTTTGTTTCCTTTTTGGTATGGGGTTGTACCTTTCTTCTTTGATATCTGCCCTCTTTTATCTTTTCTATTGTTTTTGTATTTTTCTTTTTTCTATATTTTTTTGTATTTTTCTCTTTTCAAAACAAAACAAAGCAATGATATTTACAATGAAGAGTGAAAGCTTTGAATAGAGGTTTCAGTAGAAATAATGTTTGAGCATCCTACCATTGACAGGACCCCCAAACAGGTTTGTATCATCCATATATTGTAGAAAAAATGCATTATGACCAATGGCAAATTGAATGATGTAAGGGCCTTGCCATAAATTTTCAAACATGCCATGTTTTCCCTTGTCTTCTCTCCTGGAATCCCACTTGAGTACTTTGTCACCAATATTGAAATCACTTGCCTTTGTCCTCTTATCAAACAACTTTTTGATATTCTCTTGTACTTTCTGTGCTCTGTTATAAACTTATTCCTTGGTTTTCTAAAGATGTATGGTCTGATTTATCCTTCTCATCATGCTATCTTCTTCTAACTGTATTTCTTGGACCAACTTCATCACTGGCACTCCTACACTAGAAGGAAAAACTGCATCGGTTCCATAAACAAACTGATAGGGAGACATTCCAATTGATTTGTTTGTTGTCAATCTATCTGCCCATAAAGCATGTACCAACTTGTTGTGCCATGACCTCTGATTTTCTTCCAATAGCTTCTTTATTATGTTTATCAGGATTTTATTGGAAGATTCTGCCAACCCATTACCTTACGGGTAATAAGCTGTGGAATGACCAAGCACAATCTAATATCCGTGACAGAAATGAACCATATTTTTGTTGATCAACAGTTGTCATTGATGTCAACCCAAGTAGCACCAGGGACTAACCCAATATTGCATGGGAATTTTGACCTACCAAATTAATATACTCGAGGTCAATAATGATTTTTATGGTTTCTACTTGTCGAGATGTTTCCGTTGATATATGGCACGCCTTGTAATTCTACATGGTTTGAGAGATATTCATGTTTGAAGTTTGTACCCCCAGTTACTGGGCTAAAACCCCATGGGGTTGGGGCATGGGTCATTGAAAAGTCTTAGTTAATATTTTCTTAAGCTCCTAAAATCCCTCCCACATTCACTTTTTGAAGCCCCTTTAAACCTAAGCATTTATATAAATTGTGATCCTCATTTCCTCCTTATGCAAGGGATTTCACCATTTGAAACAGGTCATCGTGGCATTTTCACTCTAATTTTTTTTTTACGAAGGTTCAAAAGCTGAAAGTTTTATAAGGAAAATCTGAAATCCTAAAGAAGCTGCTGTAAAAATTTCAGATCAAGGTGCACGATATTTTTGGAGATATGATATGTGGAAGTCAGGGTTTTTGCAGGCTCCTGAAATTCATCTCAAAGAAGTGACCCTGGTAAAATCGTCATAAATATCTCTCTAAGTATCAGATTGAAATTATATTAGAATTGGTAGATAGTGCACAGTCTGTAATTTTCACTCTATCAATTTCAGAGCAAAATGAAGAAACAATGACACGTGGCATGTCGTACAAGTTTGATCTCCTAAAATAGTCCATAATTAAGGCATTGTGATATATTGGGTATAACTCTCTCTTGAAGAATCCAAATTGGGTCAGATTGATGGCATTGGAAAGAAGACTTAGAGGACTACTAAAGACCAAAAATCAGATATTTAGGATCTGAAATAACATATATACACTAGATTCAATATCGAGCTCCTAGAAGGCAAAGAAAAAGATAGATCATGTGTTGTCAAGGGTTGCAAAGGACGAGAATTTCTAGGGTAGAAAAGCAAAGAAAGGTGCAGCAAAGGGTAGCATGAAAATAACATCAACCAAGGTGCATAACAGCAGCAAGAAGTTCATCCTATGAAGTCTTCAAGTGGGCAGCACTTCATATAATCATTGTAAAGGTATCATTGTACTAAGTCATTGTAAATACACTAGTGTCTATCTGCCAAGGGTTGAAGAGGCAGTGTTGGGAGGTCTAGGATCATCATTAGGTGGTTGTGTCAAAGTTAGGGTTATGGTCTAGTATATATTATTCTTATACATCATTCTATATCATTGTAAAGTGGACCATTTTCCCTAGTACGGGAGTCCATTCTTATTTTATTATTCTATATGGTGGTAGGGTGGTGCTAGGGTGAGTTGTAGCTCATTGGGTGTTGGGGCATCCGTTTAGTTGACTACTGAAGAATCTCGGGCATTGGAGCGTCCATCCAGTGGGAGTTGGAGAAGAATGCTTTTCTAGATTCTAGGAAGTTGGAGCTTCATTTTCAACTAGAGTTGAATATTAAATAATTATTAGAAAAGCATTAGATGGTTTTTGTCTCAGAGTGGGTTTCCACCTTAAAAACTGTGTGCATTTTTGTTCCTCTTGTTTGATGCTATCATTTTAGAAACAATGATAATAATTGAAGATTAACTAATGCTCTAATTGAAAGGACTCCTGATTCACCCCCCCCCCCCGCGTATTTCCAACAATTGGAATCGAGAGCTCGTTCCTTCAATAGCAAGGAAGTAATGTACCGGAAGGAGGTCATGGAGCATACCAAGAATGGTGTACCTATTCAATGAAAATAATTATGCACTCTAGAAAGGAATAATGGAGGTTTATCTCTTGGCGCAAGGTTACAAAGTATGGGACACTGTTTAAAATGGCTTTACACCAACTATGGATGAACAAGGTAAGAAGAATTTGGTAAATGATGAAAAATAAAAAAATATTATTATCAATGGAATTATTGAATATTCTTATCATAAGGTGTTGGGTTGTAAAACCACCAAAAATGTATAGGAAAATCTTGATAATGTATATGCAGGTGACTCAAATGTCAAAGAATCAAAGCTTCAAATATACAGAGAAAAATTTGAGCAACTTAGAATGAAAGAAGATGACAACATTGCTACATACTTCCAACATGTTGATTAAATAACCAACACTCTAGAAGGATTGGGAGAGCCTGTTGACGAGAATACTATTATATGAAATATTCTTAGAACGTTACCAAGAGGATTCAACCCAAAGGTATCAGTCTTAGAATACAGTGAAAAATTGGATAAACTCGACAAAGAGAAATAACATGGAGTTCTCATAGCATATGAAATGAGACTTGATGAAGAAGAGGGTACTTCGCATCTAGAAACTACATTCACTGCATCTAATAAAACCAATAAGGACAAACAAACTTGAAAGGAAAAGACATGCACCTGCAAGTGTGAAGAAAAGGGAGATGATGAAGAAGGTATTTCAGATGAAGAATATGCTTACTTCACGAGAAAACTAAAAATTGGTAACGGAAAATTCAGAGGTAAAATTCCATTGATATGTTTCAGCTGTAATGAGGTTGGGAATTTTGCAGCAAAATTTATAAACAGAAGTAATGGCAACTCAAAAGGAAAGAAAGGCTTTAATAAATTCAACAAGCAAGGATCCGAAAGGAACTTTCTCTCTAAAGAAGATAGCTCATCATCCGATGAAGATAGTGATAGTGAAGGAGAAGCCAATGAGAGAGTATTGTTTATGGCCAAGCACAATAAACAAGAGGTATCAAACAACGAAGAAGAAGGATGGACCATAGAAGAATTTAATGAGGAAGCAATAAAGCTTATAAAAGATCTCAAGGCGGAGAAAATCCATTCCAATACTCTTGAAGAACAAGTTCAAGGTCTCAAAATTGAAGTTGAAGAACACAAATGCATTGAAGAGTCACTTTAAAATAATTTCGAAGAAAGCAACCAAGAAAGGGAAGAATTAGAAGCCGAAGTAGTCTCGTTGCGTGAAGAAGTGAAGAAAGGAAAAACTATCCAAAACTATGCCAACAGCTCAAGGGCATTGGAAGAACTCATCAACAATCAACGATCTTACAATGACAAAACTAGCATCAGTTACAAAGAATAAGAAGCAGGACCTTCTACAACAAAATACAATGAACCTATGAGATCTAACATGCATGTAGACTTCATTAGACAAGATTCGCAAGAAAAACCTTGGAAGACAATTTCTTGATGAGAATTTCTATCCAGGTACCAACATATTTTTTATGGCTACTGTTATTCATGTGGAAAATTTGGTCATAAATCTATAGACTGTCGCACATACCCTAGGAACGAATACAATTCCAAGAGATCTATCAAATATGAACCTCCCAGGGCTTAGCGAAACATCAATAGATTTGAACATTTAAGAAATAATATTGAATGTTACAAATGTCAAAACTTTGGACACATAGCCAAAGACTGCAGACTTGAAAATCCTCCAGAAGAATCTTCGAAGCCACAGAACGAACGAACATGGAAGAAGAAGAAGAATGATAATTTTGCTCTAGTGTTCAAGGCTCAAAAGAACAAAGATGTGTGGTATGTTGATAGTGGTTGCTCAACGCATATGACTGGAGATAGAAATAAATTTGTATCTCTGAAAGAGAAGAAGGATGGAACCGTGTCCTTTGGAAATGATGGAACTTCAAATGTTATAGGATCGGGTACTGTCACTCTCAGAAGCAAAGATGCTCTAGCCAAGAATGTTCTATTGGTTGAAAACATGAATTACAATCTGCTTAGTGTTGGACAAATGTGTGATCAAGGACACACAATACTATTCAACTCCATGAAATGTGAAATCAGGAAAGGCGTGTATGGTGAAATTGTGGCTACAACAAGTCGAGCTCCAAACAACATATATGTTCTAGATGAAGAAACTAAAGCATGTCTAATAGCTAAAGAGGATGATACAATAATTGGTAGCAATGATGATCGACTAAGTAAGAATTTTGCTACAAAGGTGCAAAGTGATTTCGATATGTCTTTACTTGGTGAGCTGACATACTTCTTAGGGCTTCAAATATCTCAGCAAGAGAAAGGAATATTTATATGTCAAGCCAAGTACATCAAGGAAATTCTCAAGTAATTTAAAATGGAAGGTTGAAAACCCATCCTTACTCAAATGGTAACAGGTTGCAAATTGAGAATAAACGACTCATCTAAGGATGTGGATCAAAGGTTGTAAATATCTATGATTAGTATTCTTCTATATGTAACAGCCTCCTGAATAGATGTTATGCAAGAAGTTGGACAAGTAGCAAGATTCCATTCAGCACCAAAAGAATCACATATTAAATATTCACCAGCATTGGAATATCTTCGCCAGAAGCTTGGGATTCTCCCAAGTTCTCATTAGATTTTCCTTTTTCAGAATATAAAGGGGGAGTGGAAATAGATTACAAGACTCCAGTACGATTGTGTGTCAGGGGGAGTGGAAGTGTGTACAGGTCCACAAGATGGTTGTGTTTCAGGGGGAGTTACCCTTTGCCATTGATGTCAAAGGGGGAGAGAATGTTGTAGGAAGAGGTGTCTGATCATAGGGGGAGTACTTGTGTTGCCATCAATGCCAAAGGGGGAGATTTTTGATCAGTGGTTGTCATTGATGTCAACCCAAGCAGCACCAGGGGCTAACCCAATATTTCATGGGAATTTTGACCTACCAAATTAATATAATCTGGCTTAATAATGCTTTTTATTCTTTCTACTTGTCGATATGTTTCCGTTGATATATGGCATGCCATGTAATTCTTCACGGTTTGAGAGAAATTCATGTTTGAAGTTTGTACCCCTAGTTACTGGGATAAAACCCCATGGGGTTGGGGAATGGGTCATTAAAAAGTCTTAATTAATATTTTTTTAAGCTCTTAAAATCCCTCTCATGTTCACTTGTTGAAGCCTCTCTCAACCTAAGCATTTATATAAATTGTGATCCTCATTTCCTCCTTATGCAAGGGATTTTGCCATCTAAAATAGGTCATCATGGAATTTTCGCTCTAAATTTTTTTCTACGAATTTTCAAAAGCTGAAATTTTTATGAGAAGTTGAAATCCTAAGGAAGCTTCTATAAAAATTTCAGATCAAGGTGCGTAATATTTTTGAGATATGATCTGTGGAAGTCAGGGTTTTTGCAAGCTCCTGAAATTCATCTCAATGAAGTGACCTTGGTAAAATCGTCATAACTATCTCTCTGAGTATCAGATTGAAATTCTGTAAAATGTGGCAGATATTGGACAGTCTCTAGTTTTCACTCTATCAATTTTAGAGCCAAATAATGAAACAATGACACGTAGCATTCCGTACAAGTCCGCTCTACTGAAATAGTCCATAATTAGGGCATTGTGAAAGATTGGGTATAACTCTCCCTTGAAGAATCCAAATTGGGTCAGACCTATGGAATTGGAAAGATGAATTAGAGGACTACTATAGGACCAAAAATTAGATATTGAGGATCTAAAATAACAGAGATACAACAGATTCAATATTGAGCTCCTAGAAGGAAAAGAAAAAGCTAGATCATATGTTGTCAAGGGTTGCAAAGAACCAGACTTTCTAGGGCAGCAAAGCAACACAAGGTGCAGCAAAGGGTAGCATAAAAAGAGCATAAATCAAGGTGCATTACAGCAGTAAGAATTTCATCCTATGAAGTCTTCAAATGGGCAGCACTTCATACAATCATTGTAAAGGTATCATTGTACTAAGTCATTGTAAATACATTATTGTAAAAATTGTACCAGTGTCTATCCGCCAAGGGTTGAAGAGGTAGTGTTGGGAGGTCTAGGATCATCATTAGGTGGTTGTGTCAAAGTTGGGGTTATGGTATATTATATATTCTTCTTCTACATCATTCTATATCATTGTAAAGTGGACCATTTTCCCTGGTACGAGATTCCATTCTTATTTTATTCTTCTATAGGGTGGTAGGGTGGTGCTAGGGTGAGTTGTAGCTCATTGGGTGTTTGGGCATCCGTTTAGTTGACTACTGAAGAATCTTGAGTGTTGGAGCGTCCATCCAGTGGGAGCTGGAGAAGAATGCTTTTATAGATTCTAGGAATTTGGACCTTCATTTTCAATTGGAGTTGAATATTAAAGAATTATTAGAAAAGCATTAGGTGGTTTTTGTCCCGGAGTGGGTTTCCACCTTAAAAACTATGTGCATTTGTGTTCTTCTTGTTTGTTGCTATTATTGTACAAAAACTGATAATAATTGAATATTAACTAATGCTCTAATTTAAAGGAATATTGATTCACCTCCCTCTCGGTATTTTCCAACACTTCTTAGAACCAAATGCGGCGACGGCGTTGTCGATGATGATTTTCCTAGGGTGACCAAATCTAGACGGGATATGGTCTTCAAGGAATTTTATGATAACCGAGTCTGTGACATTCCTAGAAGGGATGGCTTCTATCCATTTGGTGAAATAATCAGTGGCTGTGAGTATCCACCTATGTTGGGCAAATGAGGCAGGATGGATTTCCCCAATGAAGTCTAGGCCTCATTGTTGAAAAGGAGCTTCAATAGTAATTGGTTGCAGGGGTAAGGGAAGCAATTTTCTCTTGCTTTCAAAGATTTGGCATTTGTGGCAGGCAACTATCATTTTGTGGACATCTTGAAAGAGGGTGGGCCAGTAATAACCAACTCTAAGGATTTTATTAGCAGTGGTTTTCCAATAGAGATGGCCTCCACATTCTCCTTCATGAAACTCATTCTTGATTCTATCTGCATCAATCTCAGGCAAACATTTAAGCAATAAACCACTGGCATTCTTCCAATATAAACATTTATCTACAATGCAATAATTAATAGCCTTTAACTTCAAGAATCTTGCCTTTGTTTTAGACATACCAGGAGGGGCATTAAGATTAGTAAGCACATGCAAAATATCAGCATACCAGGATGAATTGAGGAAATGATCTTCAATAAGTGGGGTGGGTACTTCTTCCTGTCCATATAATGCATCTATCATGTTTATATCAAGTGCTTGCAAGTTAGGTTCAACCATTAATTGTGCTAAGCCTTGACCCTTGATGAGTTTAGTGGGTTTAATTTCCAAATCATATTCCAATATCACAGCAATCCACTTTCCTCTTTTGCCATCAGGGTCTTGTGACAAAATGTCTTTTACCACTACATGAGGCACAAATGCAATAATGTGAGAGTGTAAGATATAAACTCTGAAATCCTTCAAGGCTTTGACCAAAGCATAGGCCTGTTTTTCCATGATATTATATTTCAGAGTTGCATCTCTTAATGCCTTGCTGAAAAATGCAATTGGATGCTCTTGTCCTTCTGGAATTTTCTATAATAGGACAGCGGCCATAGTATGTTCTGATGCAAATGAAAATATGAGGAAGTCCCTAGTGAAATCAGGACTGATAAGAACCGGTGCTTGGGTAAGTGCATGTTTGACCAGTTCAAAGGATTTCTTTGCTTCTAAAGTCCATTTAACTCCTATCTCTTTCTTTAGCATGTTTGTCATGTTCCTAAGGAGTTATGCCAGGTTGGGTATGAACCTTCTTAAGAAATTAATCTTTCCAATGAAAGATTGAAGTTCTTTGATGTTTCTGGGCTGACTGATTTGCAATATACCTTCAACCCTTTTTTGGTCTATTTTAATCCATTTTTCAGATATGATGTCACCAAGAAGCTTACCTTCTTAGAGACCAAACAATGTCTTCTTGGGATTTAAAGATAGCCCAAATTTTCTACATTTCTCAAAGACCTTTCTTAGGTGTTATTCATCTGTTTTGGAATAGACTGTAATGTCATCTAAATAAATCACAATGAAGTGGCCTATTTCTTCTGAGAAATCAATGTCCATGGCTCTTTGAAAGGTGGCACCGGAATTCATTAATCCAAAAGGCATTTTCACATACATGAAAGTGCCCCAAGGAGTAGTGAAGGTTGTTTTCAGTTGGTCATCAGAGAGTAGCAGTATCTGATTATATCCTAAAAAGCCATCTAGCAAAAAAATCCTCTTGGAACCAACTACCCTTTGTAAGATGTGCTCCATTTTAGGCAAGGGATAGTTGTCCTTTAATGAGGCTTTGTTCAAGTTCCTAAAGTCAATACATAGCCTTATTTCTCTTGTTTTCTTTCTTACAGCTACGATATTAGATACCCACTCTGAGTGTCTCATAGGGACAATAATTACAACCTCATACATTTTCCTAATTTCTTTCTCAACCAGAGGTAACTGCACAAAGTTTATTTTGCGTAATTTTTGCTTAAATGGTTTTTGGTTTTCTTTAAGTGGTATCTTGTGCTGAATGGTCTCTGTGTCATATGCCCTTAAATCCTCATAGCTCGAAGAAAACACATCAGAAAACTCTTTAAACAACTCAATATATTTCAGTTTCATGTGAGCTGGCAATGTTTTAGATAACTTGATCATTTTAGGCTCGTCTTTACTGCCTATATTTCATTCCTCAATATCAGATTCAGTGGGTTATATTGTTGGTTTCTCGGCAACATCATTAAAATAAAACAAGTCTTCTAGAGGTGCTAGTCCTTTGGGTAAGCCTTTGTCTTTAGACTGTAGTACCTCTACATCTTCTCTTTCTAAGTTCATGTACTTCTCGGTTTGATTTTCGAACTCTCTGGTTAGTAGATTTATTTCTGCAATGGGAGAAGGTTATTTTTTAACAGGATGTTCCTCATTTAGATAGTCTTTATCATACTTTGAGTCTGAATTTGGCAATCCAAACTCATTTCTGAACTGCAAAAAGTCCTCTACCTATTTATCTCCCTCAAAGACCTGCCAATATTTTTCATTGTCTGGGACAACTGGTCTATATTTCACTTGGACTATGAACTGTTTGTTGTCATAGGGTCTTTGGCATGAACTAGCAGCACAAGCTAAACCATTGGAAAGAATTTTTTGGTTTCTAGGTATTTAATATCAGTATTTTTTACATGTTAGTGATGACTATATCTATAGCTGAATTTTCTAGAAGTTGATTTCCTTATGTCCATTTGTCATCTAGAAAACCCTCCTAAAACTTTTTTCGCCCTTCTACCTTTCAGTCCACCCATGTCAAAAGAAAAACCTCATTATCACTATCCTATCTAGCTTCAGCCCTATTGGTTTTCCCATCAGATTTAAAAGAAAAATCCAAGTCTGTTCCAAAAGTCTCCCATATGTTAGGAAGTGGCGCTTTAAGACATTTTGCCCTTGGCAATCATCAAAAAGCCAAAAAGCCTCCATCTGCTACAGACCAACCATGACTGACCTCCCACTCTACAAATCAAGTTGATAACAGCTCTAAGTCGCGCCATTTATACCCCTAGGTCTCAGCACTGCATAGACCTCAGTTTCAAGTTGTTTATTAGGTGTTTTACAATGTTTTATGGATTCTACAAGGACAGGAAATATAACTTCATCTCAGGAGTAAATGCTTGAATCTACAGTTAGAAGAACAGCTGCTTCTAAATGTAACATGAGCCTGAAATATATTTGCAAAACAGAGAGTCACTCATCAAGACCTTGCAGTTTTCCTTCCAGCATGAAAATCACAGTAAGAGAAAGACACCACTGTCACAGCAAACTGGTAAATTGTCATGGCCAAGAACCTCCTTCATTTACAAGCAGAGGGTTAGGGTGCCTCCTTCATCTACAAGCAGAGGGCGCTGGCCAATATTGACTTTAAAACTACAAAGGTCCAGGTTTGCTTTTTACTGAACAGTGAAACAGAGACTCTAGGTTTTCTGAGTGTAAGTGATAATCACAGCAGGGATAGAATCTGAGGTATGCAAGTTCAAAGGAAAACAGAGTTTGGCCTTGTAAAGTAAGTCATGAGAAGTTTTCAAGTCATGTGAATTGATGAAACTTTAGAGAGGCATGTCATTAGTAAAAACAATTCCAATCATAAGTAGCCTGCTTGTCCACAAGACCAAATTGAAGAGGTGCTGACAAAACATGTCATTACACAGGTAGAAGGAAAGGTGTTTGTTTTTCAAAGGGTGTTGACCTCCATAGTCACAGAGACTATCTTTCAAATAATTTTTCATAATATGACCAAAGAAAATGATGACATTTCAGTTCCCCTCAGAGCAGTACAGTGAGACAGTGACACCTTGACTAGGGTTTTTCTGAAGCATAGTAGTGATTGCAAGCAGAGGTGCCAGTATTGATGTTTTTCAAGTTGTTTGCTTACCATCACATCCAAGGAAAATCTTTGTCAGGCAGGTTTATCAAGCAATCTTCAGATACTTTGCCAAGTGAAGGGCCTCCTTCGTTCATGAGTAGATGGCCAAGGCATTGGATGTTTTTGAAGACTGATTGATCTAAAATGCAGTGGAAAGAGACAAAGAAAGAAAGCAAAAAGCTTTACACAGGTGACAGATGGTGTTTATGTTTCAAAATGTATTGGTTTTCCTACTCATAGGGAAATGTCTTTCAAACTATACATCATGGTGGACAGGAGACAATTTGAATATGCAAGGCCATTGATACAAAAAGGGGCAGTTTCCTAAGGGAAAGGGTCAAACAACACCTAACTGTCACATGCCAAGAAGTCTAAAGGAGCGCCGTTCAAGTAAACAGAGAAATATGGTATGAATGGATGCAACTAAAATATGGCACTTACAATCAAAGGAGGAGCTTATAAATCACCTGGAAGCAGAAATTATCAAACAAGTTGGAAGAAGACAGACCACCTCCTGTTAAATAACAAAACAGCTTTCAAATTCTCTTTGACAGATTTTGAATGGCTTTTCCTTGTAAAAAATATCACCTAAAGTATCAAAGCAGTGGACAAGTTTGAAATTATGGATGATTCTGTTACAAAGAAAGATCACTGCACTATTAAAAGGAACTGATAACTGTGTTTCCAAGATACCTGTTCTTCCTACTTCATAAAAGTTCCCCTTTCAGAATACACATCACAAATGATGGGAGGCATTTCAGGTTTTGTTCCCAAAAGACATACAAGTTTATGAATATGCAAAGAGGTTATTTTCATGGACTATCGGTGTTGTGGTATTTTACGAAACAAAGCGAGTTTCTAAGTATTCAATAAACGGGGATGTTGTATAATGTATTGTGAAGAAGGGAATGTAGTGAAAAATTCCTTCTTAAAAGACCATAGCAAAAATTTATGAAAAAGCGACACACTTGGCATCCACGGTAGGAAAAAGTTGTAGAAAGGCTGACCCAAGAGCGAAATTTGTCAAAACAGGTTTACAATGCAAAACCTACCCTTTCGGAAACAAAGCAGTCTGCAAGTATTTTTCTTGACAGTGTTAAAGTGGGTTATATAAGGAATAGCACCAGCATTATTGACACAGTGGCAAAGATGGTCGAAAGGTTATTGAAATGATAGTTCGATGTTACAAAAGAAGGTAGTTTCCCCATGAAAAAATTTGAAACACCCTGATATTTCATTTTCAATAAAGAAAGAAAAAATCTTGAAAGGAAATGCCACTGTTTGAAAAAGAGACTTTGCTGCGTTAAATGGCAAACCGTAAGTTCTTTTTTGCATTGCAAGTAAATGATGAAAGTGACCATTGAAGCATTTGAAATAACATAAGAGTCAATCTAAGAAGGAAATTTCATTTTCAAAGCGGCAAACAAGGTGTTCACAGCATAAACGAAGAGGTTCCGGGTCAATATTCCAGGAGTTTGCACAGTTTACACCGCGCGACGTGCCTGTCAAACCGTGCGACGCGCCTGGCGGAGGATTTGACCGGGCGGTCAGTGTATGCGCGACGCGCCTGTACAATCGCGCGACGCGCCTGTACACGCCGCCCGACCCCGACCCGACAGGCCACCCGAGCGGTTGTTTGTGCGCTGTTCTTTCTCTACAGAGTGCCGAGTGTCTTTTGATGATCTCCAATGCCTCCAAGGGTGCTCCAAATCCATTCAAGCGACCAGCAAACCATTGACATTCAAATATCAAGGTATTCCACGTACATCCTTGACATCTTAAAAATCTGTTGGGTGGAGTAGTCACTATGTTTATCAAGACCAAACGAGGGTTGATGTTTTGATCCAAGGAGAGCTTACTCACTGTTAAAACTGCTACAATTTTCACAACTCTGCATTCAAAATTTTCAAAACCTTGTCACCATAGCTGAAGAAATAGTGTTTGCTGTGTGAGGTTTCGAGGTGTAAAGCTGTAATAAAATGCTGGCTGTGTCATTTAAAAGCACCTACAGGAGATAATTGGTTTTGAAACTAAGAGCAGTATGATTTCACTTTCATTAATCAAAGGACCAGGGATCCTATACTTTCACAGCATCAAAGGACAGAGGTTAAATCCATAAACTACAGAAAGGGCAGTTTACTCCTGAGTTTTTTAACTTGACTGTTTTTGTTCTTCAAGCTTATTTCAACACAAGTTGATATTCAGATAGGACAGAGGCTTTTTCTACAAAGAGACAGGGTTTACATATTTAACAGGAGTTTGGATTATGGGGAAGAAATAAACTGCTACAGCCCTTATTAAAACTATAGAGCTTGTTTCAAATGACTGTCACCATTGTTCCATAACAGTGAGCTTGAATGTATGCCCACACTGAAGGTTAAATTTGTATGTGTATGATCTTGTTTGGTGGAGTGACATATATAGAGAACAATGAAGTATAGTAGGAGAAAGGGTTCTTGATCAAACATAAATTTATAGGTTGAAAGCTACAGGGGGAGGTTGCTCACACTTCTCACAAAGGGACAATATTCACTATGTTTGCCACTTGTTTGCCTTTTGATTTTCCAGCTCGTATTGATGAATGGATGTGCTTATAGAGTAAAAGTATTTTTCTACCAAAGCCAGAGGGTTACATTTATAAAGAGCCATTGATTTTTTTGAAAGGAGAAAACTCACATAGCTTCTGCCTAAAAAACTCTTGAAGTCTTTCAAACTCTATCATCTTTGCTCAGGACTGTGACAATGACTGTATACCTACACTGAAGTTTGATTGCATATCCATAAGTCTGTTGATGTATTTACACTCCAAGAAGAGCAGGTTGTTAATGATTGATATTCTACCTTGAGGCAGAGATACATATGTTTTGATTGACATCTAAAATTTCACAGAACAGGGTGATTTTAGCACTTCTCACAGCAAACTCCTCCTAGCAGTCTGCCCTTCATTTCACTGTATTATTTCTTACTGAGAAGTTGTTGACTGATATTTTCAAGGTGGAAGACCAATTTCTGAAAGAGCAGGTTTTTAATGATTGGGAATTTTATCCTGAAGACACAGATATAGGTGTGTTAATTGGCCTCTAACAAATTCACAAGAAAAAGTGATTTCTTAACATTGTACTCAAAGAATTTACCCAACAGTCTGTCTCCTTTTTACTATATGGTGTCCTATTGAGAAATCTGCCTGGATGAGGTACATTCAAGGTAGAAGGTCATTTTCTAAAGAGAGCAGAGGTTGTGTATTATAAAAACTTGTTGCAAACCATCCAAATCACATTGTTTCTCTGTCAAAGCAGTACATTGACACAGTTTGACTCCAACAGGGCAGTTTACACACAGTGAGGCAGTTTGTATTTTCCAAATCACATTTAGGTCAAAATGCCTCCAAGGAAAGACAACAGGAGCAACATGACAGTGATAAATATGAGCAGCAGCAGGAAAAAGAGGGGAAGAGTGTTGAACAGCAGTAACTCAGTAGTGATAAACAGCAGTTTCAAGAAGCGCCCGGCACAGAAAGAGGAGAAAGGCATATCAGCCCTTGATATTTTGGCCTCAGCTTCGGAGCATGTTGCTAGGGACCCCTGAGGGTCATATGTGCCAATTTTGGGCCTGTTTCGACAACTTTTGGTTTCTTGGCATTTTTTGGGTTTTTGGTTGAAAACTCATAATTTCGCCATTTCAGTTTGAGGATTTTTCAAGGGAGAAGGATGATACCAATGGATGCCATAATTCTATGAGCAAGTCCCCAACAATTTTCAGAGCATTTGGAGATCATTCGCCCCCTCAAATTGGCGAAAAATGCCCACTTTTTGCACATTCTGCCCGCCATATCAGCAGTCTGCTATTTCCTGGTTTTTTACACACAGGTATAGTTTTGGGGAACTTCCATGCATCAGATTGAGATGATTTTAGTTGCACCAGAAATTAGACACAGAGATATTTCCAACGAGCTATCATGAGCCTCGTTTCAACATCGGGAAGGCTGCCAATTGCCTCCAGCAAGTCAGGGGACATTTTTCAGATATAAATATGAAGTATTTTTGTAATTTTTGAACCTCAAAAATCTGCTTTTCCCAAATGTGCGTTTAGCTATTTTTACACTTGGGAAATGATGTAAAGTCAATATAATTTCTGTTTTTAGCAGTTTTTTAGATATTTTATGGGATATTTTGTGCCTTGGGCTTTGCAAAGCCTCACGGACAAGTTTAGATATTTTGACTTGGCCAATGGGATAGCTAGTTGCTCCATGAGGTTTTCCTTCCTCTAGCCTATTTATTCCATGGGTTTCATTGTAAAACAGAGGCTGACCTTGAGAGAAGAATCAATATATTGGTCATATGAGCTTTGAAGAACATACTTGTGTTATGATTTTAGGACTGCCTCTTGGATGCTTTTGATGAATGATGAAGGATTGGTGATGGATTTCATGACATGGTAGGATGGTATAGTGTTTCTTGCTTTGTTGTTGTCTTCTAGTTTTCATTCATGATACATTCTTCTTGCTGCTATAGATCAGTAGAGATTAATTTTGAGATATGCCCATGGAGGCACCTCAAAATTCTTGAATCTTCATAGCTTTATGTTTTCTTCTTCCTTAGTTATACTAAAGAATTCTTAACTGCTCTTTAGTAACTTAAGGTATTGTTGCTAGTTTTATTCATAAGTTCTATGTATCTTGAGTAGGATGTATGGTGTGCCCTGCCTACCTATGATTGTCCATAGTTCTTTCCATAAAACTATCTCTTTGACTGATTAGCTTATCATCTTGTTGAACCAAGGAGGCCTAGTCCCGATCTAGCCCTTTGCCTAAAACTATGAAAGCTTGTTTGTCAAAGTGCCCAATAACTTAAAGACTATGTTTAGGCGTTCCGGCATAGTATTTTGAGTTGTTAGTCCTTCTTATGTGTTTTCCCCAAAGTCTGATAGCCATTTCCCAAAGTTAGAGGGTCTTATACTTCTATGTATGGCTGGAATGTTTGATTTCTATGTATCAATTAGCTTATAGTTACATTTAGCATGACTAATGGCTTGCTATAACATGTTTATGTCTGCTATCAACTAGTTACATTTGAAATCCCCTGTCTTTCACAAACTTGATGTCCATTTACTCCATTCTGCCCAAATATCCCTTCTACCGTGAATCAAATCGGCCCTACAGCAACCTTACATCATCATCTCAGAGTTTCCTTGACCTGTTTGACCCCATAGCCCAATTGATCTGACTTCTTGTTATCCATTTTTATATCTTTGATCAGTTTTATCCCTCACAAACTAAAAACCAAAAATCAAAAAACTCACTTCATAACTAGCCTAATATCAGAACACCAAAAGCAAACACACCGATATCCTTTACACAAATAGAGAGAGCCCTCTCTGAGTCCAGGAAGGCTAGGTCCTTGGGCTCCAAAGCTTGGTTTGATGTTACATCGTCATTTGGCTTACCAATCGGCCAAATCACGGGACCCTAACATAATGGCGATCACGGTGGGACTTATTGAGTTCATGATAGTCTAGCAAACTTTTATAGACTCCTTAGTCCTTCAAATTTTAACTTAAACCATCAGCCTTTAGAATCATTTAGTGTAAAATCTCTGCTTCACCATCTTAGCAAAGTGATGAATCAGGTTTATAACACTCTTACATCCTAGGCTGCACATAAAACTCAGAAAAAACCACAAAAAACTCCTTTAGATTGGCTTTTGACAGTACTGGTGGTGGACCATACAAGTATATCTCAAAACAACATAGCAATCCACCTAGCGACTCCACTAACCTCTAGTAGGCCTTACTATTTTACCGAACTATAGGTTACTATACAACAGACCTATCCCATCACTCACTAACATAGCGGGAGATGGTGGGACACTGAGTACATAATAGTCCAGCAAACTCTTATAGACTCTTTGGTCCTTTAGGTACCATAACCAAGCAAGCAGTCCATAGACCCATTTTTTAGAGTAAACTCTTTTTGTCCTCATCACCCTAGCAAAGTGTTGAAACAAGTCTAGGATACTTTAACAAATCATAGGCTGCACATAAAACTCATAAAATCCAAAAACATTTCCAGATTAGTTACCGGTGGTGGACCATAGCTATCTTCACAAAAGCAACCCAGTTCCACCTGGCGACTCCACTAATCCATCCTTTTATTTTGACCATCCTTCACCTTAGTAAAGCTTTAGAAAAACCACTCATCCTGAACATTCACCAATACCATTCTCTTTAAACTCTGGATCTAAAATCTGGCTTCACGAAGAATCAATACCAGAGCTCATCCAGACCCAAATCCCCCTATCATAGTAGATGACCCAGAGAGGATTCTGTGGCAAGCTTCTGAAACTGAGCATCTAGCTACTGGTAGATACATCCGAAAACAAGATCTGTACCTAAACATCTCACTATCCTAACAGATTCACCTTTTGAATTAGAGTCATCACAAACTCTTCCCAGAAGCAAATCATATAGTAAGATAAACTTTGACGATCTTGAACCCCTAAACCCACCACAGAGTCCTAGTAGAGAAGCTTCACCTACCACTCCTCCTGATTTCCAGCTTCTCTATCAATTTGGCTCCTACCATCCCAATTCTGCTCAAAACCAGATCACTAGTCCAAGTTCATCCGCCACACCTGGTCAAACCACCACTGTTCAAAACACCTCATCTCAGCCTACTAGTCCTCATCTTGTACATCATCCATTAGCTCCCGTCATGGCAGCCTGGTACGCACCTTTGGTGTTGCCACCGCCCTTGGCTCCTCTCCCAAATAAATATCAAGACAAGATCCCACACTTTACCGGAGAAGACACCACCACACATCAACAGCATATAAGTAGGATGACTGATGCTTATGAATACCTGGAGGTACAAGACGAGACTGTCAGAATGAGAATATTTTCCCAAAGTCTTGGTGGTGAACCCAAAGCATGGCTCAAAATCTTGACTCCAAACAGCATCCATGATATCCCCGAACTACATCAAGTCTTCAGAAATAGGTGGGAAATCCGAAGAAACCCCATTCAAATCCTGTCAGAATATAACAACCTAAAACGGAAAAATGGGGAAAGTGTCCAAGCTTACTGCACTAGGTTCAACAGTGTATATAACTCCCTACCACCTCATTTCAAACCCCCACTTGGTTTAGCCTTGGAAAAATTCCCTGAGGGTTTCGATCCGGACATGACATATCATCTGAGAGACAAGGATCCCCCTACCTTAGAGGAAATGCAACAAATAGCCATAAAAGCAGATGCCAACTTAGCAGAAAAAAGGGCTAGGACTAGAGCGAAAAGAAAGGTCACATATAAAGATGAGGTTTCCACTTCATCACCTTCCCTAGATCCCAGAATAGATGACTTAGTCAAAACCATGGCCAAAATGTGGGAAAGGATAAATGAAAAGGCTCCTGTTAGGGACAACCAGCCAAACCCTCCAAACAGAAACCGAAACCAAAACTTTAGGAGGGAACAGCCCCAAAACAGACCAAGGGATAATGACCAACAGATTAGGCCACCATTCAATGAAAATTATGTGGAAGAAGATGATAGGGATATAGAACCTCTTGATGAACATCATTTAAACCTTATAGGATCTGATAATGAGAGTGAGGTATACCTCACAAAAGAAGAACAAGCATTCTTTTCTCCTAATCAGGATGAGACCAACTATGAAGATCTTGACGACCCTGCCATAGATTTTCAGAATGCCATTATGGAAGCCCACAGGCAGTATGACCTTAGAAGCAAAAGAAACCAAGATAATTCCAGGAAAGGTAACTCAGATACCGCTAAAACCCCTGATACCATTCTCAAGAAAGCGTCAAGCATTGACAAAATCAAGGTTGAGAAAACTGACCAAAACAAAGATAAAGTTACCCAAACTAGGCCTCCCTCAGATACTCCTGGTACTTCTACAAAGGTCACCGAAGCAACTATAGCCAACAAAATCCAGAAACAAGGTCAACAAACTCAGAACATAGAGAAGGTCGTAGCTGAAAAAACTGAAACAAACGTATCTAAAATTCAGCTGCCTTTCAGCTTTGAAGGCGAAATTGCCAAGATCAAGATCACCATGCCTCTCACTGAACTCATTGCCCAGAACTCTTATAAATCCCAAGTACTAAAAGTCTTAAATCTAGAGAATGATGCAAACATTGTTAATCTAGCTGATGACACTCCTGAAGTTTTGTTTGGTCCAAAGATAAAGGGAAAATTCCAAGAAGGAAATACTCTTGCATTTTACATTAGCCTAAACATCCACGACCAAATCCTCCACAATGCCATGCTAGACTCCGGCGCCTCGCATAATCTTATGCCGAAGGTAGTAATGGAAAGATTAGGCTTGGAAATCACAAGACCATACAAAGACTTGTATTCATTTGATTCAAGTAGAGTCCAATGCCTGGGTTTGATCAAAGAACTTTGTTTTAGTCTGGACCAAATACCTGCAAAACATCTAATCATGGATATAGTAGTGGCAGACATTCCTCCCAAATACGGGATGCTTCTATCCAGATCTTGGGGAGCCAAACTCCAAGGGAATATCCAACTGGACATGTCATATGCCACCATTCCTGTGTTTGGCCAGACCAGAATACTCTACCGAGAATCACACATGAAATATATGATTAGTAGTCAAGATAGGCCAGACAACATTCCAATGTGTTCCTTGCGTTCCGACCTGAACTCTTTCATTATGCATATTGATGAAAAAATGGAAGAAGAGTCAGAGGACACTGATATAGACTTAGATCCATCACATCAGCTGTCCCTGGTGCCTTATGATGAACTAGACACTCAAAACTACCATGATCATGAACAACTGTGTCTTGAGGAAAGTAAGTTTTCCCTTTCCAAGGTAGGATTAGAGCAAGAAGCGCAAACCCTTATGTACTATCAAGCAAATTTCTCTAGCTTTAGTCAAACACCAACAGTAACTTGTGGAATTTTTTTTCGGGTAAAGGCTTTAGAAGGCCTACACATCATAAACCTGTTTGGAACCTGGGAGCAAGGGAGTTTAATGTTTCTACCATACCTCAAATATTTACCATCATGTGACCCTCCTACTGCAAATAAAGCTTTAACTGTAACCTCAGCAGCTCAAAATCTTGAGAAAATGCCAGATAAACTTCTTATGAGCAAGGATGACAGTTGCAATCCCAGCATACCTGAACTACTGAAATTGGCTCATATTCTGTCTTTTCATGAAGAACTTAGAAATGCTAAAATCAGAAATCTCATGCAGAATACCAATTTCTACAGAAAAAGCAAGGGAAACTACTGTGTCAATACCTTCCCCTCAAAGAACAGCTTTGACAAGAGAAAAAACAACAATCTAAAACAAACTGAAATAATCAGGGATAAAACAGATGGCCATAGAGTCTGCTTTGATTTTAGAAATAATACTGCATATCCCTATAACAGAAATTATGTTTTTTCTACCCAAGACCATGATTTACCAATTAAAAGTGCTTTTAATCATGTATTTTCGCAAGATGATGTTTCAGGTCATGATCATAAGATTCCCTTGCAAAGTAGACAGCTTAAATATTTTTTCAAGTTTGCGGGAGGTAGATCAGATTTCAAGTTCAAAATTGCAAAACCACCTAATATCAGAAATCTGTTCATGAAGGCCATGTTCCCAGTTTTAAATTTCTGCATTTTTGCATACCTTGATGATGTCATTATCTATTTTAAAAATGACCAAGAATACATGCATTACTTGAGGAAAGCATACAGTAAGGAAAGGAGTGGAAATCAGATATTCAGAGAGGTACAAAGGGAAGATACCGGGTTGTTCAGAGATTCTTGCATGAATCCCTATGTCATGTTAGAGAGAGAGAATTTCCCAAATTTTTCTTTTCAAGAGTTAAGTGGGCCAAGGGTGAGAGGAGATCCTTACGAGGATAAGATGCTTAAATTCTGTCATTTCCAAGATTTTTGAGTTTAAAACACTTTCTGTCATTGTACATACCATTGTTTGAAATACTGAAAAAATAGAAAAGTCAAAAACAGTAAAAGATAGGAAAGTCAAAAAACAGTAAAAACAGAAAAGAGGGCGAGTGAAGATAGAACAAAGGCCCCATGTTCCAAAAAACAGTCCTTCGGAAAGCGAGCAAATATAAATGCCACTACTAGTACTTCAATGCCTTGTTCAACTATCTAGCCTAATCATAGCTGAGCATGTTTAAATTTATTTGCTGATAAGTTAGTGAGTGCCAAGATAGTCAACATTGTGTAAGATTGGCTTATCACAGAGCTTAGATTAGGGAGAGATTCTGGTTCCACATGCCTAAAACAGAACCAAAGAGAGAAGCAAGGGATGAAAAATACATTGTACATCTTAACCCCGCTTGTCTAGTTTCCCTTTATTGCAAAATAACATTTGTGTGCAGCTTGTCTTTTATGCCGCAAATGCATGACGAATCAGACTGCCTAATCCTGATTTGATCATTTTTGAATTTCATGTTTTAGATTAGAGAATAAAATCCTGTCAAAATGCTTAATCTTGACAGTCGATCTAGCTTTAGGTAGAGTTATGAAGGAGTTCATCAGTTTAATCTGAACTCCCGGCAGATTTAAGAGTAGAAATAGATAGGTTCATTTTGCAAAAAAGAAAAATATACTTGGTCAAAAGGCTGCTAGTTCAAATGCGCCAAAGAGAAGAAAAAATGTTAGGAAAGATAGTGGGGTAGGTAGAAGTATCATTGATGTTAACCATGCTGTCACTTTTCAGAAATACCATCAAAAGAAGGGTAAATTTTGCGCCAATGGATAAGGCACTGGTCTCCATAAGCCAAAGATCTGAATTCTGGACACCTCCTGACGAGGAGCTGCCCTCCCCAAATGGAGCCACTGTTAGCCATCAGTATTTTTTACATGTTAGTGATGACTATATCTATAGCTGAATTTTCTAGAAGTTGATTTCCTTATGTCCATTTGTCATCTAGAAAACCCTCCTAAAACTTTTTTCGCCCTTCTACCTTTCAGTCCACCCATGTCAAAATAAAAACCTCATTATCACTATCCTATCTAGCTTCAGCCCTATTGGTTTTCCCATCAGCTTTAAAAGAAAAATCCAAGTCTGTTTCAAAAGTCTCCCCTATGTTAGGAAGTGGCGCTTTAAGACATTTTTCCCTTGGCAATCATCAAAAAGCCAAAAAGCCTCCATCTGCTACAGACCAACCATGACTGACCTCCCACTCTACAAATCAATTTGATAACAGCTCTAAGTCGCGCCATTTATACCCCTAGGTCTCAGCACTGCATAGACCTCAGTCTCAAGCTAATTATTAGGTGTTTTACAATGTTTTATGGATTCTACAAGGACAGGAAATATAACTTCATCTCAGGAGTAAATGCTTGAATCTATAGTTAGAATAAAAACTGCTTCTAAATGTAACATGAGCTTGAAATATATTTGCAAAACAGAGAGTCACTCATCAAGACCTTGCAGTTTTCCTTCCAGCATGAAAATCACAGTAAGAGAAAGACACCACTGTCACAACAAACTGGTAAATTGTCATGGCCAAGAACCTCCTTCATTTACAAGAAGAGGGTTAGGGCGCCTCCTTCATCTACAAGCAGAGGGCGCTAGCCAATATTGACTTTAAAACTGCAAAGGTCCAGGTTTTCTTTTACTGAACAGTGAAACAGAGACTCTATGTTTTCTGAGTGTAAGTGATAATCACAGCAGGGATAGAATCTGAGGTACGCAAGTTCAAAGGAAAACAGAGTTTGGCCTTGTAAAGGAAGTCATGAGAAGTTTTCAAATCATGTGAATTGATGAAACTTTAGAGAGGCATGTCATTAGTAAAAACAATTCCAATCATAAGCAGCCTGCTTTTCCACAAGACCAAATTGAAGAGGTGTTGACAAAACATGTCATTACACAAGCAGAAGGAAAGGTGTTTGTTTTTCAAAGGGTGCTGACCTCCATAGTCACAGAGACTATATTTCAAATAATTTGTCATAAGATGACCAAAGAAAATGATGACATTTCAGTTCCCCTCAGAGCAGTACAGTGAGACAGTGACACCTTGACTAGGGTTTTTCTGAAGCACAGTAGTGATTGCAAGCAAAGGTGCCAGTATTGATGTTTTTCAAGTTGTTTGCTTACCATAACATCCAAGGAAAATCTTTGTCAGGCAGGTTTATCAAGCAATATTCAGATACTTTGCCAAATGAAGGGCCTCCTTTGTTCATGAGCAGATGGCCAAGGCATTGGATGTTTTTGAAGATTGATTGATCTAAAATGCAGTGGAAAGAGACAAAGAAAGAAAGAAAAAATATTTACACAGGTGACAGATGGTGTTTATGTTTCAAAATGTATTGGTTTTCCTACTCATAGGGAAATTTCTTTCAAACTATACATCATGGTGGACAGGAGACAATTTTAATATGCAAGGCCATTGATACAAAAAGGGGCAGTTTCCTAAGGGAAAGGGTCAAACAACACCTAACTGTCACATGCCAAGAAGTCCAAAGGAGCGCCTTTCAAGTAAACAGAGAAATATGGTATGAATGGATGCAACTAAAATATGGCACTTACAATCAAAGGAGGAGCTTATAAATCACCTGGAAGCAGAAATTATCAAACAAGTTGGAAGAAGACAGACCACCTCCTGTTAAATAACAAAGCAGCTTTCAAATGCTCTTTGACAGATTTTGAATGGTTTTTCCTTGTTAAAAATATCACCTAAAGTATCAAAGCAGTGGACAGGTTTGAAATTATGGATGATTATGTTACAAAGAAATATCACTGCACTATTAAAAGGAACTGATAACTATGTTTCCAAGATACCTGTTTTTCCTACTTCATAAAAGTTCCCCTTTCAGAATACACATCACAAATGATGGGAGGCATTTCAGGTTTTGTTCCCAAAAGACATACAAGTTTATGAATAGGCAAAGAGGTTATTTTTATGGATTGTCGGTGTTGTGGATAGTTTGAAACAAAACGAGTTTCCATTATTCAATAAACAGGGATGTTGTAAAATGTGTTGTGAAGCAGAGGAATGTAGTGAAAAGTGCCCTTCTTAAAAGACCATAGCAAGCTATGAAAAACTGCAGCAAACTTGGCATCCACAGTAGGAAAAGGTTGTAGAATCTGTTAAAGACCGAGGCTGTCAAAACAGGTTTACAATGCAAAACCTACCCTTTCGGAAACAAAGCAGTTTGCAGGTATTTTTCTTGACAGTGTTAAAGTGGGTTATATAAGGAATAGCACCAGCATTATTGACACAGTGGAAAAGATGGTCGAAAGGTTATTGAAATGATAGTTCGATGTTACTAAAGAAGGTAGTTTCCCCATGAAAAATTTTGAAACACCCTGATATTTCATTTTCAATAAAGAAAGAAAAAATCTTGAAAGGAAATGCCACTGTTTGAAAAAGAGAATTTGCTGCGTTAAATGGCAAACTGTAAGTTCTTTTTTGCATTGCAAGTAAATGATGAAAGTGACCGTTGAAGCATTTGAAATAACATAAGAGTCAATCTAAGAAGGAAATTTAATTTTCAAAGCGGCAAAGAAGGTGTTCATAGCATAAACGAAGAGGTTCCGGGTCAATATTCCAGGAGTTTGCACAGTTTACACCGCGCGACGTGCCTGTCAAACCGCGCGACGCGCCTGGCGGAGGATTGGAATGGGCGGTCAGTGTATGCGCGATGCGCCTGTACAATCGCGCGACGTGCCTATACACGGCGCCCGACCTCGACCCAACAGGCCACCCGAGCGGTTGTTTGCGCGCCGTTCTTTCTTTGCAGAGTGCCACGCGTCTTTTGATGATCTCCAACGCCTCCAAGGGTGCTCCAAATCCATTCAAGCGACCAGCAAACCATTGACATTCAAATATCAAGGTATTCCACGTACATCCTTGACATCTTAAAAATCTGTTGGGTGGAGGAGTCACTATGTTTATCAAGACCAAACGAGGGTTGATGTTTTGATCCAAGGAGATCTTACTCACTGTTAAAACTGCTACAATTTTCACAACTTTGCATTCAAAATTTTCAAAACCTTGTCACCATAGCTGAAGAAATAGTGTTTGCTGTGTGAGGTTTCGAGGTGTAAAGATGTAATAAAATGCTGGCTGTGTCATTTAAAAGCACCTACAGGAGATAATTGGTTTTGAAACTAAGAGCAGTATGATTTCACTTTAATTAATCAAAGGACCAGGGATCCTATACTTTCACAGCATCAAAGGACAGAGGTTAAATCGATAAACTACAGAAAGGGCAGTTTACTCCTGAGTTTTTTAACTTGACTGTTTTTGTTCTTCAAGCTTATTTCAACACAAGTTGATATTCAGATAGGACAGAGGCTTTTTCTACAAAGAGACAGGGTTTACATATTTAACAGGAGTTTGGATTATGGGGAAGAAATAAGCTGCTACAGCCCTTATTAAAACTATAGAGCTTGTTTCAAATGACTGTCACCATTGTTCCATAACAATGAGTTTGAATGTATGCCCACACTGAAGGTTAAATTTGTATGTGTATGATCCTGTTTGGTGGAGTGACATATATATAGAGAAAAGTGAAGTATAGTAGGAGAAAGGGTTCTTGATCAAACAGAAATTTATAGGTTGAAAGCTACAGGGGGAGGTTGCTCACACTTCTCACAAAGGGATAGTATTCACTATGTTTGCCACTTGTTTGCCTTTTGATTTCCTAGCTCGTATTGATGAATGGATGTGCTTATAGAGTAAAAGTCTTTTTCTGCCAAAGCCAGAGGGTTACATTTATAAAGAGACATTGATTTCTTTGAAAGGAGAAAACTCACATAGCTTCTGCCTAAAAAACTCTTGAAGTCTTTCAAACTCTGTCATCTTTGCTCAGGACTATGACAGTGACTGTATACCTACACTGAAGTTTGATTGCATATCCATAAGTCTGTTGATGTATTTACACTCCAAGAAGAGCAGGTTGTTAATGATTGATATTCTACCTTGAGGCAGAGATACATATGTTTTGATTGACATCTAAAATTTCACAGAACAAGGTGATTTTAGCATTTCTCACAGCAAACTCCTCCTAGCAGTCTGCCCTTCATTTCACTGTATTATTTCTTACTGAGAAGTTGTTGACTGATATTTTCAAGGTGGAAGACCAATTTCTGAAAGAGCAGGTTTTTAATGATTGGGAATTTTATCTTGAAGACACAGATATAGGTGTGTTAATTGGCCTCTAACAAATTCATAAGAAAAAGTGATTTCTTAACACTGTACTCAGGGAATTTACCCAGCAGTCTGTCTCCTTTTTACTATATGGTGTCCTATTGAGAAATCTGTCTGGCTGAGGTACATTCAAGGTAGAAGGTCATTTTCTAAAGAGAGAAGAGGTTGTGTATTATAAAAACTTGTTGCAAACCATCCAAATCACATTGTTTCTCTGTCAAAGCAGTACATTGACACAGTTTGACTCCAACAGGGAAGTTTACACATAGTGAGGCAGTTTGTCTTTTCCAAAGCACATTTAGGTCAAAATTCCTCCAAGGAAAGATGACAGGAGCAGCATGACAGTGATAAATATGAGCAGCAGCAGGAAAAAGAGGGGAAGAGTGTTGAACAGCAGTAACTCAGTAGTGATAAACAACAGTTTCAAGAAGCACCCGGCACAGAAAGAGGAGAAAGGCATATCAGCCCTTGATATTTTCGCCTCATATTTGGAGCATGTTGCTAGGGACCCCTGAGGGTCATATGTGCCAATTTTGGGCCCGTTTCGACAAATTTTGGTTTTTTGGCATTTTTTGGGTTTTTGGTCGAAAACTCATAATTTCGCCATTTCAGTTTGAGGATTTGTCAAGGGAGAAGGATGATACCAATGGATGCCATAATTCTATGAGCAGGTCCCCAACGATTTTCAAAGAATTTGGAGATCATTCGCCCCCTCAAATTGGTGAAAAATGCCCACTTTTTGCACATTCTGCCCGCCATATCAGCAGTCTGCTATTTCCTGGTTTTTTACACACAGGTACAGTTTTGGGGAACTTCCATGCATCAAATGGAGATGATTTTAGTTGCGCTGGAAAGTAGACACAGAGAGCTTTCCAACGAGATATCATGAGCCTTGTTTCAACATCAGTAAGGCTGCCAATTTCCTCCAGCAAGTCAGGGGACCTTTTTCAGATATAAATATGAAGTATTTTTGTAATTTTTGAACCTCAAAAATCTGTTTTTCCCAAATGTGCGTTTAGCTATTTTTACACTTGGGAAATGATGTAAAGTCAATATAATTTCCATTTTTAGTAGTTTTTTAGATATTTTATGGGATATTTTGTGCCTTGGGATTTGCAAAGCCTCAAGGACAAGTTTATATATTTTGACTTGGCCAATGGGATAGCTAGTTGCTCCATGAGGTTTACCTTCCTCTAGCCTATTTATTCCATGGGTTTCATTGTAAAACAGAGGCTGAACTTGAGAGAAGAATCAATATATTGGTCATATGAGCTTTGAAGAACATACTTGTGTTATGATTTTGGACTGCCTCTTGGATGCTTCTGATGAATGATGAAGGATTGTTGATGGATTCCATGACATGGTAGAATGGTATAGTGTTTCTTGCTTTGTTTTTGTCTTCTAGTTTTCATTCATGATACATGCTTCTTGCTGCTATAGATCAGTAGAGATTAATTTTGAGATATTCCCATGGAGGCACCTCAAAATTCCTGAATCTTCATAGCTTTATGTTTTCTTCTTCCTTAGTTATACTAAAGAATTCTTAACTGCTCTTTAGTAACTTAAGGTATTGTTGCTAGTTTTATTCATAAGTTCTATGTATCTTGAGTAAGATGTATGGTGTGCCCTGCCTACCTATGATTGTCCATAGTTATTTCCATAAAACTATCTCTTTGACTGATTAGCTTATCATCTTGTTGAACCAAGGAGGCCTAGTCCCGATCTAGCCCTTTGCCTAAAACTATGAAAGCTTGTTTGTCCAAGTGCCCAATAACTTAAAGACTGTGTTTAGGCGTTCTGGCATAGTTTATGAGTTGTTAGTCCTTCTTATGTGTTTTCCCCAAAGTCTTATAGCCATTTCCCAAAGTTATAGGGTCTTGTACTTCTATGTATGGCTGGAATGTTTGATTTCTATGTATTAATTAGCTCATAGTTACATTTAGCATGATTAATGGCTTGCTATAACATGTTTATGTCTTCTATCAACTAGTTACACTTGAAATCCCTCGTCTTTCACAAACTTGATGTCCATTTACTCCATTATGCCCAAAGGTCCTTTCTACCTTGAATCAAATCGGCCCTACAGCAGCCTTACATCATCATCTCATAGCTTCCTTGACCTGTTTGACCCCATAGCCCAATTGATCTGACTTCTTGTTATCCATTTTTATATCTTTGATCAGTTTTATCCCTCACAAACTAAAAACCCAAAATCAAAAAACTCACTTCATAACTAGCCTAATATCAGAACACCATAAGCAAACACACCGATATCCTTTACACAAATAGAGAGAGCCCTCTCTGAGTCCAGGAAGGCTAGGTCCTTGGGCTCCAAATCTTGGTTTGATGTTACATCGTCATTTGGCTTACCAATCGGCCAAATCACAGGACCCTAACACTAGGGACAAAAACAAGTTCATATTCCTCAAAAGTTTTCAAAAGGTCCATAGCATCATTTATATAGGCTCTTAGTCTTGGATGTTTGGAAGTGTACTCTCCATTTATTTGCCTAATAATCAGTTCAGAATATCCATGAACAGCTATCCTCTTGGATCCTAATTTATTTAGCAACTATAGTCCTAAGAGGAGTGCTTCATACTCTGCTATGTTATTTGTGCATTGGAATTTTAACTTGTATGAATGGCTTTCAGCCTAATTATTCTTTGTGTTGTGAAGCCACACACCTGCTCCTACACCAATTCTGCTACAAGACCCATCAAAACTCATACTCCAAAGAGGGATATCTTCGGACTTGTTGTTGTTTTCATTCTTGTCCCCTTTGTCTTGTGTGTTTTGACTATCATTATGCAGTTTTATGGGTTCTGCAACATCTTTATGTTGGTTTTGTTCCTTAAAGTATTCATGGAGTTGAGGCCCTTCCTCTTGACTCTCATGACTTGCACTAAGCTGGTGGATAGTGGGCTTTTCATACTCTCTGTTTTGTTTGCTGTAATTTTCAGATTTGGAAAACTATTTGAGATCCTCTCCCTTCCTATCCTCTCCTCCTATGCTCTCTGTTATGTTGGGTGATTGCTCACTTTCCAACTCTAGCTCATCAAAGCTTTCATCATTGTAAAAAATGAATGATTCTAGGTCTGTATGGACAGAGTAAAGAGGGGAATTTTCTGATTTTTCTTGACTACTCACCATAAATTTCATAAGTGATTCCCTATAAAGTCTTCTAGGTGGACTAAAGACGGGAATGGTGGCATATGTCATGTCCATTTGCATAGTTCCTTGAAGCTTAGCACCCCATAATCTTGACAGAAGAATGCCATATTTTGGTGGCACATCTAGCACCACCACATCCATCACTATGCATTTGGCTGGGATTTGGGTCAAGTTTACACAAAGATATTTTATCAGCCCTAAGCATTTTACTCTACTGGAGTCAAAAGAATACAAATATTTATATGGTCTAGTTATCTAAAGGCATAATCTCTCCATGATTACTCTGGGCACGAGGTTATGAGAAGCCCTTGAATCATGCATAGCATTGTGTAAAATCTTATCATGGATATTCAAACTGACATAGAAAGGAGGGACCACCCCTTCTTGGAATTTTCCTTCAATTTTAGGCCCAAACAAAAGGGCTGGCTGATCATCATTTAAGTTGACAGAGTCATTATTTTCTTCTATGTTCAAAGCTTTTAACACCTGACATTTATATACATCCTGAGTGACTAACTCAATGAGGGGGACAGAGATCTTGATTTTAGCAATTTCACTTTCCAAACTGAAAGGGAAATGATTCTTTGAAATGCTCAAATATGTCTTGTTAGTCACTAACTTATCACCAAAATTAGTTTTCTGGTTTTACTATGTACATCAGTTGCTACTCTTTTTACAGGGGCACTAGCTGAAGTGCTAGTGCTTCTAAGGTCAAAACTCTTTTTATCAGTGATTTGAGTGCTTTTTCCCTTGTTTTTACCAGAACTTTCAGCTGTTGTTTTGTTGTTTTCAGCAGCCCTTCTAACCACCCTTTCAGATCTGTTTTTAATATCATTTTCAGAGGTATTTTCTTGGGGATTTTCTTGGTTCTTTTTTCTCCTGAGGTCATATTGTCTATGATCCTCCATGATGGCATTCTCAAAGCCTTGCCTATAGTCTTCAGATTCTATGCCTTCATTATCATAATATGTATATGTGGCCTGGTCATCCTCTGTGAAAAAGGCAGGGTATTCATTACTTACTCCCAACATGTTTATAACAGTTCCCTTTGGCTTTTCTATCATTCCCTCATCTTCATCAACATAATTTTCTTGAAATGGAGGTCTGATTTGTTGATTAGTATCTCTTTATCTAATCTGAGGGGGGTTTCTCCTAAAGTTCTGATTTTGATTCTGAGATTGATTTCTATTTTGGGTAGATGTTTGATTTTCTCTAGATGGAGCTCTCTCATATATGCTCATCCTCTCCAACATCTCCTTCATCATCCTCTCCATTTTTGAGTCAGATGTGGAAGGTGCAATGTCTTCCCTATATGTCACTTTATTTTCATTTCTCATCATATCTCTCTTCTGAATCAAATTTTCTTCCACAATAAGAGATCCCTTCTGCATGTCTTCTAAAGTCAAGGGATCCCTTTCTCTTAGCTGATATGCCATTTCAGGATCAAATCCTTCAGGGAATCTGGCCAAATCTGAGCCTTGTGGAGGTTTCAAATCTGGGGGTAGTGCGTTATAAACACTATTAAATCTAGTGCAATAATTTTGAACATTTTCCCCAGTGTTTCTCTTGAGGTTGTTGTAATCTGAAAGTATTTGGAGAGGGTTATTCTTGAATTCCCATTTGTATAGAAATAGTTGATGAAAGGCTGGGAGATTGTTGATGCTTTGTGGGGCTAAGATTTTGAACCATTTTCTTACTTCTCCTCCTAAACTCTGAGCAAACAATCTGAGTTTAACAGTCTCATCACCTATTTCATTCCTATCACAGTAATCATTCATTTTGTCCACATGTTGTGAAGTAGTAGTGGAACTGCTAGCAGCATATAGAGGAATAGTGGTTGAATAACCTTGTGGTAAGGCAGCTAAAGGTAGAGGAAGGACTAGAGGAGATTACCATGTAGCCATGATAGGATTTTGTGGGAGGAATGGAGTGGTTTGAAAAGTGGGTATATAGATGACAGAAGTTCTTGTACCAGCAAGAGACTGTTGAGCAGATTTGGGGTGAGAGAAACCAAAGTTATGAATGAAATGAAGATCTGAAGGTGTGGATGGAGGGGTTTGTCTGCTGCTAATATGTTGGCCACTATGTTGTGGGGAACTTGGAGGCTCAAAGTCTGTCTGATCTATAGCATTAAGTGACTTAGTTCTTGGAAAATTACTTGGAAAATCTAAGTCAACTTGGATCTCTTAAAGATCTGAAAGGTTTTCAGGGATAGAATTAGCTCTGTGAATTGAATTGATAATAGTTGGATCTCTAGATGCAGGGGACTTCCTAAGAATGCTTTCTGGATTATCAACTATTTCAGGAGGATTTGGATTAGGATAGGCTCTGGTATGAATTCTTCTTGAAGCCAGAATGTTAAGATTTAGACCCAAAGAAAACAAAGTTAGCCAGATATGACAATATTTTAGAGGAAAACTAGTCGTTAACAAAGAAAAATTAATCCTCAAAGTTTCCTAATCATGGGTGTGCACGAGGTCTAATGGTAGTGTGGGCTGCCTCGGTGGAGTATTTGTGAAAACCAGGGGTAATCAGTAGTCCTACTGATCACCAGTGGAGTATTTTGGTCTTTTAGGAGTTGTGGAGTCGCAAGGTGGATGACTTCAAATGTTTTAAGATGAGTTGTTGTCCACCATTATTAATTAACTACCAATGTAAGGCTGTTGTGGGTCTTCTGAGATCTTAAGGATGTATAAGATGTAACTCACTCAGAATTCCCCAGTGGAGTCGCCATTATGTTGGGGTCCTTTGATTTGGCAGATTAGCATACCAAATGACAAGGCAACATCCGAACCACTTTGGAATCCTAGGATCTAGCCCTCTTGGATTCAGAGAGGTATCTCTCTATATGTGTTTAGAATGATATGCTTTAAGGCTTATGGTATGATATTAGGCTAGTTATGAAGTACAAGGGTTTGTTTGTTTTTGGTTGGGAATCATTAAATGAGAAGGTCATGTGAAATGAAGAAGGAAATAAGTGGAAGGATGTTTCAGCATGGGAATATAGGTCAAAAAACAATGTTAAACCATTGGGCTATGGAGTCATAAAAGGGTTTACTTGCACAAAAACTATCCAAGGGTTTTCATAGGGAAATTCATCTATATCAGAAGATATTTTAAGATGAGTTGGTGATACGAAACATTAAGAAATGATGAGAAAGAAGCAAACATGTAAGAAAACAAAGGGCAACCTAATATTAGGTAAGGACTTTTAACCTATCCTCTTTGACATACTCTTAAGAATAGAAAAAATATAAGAAAACAAAGGGCAGTCTAAGATCAGGTAAGGAATTTCAACCTAGCCTGCTTTTGACATAATCTCAAGGGAAAACATGTAAGATAAACATAAAAAGTAACCTAAGATCAGGTAAGAACTTTTAACCTAGCCTGCTTTTGGCATACTCTTAAGGAAAATTTTCAAAATAGCTTTTTAAGACTAAACAAGGGACAGGGCTAGCCATAAACTTCCTTGATTAGGACTCTGCTTAGCATGCAGTGAAAATATCATTCAAGAACAACATCTCAAGTTCTACTCAACAAGATATGGGCTCACCAACATTCATTGACTGGTTGTACTCTATTGAAATCATTCCCAAACACACATTTAGAAGAAAACATAAAGATACAGATTTATCAGTGAGAGATAGGGTACTTTGCAGTAAATCCTACTCTATATTTTCTGTTCTTTATCAGAGAAAATGGAAAGTATGGAAACATAAGGAAAATAACAATTACAGTAAGAAAAACATCACCAATGATTTAGATCAGGATCCAGTGAATCTTCTTGTCTATTGATGTGAAAAACCAGTTACATACTTTGAGTCCAATAGCTTTTTACAGTCCAATTATTTTCTTCCCAGCCTACTATATTACAACTACTCAGCAACTTTACTCAATAACAGTTCAACTATTAACAATTTTCCAACCCTTTACAATGAATTTTTTGTGAAAACTTATAGGTGAATGAAGAAGAGTGCTGCAGGAAGAATCATAAATATCAGTTAAGACAGAGGGGGAGAGGTATCTGAATGCCCATTCTTCTTAATGACCATTGCATTAACTGATTGTACCATTTTAGTATTTTTTTCTATCTTTGAGGCATATCTGATAGGCTGGTAATAACTCCAAAGTGTGTTCTTTGAAGCTAACTTTGGCCTGAAGTACTCTGTTTGACCTTTGTGACAAGCAACTGTCATATTTCAGTTCTGAGACCTCCCATGATTGTGCAATAACTGTTCTGGAAGTTTTAAAGATTTTTGCCATCAAGATGGCTGTCACGGTGTCTTTTAAAGGAAAAGTATATTACAGGTGTCCTTTTGGTCCTTTGGAGAAATAAATACTTCAATGATCTGGCATTCTGAAGTCATCTTTCGCTGATTTGTCTTTGACTTTATTTGTCTCAAATATGCTTTATCCTTTGAACTGCAGATTAATCTTTGATATTTGAATTCTATGCTTAACCATTTAATCTTCACTGATCTTCTCTGTTTTCCTTTGTGTATAGGTGGCTCCTTTACCACGTTGGAGGGTTTTGCTGAATGACCCATGTTGATGATGCACTAGCTAAACTTGGAGATTAAATCCCTCTATGTCCCTTTACTAGACTGTGGGACAACTTTCACAGCTTGTCTACCATTAAACCTGCAACACAAACAAACTAGTTATAAAATCTTGTGTTTCTTGTTTTTAACTACTTCAGAAGGCTTAGCGAGGGGTTATGGAGTAGTGAGAGGCAAGTTGAATTTAGTGGGGAAGGGTTTAATCATGGCGGAGATGAACCAGGGTTCAAAATTAATTATGGCGCGAAGATTAGGAAAGGTGGTATTAGAAAACCGACAGTGGTTTTTGTGTGAGGTGAAGGAGGTAAGTGGTTTGGGACCGATCAAATACGATATGGTCGGGTAGCTGACGCGTGTCCCCTACAAAACCACCTACTTCGCGTTCAAAGTGCACAGAGGGGGGGGGAGAAAAATGTATGCGAAATGGGATCTGGGCCATTGGATCTGGGGGAAAATAGATAAACGGTGGAGATCACCCAGAAACACAATGAAAGGCCCCAGCGTGGTTGGGTGGGACCAACAGGGTTATAATGGAAATTGAAAGAAAAATGCGTATTGTGGGGGCACTTGAGGTATGGACAAGTTTACGGGTCGGGTGCCTCTACAGCAAATATCGACCATTGGATCAAGATCTTCTATGGTCAAACGAGTCAACTGCGGGGGCACTCATATTGTTGACCATTTGTGCTGAAAGTGCCCGCGGGTGGAAAAAGTGGTGAATCGGTGCGAGCTGTCGGATCTGGGAGATGGACAGCGAATATTTACATGGAAAATCGAAAATCGATGGAGAAGAGGGTTCGAGAAGGAAGGATTTGGGAGTTGTGATGGTCGATGGCCGATGGGAATGGCCAGAGCGATGGGCAGAGGACTGTTAGATCAGGATCGAGATTGATGGTGGAGATGTGATCAGAGCTTTACATATCGGTGGTCTAGGCATGTGGGATGAGGAATTTTGGAAGGAGAAATTGCGATGGAGCGGCGCGATGGTGAAGAGCGCAGACCGTCTAATCTGGGGGAGAATGAACATCGGAGATGGAATTAGGACTACGCATCGGTGGAGAAAAGGGTCAAGGGACAAGGGAACAGGCGAAGTGCGATGCGATGGGATGATGCACAGACCATCGATCTCAAGGGGAATGAACGATCAGGATTAAATCGAGGGATCAGCATATCGGTGGAGTAAAGGGTCCCGGAACAAAGGAACTGGGATCACCGATGTGCGATGGATGATGGACTTAGCGCTTGATCACGGAGCGCGGTCTTATGGTGGAAAAAGGGCTTGGGCTTAAGCGAAAGGGGCTTAAGGCCTTAAGGTTAAAATGAGCAGAAAATAGGCTGAAATGGGGTTTTTTAACCTTTTTAAGAGGTTCTGATAGGTATAAGAAAGGGGTTTTAAACCTTATAATAGGGATTTTACAAGGTTTAAAGGGATTTTGGATGAAATGAGGGATTTTTCAAAGGGGAAAAAGATGGAACGTGAGTCTGAAAACAATTTTCTTCATGATAACAGGAGGGCTTTTGTGAAGATGGATCCCCTGGACAAATGGACATAGCAAGGCTTCAAGAAGTCACAAATTTGCTTCAAATTTGTTTCTTGAAGACTAATAGATCTATTTTAGCCATCATAGTATATGAAAAAATTATAGATGGCTAACATGACATCAACTCCTTTTTATTCACACTCACTAGATTGTACTGTGCATCTTGGGGACCATCATCATTATCAGTGGCCACCTTTGCAGCTGTTAACAGTTTTTGTTATTTACTGGTAATCATAATATTTCCCACATGTTCGACTACAACTCATTCATTCACATGTACGAAGCAGTGACCATGATCTTCGGTTGAGGTTTACACCATTACAGTTGTGTTTCTTCTCCTAATTTGTGATATTGTTTTTTTGGAGACAGCTTATCAGTTTGATCCTGTTATGACAGACACTTTCATGTTATGATTATAGGTGGACACACTATTCATATCTCTATTTTAGAGAAATCATGTTGATTAGCTACTCAGCATGGGAATGGCCGACTCAAGACAGATACTATATTTTTTGACATATGTTGTTGTTTCAGGTTTTCCTTAGTCCTCCAATTCCTCTCATTATACTACACTTGTTATAAATTATTTCAGCCATCATCTTTGTCTCTGACCTCACACTTTAGGGGGCATCTGTTACAGAACAAATGACCTCCTCATCAGCTCATAGGAGAAGGTAACATGGAAGGAAGAAAATGACATAGACAAGACCCATTTTTTCCAAGGTAACTCACCCCCAAAACAGCTAGGCAGAGTTATAACACACCTGAGCCATGCAAAAGGAGCGTTAATGCCTAGGGTAATGCTCTGTATTTCCCAATGGGGGAGTTTTAACCATGTTTGAGTGTGAAAAGGGAAATATTTTATGGAAAATTGACTGGAATTTCTAGCTTTCTCTCAAAAGGAATCAATTCAAAATAGAAACTAAATGGCCCAAACCTTTTATTAGGAATTTCCAAACATAACTGAACTCCTATGGAAGGAAAAAGTGAGGAAAAATGAGGACACATCTAGATCTTTCCTAATTTGAATAGGTTGAAAGAGTTGGCAAGGTTTGTCCTCTCGATCCCCTATAAATTGAAGTTGTGGGCTCTTGGTCTAAGGTCGAAGGTTTGATTATATGTGGAGCAGAATTTCATTGTTGTAGTGTGAGGCTTGAAGATCGGCGAAGTTCATTGAGATATTTCTACCTTGAGCACATCACACTCAGAGATAGATAAAAAGAGATAGGAATTGGAAGATTGAGGAGGGCTTGGTGCAACTGACGGTTGTAATCCTCCTTTTCAAAAATTAATAGAACTGTATCTATTTTTTCCATTCAATGCATCAGCCTGACAATTGTTTTTCAATCATCTATGTAGAATGATATGAATGGCTTAGATCTGTATTTTTTATTATTTCTTATAGGCTAGTTTAATTAATAAGAAGATATACTGTTGTAGAGATTATGCAGGTTCTTTTATTGATTACAGGATCTAGATTTGGATCTGACGAAGAAGGATCTCTACTTCGCTGCTTGGCGTTCTCCATAGGATCTGTTGTCCATAAAGATGTAATCTTTCCATCTTGCTTTGTCGATTATATATATTAGTATGAACATGCATGCAACCATGCATGCAACATCTTTGGAACTTTACAGCTAATCTGATAGTCTACCTCGGGCGCCGGAAAGCCCTAAGAGGGGTACCTAATAACCACCAGCATATTACCCTATAGCATCTTGCAAATGCAATTAATTGCACAGGGAATTACTTAGGCCTACATTTGTGCTTCATCTTGCATGCCAAGATGAGCATCCAAAATTGGATAGTTGGGCCATTAATTTCAATGATGACAAATCCTCAGTTGTGGAGTGATGCCTGGTATGTAGCCTTGATCTTATCTGCCACCTTCTTTTCCTCGGATTTACCTCCAAAATCACCCATGGGATCTATGCCTTGACTAGGTAGGTTGGTGATCCAATGGATCATCGTAGAATCAATAGGTATGCACTCTCCCAGCCACAAATATTCATCATGGACCACTGCGAGCAAATTCCACACACATATATCATTTATCGAGTTGCGCCTAAAATGTGGAACCTATAATAAATTTAAAAGACATGCATTGTGCAGGCCCAACACCCAGGTTTTTGGATCCATGCGAACAAGTCCCCCCTCTTAAGGTACATGGTCCAAATATCTTTCAGGTGCAAGCTTAGGGAGTTTGTCAACATTAGCAAGGTCCCAATCCTCCATTTTTAATTTTGGCACTTTGGCGAACATATCGCCTTCGAGCGGGACATTTTATGCAATCAAAGGCATATTAATATATGCTTGCACTTTGTTGAGATCCTTTAGGACCTTGACTGATGCCTTGTGCGGTGTGACATACGTTGGCAACCACAAGAATGGGGCCACTTTGACCACATCTTCCTCCTCCATGATAGTCTCAAGTAGCTCCGTCATGGGTCTATTTTGGTGCTCAGCCATAGTGGAGTGCAACTTCAGAGTCTTCTCTCTTGGGGATTTGTGGGTCGCTAATGTCTAAACCTTCTTGGTTTTCATGGGCACACGTGTCTCAGGGACTGGTGCAGCATGATCCTCCTCAGGGAGCATAGATTTCATGCTTGGTGGGATAACGTAACCTAGACCCCTATGGAAAAAATCCTCCTCAAACCCCGGATCTAGAATAGACATAGGCAATGAGTAAATGGCAGGTATTAGAGAAATCAAGGCAGAAAATTCACACATAATTCAAAGGGAACTAATGTGACCCCTTAGGTCATATTTATAGATTTGGCATGTCTTCAATGGTCCCTTATGCATTAATGTGTCTCCATAAATGAAAAAACGGTTCCAAATCTAGTAAAATACCCTCATTAAATGAAACCTATACACTCCCTTAAACGGTAATAAAAGTGTATTTTACAGATTTATTGTTCCAACACCTAGATTTTGGCACTTCTCCTCACACAGCTACCACGCACACATTGCACCTATCTGCACATCCACCATCCCTTCTTTGCAAATCCAATACTTTGGCTATATAATCATTTGGTGCGCACAGGGAGAGGGCCATCCCTCTATGGATTTAATTGACTTCCATTGACATACATGGGAAGATATTTTCTGTTCAATGTGGCTAGGCATACTAAACCTCCATCAGTGATATCCTTAACAATATATGCCCCTAGCCAATGCATCTTGAACTTCCCTAGGTGGTGCATGAACTTGATTTCATATAACAAGACCAAATCATCTTCCTTAAGGACCTTTTGTCTGATGTGCCTATCATGCCATGCCTTTTTGTGTGCCTTTTGTGCTTGCTGATGGAAATCTGAAATAAAGTGATCTTCTTCGAGTGCAACCAATTGCAAAAACCGTTGCTCCATAATATCTTCTTCTACCATATTTGTGAATGCTGCTATGCACAGGTTGGGAATAATGTACTCCATCGGAAACACAAATTCTTGCCCAGATACCATCTTGAACGGTGTCCTGCCAATCAATTTTTTACATGCAGTTTGATATGCCCAAAAAAATGTGGGTACACACTCATCCCAATCATTTTGGTTATCATTGCAAATATTGGTAACTACAGTCTCCAATATCTTATTGCAATATTCCACCACACCATTCACCTTTGGGTGATATCGAGTGCTATTCTGATGATGAATCCAGAATTCATCTTTCAACACTTCAATGGTTTCATTCACAAAGTGCGTACCTTCATAAATTATCAGGATCTTAGGGCATCCAAAGTGAGTCACAATATTCTTGAAAATGAAATGCAGAGTTGTGTCTGCACTAAAATCCTTCATCGGCTTAGCTTCAGCCCATCTGGTTACATAGTAAATTGCAGTTATTATGTAAAACACACCACTCTTCTTGCTTGGAGGGTTAATAGGTCCAAAAAATTCTATGGCCCATTTATGAAATTCTTGCAGCACCACTTGTGGATGCAAGGGCATCTCATCTTTGCACGATGGATTTATGGTCCTATGGCATACATCGCATGTGCGGAAATGCGCATAGGCATCATTATGTAATGTGGGCCACCATAACCCAACTCACAAAATATTTTGCATGGTTTCCTTCCCTACGTAGTGACCACCAGAAACCCCTCCATGACCATCATCTAAGATTTCATGCCTTTCAAATTCCAAAACGTATCTTTGCAAAACTTTGTCTACACCCATCTTGTACAACTAGACAACAATAATAGTAAAGAATGATGCGCGCACCATGAGCTCTTCCTTCTGTTGCGCTGTATATTCCTCAGGGGCACGTCTAGTAGTCAGGAACTGAATAATATCATGGAAATGATTGTCAACTACCTTGATCACAAACAACTGCGCATATGGTAATCCATCCTCCAAGCTAATAGGTTCTTCACCAATCTGAAGCATGACAAATGGTCAAGCCCAACATTCAGTCTTCTTGGTTTCACAATGATCTCAAAGTCATACCCCTGCAATAGTAAAAACCACCTGAAGATTGTTCCCCCAAACATAGACTTATTGACCAGGTATTTTAAAGCAATGTGATTAGTAAACATCTTGAAATTTCCTCCTAACTTATAGTGGTGGAATTTCTGCAGCACATACACCATTACTAATCCGTCTCTTTCTATGGTTGAATAATTATGTTATGTGCTTGAGAGCTTCCGACTGACATAGGAAATAACGTAATCAATCTCTCCATATCATAGCTGCACTAAAATAGCTATGATCGTGATGCAGGAGGCATAAACATGCACATGAAACACCTTTGACCAATTTGGAAATATCAATATGGGTGCTATTACCATATTTTCCTTCAACGATTCAAAAATATTCCGACATTCCTCATCCCAAAAAAATGTTGCGTCCTTTTTGGGAAATTTCTCCATGGGCACAATTATCAGTGCATAAACCTGAATGAACTTTCGATAATATCCATTGTGCCCCAATATTGAGCATAGTTGTTTGACATTCACAAGTACCTCCATATTAACAATTATTACGATCTTTGCGGGATCTACCATCAACCTTTGCTAGCAGACAATGTGACCCAATAATATCTCGAATGGCACAAAAAATATACACAGAATATATCTTGAAAAAAATGGAATCATCAAATTATACTTCCAGGAACTTATGGATATACTCCTTAAATGAAGCTACTACTACGTGCGAGAACATGGCAGCTGTATTCTTCAAGCCAAAGGGAATGATTTTATACTAGAAAGATCCCCATTATGTTGCAAATGTGGTCTTACTACGATCCTCTGGTGCAATACTGATCTGATGATACCCTGAGAAACCATCTGTTAATGAATAAAATTCTTGTCCTCTGACATTGTCCAGGATCTCATCAGAGAATGAAGTTGGGAATGGATTGTTGGAAATACTAAGAGGGGGGTTGAATTAGTATTCCTTTCAATTAGAGCATTAGTTAATATTCAATTATTATCAGTTTTTGTACAATGATAGCAGTAAAAAAAAGGAACACAAATGCACATAGTTTTTAAGGTGGAAACCCACTCCAGGACAAAAACCACCTAATGCTTTTCTAATAATTCTTTAATATTCAACTCCAATTGAAAATAAATCTCCAACTTCCTAGAATCTAGAAAAGCATTCTTCTCCAACTCCCATTGGATGGACGCTCCAATGCTAGAAATTCTTCAATAGTCAACTGAACAAATGCCCCAACACCCAATGAGCTACAACTCACCCTAGCACCACCCTACCACCCTATAGAAGAATAAAACAAGAATGGACTCTCGTATTAGGAAAATGGTCCACTTTATAACGATATAGAATGATGTAGAAGAAGAATGTGGACTAGACCATAACCCCAACTATGACACAACCACCTAATTATGATCCTAGACCTCCCAACACTGCCTCTTCAACACTTGGTAGATAGACACTAGTACAATTTTTACACCGATGCATTTACAATGACTTAGTACAACGATACCTTTACAATGACTATATGTAGTGTTGCCCACTTGAGGACTTCATGTGGTGAAATTATTGCTGCTATTCTACACCTTGGTTGCTGCTCTTTTCATTCTACCCTCTACTGCACCTTTCTTTGTTTTGCTTCCTTAGAAAGTTTGGTACTTTGCAGTCCTTGACAACACATGATCTAGCTTTTTCTTGCCTTCTAGGAGCTCGATATTGAATATGGTGTATCTCTGTTATTTCAGATCCATAATATGTGATTTTTTTCCCTATAGTATTCATCTGAGTCTTATTTCTAATGTCATAGGTCTAACCCAATTTGGATTCTTCAAGAGAGATTTATGCCCAATCTCTCACAATGGCCTAATTATGGATTGGTTCAGTAGAGCGAACTTGTACGGTGTGCCGCGTGTCATTGTTTCTTCATTAAGCTCTGAAATTGATACAAAGAATACTATAGCCCATTCAATATCTGCCACTTTTTACAGAATTCCTATCCGATACACTGAGAGAGATTTATGATGAGTTTCCCAAGGTTACTTCTTTGAGATGAATTTCAGGAGCCTACAAAAACACTGACTTCCACAGCTCATATCTATGAAAATTTTGTGCATCTTGATCTGAAATTGTTACAGGAGCTTCCTTAGGATTTCGGCTTCACTTCATAAGATTTTTAGCTTTTGAACCTTCATAGAGAAAAATTTAGAGTGAAAATACCACAATGACCTGTTTCAGATGGCGAAATCCCTACATAAGGAGGATATGAAGATCACAATTTATATAAATGCTTAGGTTGAGAGGGGCTTCAACAAGTTAACATGGGAGGTATTTTAGGAGCTTAAAAATTATTAATTATTGAATTTTTAATGACCCATGCTACAACCCCATGGGGTTTTAGCCCACTAACTAGGGTTACAAACTTCAAACATAAATATCTCTCAAACCGTGAAGAATTATGTGGCATGCCATATATCAACGGAAACATCTCAACAAGTAGAAACCATCAAAATCATTCTTGACCTAGAATATAGTAAATTTTTAGCTCAAAAATCCAATGCAATATTGGGGTAGCCCCTGGTGTTACTTGGGTTGACATCAATGACAACCGTTGATCAACAATCTCCCCCTTTGGCATTGATGGAAACACAAGTACTCCCCCTGCGATCATGACACCTCTTCCTAAAACATTCTCTCCCCCTTTGACATCAATGGAAAAGGGTAACCCCCCTTGACACACAACCATCCTGTGGGCATGTACACACTTCCACTCCCCCTGACACATAACCATCCTGTGGACCTATAATCTAATGAGAACTTGGGAGAATCCCAAGATTCTGGTGAAGATATTCAAATGATTCATGAGGTAAAGTTTTAGTGAAGGTATCAGCGATTTGTTATTTTGTAGCAACATAATCTAGTTTGATATTCTTTTGAGCGACTTGTTCTCTAACAAAATGATATTTGATCGGAATGTGTTTTGTTTTTGAATGCATGGCAGGATTCTTCGAGATGTTGATGGCACTGGTGTTGTCACAAAATATGGGAATAGGCTCACTGAATTGTACTTGAAGATCTTGCAAAGTTTGTTTCATCCAAAGGACTTGAGTACAACATGTTGTCGCTACAATGTATTCTTCTTTCGATGTAGATAACAATATTGAGGTTTGCTTTTTGCTCAACCATGATACGAGACAACCACCTAGATAGAATGTTGCTCCACTAGTACTCTTACAATCACCAATTCTTCCTGCCTAATCTGCATCTGTAAAGGCTTGAATAATGAGATTCAATACCCTTGGGATACCGCAAGCCATATTCTTTTGTGCCCTTTAGATATCGAAGAATTCTTTTGACAACAATGATATGTGATTATTTTTGTGCTGCTTGGAATATTGCTACTTGTCCAACTTCTTTCATAACATCTCGCCGGGAGGCTATTACATATAGAATACTACCAATCATAGATCTATACAACATTTGATCCACGTCCTTAGATGAGTCGTCTATGCTCAATTTTCAACTTGTTACCATTGGAGTAAGGACGGGTTTTCAATCTTGCATTTTGAATTTCTTGAGCATTTCCTTGATGTACTTGGCTTGACATGTAAATATTCCTTCTCTTGTTGAGATATTTAAAGCCCTAAGAAGTATGTCAACTTACCAAGTAAAGACATCTCGAACCCACTTTGCATATTTATATAAAAGTTCTTACTTAGTTGATCATCATTACTACCAAATATTATATCATGCACATATACCTCAACAATTGTTAAATTAGCTTTATCTATTTTTACATAAATATTGCTATCAACAGTACCTTTCTTGAACCCTTGTTGACATAGATATCCATCAAGATGAGCATACCATGCTCTGGGAGCCTGCTTGAGACCATATAGAGCCTTCTTTAACTTGCAAACGTAGTCTTCTTTTTCTGATAGTAGAAAACCTTCATGTTGTTCGATGTAAAATTCTTCTTATAATTCTCCATTCAGAAATGCTGACTTAAAATCCATTTGGTAGACTTTGATTTTCCTTGAACATGCATAGGCGAAAAAAAATTCAGATGGCTTCCATTCTAGCAACTGGTGAAAATGTTTCGTCGAAATCAATTCCTTCCCCTTGTGCATAGCCTTTACAAACCAATCTTGCTTTATTTCTGGTAACCTGTCCATCTTCATTCAAATTTTTCCTGAACACCCATTTAGTCCCAATTACATTTTTTTCTTTTGGTCGTGGAACTAATTACCAGGTGTTATTCTTCTCGATTTGATCCAATTCTTCATTCATAGCTGCTACCCAATGTTCATTATGGATGGCTTCCTCAAAACTACTAGGCTCAAAGGTTGCTAGAAAATAAATGTGAGCTTGTTGTGATAAAATAAGTTGTTGACCTTCATTTATGTCACCAATGATTTGATTTGATGGATGGTTCTTTTGAATCCATTCTTTTGTTCTCTTTGGAGGAGCTCCTTGTTGTTGTTCTGGTATATCTAAATGATAATTATTTACTTCTTCCTGGTTGATAGTTGTTTCTTGTTCTATAATTTTATCTGTCTCTTTCAGCCTCTGTCTCAAGTTTCAAAGAGTCTAGATCCTCATCATTATTCATTAGAACACCATCTTAGTCAAATGTAACATTTATTCTCTCCACTATCTATTTTCGTCTTAGATTATAACATTTATAGGCCTTTCTTTTGCGTGAGTAACCAACAAAGATACATTCATCAACACGTGATTCAAACTTACCCAAATTTTGATTTTCTCTTTTGATATAACATTTCCTTCCAAAGATTCTGAAATATTTTACATTAGCTGATTTTCCTTTCCATAATTCATATGGGGTCTTGTTGCAATTATTTCAGAGAAGACTTCGGTTGATAATGAAGACTATCGTATCAATTGCTTGAACCCAGAATTTTTCATCCAATTTTGAGTCCTTCAACATTGTTCTACCCATTTCCTGTACATTTCTGTTCTTTCTTCCAACAACTCCATTTTGCTGAGGTGTTCGTGCTTTTGAAAATTGTCTTTTTATTCCATTTTCGTCACTGTATTACTGAAATAATTTGGAAGTGAATTCTCTGTCATTATCTAATATTAGACACTTTATTTTCAAATCAGTTTCATTTTTGACCAACTCCTTGTAGATCTTCAAGCACTCAAATGCTTCATATTTTTTCTTTAGGAAACTGATGACTATCATCCTGGTATAGTCATCTATCATTAACATGAAATATAATTCTTCATCTAAGCCTTTTGTTCTCACAGGACCACATAGATCAGTATGTATCAATTCCAATGGATGTGATGCAAAGTGTTATTTTGTTTTAAATTTGACTTTTGTCTGCTTGCCATGTCAACAGGCCTCACATAGTGTGTTGGAAGGTTTTGAGATTTTCGGAATTTCTCGTACTGCTTCCTTTTTTCTTATCCTGGAAAGATTTTCAAATTTTATGTGACCCATTCATTTGTGCCATAACCATCTTTCATATTATTTAGCTAGTAGACATGCTTTAGTTGCTTCATCCAGAACATATATGTCGTTTGGAGATCGACTTGCTGTGGCCACAATTTTACCATACCTACCTTTCCTGATTTCATATTTTGTGGAGTTGAATAGCATTGTGTGTCCTTGATCACACATTTGTCCAACAATTAGCAAACTGTGATTCATGTTTTCAACCAATAGAGCATTCTTGGCTATAACATCTTTTCTTTCGAGAGTGATGGTACCAGATCCTATAACATTTGAAGATCCATCATTACCAAAGGATACAATTCCAATTCCATCCTTCTTCTCTTTCAGAGATACAAATTTCCTTCTATCTATAGTCATACATGTTGAGCAACTGCTGTCAACATACCACACATCTTTGTTGTTTGGAGCCTTAAGAGTGAGAGCACAATTATCAGTCTTCTTCTTCTTCCATGTCCGTTCATTCTGTGGCTTCGAAGATTCTTCTGGAGGATTTTCAAGTCTGCAGTCTCTGGTTATGTGTCCAAAGTTCTAACATTTGTAACATTCCATATTATTTATTAAATGTTCAAATCTATTGATGTTTCATTGAGCCTTGGGAGGTTCATATTTGAAGGATCTCTTAGAATTGTATTGGTTCCTAGGGTATGTGTGACATTCTGCAGCTTTATGACCAAATTTTCCACATGAATAACAATATCCATGAAAAATATTTTGGTACCTGGATGGAAACCTTCATTGAGGAATTGTCTTCCAAGGATGTTCTTGTGAATCTTGTCCAATGAAATCTACATGCATGTCAAATCTCATAGGTTCATTGTATTTTTTTGTAGAAGGTCTTGCTTCTTCTTTGTAACCGAGGCCATTTTTGTCGTTGTGAGATCGTTGATTGTTGATGAGTTCTTCCAATGCCCTTGAGCTGCTGGCATAGTTTTGGATAGTTTTTCTCTTCTTCACTTCCTTACGCAGTGAGACTACTTCGGCTTCTAATGCTTCCTTTTCTTGGTTTCTTTCTTCCAACTTCTTTTGAAGTGACTCTTCAATACATTTTTGTTCTTCAACTTTAATTTTGAGACCTTGAACTTCTTCTTTAAGAGTATTGGAATGGATTTTCTCAGCCTTGATCTCTTTTATAAGCTTGATTGCCTCCTTAGAAAATTCTTCTATGGTCAACCCTTCTTCCTCATTGTTTGATACCTCTTGTTTGTTGTGCTTGGCCATAAACAATACTCTCTCATTGGTTTCTTCTTCGCTATCATTGTCTTCATCGGATGATGAGCTATCCTCTTTAGAGAGAAAGTTCCTTTTGGATCCTTTCCTTTTTTCTTTCTTGTTGAATTTCTTAAAGACTTTGTTTCCTTTTGAGTTGCCATCACTTATGTTCAGACATTTTGCTGTGAAATGCCCAACCTCACCACAGCCGAAACATATCAATGGAAGTTTACCTTTGAATTTTCCCTTACCAATTTTTAGTTTTATCGTAAAGTAAGCATTATTCTTCATCTGAAAGACCTTCTTCATCATCTCCCTTTTCTTCACACTTGCAGGTGCATGTCTTTTCAATTGAAGGTTGTTTGTCCTTATTGGCTTTCTTAGATGCAACGAACGCAGTTTTTAGATGTGAAGTACCCTCTTCTTCATCAAGGCTTATTTCATATGTTATGAGAACTCCATTTAATTCCTCTTTGATCAGTTTGTCCAGATTTTCACTCTATTCTAAGACCGATACCTTTGGGTTGAATATCCCTAGTAACGTTCTAAGTGTTAGGCCTCTGTAATTTTAGAAGATTGGCAAGACTAAAGCTGTAGAGACAACATTTGAACCACTTTGGGATTCTAGGATCTAGCCCTCCTGAATCCAGAGAGGGATATCTCTTATAATTGTAAAGATTAATTTATCTTTAAGGCTTTTAGGTGTGATATTAGGCTAGTTATGAAGAACAAGGTTTTTGTTTTTTTTGGTTGTGAAAAGATATAATGAAGGTGAAGGAGGTCTAAATGAAAGGTGAAGGTGTATGAAAGTGAAGGAATGATTCAGCTAATAATATAGGCAAGGAGAAGCTTCAATCCATTGGGCTATGGAGTCATAAGTGGATTTAATTGAAACAACAAGGTTCAAGAGTGGTCCATGGGGCAAGTCATCTATGTCAAAGGATCTCTTTAAGTTGATTTTATGGAAGGAAACAATAAGAAGGGAAATAATATAGATGAAGGAACAAATAGCAGCCTAAGATCAAGTAAGTACTTTGAAACTATCCTGCTTTTGGCATGCACTTGAGGAAAGACAAAAGTAATCTAAGATCAGGTAAGTACTTTGAAACTAGCTTGCTTTTGATGTAATTTCAATAGAAAACACTTAAAACACTTAGAATAGCTTAAGATCAAGTAAGGAATTTGAACCTATCCTGCTTTCAGCATATTCAAAAGGAAAAAAATCAAGATAAACATAAAAAGTAGTCTAAGATCAGGTAAGGACTTTGAACCTAACCTGCTTTCAACATACTCTTAAGGGAAAATTTCAAACAACCTTTGGAGGAAGAACTAGAAGACAGGGCAAACCATTAAATTTCTTAGTCCAACCCTACTTAGCAAGTAATGAAATAACATTCAAGAAAAAATTTTAAAGTTTAGACAGTAAGACGTGGGAACACCAACATTCCTTAACTGCTTGGACTATATTAAATCATTCTTAAATACACAATTGGAGGAAAACATAAAGATAAAGCTTATCAGTGAGAGTAGGGTACTTGTAACAGTAAATCCTAGCTCTATATTTTCTGTTCTTTATCAAAGAAAGTGGATAGAATGGAAACAAAAAGAAAATAACAATTTACAATAAGAAACACATCACTATTGACATAGACCAGGATCCCATAAATCAGCTTGTATTTGATGTTCAAACCAGTTACAATCATCAAGTCCAGTGGGTCTTTACAGCTTCAAACTTCTCATCTCAGCTTATGTATCTTCAATTACAAACAGTGCTATAGTAGCTTCAGTAAACTATTTACATGCAACAGATATCGAGAGACCAACCCTTGTCTAGTCTTCTATAGAAGTATTTATAGAAGAAATGAGAAGGTGGGATGAGGGAAAAGATCTCTAGGCTTAATTAATACAAGTTAATGCTTCTCAGCCGGGGCTCAACAAAGTAATTTATGATATTTCCTCTATATTAATTGATTTTCATTAAGTATTAAGCATGCTGGGTAGATTTTGTTGACTTAAAAACTCTTGAGGCGAGTTAGCAATAACTCTAGCTGTCTTTAGGCAAAATATCACTGACTTAGGCAATAAATCTGCCTTCTACTAATTTATTGAAAGATGCAGGCGGCACTTTAGTAGCTGGAGAGGATTCAATTAGCCTCTGATGTGGCAGTGGAGGCTTTTCAGACTGATAGATTTCTTTGTTTTATCCTAAAACACCTTTAATCTGTCTTTGCTCTGTATTTTAGGCCTAATTAGCCTTTAATATTCATCTTCAGGTCTTTATCCTCTGCGGACTATGGATTAGGCATTTAATTCTTGATTTTTTAGGTCTCAATCCCTTTAAACTCTGCTTAAAATCATTAATCTTCAATTTTTCTCTGATTTTATCCTTTGACACTGATACTCTTTGGCTGTTTGATATTCAGTGTGTTTTGCTATGTTTTGCAAGCACACAGAGGTTTTTTGACTTCACAAATTCTCATGAGGCATAGGTGGAATCATAAATTTGAATCCTGTGGATTCACCTTCTTCATGAATAAATGGCCTAGGGATTGTCATCCCTGGCTTTTGTTTCATTTTTAAAACTGCGAACAAAACCTTAATAACCTGCAAAAAACGAAAAAAAATTAAGAAAATATGTGAAAAATGGGTTAAAGGCTACTTTGGATATCTCGGGTGCGAGATTAAATCGTGGTTGTTGGATGAAAACAATCAATGGTTGAGATCACTTGATGGGGTCAATTGGGAGGTGGTTGGGTGAATGGTGGTTAGATTAAGTTTGGGTCGTTCGATCTAGATTGATCAAAGGCTGAGATTTATTGATGAAAGCTTTGGAGAGTAAACCAAATGAAAGGTGAATGGGGGTAGGGACATAACATGAGCCATCAAATCAAAACAATCGATCGCCAAGATTTAAAAGGTGAACAATCAATGCAGTGGAGAAAGTGGTAAGGCGGAAAACTAGAATTGTTTCCACAAATTTTTTGGGTGGTATGCAGTTTTCGTAAAAAAAAATGCGATATGATACATTTCACGACATGCATCCTTTTCAAAACCACCTGTTTCGGACCTTTTTCTTGTGTTAACGTTCGGGCAGAAAATTTTTGCGAAACGTGATATCAACCGTCAGATGGGAGGGCCCAGATCCGATGGTGCATAAATATTGCGATGGAGGAAATTGTGGGGGATAGATCTTGACTGTCGGATCTGTAGAATGGATGGCAGAGATCTGTCGATGAGGGGGGAGTTATTTTCCAAATGAAAATTTTTGGGGTTATCGAGTTAGATCCTGGCCGTTGGATCGAATGATCGGACGGTTAGATTTGAATCGGAGCGGGGTTGTGGAAGGGAAAAGGAAGAGTGAAAAGTTGCGATGCAATGGTATACTGATCATCGGATCAGAAGGATGATCGACGACCTATCTTGAATCAGAGATTGCAAATTAGAGGAGACAAAGGAATGGCATTTTGAGACTTTCACGATGCGACTGAGCACTGTCCGTCAAATCTGGGAGTGAGATCAATGGTCAATACTCAATCGGAGGGGTAATGGAGAAAGTTTATGGGCGAAGTGCGATGATATCTTAGCCATTGGTTCTTTTGGATTCGACGGCTAATATTAAATCAAGGGGATCGGCATCAGAGGAGGAAAATGGAATAAATAAACGGAAATTGGCGATGCAATGATGTATAGACCGTTGGATCAGAAGGATGATCAATTGGCTGAGGTTTGCTCTGAGGAATCGCATCGGAATTTTTTTGAAGGACACGAAGAAAAGGAAGGACCCATGCAGAATTGGATGTGATGAACCGATGACCGTTGATCGGTTTAGATCAATGGTCGATATTCGTTGAAACTTTGAACTGTCGAGTTTTATTGAAATATAAAGGAAAGTCGGGTTTTACGAAAATACAAAGGAAAGTCAGGTTTGGGAAAGAGTTTTAAATCCTTTAAGTGCCTGGTTGCGGGGCTTAAGGTCTTATGAGGAAAGGGGTTACAGGAGTTAAGCCCCCGGGGGCTTAAGAAACCTTATATCCAGAAAGGGTGTTTTTAGGCCTAAAAAACAGGGTTTTTGAGGCAAATTGAGGGTTCCGGTAGGGGAAAAAGGAATTTTTAAACCAAATGAAAGGGGAAAAAATGGTTTAAAAGGGTGTTTGGAATGATTTAGAGGTTAGATAAAGGGTTTTTGAGGGGTTTTATGGAGGAAAAATGGATGAAAATGAAGTTTTCTTATGAATGAAAGGAGGGGTAAAACTGATGGAAAATGGGGTTTTAAGCAGTCTTCTCTTGGCAAATAGTAGAATTTTAGGATTATGAGGGAAACAATAGTGAATATTAACTCAAAGATAGAGATCATCATAAGGCTTTAAGAACTAAAAATTTGGTCATGAATTGTTTCTTAAAGGCTAAAAAATATTTTAGCCACCATTTGATATGACAAATTTTATAGGTGGCTAACAGTGGCTCCAACTTGGGATGGCAGCTCCTTGGAGGTGTCAAGAACCTCAGAAAAAAATTCTCTAGATGTAGATAAGTGGCTTTGTACCTTGAAAACCTTTTACTCTTCTTTGATCAGCTGCTTTGTAAGATGATTAGAACACTTGATATCAGAAGAAAAATTCTTCCCCAAACAACTACCTACACAAGCTACGTCCTAGCATTTTTTCTTCTGAAGGTGCATTTGGACTTGCAAACCTTGAACATTAGCATTTTATTTTTTATTGAAAACATAAAACTATCTAAGGCTACCCTTATTTCTCCATGAACTTAGATTAAACAGTTGAGTTCATAATCTTCTCTTCCTAACTACAATCTGTCAGGATTAGACTATCTGACAAAATTTTATTCTCTAAATTCTAAAACAGTAATTTAAAAATAGTAAAGCTAGGATTAAGCAGTCTAACTTGTTGTGAGTCTATGGCATAAAAATCAAGCTGCACATAGATTTTATTTGCAGAAAATTAAAGCAAAGTGGTGAAGGCTTAAGATTTGAAAACTAGAAACATCCTTCATCATCTTTTCAGCTCTGATTCTGAATTTGTTTGAGTTGTTTTCTCTTTGTTCTCTGGTTCAAGTTTTGGGCATATTAGAACCAGTTCTTCTATCTTTAGCTCAATATTTGACCTAATTAGAGCCATTCTTATTTTTGTAACACATAGGTTCAGATTTTGAGCTTGTTTGAACCTTCATTTCTTCTATCCTAATCTACCTAACTGATAAGCCAAGATTAAGTTGTTTGGAAAATCCATTTCACTAACTTATCAGCAGTAAATTGAAAACTAATTAGTCATGATTAGGTTGTATGACTAACTACGAGTGTGTTTCTTAGGAGTGGCACTTGAGCTTGCACACTTTCAGATTTTGTTTCTCTTTTTTGGTATGGGGTTGTACCTTTTTTGTTTTTACAATCTACCCTCTTTTCTCTTTCTATTGTTTTTGTATTTTTTCATTTTTCTAACTTTGAAAATAGTGAAGATATGATATTCACAATGAGGAAAAAATAAAAAGGCTTTCAAACTGATATGGTCAAGAAAAATAATGTTTGAGCATCTTGCCATTGACAGGACCTCCATAGAGTTTAGTTCCATTCAATTCTTGCAAAAAATAAGCATTGTTATCAACATTAGAATGAATGAGATAAGGGCCAAGCCATAAGTTATCAAATTTCCCATTCTTGCCCTTATCTTCTCTCCTTGAATCCCACTTTAAAACTTTGCCACCAATGTTGAAATCACTAGCTTTTGTCCTTCTATCAAACAACTTCTTGATGCTTTCTTGCTTTAGTTGTTAGCCACCTATAAAATTTGACATATCAAATGGTGGCTAAATCATCTTTGAATCCCTAAAGAAAAATTTTTATTTCCAAATTGTTATTTCTTGAAGTCTTATGAGGATGACTTATCCTTCGATTTAATCTTCCTTTCACTGTTTCCCTCTCAGTCTGAAAATGTTGTTGTTTTCCTGAGAAAATCTTGCTACAAAACTCCATTTTCCCCCTCATTTTAACCCTCCATATCACTCAAAATTAACCTCCTTTTTATTCCCTTTTCCCCCATAAAAATCTCCTTTTTCCTCATTTTCCTCCATTTCCTTTCATAAAAACCCCTTTGATGAGGTTTAAAACTCCTATTTTGCCTTATCGGAAACTCCAAACCCTTTGAAAAACTTGAAAAAATCATAAAAAGTAGCTTTTTTGTGCTAAGGCCTTAAACCCTTTTTCCCTAGCCCCTGGCCCCTTTATTTCTACACAAAACCAAGTTAAAAATGCCAAGAGTTAAGGCACGATCGCGCAATCGCAATCGAGGCGTTCTTGTGTTTTGTTACTATTGCGTTTTAAAAATCTAGGTGCGATTGAGCAGCACAGCCATATAAAAAACCTTCCCAATACAAAATTTCCTTTGTATTTTGTTAAAAAACCCACTTTCCCTATGTTTTTATTAAAACGCGGTTTATTGTTTAATGAAATATCAAAAGCTGTTGATCTAATCCCCAATTAATAGATCATTGGAATCTCTCATCGAGTTAAACAAACAAATCCTTTTGTTTGTTCCTTCAAATCTTCTAATGTAATTAGGCCTTAAGCCCTTGTCTTTAAAACTGAAAACACCTCCCCACCATATAACAGCTCCCAGACCAAGAAATTAAGTCCAGAGAGCACCGCTAACCGCATCGATTTTTCTACGCCGGGCATATTTTAAATAGTTTTACCCCCTCCCAGATTGGCCACCTTTACGTGAAGCTGATCATTTATCTTCCCCACAGTCCTAGATCGACGGCCCACATCGCTCTGTTCATAAGCCCATCCCTCGTCTGTGACCTCATGATTATTCCCAATGCGCGATCACGGTTCTAAGATCTTGACCCTTGTAAAATCGCATCGGCCCATCTTCTTTTTCCCTTGGCCCCAGCCGTCCACGATCCTCCAGGTGCATACGGGCGATCCATTCACTAAGATTCGATGGTCAGGATCAATCCTCCTTTTCCCTTTATTATTTATCAAACCACTGTTTGTATAATATTTTAGGTGAATCTCCGTCGTTGATCTCTGCGGATCAGCATTCCCTTGATCACACCACTATCTCAGCTCGGCACTTGCCTCATGTTGTTCAGTGGCCAGATTGAATACGGGCCATCCATATTGAAGATCCAGTGTGAGTGCAGATTCAACTCGATGAGCCCAACTCTTTTGGGTCTACCCTTCTAGATCAATCTCCACCATCATTCCACGATCGGACGGTCAAGATTGAAACCACCATGACACCTTTTATCACTCGTGCATCTATTATTCATCCGCTCTCCTCCTGGCCGTCCCAGTCTAGGCCCCGGATACGACGGCGGTAGCGATGATTTCACGTGATTTTAAGCTCGGGCGTTAATTTTTCAAAATCATGCGATGAGGGTTGTTTTAAAGAGCCACATATTGACGATGCATATCGTGTTCAAAAAGGTAAAACCACATTTCTCCCTTTTCGTCACATGAGCGGTAGTTTCTTCGTAAAACCACCTTCCCCATTCCATTTCATTTTTCTCATATGTGATCTACGCCATTGATCTGCGGGTCTAATGGCTCATGTTCAATCTCGCCCCTTTGTTCACTTAAGCCCTCACCCATCCTCCGAGGGATTTCATAATCAATCTCCACCCAGTTGATCTCTGTGGCGATCTAATCAGGCAACCCATAATCCTTGATAAACCCAAAGTTTTGTTTTAACACTTTTTCCCTCACTTGAGAATATTTTCACCCTTTTCCTTTGCATTTCTCTAAATGTAGCCCCTCTACATTATATTTCCCACTGATCAATTTCAACCTTTGATCTCTGTGAGGATCAATATTACGACTTAATCTCCCCACAGATTGCCAAACTAAGCTACAGCCCCATTTGACCTCCATGAGAAATATATGTCGTTGGATGCTTTCATCCAACGGCCAGATCTAACCAAAACCTCTAAAAGAAGTACGAACCTTTCCGCGGGATTTTTCTTAATTATTCTTTGTTTGTGCGGGTTTTAATGGTTTTGAGTTATTTTAAAGAAATTCAAAAGGCGGGATGATGATCTCACGGGCCTCTATTCGTAAAGAGATCACTCTGTCGGGGTTCCATACCATGTTTCATTTAGTGCCTCGAAAATTGACGCCATTATAAATCCCTTGTAACACTGTGCATCAGCAGACACAACATAGTTTAATCGAGAAGCAAGAGTATCACTATTAAAGGATCTAACTCAAAACGAAAACCCATGTTTGAATATTTTAGCATAGTTTGAAGTTAAGGCACACATTTAGAAAATCAAAAAGCCTAATCCTGAGTTAAAGACATCATGAGCGAAAGACACAGTTAATCTAATCGGACCTAAAACTTATATAATTCAAGTAAATTAAAGGTCTTTTAGGGAAGGACAAAGCAATTTGACAATCCGAAAGCCTCCACTACCACCCACCAGGCAAATTTAATCTTCTATAGCTACCAAAAAGCCACCTACGGTCTCACGAGAAATCAAAGGAGAGCATAGTTATTACGAACATAGATATTTTCCTTAATACGGTAGAACGATTATTTGAAGCCAAAGGAACTTATTGTAAACTATCATTTGAGTTATTACAAAGGTGAGAAAGAGTTCTAAAGTCAAAAAACTACGCTAAGGATCGAATATTTAATACAAACCCATTAATACGAAAATATATGAAATCTTCTCCATTGAGCCCCTCAAAGGGTTTGGGAAGCATTAAAGCTGTATTAATTGAACCTAGAATATCTTTATCCCATCCCGACTCCTCATTTCTTTTATAAATACTTATGTAGAAGATGAGATAATGTTGGTCACTTGCATATACATTTGCCTTAAATAGTTTACCAAAGGCGATGTAAGCTCCATTTGTAATTGAAGATACCTAAGTTGAGATGAGAAGTTTGAAGGCATGAGAACCATTGGACTTGAAGATTATGTAGCGGTTTAGAAGCTTATCGAATATAGGCTGATATATGGGATCTTGGTCTATGTCTTGATGATGTTTGTATTATTGTAAATTGTTATTTATTTATGTTTTCCATTAAATCACATCTTCTACGATAAAGAACAACAATTATAGGCTAGGATTTACTATCAAAGGTACACTTACTGCTCTTCTTGATAAGCTTATCTACATGTTTACTTCCAAAATTGTGTGTTTAAGAATGATTTAATACGGTCGAAGTAGTTAGGAATGATGTCGTTACCTCGTCCTACTATCTAAACTAAACATTGTTCTTGAATGTTATTTCCAGTTTCTGCCAAGTAAAGTTAAACTAGGGAAGTCTATGGTGATGCTGTCCTCTAGTTTATCTCCAAAAGGTTGTCTGGCTTCCTAAGAGTATGTTGAAGCGAGGATAGGTTCAAAGTCCTCTCCCACACGATCTTAGACTATTCTTTGTTATCTGTGTATTATCTTGAAAAGTTTGCTAAATGCATGACTAGGGAAGTCTATGGTGAGCCATGTCCTCTAGTTTCTTCTCCAACGGTTGTTTTGAAAAATTTTCCCTTATAATATGATGAAAGTAGGATAGGTTCAAGGTCCTTACTTGATCTTAAGCTATTATTTTTGTGTTTTAAATGTTTTCTATTAAAAAAGTGCATCAAAAAACGAGGCTAGTTTCAAAAGTACTTACATGATCTTAGATTACTTTTTTATATCTTTATTAAGTGTATGCCAAAAAGTAGGATGGTTTTGAAGTACCTACTTGATCTTAGGGTGCTCTTTGTTCTTCATTTGTTTGTTCCCCTTCTTATTTTCATTCCATTCCATAAAATCAACTTTAAAGAGATCCTTAGACATAGATGGCTTTGCCCTATGGAACACTCTTGAACCTTGTTGTTTCAATTAAATCCTACATGACTCCATAGCCAACGGATTGAAGCTATTTCTTTCCTATATTTCTTATTGAATCAATTTTTCACTTTCCATCCCCACCTTAGCCCTTCATTTAGACTTCCTTCACCTTCACATATCTTTTTCCAAACCAAAACAAGCAAGAAACCTTGTTCTTCATAACTAGCCTAATATACATTCAAAAGCCTTAAAGATAAATAAATATTTGCACTTATAGAGATCCCTCTGGATTGAGAGGGCTAGATCCTAGAATCTAGAAGTGGTTCAAGTGTTGTCTCTGGGTTTAGTCTCACCAATACGCACAAATTCTGATTCTGGCACATTTACGGCAACTCCTTTGAGATTTTTGAGTAAAAATCCTTAAAAACAAAATGCCTCGGTGTTCGGGAAGTCTGATGTATCTTCAAGCACTACCAAAATATAGTAGCCATGATAAAACTTGTTTGAATCGGTGACAAACTAAGGAAACCTTAGGATTCTCATGAAGCTTATCAAACCTTGAAGGATCGGCTAGCTTAGCCATAAGTATTTGTCTTTGTCTCATCATTGTATCTAGGATTTTGAAGCTTGATTTAGGACACTCTTAGAGCCTATATGGTAGAAAAAAGCTCAAAAAACTTAAAAATATCTCAGTTGGTGTTCAAATAAACATGGTGGTGGACCACAAAACCTTTACCTCCAAAAGAGCTAAAAATTTCCACCTGGTGACTCCACAATCTAAAACGGACCTTAAGACTCCTTTAGGAAGACCCATTATCATCATAACATCATTTAAACTCATTTAGAGGACTTTGGGATTAAATTTTTCTTCTTTAAAAGATCGGTTAGCCTCTTAAGAGGCAGTCTGTTGGTTAAACTTTTCTTATCAAGATTGGGTCTAAAAACATAGCATAAGTGCTCCTAGAAAAGATTCAAAGCCTAGAGCCACCATTAGCTCCCTCACGAGATGGTTGATAACCACGAAAGAATCCTTAGGAAGTCTCTAAGAACAAATCTTCAAGCATTTTCAAATCACCCTTAGAGCTCATTACGTCACTGAAAACCTTGTGGCTCTCTGAGAATCACCAGGATTGACTTAGAAATCCATTTCAGAGCGAGGTGTGATTGATCATTCTAGATTAGATCTTCACTTTCATCCCAGAGAAAGAGTAGACATCCTGGTAGTAGAGAAACTACACCACCAGGATTACATTCCTACATAATTTTGGTTTCTCTCATCCTAGATCAGCTCAAAAATCTATTGGCAGCCCATCCACTTCTACTACCCCTTCACCCATTGTCCAAAACACTCCACTTCAGCCCACTCTCCCTCTTGTTAATCCACCTCTTGTAAATCCACCTCCACCCCTTATCCTTGGCAACATGGTATGCCAGATTAATTCCTTTACCCTTGATCGATCTTCCTGGACTATCAGTCCATGATACCATTGTATGATTCGATGAATGCTACTACTACTTCACAACATGTGGATAAGATGAATGACTACTTTAGCCAGAAATGAGATTGATGATGAAATTTTCAAACTTGATTATTTTCTTGAGGTTTAGGGGAGAAGTAAAAAATGGTTTAAAGGCTTAACCCTCACAATATTAATGATCTCCAAGCATTTCCTCAGTTGTTCTTATAAATAAATGGAAGTGAAGAAAAACCCTCTCCAAATACTTTTGTACTATAAAGTCTCCACGAAACTTGGGGAAAATGTACAAACTTATTGCACTAGGTTCAATAGTGTGTATAATGCACTTCCCAGGATACGAAACCTCCACAATGCTCGGCTTTAAATAAGTTTCCTGAAGGATTTGATCCTAAGATGGCCTATCAGCTGAGAGAGAGAGATCCTTTAACTCTTGAAGATATGTAAAAGGAAGCTCTCGCTATGGAAGTTAATAATGGAGAAAAGAGCAAGAATGAGGAATGAGAAGAAAGTGTCCTTTAGAGAGGAATCCACACCTTCCACATCTAGCTCTAAGATGGAGAGAATGATGGAGGAGATGATGAAAAATATTAGCATAGTTGAGAGAGCACAAGCTAGTCGAAACCAACGACTCCTCAAGCAATCAAAACCAAAATCATAATTTTAGGAGAAACCAGCCTCAAAACATACCAAGGGAGGATGATCAACAGATTACTCCTCCTTTTCATCAAAATTATGTGAGTGAGGTTGAAGAAAAAATAGAAAAAACAGAGGAAGATGACATCGACATGCTGGGAGTAGACAATGATTATTTTGAAGTTCATTGCACTAGAAAACAAGGTCTATACACACCCTATGATGACAAAAGAGTAGAGGATGAAAGTTATTATCAAGAAATGGAAAATGTCATCATAGAGACTGAAAAAGAGTATGACCTTAGGAGTAAAATCAATCAGGAAACTCCCAACATTAAGACCTACGAAGGGATTACGCAAAAAACAACTACACAGCGAATAAACCCAAGACTACAATGAGAAAGATAAAAACGGTGGCTAGAAATTTTGATAAAAGCAAAGAAAAAAGGCACTCGAAATCTTGAAAAATGATGCGGACCTTAGTAGCATTAGCACCTCGGCTAGTGCTCGTCTTAAAAAAATAATTCGACAAATGTAAATAGAGGAAGTAGCAAACTAATTTCTGGCGATGAAGTGTAAGCGATTAATAGAAATTTGAAACAAGCACTTCAAAAAGAGAATCGAGATGCCTTTTAGTTTGGAGCCGAGAATTGCCATAATCAAAATATATGTTCCTCTCAACTGAATTAGGCGCCCAAGATGTATACTAGATCTCAAATTTTGAAGTCTTTTAACATAGAAGAGAATAATGACAACTTGTCAATCTTAATGATGACCAACCGGAGGCTCATTTTGGTCGTAATAATTGAGGGTAGATATCAAGAAGGACCCGGTTCCTCCTTTTTATGTGCTTAAATGTTCATGACAAAAATTTTCACAATGCTGTACATGACTCTAGGGCCTCTCATAATTTAATGCCACAAAGCTATAATGGAGAGCCTAGGCCTTGAGATCTCGACCTTACAAAGATCTTTACTCCTTTGACTCAAGCAAAGTGAAATGTTTAGGTTTAATCAAAGACCTTTGTGTAAGCTTAGCACAAATTCCAGCCAAATGTTTAGTAATGGATATTGTTGTGGCTGATGTACCCCCCAAGTATGGCATGTTGTTATCAAGATCATGGGGAGCTAAGTTACAAGGAACAATTCAAATGGACATGACATATGCGACCATCCTTGTTTTTAATCAAATGAGAGGACTTTACAGGGAGTCTCATATGCAATACTACGGTTACTAGCGAAGGAAATTAGCAAAAATCTCCCCTTTATTACGCAAATACATGCCTTGACTCATTTATCCTTTTAATGATGAAAAATTCAACGAACAAGTGGCCTGCTTCAAGTGTGGCGGGATAGAGAGGAGGGTGCCAAACGAAGCATCAAAATGATTTTCTAAACCGAGAAACCTCTGACAAACAGAAACACGGGTCTAGAGCTACAAATCATTCATCCTTTGATTTTAAACCTTGATCGAGAAATGGAGTCCTCAACATAATGAAAAGCACAGGAATTAAAACAAATTCCAGCAGAAAGTCTTTGGTCTTCAAGAACAATCCAAAAGCACGGTAGTTGAAGAGGATAGTAACCAAACTTATGAAACATTAGTCCTCTCGAGTATGCACCTTGATGGATCTTGTACTAAGAGTGATGCGGGTGTGCAGTGTGAACTTCACAATGCAATAGACAATCATCTTGAAGGGCATTCTGCCAAATTTAAACTTTCGAATGCACCAATAACATGGCCGTATGAAGCCCTTCTTTTAGGCCTGCATTTATTGAAGAAATTAGGGGCCAAAAGAATAAAGGTTCATGGTGATTCTGAATTAATAATTAGGCAAGTGAATGGGGAAAATACGGCGAAACATCCCAAACTTAGAGCCTATCAAAATTACGTCATGGATTTATTGAAAACATTCAAGAAATTTAAACTTATCTTTGTCCCAAGAAATGAAAATATTCAAGCTATGATTTGGCTTTTCTTCATACAAGCAATACATAACTCCTTATGAAAGCCAAACATTTTACAGCAAATTAAATTAATTGGTTGTCCACTGATAACAAGAAATATTGGCAAGTGTTTGATGGGGACAAACAAATGGAATACTTCTGCAATCAGAAATGAATTTGAACTACCAAGTTCGGATTCGGTATGAAAGCAGTGTCCTAGTGAAGAAAATTTATTTGATAAGGAATAAAATTCTCCGAGAGACAACTAATGTAAATCTATTGTCTAACAAACTTTGACTTCATAAAAAATTGTTGCGAGTTAGAAAAAGACTTAAAACTCTGCAGTCTAAGTAGAGATTTGCCAAAGGTCTGGTCCCTTTAGAAGAGTTGTTTGATTTCAATGATGTGGCCAAGAAGCCAAAGCTGGAGCCTATAGGCAGAAGTTGAAGGCGATGCTGACTAAACCAAAGATGATCAACATGTCTAAGACTTTAAAGCTCACATCAAACTCAAATACATAAGTAGTTTAAATAATTTTACGATGTTTTTGCATGGAGTTATGAGGATCTAAAATCTTATGACAGAAATAATTCGGCACAAGATACCTCTCAAAATTAAACCAAATCCATTTAAACAAAAAAGCTATATGAATAAACCCTATTCGTTACCTTTGATTGAGAAAATCAGAAATGTGTAAATTTATTATTATTGTCCCTATTAGATATTCGAGTGGTGTCTAATCTGAGTATGGAGTTAGGAAGAAAACGGAGAAATACGGCTTTGTATAGACTTAAAGAACTTAAACAAAGCCTCATTGAAAAAGCTACCCCTTTCCCAAGATGGACCATATACTTGAAAGGGTATTGGTTCTAAAATAATTTCTTTTGCAAAGATGGCTACTCGGGATACAATGATTTTACAGTACATCCACGATGATCAACTAAAGACAACTTTTACTACCTTGGGTCACTTTCATGTATGTTAAAAATTCCCTTTGGTTTAATGAATGCGGGTGCTACTTACCCGAGCCATGGACATTGCATTCTGGAAGAATTGGGCTACTTCATCATTATTTTATTGATGATGTCATTGTTTTCTCCAAGACAAGCGAGGAAACCATAGACTTGAGGGGTATTCGAGAAATGCGAGAAAGTTTGGGATATCTTTAAATCCAGAAAGCTCTTGTTTGAGTCCTCGAAATGATTCTTAGGCACATCCATATCCAGAAGAAGGGATAAAGATAGACCCAAAAAGGATTGAGGCTATGTTCAAAATCACTCATCCTAGAAACATCAAGGAACTTCAATCTTTCATTGGGAAAGATTAATTTCTTGAGAAGGTTCATAACCAACTTAGTAGCTCCTTAGAAACATTACAAACATCTTGAAGAAGGAACAAGAGGTTAAATGGACCCAAACAGAAATATTTTGGGATAGTGAAACAAACATTGTAAGCTTTTAATTCTAATAAATCTTGACTTTTCAAAGATTTTTTACATTTTTTTTAATTTGCATCGAGCATACAATAGTTGCTTTCCTATTCTGGAAAAATCATAGGACAAGATCGACCCATTTCATTCTTTAGTAAGGCATTGAGAGATGATCCTGCGAAGTATAAAATTATGGAAAAAGCAAGCCTTTGCCTTAGTCGCCAGCAAAGGGCTTGAGTTTACATTTTGCACTCCCTTGTTACCTTTGTCCCAAATTCGGTTGTGAAAGACATTCTAACATAGGACCCAAATGAGTAGAGGGCAAAGTGGATAGTTTTGTGATGCTTGAATATGATTTAGAAATAAAGCCCACTAAACTCATTAAAGAGCCAGGTCTAGCTAGATTAATGGGTTGAATCAAATTTTGAAGTTCTTGATAACAAACATGATAAATGCTTTAGATGAACAAAGGAAATTGTCAGCTCCCATTATTTGAAGACCATTTTTATGAATTCCTCTTGGTATCTTTGATATTACATATGTTTTGTAATTTGAATACACCTCCTAAAGTTTATTAAAAACAAAGGCAAGGTTTTTAAGTTAAAAGCTACAAACCCTTGCATTATAGATAAATGTCTTTGTGGAAAAATGCAAGTAGGTTATTGTTATTTTTCTGAGAATGATGCGAGAAGGTTAAGCACGAGTTCCATGAAGCGAATGTGGAGGCCACACTCTCTTGGAAGACTACAACCAACAAAATCCTTAGAGGCACGGTTATTATTAGCCCACCCTCTTTCTATATGTACACAAGATAATTTCTGTCATAAATGCCAACTTTTTGAAAGAAAAACAAAATTGCTGCCCTTACCTTTGCATCCAATCAGCATTGAAGCTCTTTTTTCAATAGTGGGGACTTGAGTCATAGGAGAAATCCATCCACCATCATCTTCCCAACATAGATGATTCTTCTTTCCAGACTACTTTACCAAATGGATGAGAATCCATCCCTTCTAGGCAAGCCAATGACTTTGTCATCATAAAATTCATTGAGACTAATATCCTCTCTAGATTTGGTTGTCTGGAGATCATCTTGATAATGCTACAGCATTTGGATCCAAGAAGATGGTTGAATTCTATCACAAATATCAGATAACATTGGGTCATTCTACTGCTTATTACCCTCAAGGTAATGGGCTGGCAGAATCCTCAAACAAAATTTTGGTAAACATAATCAACAATTTGTTGTAGGAAAACAATAAGTCTTGGCACACATAGGTAGCACATGCACTATGGGTTGGCAGATTAACACTTAAGAAATCTATTGGAATGTCACCCTACCGACATTGTATAGAATAGATGCGAAATTTTCCAGCAGGCCTTGGTGTACACCCGAGTTATGATTAGATTCCAATAAGTGCAATCTGAAAACAATGACATGCGTCGAGAGGATTAATCAAACTATACATCTTGACCAAACAGAGGAAGGAGGTCTCTGATGAAGGCATTACAAAAAGCAAGAGAGCATCGGCTTTTTCATGAAGAACAAAAGGCCAAAAATTTCAACATTGGGGACAAAGTGTTAAGTGGGATTCAAGGAGGAAGACAAGGGCAAGCATAGAAATTTTCTAACTTATGGCTTGGATCTTATCTCATTCATTCTACTATACGGTAACAATGCTTATTTCTTGTAAGAATTGAATAGAGTAAAGCATTTGGGGGTCTTGTCGATAACGAGGATGCTTTCAAGAACATTATTTCTCTTAATCCTATCATGTTTGAAAGCATTTTTATCTTTTTCTCATTATAAATATTTCATCCATAATTGCGCATTCAAAGAAGTTAAAAATAAAAAATACAAAAACAATAGAGAAAAGAGGGCATACTTTAAAAACAAGAAAGATATAGCCAAATGCCAAAAAAGAGAAAAAAAATTTGAAAGTGTGCAAGCTCAAATGTCAATCCTGAAAAACACACTACTAGTTAGTCATACAGCCTAATCATGACTAATTAGTTTTCAATTTACTGCTGATATGTTAGTGAAATAGATTTTCCAAACAGCTTAATCTTGGCTTATCAGTTAGGTAGATTAGGATAGAAGAAAAAAGGTTCAAACAAGCCAAAAATCTGAACCTATGAGTTTAAAAAAGATGCATGGCTCTAATCTGTTTTAATCCTGAGCCAAAGACACAAGAAAACTAGTTCTAATATTCCCAAAACTTGAACCAAAAAATAATGTAAGATAGCTCAAACAAATTTAAAAGCAGAGCTGAAGAAAAGAGAAGGATGTTCCTAAAACTTTCAGGTCTTAAGCCTTCAACATTTTGATTTAATTTTCTGTGAATAATCATCTATGTGCAGCTTCTTTTTATGCCATAGATCAGCAACAAGTTAGACTGTTCAATCCTCACTTGTATGCCTTTTAAATTTCTTGTTTTAGAAGTTAGAGAATAAAAATATGTTAGACAGTCTAATCCTAATAGATAGTAGATTAGGTAGAGAAGCTTATGAACTCAACTGTTTAATCTGAGTTCATGGAGAAATAAGAAGTTGTTAAGTCCCTATATTAATAGTGTAGCCCCTTAGTATGATAGTGTAGCCCCACTTATTGTTATTATTGTGCCCTTAAATTATTATTGTTAGGTCGGCTAGGATTACATTGTGGACTAGGATTACATTATGGCCCCATGGACTCCTATATATAGAAAGGAGGTTTTGTAAATTGTCTCATCCATGAATTGTGCATTTATGTAATGTATTGGAGGTTACCCCCTCGAAGTGGCTTATTTCTAAGGCGTTGATATCTCTTTTCTTCTATTTTTGAAGCTGGTTACACAACATTTGGTATCAGAGCTTTGGATTCTAGGGTTTCGCTGCTCCAAATAGGTCATCGTGGCATTTTCGCTATAATTTTTTTCTACGAAGTTTCAAAATCTGAAATTTTTAGGGTGCGAAGCCGAAATCCTGAGGAAGATTTTCTAAAATTTTCAGAGCTTGGTTCGCAATATTTTCGGAGATATCATTTGTGGAAGTTATGTATTTTTTTAGGCTCCTAAACAGGTCATCGTGGAATTTGTGCTATAACGTTTTTTCTACGAAGGTTCAGAATCTGAAATTCATATGGTGCGAAGCTGAAATATTGAGGAAGTTTTTCTAAAAATTTCAGAGCTTGGTTCGCAATATTTTTGGAGATATGATCTGTGGAAGTTAGGTATTTTTTCAGGCTCCTAAACAGGTCATCGTGGAATTTGCGCTATAAAAAAGTTTCTACGAAGGTTCAGAATCTGAAATTCATATGGTGCGAAGCTGAAATCCTGAGGAAATTCTTCAAAAAATTTCAGAGCTTGGTTCGCAATATTTTTGGAGATATGATCTGTGGAAGGTAGTGCTTTTTTAGGCTCCTAAATTTCATCTCAAAGAGGTGATCGTGGGAAAAGTTCAATAACTCTCTCTCTGGGCATCGGATTGGAGTGTCGTAAAAATTGGTTGCAATTACACAGACTATAGTTTCTTTGATATCAATTTTAGAGACAAAGGACGAAACAGTGACACGTGGCAAGTTGTACAAGTTCACTCTACGGAACCAGTCCATAATTAGGTCATTTGTGGCAGATTGGACACAACTTTGTCTTGGAGAATCCAAATCAGGTCAGACCTATGGCATTCGAAAGATAATTCAGAGGGCTACGTTGGTACCAAAATTTAAATATTGAAGTTCTGCAATCACATAGATAATCCAATTTCAATATCGAGCTCCTCAAAAGCAAGAAAAAGGTGTGTATTGTTTTTTCTGAATTGTATAAGTCTTGTTTGAAGAATCAATTTGAATTGATTCCAAGGGCATATTGAAGAATTTTTGTCAGTAATGGGTTCTATTGTGCCTCCAAAAAATAATTCCATACCCATTAAGCCCTCAGAAAGCTATACTATGACGCATGAGGAGGAAGAATTGCAATATGAGATATCAAAATTACGGTACCAAGTGCAACAAATTTCGATCTTACGAAGAGCAACCGAAGATGAAATAGATGGTTTAAAAGTATAAATGGAGGCTAAGTTGGATGGTTTGAAGGATCAAATAATACCTAATATGGATGATAAATTAGTGGAAGATCACAGCAAGCATCAACAACAAGTTCTCGAACTCTCAAAGGATAACCCAACTTTGGTGCAGAATCTAATGAAACAACAGGAAGATCAACATCATATCGAAAGAAGTTATGAAGCAGTCATAGAAACAAGAACTCAACAAGTAAGATCAATTTCATAGTATCTCAGCAAGTGGAAGAACTTTCCTGTAGAATATTTCATATGGGAGGATGAGAATTTTATACAGAAGCATCAAGAAATAATCAAGCGTTGAGGACAACACTTGTTGAAGGAGAGGGGCATGTTAAGTCCCTATATTAATAGTGTAGCCCCTTAGTATGATAGTCTAGCCCCACTTATTGTTATTATTGTACCCTTGTAAACCCCATTTTTTAATTATTGTGCCCTTAAATTATTATTGTTAGGTCGACTAGGATTACATTGTGGCCCACTAGGATTACATTATGGCCATGGACTCCTATATATAGAAAGGAGGTTTTGTAAATTGTATCATCCAAGAATTGTGCATTTATGTAATGTATTGGAGGTTTCCCCCTCGAAGTGGCTTATTTCTAAGGCGTTGATATCTCTTTTCTTCTATTTTTGAAGCTGGTTACACAACAGAAGTAGACTTAGATTAGTTTTTTGCTTTCAAAAGAATAAAATGTTTGTAAAAAGAGTTTGCCAATCCAAATTCACTCTTAAAGAAGAAAAAATGATAGATTAATAGGATTGGGTAGGTAGAAAGCTTGTTTGATAGAGTTCCATTGTTTTTCATGGCTGCTAACACTGTCAGAGAAAAAGAAGATCAGAAAAAGAAAGAATTTTGTAGCCCAATGGATGAGGCATTGATCAGCTCCCAAATAATACAAGTCTGAAGTTCTTGACACCTTCAAAAAAGTGCCATCCCCATGTGGAGCCACTGTTAGCCACCTATAAAATTTGTCATATCAAATGGTGGCTAAAACATTTTTGAAGCCCTCAAGAAACAATTTTATTTCCAAATTGTTATTTCTTGAAGTCTTATGAGGATGACTTATCCTTCAGTTAATCTTCACTGCTGTTTCCCTCTCAATTCTGAAAATCTGTTGTTTTCCTGAAGAAAATACTGCTACAAAAAACTCCATTTTCCCCCTCATTTTAACCCTCCTATCACTCAAAATTAACCTCCTTTTTATTCCCTTTTCCCCATAAAAATCCTCCTTTTTTCCTCATTTTCCTCCATTTCCTTTCATAAAAACCCCTTTGATAAGGTTTAAAACTCCTATTTTACCTTATCGGAAGCTTTCAAACCCTTTGAAAAACTTGAAAAATCATAAAAAGTAGCTTTTTTTGTGCTAAGGCCTTAAACCCTTTTTCCCTAGCCCCTGGCCCCTTTATTTCTACACAAAACCAAGTTAAAATGCCAAGAGTTAAGGCCTGATCGCGCAATCGCAATCGGGCGTTCCTTTGTGTTTTGTTACCTATTGCGTTTAAAAATCCCCGATTGCGATTGAGCCTTTGTATATAAAAAACCTTCCCCAATACAAAATTTCCTTTGTATTTTGTTAAAAACCCACTTTCCTATGTTTTTATTAAAACCCGCCAGTTTATTGTTTAATGAAATATCAACTGTTGATCTAATCCCCAATTGACGATCATTGGAATCTCTCATCGGAGTTAAACAAACAAATCCTTTGTTTGTTCCTTCAAATCTTCTAATGTAATTAGGCCTTAAGCCCTTGTGCTAAAACCCCAAAACACCTCCCCACCATATAACCCGCTCCCAGAACCAAGAAATTAAGTCCCGAGCACTAACCGCATCAGATTTTTTTCATCGGGCATATTTTAAATAGTTTTTACCCCCTCCGATTGGCCACCTTTCGATGGCTTCCCAGTCATTTATCTTCCCCACCAGACCTAGATCTGACGGCCCACATCGCTCTGTTCATAAGCCCATCCCTCCGTCTGTGACCTCCGCAGATTCATTCCCCGTAGCTGATCTGGTTCTAAGATCAACGACCCTTGTAAAATCGCATCGGCGCTTTTTTCCCTTGGCCCCCGCCGATCACAATCCTCCGATTGCATCTGGGCCGTCCATTCACTAAGATTCGATGGTCCAGATCAATCCTCCTTTTCCTTTATTATTTATCAAACCCTGCTGTATAATATTTTCGGTGAATCTCCGTCGTTGATCTCTGCAGATCAACGACCCGCAATCACCCTATCTCCGCTCGGCACTTGCCTCATATGTTATTTCATTAGCCCCAAGATTGAATCTGGGCCATCCATATTGAAGATCCAATGGTCTAGATTCAACTCGATAGGCCCAACTCTTTTGGGTCCTACCCTTCCTAGATCAAATCTCCACCATCCATTCCCTGATCGGACGGTCAAGATTGAAACCACCATTGACCCCCCCCCACCTTTTATCACTCGTGCATCTATTATTCATCACGCTCTCCTCCTGACCGTCCGATCTAAGGCCCCAGATCTGACGGCCAGCGCGTGGTTTCACGTGATTTTAAGCTCGAGCGTTAATTTTTCAAAATCATGCGATGAGGGTTGTTTTAAAAGGCCACATGTCAGCCAGTAACACATATCGTGTTCAAAAAGGTAAAACCACATTTCTCCCTTTTCGTCACATGAAACTGGTAGTTTCTTCAGCCGAAACCACCCTTCCCATTCCCATTTCATTTTCTCATATGTGATCTCCGCCATTGATCTCTGAGGTCTAATGGCTCATGTTCAATCTCGCCTTTATTTCATCGCCCTCCACCCATCCTCCAAGGGATTTCATAATCAATCTCCACCGTTGATCTCTGTGGCCGATCTAATCCGACAACCCATAATCCTTCAATAAACCCAAAGTTTTGTTTTAACACTTTTTCCCTCCGCCAAATATTTTCACCCTTTTCCTTTGCATTTTCTCCCTAAATGTAGCCCCTCTACATTATATTTCCCTGATCAATTTCAACCTTTGATCTCTGCAGATCAATGGCCCTGACTTAATCTCCCCACCGTTTATTCAACTGCTTCCCATTTGACCTCCATGAGAAATATATGTCGTTGGATGCTTTCATCCAACGGCCAAGATCTAACCAAAACCTCTAAAGAAGTCTGAACCTTTCCCCGCGGGATTTTCTTAATTATTCTTTGTTTGTGCAGGTTTTAATGGTTTTTCAGTTATTTTAAAGGAAATTCAAAGGCCGGGGATGATGATCTCACAGGCCTCTATTCGTAAAAGAGATCACTCTGTCGGGGTTCCATACCATGTTTCATTTAGTGCCTCATGAGAATTGACGCCATTATAAATCCCTTGTAACACCTGCGCATCAACAAGACACAACATAGTTTAATCAAGCAAAGAGTATCACTATTAAAGGATCTAACTCAAAGCAGAAACCCATGTTTGAATATTTTAGCATAGTTTTGAAGGATTAAGGCACACATTTAGAAAATCAAAAGCCTAATCCACAGTTAAAGACATCATGAAGACTGAAAGACACAGATTAATCCTAATCAGACCTAAAACATATAATTCAAGTAAATTAAAGGTCTTTTAGGGAAGGACAAAGCAATTTGACAATCCGAGAAGCCTCCACTACCACCTCAGAGGCAAATTTAATCTTCTATAGCTACCAAAAGCCACCTACAGTCTCACAGAAATCAAAGGAGGCATAGTTATTACAGAACATAAGATATTTTCCTTAATACAGCCGAACAGTTATTTCAAGCCAAAGGAACTTATTGTAAACTATCAGCAGAGTTATTACAAAGGTGAGAAAGAGTTCTAAAGTCAAAAAACTCTGCTAAGAGGATCGAATATTTAATACAAACCCATTAATACAGAAGAAATATATGAAATCTTCTCCATTGAGCCCCTCAAAGGCTGGGAAGCATTAAACTGTATTAATTGAACCTAGAATATCTTTTATCCCATCCCAGCTCCTCATTTCTTTTATAAATACTTATGTAGAAGATGAGATAATGTTGGTCACTGCATATCTGTTGCCTGTAAATAGTTTACCAAAGCTGATGTAAGCTCCATTTGTAATTGAAGATACCTAAGTTGAGATGAGAAGTTTGAAGCTGTAGAGAACCATTGGACTTGAAGATTGTAACTGGTTTGAAGCATCAAATATAAGCTGATATATGGGATCTTGGTCTATGTCAACAGTGATGTTTGTATTATTGTAAATTGTTATTTTATTTATGTTTCCATTCTGTCCATCTTCTCTGATAAAGAACAACAATTATAGAGCTAGGATTTACTATCAAAGGTACCCTGCTCTTACTGATAAGCTTTATCTACATGTTTACTTCCAAAATTGTGTGTTTAAGAATGATTTAATACAGTCGAAGTAGTTAGGAATGATGTCGTTACCTCGTCCTACTATCTAAACTAAACATTGTTCTTGAATGTTATTTTCAGTTTCTGCCAAGTAAAGTTAAACTAGGGAAGTCTATGGTGAACCCTGTCCTCTAGTTTATCTCCAAAGGTTGTCTGAAAGCTTCCCTAAGAGTATGTTGAAAGCAGGATAGGTTCAAAGTCCTCACCTGATCTTAGACTATTCTTTGTTATCTTATGTGTTGTCTTGAAAAGTTTGCTAAGTAAAGCAGAGCTAGGGAAGTCTATGGTGAGCCATGTCCTCTAGTTTCTTCTCCAACAGTTGTTTTGAAAATTTTCCCTTATAATATGATGAAAGTAGGATAGGTTCAAGGTCCTTACTTGATCTTAAGCTATTATTTTTGTGTTTTAAATGTTTTCTATTAAAAGTGCATCAAAAGCAGGCTAGTTTCAAAGTACTTACCTGATCTTAGATTACTTTTATGTCTTTATTAAGTGTATGCCAAAAGTAGGATAGTTTTGAAGTACCTACTTGATCTTAGGCTGCTCTTTGTTCTTCATTTGTTTGTTTCCCCTTCTTATTTTTTCATTCCATTCCATAAAATCAACTTTAAAGAGATCCTTAGACATAGATGGCTTGCCCTATGGAACACTCTTGAACCTTGTTGTTTCAATTAAATCCTACTATGACTCCATAGCCCAACGGATTGAAGCTATTTCTTTCCTATATTCTTAGCTGAATCAATTTTTCACTTTCATCCACCTTCGCCCTTCATTTAGACTTCCTTCACCTTCACATATCTTTTCCAAACCAAAACAAACAGAAACCTTGTTCTTCATAACTAGCCTAATATCACATTCAAAAGCCTTAAAGATAAATAAATATTTGCACTTATAGAGAGATCCCTCTCTGGATTCAGGAGGGCTAGATCCTAGAATCCCAAAGTGGTTCAAGTGTTGTCTCTGCAGTTTTAGTCTCACCAATCTGCTAGAATTACAGATTCCTAACATTAGTAATGCTCTGTTGTAGACTTCCTCTCTAGTTTGTTGAAGATGTATGGTCTGATTGATTCTTCTTATCATGTCATTTTCTTCAGACTGTACTTCTTGGATCAGCTTCATGACTGTCACTCCCACACTGGTTGGAAAAATTCCATCTACTCCATAAAATAGCTGGTAGGGTGACATTCCAATTGATTTCTTAAGTGTTAATCTTTCAACCCATAATGAATGTACTAAATTTGTGTGCCATGATTTCTTGTTGTCCTCCAGCAACTTCTTGATTATGTTCACCAAAATTTTGTTTGAGGATTTTGCTAGCCCATTACCTTGAGGGTAATAGGCAGTAGAATGACCCAATGTAATTTGATATTTGTGACAGAATTCAACCATCTTTTTGGATCCAAATGCAGCAACATTTTCAGTAATAATCTTCCTAGGATAGCCAAATCTAGAGAGGATATGATTTTCAAGGAATTTTATGATGATAGAGTCATTGGCTTGCCTAGAAGGGATGGCTTCTATACATTTGGTAAAGTAGTCTGTTTCAGTGAGGATCCATCTATGTTGGGTAGATGAGGGAGGACGGATTTCCCCTATGAAGTCTAGACCCCATTTTTGAAAAGGAGCTTCAACAGTGACTGGATGCAAAGTTAAGGGAAGAAATTTTCTTTTGCCTTCAAAGAGTTGGCATTTGTGATAGGCAATAATCATTTTATGGAAATCTTGAAAGAGGGTGGGCCAAAAGTAACTAGCTGTAATGATTTTGTTGGTAGTTGTCTTTCAATAGAGGTGGCCTCCACATTCTCCTTCATGGAGCTCATGCTTGATCTTATCTGCATCATTCTCAAGAAAAAATTTAAGCAATAATCCACTAGCATTTTTCCAATATAGACATTTATCTAAAATGCAATAATTAACAACTTTTAACTTTAAAAATCTTGCCTTTTTTTTAGACAAACCAGGAGGTGTATTCAAATTGAACAAAACATATAAAATATCAGCATACCAAGAGGAATTCATAAAATTATCTTCAACAATGGGAGTTAACAATTCCTCTTGTTCATCTAATGCACTTATCATGTTTATATCAGGAGTTTCAAAATTAGATTTAGCCATTAATCTTGCTAGTCCTTGGCCTTTTATGAGTTTAGTGGGCTTGATTTCTAAATCATATTCAAGTATCAGAGCAATCCACTTTCCTCTTTTCCCATCTGGATCCTGGGTCAGAATATCTTTCACAACTGAATTTGGCACAAAGGAAATTATGTGGGAGTGTAAAATGTAAACTTTGAAGTCTTTTAAGGCTTTGAATAAGGCAAAGGCTTATTTTTCCATGATATTATACTTCAGAGGTGCATCTCTCAATGCCCTACTAAAGAATGCAATTGGCTGCTCTTGTCCCTTAGAGTTTTTCTGTAATAGGACAGCAGTCACTGTGTGTTATGATACAAATGAAAAAATGAAAAAATCTTTTGTAAAGTCAGGACTAATGAGAACTGATGTTTTGGTTAATTCTTGTTTTACCAATGCAAATGATTTCCTTGCTTATAAGGTCCATTTAACTCCTTGTTCCCTTTTCAGCATGTTTGTTACGTTTCTAAGGAGTTTAGCTAGATTGGGTATGAACCTTCTCAAGAAATTAATCTTTCCAATGAAAGATTGAAGTTCCTTGATGTTTCTGGGATGGTTGATTTGCAATGTACCCTCAATACTCTTTGGGTCTATCTTTATCCCCTCTTCTGATATAATGTGTCCAAGTAGTTTTCCTTCTTGGAGACCAAACATTGATTTCTTTGGATTTAAAGATAACCCAAATCTTCTGCATTTCTCAAAGACTTTTCTTAAGTGTTCTAGGTGTTCCTCATCTTTTTTAGAAAAAACAGTGATATCATCAAGGTAAATAATGATGAATAAGACTAATTCTTCCGAGAATGAAATATCCATGGGTCTCTGAAATGTGGCACCATCATTCATTAAACCAAAGGGAATTTTCACATACATGAAAGTACCCCAAGGTGTGGTAAAGGCTGTTTTGAGTTGATCATCAAGATGTACCAGAATTCGGTTGTAACCTGAGAAGCCATCTAGCAAAGAAATTCTTTTAGAACCAACTACCTTTTGTAAAATGTGATCCATCTTGGGTAAAGGGTAGTTGTCTTTTAATGAGGCTCTGTTTAAGTTCCTAAAATCAATACAAAGCCTTATTTCTCCTGTTTTCTTCCTAACTGACACAATATTAAACACCCACTCTGAGTATCTAATAGGGACAATAATTCCAGCTTCATACATCTTCTTGATTTCTTTCTCAATCAAAGGTAATTGAACAGGGTTGATTCTGTACAATTTTTGTTTAAAATGATTTTAGTTTTCTTTGAGAGGTATCTTATGCTGAATTTTCTCTATGTCATAGGATTTTAGATCCTCATAGCTCCATGCAAACACATCAGAAAATTCCTTAAATAGCTCAATATATTTCAGCTTGATGTGAGCTGGCAAAGTTCTAGACAGTTTGATCATTTTTGGTTTTTGTTCACTGCCTATGTTACATTCTTCAATTTTAGTTTCAACAGGTTCCAGTTTTTGTTTTTTGGCAACATCGTTGAAATCAAACAACTTTTCTAATGGGACCAGTCCTTTTGGCAAGCTTTGAGTATTGGATTGCGGTGTTTCTAAATCTTCTTTTCTAAATCTGCGCTAACTTCTATGGTGTGTTCAAGTTTATTAGCTAATAGATTTATCTCAGCAATCTCTGGAGAGTTTACTTCTTCATCAAGTAGATTTTCTTCCATAGGACAGTCTGATTCATAATCTGAATCTGAACTTAGTGGCTCAAATTCATTTCTAGACTATAGGAAGTCTTTTATTTGTTTATCTCCATCAAACACTTTCCAATATTTTTCATTTTCCGGGACAGCTGGTCTAAATTTGATTTGGGTAGTACATTGTTTGGTTTCATAAGGTATTAGACAATTTCTAGCAACAAAGGCTAAACCATTGGCAGAGATATTTTGGTTTCTTGGGACAAAAATAAGTTGGAATTCATCAAATTTTTTCAATAAATCCATGACATCATTTCTGTTATTGCCTAAATCTACCTCAGGCTGAAAAAGGCAGAGTTCAGGGTAACATCAAACCACGCTCAGTCTGGTAGCTAACCCTACCAAATCAGGAGAGGGCTCTCTCTGGGTCAATCTCAGCAAAAATAATCAATGGGGCTTGAGATGACTTGAAATAAAGGCTAATTTTAGGCTAGGTATATAGGTGAAGGATTTTGATTTTGACTTTGGGGGTTTTTGTTGGAAACAAAGGGAAAGGCAGTTTTGGTTTCGGGGATGAAGCCTAGTCTTTGCAGAGTTCTGAATGGGGCAAGGAAGGAAATTGTTATGATGCTTTAGATTGAATGAATGGATAGTTTTAGACTGGTGAGGAGCTGAAGAGGGCAAGAGGCTTTCAAGAATCCTCTTCAAATAGATGAAAACATGGAAAATTAAACAAAACTCAAGGCAGAGCAAAGCAATCTAATGAATTCCACCTTTATCACTCATTTGTTTAATTTAAGAAGAAAGGAGAAGGGAAATGATACACTTAAACATCAATGAAATTTAAAATCACATAGAGAAACACACCATCAAAACACAGAGCCACATGGATCCCACAGAGTGCTGCAAACCCTGGTCTATTCCTTTACCAAAAGTGCAGAGATGAAATGTACAATGAAGTGCCAAGTAATCCCAAATGTCCAACCCTGAAAATGACTGATGAATTACATGATATAGACAAGCCTAACTCATCCCCATTCCTCTAGGGGTCGAGCTCACCATTCTAGGAGCTGTTTCAACCATATCTAAACTAAGAATTGGAAAATAGGCAATAAAACAACTTGCCTCTATATGATAGGAAATTGATTCATTCACTTACATTTCACCTTTTGGTGAATGAATCTACTATGATGAGTAAAAATGTGAAAAAATTACATCAAAGTCATGAAATTACATCAAGTTACATCAAGAGTTACACGAAAAAGTCAAGCTGGCCAAAACTAGGCGAAATTCTGAGCTGCTGAGTGAAAAATAGGCCAAATTTCCCTATGCGTCGCGCCTGAAATCTCTATGTGTAGCACACGTTTGAGGCTGATTCTGAGGGCCTTCCTGAAGTCCAAATTGAGCGCAGGATAGCTCTTTGGAAATCACTACCTATCTACTTTCCAACCCAAGTGGAATTTCTGGATTTGTTTTCCATTTACCTCTCCAAAATTCAAATCTCCCAACACTGCTTCCTGTGTCTGCAAAAAGTGGCAGAAAGGCCATTTTTAAGGTGTTTTTGACCCTTTAGGCAACCCAAAAATTTTCAAAATCCTTAGGTAATCCATAGGCATGCATAAATTTTGATGAAAAATCTAGAAATGTAAATTTTTCCTCCAGAAGAGCTGCCAATTATAAGCACGCCCCAAGTGGCGCTACACGTTGGGCAGAAAAATCTGTGTTTAGGCCAAAAAATTCAAAATTGACAAAAATTTTCCCAAATTTCTTGAAATTTGGGCTGAATGTCCACCATCAAGCACTATGCTGGGCCAAAGAAGCTTTGGCCAAAATTTTGATTCTATCATGCCTTTTGCGACGCTTTAGTGCCCTCCTTAGCCTTGCCTTCAGGATTTTGATCCTCGCTTTGCAAACATGATTTTGTGCCCAATAATGATTCCTCATGTGCCTTGTTAGCCCCCCTATGAAATTTTTGACAAGCAAATAGGGGGCTAAATCATTGTTGAGTCTTCAAGGAATGCATTTCCTCTAAAAACATAGTCTCCTTGAAGCCTCCATGTGTCTTTTATCCTTTGATAAATTCCCCTCTGCTGATTCCTATTTAAAAACCTCTCTGCTATGAAGAAATGCCCAAAGGCCCCCTTTCCCTTCTTATTTCACCCCCAATTAGCCTCCATTTTATCCCCCTTTTCTTCCCCTTATATTTCCCTTCTTACCCTTCAAATTCCCCCCAAAATCCCCTTTAAATCATTCCTCTGCCCTTCGTTGGCCATCTTCCCCCTTTACTCCTCTATCGTTCCCCTCCTTCGCCTTTAAATTCCATTTAAACGGGCTTAAACCCACTTCCCGACCTTATTATAGGCCTAAGCCCCTTTCCCGCTAGCCCCGTGAACCACTTCCCCGCATACGCCCTTACCCAAGACCAAGCGCTTAAGCCTTGGGGGCTAATCGCAATCGGAGCCGTCGGGCGGGTGTACAACCCTTTGTAACAACAAAAAGTCCCGATGCGATCGTTTTAAGACTTTAAGTCCCGCGATGTGTTGTGCACCGTTGATCTGTCACAAGATCTTATGGCCAGCACTCAATCGCAAACCCCTGTCCGATCGCAATCGCAAGTCTCAGCAGTGCTGCCCCGATTACAGTCCTCCGATCGCGTTCTCCACCATTGATTCCTCCCGCAGGTCAACGGTCCAGCGCTAATTGCAAACCTTTCTCTCTGACCTCCGATTAATCGCAACTGTGACTTCCGATCCCCCGATCGCACTGTCCCCCGATTGCATCTGAGCCGTTGATCTGTCCCGTGATCTGACGGTCACCGCTCAATCACAATTCCCCTCCCGATCGCAATCGCAAGTCCCATCTCTCTGTCTCCGTTGCAATGCTCCGATTCAATCACAGCTGTCCATTCTCCCCGCAAATTAGACGGTCCAGCACTAATCGCACCCTCCGCCTGATCGCAATTGCATCCCCTTCTCTCCGCCTCCCGATTCCATCCCATCCGTCTATCTGTTTCACGATCCAACGGCCATCGCACACCTGCTCCAATCGCAATCGGAAATTTCGATTGCACCCTCCTTCTGCGTGTTGCGATTGCGATCCCCCGATCCAATCTGAGCCGTCCGTCCCGCCAGATCCAACGGTTCGGATTCATCCCGCTCCTCTCCCATCATCCTTCTCTACTGCCCTTCCGATTTCATCTCCGTCGTCCATTCCTCCCCCAGATCAACGGTTATCGCTTAATCGCCCCACCCCTCTAATCGCAATCGGAACTTTTTGAATATGTGTTGCGATTGACACTCGCTCCGACCTCCGATTGCGATGGTGCCAATTGGATCCTGGCCATAGATCCTCCCCGGATCTGATGGTTCTGATCTAATCGCCCTCCGCCTCCGCTGGGTACCACATCCAAGGCTCCACCCCTTGTTTGTTGGCTTTCTCCTTTGTAATTCGCCCAAAGCTAATTGTTGGGTTTTTATGCTATTAACCATTTCTTCTACTGATTCTCTCCTCCGCTACTCTGCCACCTTTTCTCCGCCTTCACTACATTTCTCCGCCCCTGCCCGGGCTCGGTAATAAGCTTATTTCATTATGGAGAGGTCACAGAAAGGCTAATCCAGCGGCCAGTGAAGCAACAGAGACGGGATTTGAGGGGGATTCGAGCCTATAATTGAAGATTAACATTAACCCTACATTCAAAGGATTAAGGCACTGTTTGAAGACTAAGAGCACACTAGAAAGTCATAACTGTGCCACCTAACAGCAGAGCGCATTTACTCCAGAAGTACACCTTCCTACAGCGATCTCCATGCCTCCTCGAGCCCTGAAAATATTAATTTCACTGTCTGAAACCCATTTAGGACAGTCAGGCAGCAGTTAGGAAGTATGGAGCGACCTACAGACCTTCCACCCAGTTCATTCATTTCAGAAGGCAGCACAAAGTTCCAGACCACCATAAGGACTCCAAGGAACATATCAGAGGTCAAAATCGACCTGACAGAGATCTCCGAACCAGTCTTAGAATACCTACAGCATTGCAGACAGCCATTAAGCAGTATGGGTGTGGACACTTCTGCCGATGCTGCCTTAATGAGATCAATTCAATGTTCATCTACCTCTGTTTTCTCTCTTCTCCTATAAGAAATCCCTGAGAACGAATTGTAAAGGTTGTTGTTGTTCAGCTGTTGGGGTCTTGCTGTTAGAGAGATTCATTCTTGACTGTTAGAACAGTCATGGGAGGGAGTAGCAGAGTAGTTGTATGTAATAGGATGGGAGGAGAAGTCTGGACTATATTAGCCATTGAGCTTATTGTACATGACTGGTTTTGCATCAATTAATCAAAGCACATTTCACAGGATCCTGGTCTATTACTATTGGTGATGTTCTTCTTACTTCATTTATTGCATCTTCACATTGTTTCATTGTTCTTCTGGGCTTGCATCAGAATAATGGTATAGGATTCACCCTTGTTAGGTGCCCTATGATGTCTACTCTCCTTGCCTTCAATGTTTTCTGCTAAATGTGTTATCTGAGAATTGATTTCAGTCAATTTAACCAGTGTAGTGGATGTTATTGCCTACTCTCTGATGTATGAATTGGTTGGATCAGTTCTTATATGTTCTTGTTGGGTCTAAGCTGGAAGGTTTGGGAACACTGGGGATAAGTGTTAGCCCTGTCCACTAGGATCCTTGCACGACCAGCTGGCCTTTCTAAGATCCCTTTGTTGATTTTATCTTTGTTTTCCCCTTGGAGTTGCTAAAGCAGACCTGGAGTTAAATGACCTCTGGTCTGATCTATAAGCTGCCCCTTTGTCCACCTTTGAGAGCTACCTTTGAGTATTTCCAAGCAGGTCTGGAGTTAAATGACCTCTGACCTAATCTATAAACAGAAATTGGGTTGCTCTCCTTCTTTCACTTTCCTTCCTTAATGTTCCACCCCACCCTCTGATCTAAAGATCCTTTAGTATTAGATGACTTGCCCTTTGGAAGCCTTGGCTAGTGGATGCAAGTAATTTCCTTTCATGACTCCATAGCCCAATGGATGGCACTGTCTTGGCCTATTCTCTTTGCTGAAGCATCCTACTGCTATGTTCCCTTTCTCCCATTACTTTCTCAGCCTATGATCTCCTAACCAACCCAGCAACCAACCAACCAAGTCATTTAAAACCCCCCTTTGTGCTTCATAACTAGCCTAACATTTCAATCTGAGCTTTCAAAGATTTATCATTCTTTGCTCTATTTGGAGAGATCCCTCTCCGGGTCCAGGAGGGCTAGATCCTAGGGCCCCAAAGTGGTTTGATGTTGTCTCATCTTTTGGTATTGCCAAATCTGCCAAAACATGGGAACCCCAACATAATGGTGACTCCGCTGGGGACGAATTTGAGAGTTTACAGTTGTTGATATTGGTCCTTTTCCCATTGTCATCACCAACATAATGGCGATTCCACTGGGGAATGAGACCAGTCAGCTTTGATTTGGTAAACCACTGTGGTGGACAGTAAGTTGTAAATCATCCACCTGGCGACTCCACATTTCCGAATGATAAAAATACTCCACAGGTGATCAGCAGGCCACTGATTATCTTGGTTTCACGAGACTCCACTGGGAGACCAGTCGCAGTACAACATCATCCCTACCAAATGGAAGACTCTGAGTTGAGCCCCCTTGAAGAGTTTCGTTGTGGAATATCGGATATACTGGCTCGACTCAGAAGCGAAGATCTTCCAAAAGTATTTCATTCCAGCTCAAGTTTCAATGATCGACCTGAGCTGAAGAAAGTTTTTTTAGAAGTGCTGGCGGAGAGATATGAGGCTGATATTGAACTTTTTAACTCACAAGAAATATCATACGAGTTCAGAGACCCGAGAGCCTTTTTGGAAAGTCTCCCTCCCCCCAAAAGAGAAGAGATTCTGCTGATTTTTGAAGTAGAAGAAGAAGATGATCCGGTTCCCAAGAGCCCCTTTGAAGATGCAGTGGAAGATGAAATAATCGAAACTGCCCAGGACGTAAACAACCTACCAATCATGGAAGGCCTAAGTGAAGAAAGTGTACATCAAGTGTTCGTTGATCCTGTGGAAGAATACATGGAGGCCCTGATTAGCTCAAATACTCCAGCATTGATCCTTAGCACGGGCCAGATTCATCGGGAATGGTCACTATTGATGGTGACCACAATTTTGAAGAACCACACGCAGAGCACCCTATGGTTATCTCTGATAGGCAGCCAGTGCTCATATCCTTTTTCACTACTACTTGATTGGCTGCATTGGCATTACTGTATCACCTAAAGTATCAGAGATTTCCAGTTAGAGTAGGGTAGGTAGGAAAAGCTCAATAAATCTTAGCCTATGAGCAAGTAGATTAGTTGTTTAAATTTATGTCTTAGAATGTAGAGAAGAAACCTGCTAGACAGTCTAATCCTAGCAGGTAGTAGTGTAGGTAGAGAAACATGTGAGACCAACAGTCTAATCTGGTCTCATGGAGTAATAAGGGTAGAATTAGAATAGATTTATGTTCCTGTTTGTAAATATTGATGATGTAAAGGGTCTGCAAGTCCAAATGCACCCAGGAAGAAAAATGATAGAACTATAGTGTGGGTAGATAGTTGTTTGGGAGAATTTTATTGTTGATATGATGTCTTCATGAGTTGTGGCAGCTAAAATCAAAGAAGAAAAGAATGGTTCAAGCAGCAGGCATCTGGCCTACACCAAGAGATCAATTTCTAGATTCTTGACTCCTTCAAGAAGAAGCCATCCCCATGTGGAGCCACTGTTAGCCCCCCATATGAAATTTTTGACAAGAAAATAGGGGGCTAAATCATTGTTGAGTCTTCAAGGAATGAATTTACTCTAAAAACATAGTCTCCTTGAAGCCTCCATGTGTCTTTTATCCTTTGATAAATTCCCCTCTGCTGATTCCTATTTAAAAGCCTCTCTGCTATGAAGAAATGCCCAAAGGCCCCCTTTCCCTTCTTATTTCACCTCCAATTAGCCTCCATTTTATCCCCCTTTTCTTCCCCTTCTATTTCCCTTCTTACCCTTCAAATTCCCCCCAAAATCCCCTTTAAATCATTCCTCTGCCCTTCGTTGGCCATCTTCCCCCTTTACTCCTCTATCGTTCCCCTCCTTCGCCTTTAAATTCCATTTAAACGGGCTTAAACCCACTTCCTGAAATTATTATAGGCCTAAGCCCCTTTCCCGCTAGCCCCATGAACCACTTCCCCACATACGCCCTTACCCAAGACCAAGCGCTTAAGCCTTGGGGGCCAGTCGCAATCGGAGCCGTCAGGCGGGTGTACAACCCTTTGTAACAACAAAAAGTCCTGATGTGATCGTTTTAACACTTTAAGTCCCGCGATGTGTTGTGCACTGTTGATATGTCACAAGATCTGACAGCCAGCGCTCAATCGCAAACCCCTGTCTGATCACAATCACAAGTCTCAGCAGTGCCGCCCCGATTACAATCCTCCAATCGCGTTCTCCACCATTGATTCCTCCCGCAGATCAACGGTCCAGCGCTAATCGCAAACCTTTCTCTTCGACCTTCGATTAATCGCAACTGTGACTTCCGATCCCCCGATCACACTGTCCCCCGATTGCATCTGAGCCGTTGATCTGTCCTGCGATCCGACGGCCAACGCTCAATCGCAATTCCCCTCCCGATCGCAATCGCAAGTCCCATCTCTCTGTCTCCGATTGCGATGCTCTGATTCAATCACAGCCGTCCATTCTCCCCACAGATTAGACGGTCTAGCATTAATCGCACCCTTCGCCCGATCGAAATCGCATCCCCTTCTCTTTGCCTCCCGATTCCATCCCATCCGTCCATCTGTTTCATGATCCAACGACCATCGCACACCCACTCCAATCGCAATCGAAACTTTCGATTGCACCCTCCTTCTGCGTGTTGTGATTGCGATCCCCTGATCCAATCTGAGCCGTCCGTCCTGCCAGATCCAACGGTTCAGATTCATCCCGCTCCTCTCCCATCATCCTTCTCTACTGCCCTTCCGATTTCATCTCCGCCGTCCATTCCTCCCCCAGATCAACAGTTATCGCTTAATCGCCCCACCCCTCTAATCGTAATCAGAACTTTTTGAATATGTGTTGTGATTGACGCTCGCTCCGACCTCCGATTGCAATGGTGCCAATTGGATCCTAGCCGTAGATCCTCCCCGGATCTGACGGTTCTGATTTAATCGCCCTCCGCCTCCGCTGGGTCCCACATCCAAGGCTCCACCCCTTGTTTGTTGGCTTTATCCTTTGTAATTCGCCCAAAGCTAATTGTTGGGTTTTTATGCTATTAACCATTTCATCTACTGATTCTCTCCTCCGCTACTCCGCCAACTTTTCTCCGCCTTCACTGCATTTCTCTGCCCCTGCCCGGGCTCAGTAATAAGCTTATTTCATTATGTAGAGGTCACAGAAAGGCTAATCCAGCGGCCAGTGAAGCAAAAGAGACGAGATTTGAGGGGGATTCGAGCCTGTAATTGAAGATTAATGTTAACCCTGCATTCAAAGGATTAAGGCACTGTTTGAAGACTAAGAGCACACTAGCAAGTCAGAACTGTGCCACCTAACAGCAGAGCGCGTTTACTCCAGAAGTACACCTTCCTACAACGATCTGCATGCTTCCTCGAGCCCTGAAAAGATTAATTGCACTGTCTGAAACCCATTTAGGATAGTCAGGCAGTAGTTACGAAGTATGGAGCGACCTGCAGACCTTCCACCCAGTTCATTCATTTCAGAAGGCAGCACAGAGTTCCAGACCACCATAAGGACTCCAAGGAACATATCAGAGGTCAAAATTGACCTGACAGAGATCTTCGAACTAGTCTTAGAATACCTACAGCATTGCAGACAGCCATTAAGCAGTATGGGCGTGGACACTTCCGCTGATGCTACCTTAATGAGATCAATTCAATGTTCATCTACCTCTGTTTTCTCTCTTCTCCTATAAGAAATCCCTGAGAACGAATTGTAAAGGTTGTTGTTGTTCAGCTGTTGGGGTCTTGCTGTTAGAGAGATTCATTCTTGACTGTTAGAACAGTCGTGGGAGGGAGTAGTAGAGTAGTTGTATGTAATAGGCTAGGAGGAGAAGTCTGGACTGTATTAGCCATTGAGCTTATTTTACATGACTGGTTTTGCATCAATTAATCAAAGCACATTTCATAGGATCCTGGTCTATTACTATTGGTGATGTTCTTCTTACTTCGTTTATTGCATCTTCACATTATTTCATTGTTCTTCTGGGCTTGCATCAGAATAATGGTATAGGATTCACCCTTGTTAGGTGCCCTATGCTGTCTGCTCTCCTTGCCTTCAATGTTTTCTACTAAATGTGTTATCTGAGAATTGATTTCAGTCAATTTAACCAGTGTAGTGGATGTTATTTCCTACTCTCTGATGTATGAATTGATTGGATCAGTTCTTAGATGTTCTTGTATGGTCTAAGCTGGAAGGTTTGGGAACACTGGGGATAAGTGTTAGCCCTGTCCACTAGGATCCTTGCATGACCAACTGGCCTTTCTAAGATCCCTTTGTTGATCTTATCTCTGTTTTCCCCTTGGAGTTGCTAAAGCAGACCTGGAGTTAAATGACCTCTGGTCTGATCTATAAGCTGCCCCTTTGTCCACCTTTGAGAGCTACCTTTGAGTATGTCCAAGTAGGTCTGGAGTTAAATGACCTCTGACCTGATCTATAGACAGAAATTGGGTTGTTCTCCTTCTTTCACTTTCCTTCCTTAATGTTCCACCCCACCCTCTAATCTAAAGATCCTTTAGTATTAGATGACTTGCCCTTTGAAAGCCTTGGCTAGTTGTTGCATGTAATTTCCTTTCATGACTCCATAGCCCAATGGATGGCACTGTCTTGGCCTATTTTCTTTGCTGAAACATCCAGCTGCTTTGTTTCCTTTCCTCCCATTGCTTTCCCAGTCCGTGATCTCCTAACCAACCCAGCAACCAACCAACCAAATCATTTAAAATCCCTCGTGCTTCATAACTAGCCTAATATCTCATTTGAGCTTCAAAGACATATCATTCTTTGCTCTTTTTGGAGAGATCCCTCTCCGAGTCTAGGAGGGCTAGATCCTAGGGCCCCAAAGTGGTTTGATGTTGTCTCATCTTTTGGTATTGCCAAATCTGCCAAAACATGGGAACCCAAACATTCCTGAGCATGTTATTTTCCTTGTTTGACTTCTCCAATAGTTTCTCAAGATGAATATTGACCCTCTCAAGCCAAGTCTCTCTATCAGCCTCAATCTCTCGCTCAAAGGGTGTCATCTCTGTTGGGCTTCTTCGAGTAGCTTGCCGGTTTTCACATATTTTTTGCAACTCCATGATTGTCTACTGATCCTCCAACTGTTTGTTCCGCTGCTCCAGGTATTTTATGATCCATTGGGCTCTCTACAACTTGACGGTCAAGGTATCAATCTCTACATTCTGCTCCTGAATAGTCTCTCTCAAATTTGAGGTTGGAGAGCTCAAATCCTCATAAATAAGTATGAAATCAGTATCCTGGCCTCCTAAAGGGCCCTCATCCTGCATGGGCCTCTTACCTCTATCTTGTGCCTATACTTGTGTTGTTGATGATGGCAACGAGACCCCTTCCACCCCAGGTGGAGATAGTACTCTTCGGGCTGCTCTGAATAATCCTCTAGTGCCTCTCTGATAAGTAACAAACACTGGCACACTGATAGGCTCTGTCTCGTGACCTTCAGGCTGATGTGAAGGTTCACCTGGCTCATGAAAAAACTCCAAAGGAACCTGAGGGGCTGTGAAGAACTCATGGGAAATGAAATCCTCCTATGAAATGCCTTGCAATCCAAGCTGATGTACAACCACGATCTTGATGAGTGCATAATGATAAATACTGTTGTACTGCTGCTCGGGAGTTTTCTTCTGCACAAGAGTGGTCATTCTCTCGATGTTTCGGCACATGAAATAAGGAATTTTCATCATCCTCACTCTAGAGAAGTGCATCAATAACCTGATTTGGTATGCATAGAGGCGTGAAAACTGGCCCTCACAACTGAAGTATCTGATAATGAGTTTCATCAGAGGCGCATAGGATTCCTTTAGGAACCGGAATGGGAACACCCTGCTGAGCTGTCTCACATAGCTAGGCCTGATGTATGGTTCATAATGCACTCTTTCCACCTGTTGTCTTTTGTTCCACTATTCACCCACATTCGGTATTCCGGTTGCTTGAGAGATGGTTTCCGGTGTCAAAGTGAAATTTACACCAGCAAGTGTTACCTGACCATCATGTAAATGCAATACAAACAAACGATCCAACTCCTGATGATGATGAATCCTAGCAATCATCTCACAATACTGATAGCATGACTGCTCTCGAAAACATGCCATGGCAAGTGGGAAAGTCTGCAATTGAGTCAATGAGGTGGGCTCTTCTCTCACATGTTTGCCACCTTTACGAGGCCTTCTCGGTGCATGTAGCTCAGTGGTAGAATCACTATCTCTATCATATGATGTATCAGTGTCTGTCTCCATGGTGTTTCAAGGTCTATGTTTAGCTTGTATGAGATGAAAATAAGAATTTTGTGCTTTGTTTTATTTTCCAAATGTGTGTCAAAGGGGAGGGACTGTAGGAGATATAGGGCAGTGGGGACAATGGGGTTTAATCGAATGATAATTTTCCCTTTGAAAATTTGACAAACTTAGGGACAAGGGACAGCCACTCAATTTTTTAGGGTTCTTGGGGTTTGGGAATTTTTATAAGTGAAATAGGAAGGGAAAGTGATAGGAAAGGAAATGATTTAGGGATAGGAAAATGGGAATGAGATAGTATGAGTGGGCTTTAGGGATGTAAGGGGATAGGGAATAGACTGTAATGATAGTATAACAGTGAGGGGGAGGAATAACCGAGAAGGGAATGAAATATTTGGCACCAAAATTACTTTTTAAAACACCAATTTCAAAACCCTAGGGAAGCAATTTCAACAAGAGGATAGGGTTTATAGTTTGACATTCAAATTCTCATAATCCATTTCAATCAACATCAAACACTGTTAATGGCAATTTCAAAATCTCATGAACTTACTTGGAACAAAGGAGGCCGATTCGTTTTTAAGATTGAGGGAAATGGCAACAAATTTTATGTTTTCGGGCCAATGCGCCGCACGCACAACCCAGTGCGCCACACTCTCTGTGTGCACCGCGACCGTTCTAATTTGCATGGAGGTGAGTGGCCCTATGCGCCGCATTTGGCTTATGCGCCGCACCCAACGCCCAATGCGCCGCGACACTGAACTTCACCACAGTTTCGGCTTTCACACACTATTTCGCCCTCCACAATTTGTCTTTGGCTCTTTGATGCCTTTAGCGTGCAAATGAAGTTTGGCATTTGGAAAGATCTTATATATATCAAAAAATTTGATTTTTCATTTGGCAAACCCACTTTCTAATGTTGCAGACTTTGGCACTTTTTTAATTAAACTATGTTTTTGTTTGTTTCCTTTGATTTTTGAGTTGAATGATGAATTTCTTTTCTGTCTTTGCAGGGATAGCTGGCATGGGATTTTGGCAAAGGCGACCAGGGCTGCACCTGAAGTACTTCACAACTGAAACAACTTTGAGAATTACATTACATTTATTACAAAAGACGAAATTGACGATTTTTCTTCAAAACAGAGTTTTGAAGAAGAAGCATTATCAAGCATTATGACGATGAAATTTTTTCAATGAAAAATTATTTAGAACCTCCCTCATGTGTGTGCTGACATTATTAGACATTCTGAAGACTAAATTAACGAAACCCTAGACCTAATGAGACTAAAAATATTAAAATGACTTTTTCCAACTAGGAGGCCAAACATGACTGTAAATGATTTTGATGAATAGACCTAGGCCAGCAGGTACAAGACATGAGGAACATGAGTGAAAAGACCCTTCTGTCAGAAGATCCATGCTTCTAATGGAATGCATATGACTAAACTAAATGAGACACCTAAAATGAAATGAAACAAGAGAAATTTTGATCTCTGATGGAGGGATGAAGATACCGACTCTAACATTGGCTAAATTAACGAAACCCTAGACCTAATGAGACTAAAAATATGAAAATGAATTTTTGCCAACTTTAAGACCAAACATGACTGTAAATGATTTTGATGAACAAACACGGACCAACTGGTACATGACATGAGGGATATGAGTGACAAGACCCTTCCGTCAAATGATCCATGCTCCTAATGGAATGCAGCTGACTGAACTAAATGAGACACCTAAAATGAAATGCAACGAAAGAGATTTTGATCTCTGACGGAGGGATGAAGATACTCGATCAACATTGGCTCCAATGGGATGGTAGCTCCTTGGAGGTACCAAGAACTATAGATTTTTGGGAGAGTAGGCAGTGCCTTCGTCCATTGGGCTATGGAATCCATAACTTCGACAAATCATGACTCATTTATTGACTGAAAATTGACTCAAACTGACTCAATCTTGAAACCAAATAACTGAAAAACCTGACTCGACAAACTCAAACCAAAGCTGAAATCAACCTTCAGAGTTATAGCCTTCACCTCGGGCCCCAAACTGAAGAAAAGATCACAGCACACACTTGCAATGAAACTGGAATAAACGGTATGTACAATGACAATGTAAAATAGCAGAAAGAATTTCAGAAATGATACCGTTTGAGCAGCCGACCATTGACCGGCCCTCCTGGACAATCTTCCCCGTTCATCTCTTTCAGAAGAAAAGCATTCTCACCTCGATATGCAGCAATTTTAAAGGGTCCTTTCCAGAGATTTTCGAACTTACCGTGCTTACCCTTTTCCTCGTTTCTTACATCCCATTTTAGCACCACTTCTTCCAATTGAAATTTGTCTGCTTTGGCTTTTCTGTCATATATTTTCTTAATTCTCTCTTGCAGCTTGAATGTGTTTTGAAAAACTTCTTCTCTCGTCTGCTGCAAATGGATCATTTGATTTATTCTTCTTTTCATATGATCATCTTCACTGCCAGCTTCCTGTAGAAGTTTGACCACTGAAACTGTGAGAGAGGTAGGAAACACCGTGTCAACTCCATATACTAGCTCAAAAGGGGACATACTAATGGATTTGTTCTGACTCACTCGATATGCCCAAAGTGCATTGACCAACTTCTTATGCCAACTTTTCTTGTTTATTTCCAGCAAATTTTTAATGATGTTGACAAACGATTTGTTGGAAGACTCCGCCAATCCATTGCCTTGTGGATGATAAGCGGTTGAGTGTCCCAAAATGATGTGATACTTGTTATAAAATTCAACCATTCTTTTGATTTGAAAGCTGCTGCGTTATCAGTGATTAACTTATTTGGGAAACCAAAACGAGACAAAATATTATTCTCAAGGAATGAAATTAATACCGAATCTGTAGCTTGCCTGGTGGGAATTGCTTCAATCCATTTCGTGAAATAATTTGTCGCTATGAGGATCCACCTGTGCTGAGCTAAAGAAGCAGGATGAATCTCGCCAATGAAATCCAAACTCCATTGCTGAAAAGGAGCACTTACCTCAATGGGCTTAAGCGGAAAAGACTACAATTTCTTCCTCCCTTCAAAAATCTGACATTCACGATAGCTTTTGACAGTCTTATACACATCATCAAAAAGTGTCGGCCAATAATATCCCGCTCTCAAAATCTTGTTGGCCGTTGTTTTCCAAAAAAGGTGACCCCCGCAATCTCCTTTATGAAAATCCTCCATAACCTGCTTTGCTTCTTCTTCAACCAAGCAATTCAGCAAAACACCATCAGGATCTTTCCAATAGAGTGAATTATTCAAAATACAAAACTTAGCAGCCTTCAATTTTAGAGTTCTACTTTTTTTTCTAGCCATGCCGGGCGGTGGTGACAAATTTTGAAGCACATATACAATATATGAATACCAAGGAGAAATCACAAAGTTTTCTGATACCTGAACTGATGAACTTTCCTCATTTTCCTCGGACATAGCAGCAATTAGAGTAATGTCCAAGGCATGCAAATTCGACTCAGCCATTAGCTTAGCCAGCCCTTGTCCTTTGATAAGCTTTGTAGGCTTTATCTCCACATCATACTCCAACAAGGCAGCAATCCATTTGCCTCGTCTCCCTTCTGGATCTATTTGCACTAAAACATCCTTAACAACAGCGTTAGGAACATAAGCAAGAATATGAGAATGCAGCATATATACTTGAAAATTTTTCAATGCTTTCACTAAAGCAAGAGCTTGTTTTTCAATGATGTTATACTTTAAGGTTTCATCTCTTATGGTTCGGTTGAAAAAAGCAATTGGTTTTTCATGCTCATCTCTCTTCTGCATCAATACTACTACCATAGTATGCTCCGAGGCAAATGAAAACAAAATAAAATCCTGAGTATAGTTCAGGCTGATCAAAACCGGAGCTGAAGAAAGAACCAATTTTACTAAATTGAAAGATTTTACCGCCTCCTCGGTCCACTTCACCACATTGTCTTTCTTAAGCATGTTTGTAATCTCTCTTAGATGTTTGGAAAGATTAGGCACAAAGCAGCGTAAGAAATTCATCTTACCATTAAAATATTGAATCTCCTTCTTATTCCGTGGAAGATCAATTTGTTGAATAGCTTCTACTCGAGTTGGGTCAATACGGATGCCATCTTTTGAGATAATATGACCAAGAAGTTTACCCTCATCCATGGCAAACAAACTCTTCTTTGGATTGAGTGACACACCATACTTTCTACATCGCTGAAAAACAATCTTCAAATGGTAAAGGTGCTCTTCATCAGAATTGGAAAAGACTGTCAAATCATCAAGATACACAACTAGAAAAACATCTTTCTCATTTGCAAATGCCATATCCATTGCTCGCTAAAATGTCGCACCAGCATTCTTCAAACCGAAAGGCATTTTAGCATAGTGGAAAGTTCCCCACGGAGTGGTGAACGCTGTTTTGTCTTGATCATCCTCATGGAATAGAATTTGGTTATACCCAGAATAACCATCAAGTAGCGACATACGATATGCTCCAACTACTCGCTGAAGTATGTGATCCATTTTGGGCAACGAATAATTATCTTTCAAAGAAAACTTATTCAGATTCCTAAAATCAATGCACAAACGAATCTCACCTGTCTTCTTGCATATGGGCACCAAATTGGAAATCCAATCTGAAAATCTTATAGGAACAATGATACCAGCCTTGTAAAATCGATTCACTTCCTTCTCAATTGAGGGTAGTAACTTCAGATTTATTCTTCTCAATTTCTGCCTGAAGGGCTTTTGATTTGGCTTAATAGGAATGGTGTGCTGAATTATATTGGTATCATATGTCTTCAAATCTGAATATTCCCAAGAAAATACATCAGCAAAAGAAGACAATAAACTAACATATTTTTCTTTTACCTCTCGTGGCAATGCTTTGGAAAATTTCACCATCTTTGGATTCTCAGTTGATCCAATGTTCACATCTTCAACTACCTTTTCAGTTGGGCACAAGGTTGGTTTTTTAGCTACATCGTCCTGATCGAAAATATCCTCTAAAGGTATCAAGCCTTTAGGAATGAAATTATCCTTCAGCTGCAATACTTCCATCTGATTTATTTGCACATCAGCCTCACCATCATCATGCTCCATATCAATTGAAGTGTCTTTGAATTTGCCTTCATTTTGCAGAAATTCATCAATCTAATCATCATTTTGGAATACTTGCTAATACCTTTGATTGTCCGAGATAGTCGGACGATGCTTCACATGAATTTCAAATTTGTTACTTGAGTTCATCGGAATCTTTAAATTACTTGTTTCCTTTGCAAGTGCATCTACAATACCATTCTGAATACGAGGGACACAAGTCAAAGTATAGTCTGAAAACAATTTCAAGATATGAAGAACAACATTTCGGTAAGCCCAAATTCGAGGATTCTTATCTTGGTATTCACCTTTCAGTTGCTTAATTACCAACTCGGAGTCGCCATATACTGCAATCCTCTTAGCATTCAACTTTATAAGAATTTTCAGACCAACAATCAAAGCTTCGTAATCTGCCTCATTATTTGAACAATCAAAAGCTAATTTATAAGAAAAGACCCTTACGTTACTCGGTACCTTGTTTGGGGCAGAAAAAGGGATGCGTACCCAAATTCAAATTCCAGCACCATCACTTCCTACTACACCATCGAAATCCATGGTCCAAAAACCATCTTCATCTTCTTCCAAGTGCTAAAATTATGTTTGCTCTGTTATTTCTACTTGTTGTCCATCAAATTTCTGCTGATGTCGGAAGGTTGATTGCTCAGCGAAAATTTCAAGTTCTTGTCGCTCTTTCTTCAAAACTTCTTTGAAATTTTCTGTGATCTCCGGAATGTCTTCTGCTTCAACTAACTGACTATCTACATCATTGAAACTATATGAATACAAAACAAAAGACTCTAAATCTGTATGTACATAATTAATCGGATGATTTATCGGTTTCTCCTTGTTGGTGATCATATACTTCATCTTTTGCTCCTGATATAATCTTCTCATCTAACCAAACACAGGAATGGTAGCATAGGAGAAATCAAGCTGCAATGTTACCTTTAGTTTCGCTCCCCAAGATCTGGAAAGAAGCATGCCAAATCTAGGAGGAATATCTGCCACAACCACATCCATCAACACATTGTTAGTCGGAATCTGATCTAAGCTAGCCACCAAATCTTTGATAATACCAATGCATCTTACTCTGCTAGAATCAAAAGAATAAAGATCATGATATTTCCTAGTGATGTCTAATCCCAATTTCTCCATGATTTCCCTTGGCATGAGATTATGAGAGGCTCCAGAATCAAACATGGCATTATGTAGCACAAAATCATGCAATCTAAGGCTGATATAAAAAGGAGGCACATCACTATCGGGAGACTCACCATCCAATGCTGGTCCAAATATCAACTTAGGTTGATCATCTTCCACATTCACCATATCAGACATTGGATCGAAATTCAGAACTTTAGATACCTGACCCTTTTAGCTGCTATTTCTCATCAACTCAGTCAAAGGGATAGAAAATTTTAACTTAGAAATTTCACTCTCTAAGTTAAAGATCGAAGTTTTTTCTACCTCTTTGGCTGAAATATCCTTCTTTTCAGCTTTCTCCCTTGATACAATTGGCTTATTAGATCTTTCATTTGCTGATGGAGACTTGCTAGTAGTGGGATTAGCTACCTCTTTTCCCTTCTTCTATGCAATGGGTGTATCATTATTTGGTGCTGAAACTTCCTTTCTCTTTTAGATTGGATTGATAGGCACATCTCTGTTTCTAAGTGAATATTGTCACTGCTGGGCAGACAAAGCATTCATACAACCTCTTTGATACTCATCCGACTCTTCTTCAAGAGTTGTCTCATTTTCCAAGATGAAATTCTCATCCTTTTGTACAGCTGAGTTTTCTACATACTCCTCATCTTCAATGATAAAGGTTAGCATATCATCAGGTGTAAAGAAGTCATTCTCTTCTCCTATTACATTATCTTCATCATCTGATTCCGGACCAACAAAATTCTGCTGTAAAGGTGTCTTTACCTGCTGTTGTGTTGGCGGTTCTTGTGCTCGCTGCTCTCGTTGTTTGATCTTGAATTGTGGTTGCTGCTGGACACGAAAGTTAGGATTTCTGATCTACAATTCAGGCTTATCAAGTTTTAATCTTTCAATCATATTTTCCACCTTGCGAAGTACTTGATCTGAAGTAGAAACCTCTTCCTTTATTGCGACTTTCTTCTCAGCTCTCAATCTAGCTCTCTTGTCATTCAAATTAGCTTCAACACTGACTGCAATTTTCTGCATGTCTTCCAAAGTGGCCAGATCTCTTTCTCTTAATTGATAGGCCATGTTCGGATCAAAACCATCCGGAAACTTAAGCAAAGCCAAATTCCTAGATGGCCTTAAATCATCGGGAATTGCATTGTAAACCACATTAAATCTAATACAACAATCTTGGACAGACTCACCAACATTCCGCTTAATCTTGGTATATTCAGAAGTGATCTGAAGAGGATATTTATTTACTTCCCACTGATCCAAGAATTGTCTCTGAAGCTCATCCAATGTAGCAATACTCCTAGGCTGCAAAGCTCTGAACCATTTTCTCACTTCACCTCCAAATTTTTGCACAAATAATCTCATGGTCACATTTTCTGCATCAATCTCATGAAGATCAAAGAAGTCTGCCATTCTATCAATATGTTGCTGAGCAGTGACACTTTGAGGAGTGCCATCAAACAATGGGATCTTACTTTTATAATCAGCGAGCATGGCATCCAAGTTTTGAGGCAAGACAAGGGGTGCGAATCTGGCTGCCATTTCTCTGGGTGGATTTATAACCGGTCTTGGAGATATAGGTGAAGTAGGAGCAGTAGATGTATGAGGTGTGTGTGGTGTGGATGGAGGTGAGACTACTGCAGATTTTTTATCAGAAATAGATGGTTGCACGGGAATGGTAGGAATGAAAGGAGGCTCGGTATGAAGTTGTGAATCAGAAGTAACTGTTGATGGCCCAAGAGTTTCAGATGCAGACTCTATAAACTCAGGAATGTTTTTTGCCACAATGTAATTTTGAATATTCAAAATATAACTGTCAATGGATCTATTAGCTTGTTCAATTTCAAGATATTTGATAAACTCTGGATTTATGACAGTCGAACCAATAGCACTTTCAGACTTCATCTCAAAAAACGACAACTCAAATTGTTCGTCAAATTCAAGATCTTCAAGGTATTCAAACACAGTGGGACATGAATGAGATTTGAACAGAGGGATCGTAGGAATTTCTCGACGAAGGATTCTTGAAATCAGATTGGGATTCTCATACACTGTAGGTGAATCGGGATCCGGATTTTCTCTGGTATGTCTTCTGGAAGCCAATGTGTTGAATTATTTTCAAAAATCAAAGGGACAAAACCAACTTGTTCAGCCTATCAAATTCTAGACTCATCACCCAAAAGTCCAGAACTATCTGATGTACTGGGGGTAGTTTACAAGTCAAGTGTCACGTTTACAAACTAGATCGGAGATTGACTGAAACAGCGTTTATCAACTTTCGCTAATGCAAAGCAAGAGCGTTTCGAAGGCTACCTAGCATAAATTCAGGCTCCTTCTGTAGCTTATAAAACAAATAACACTAACAAGAAAACCATTTTGTCCCTAGTATGGTCGCCACTATGTTATTTCCTAAATCTACCTCACGCTGAAAAAGGCAGAGTTCAGGGTAACATCAAACCACACTCAGTCTGGTAGCTAGCCCTACCAGATTAGGAGAGGGCTCTCTCCGAGTCAATCTCAACAAAAATAATCGATGGGGCTTGAGATGACTTGAAATAAAGGTTAATTTTAGGCTAGGTATATAGGTGAAGGAGTTTGATTTTGACTTTGGGGGTTTTGTTGGAAACAAAGGGAAAGGCAGTTTTGGTTTCGGGGATGAGGCCTAGTTTTTTGCAGAGTTCTGAATGGGGCGAGGAAGGCAATTGTTCTGATGCTTTAGATTGAATGAATGGATAGTTTCAAACTAGTGATGAGCTTAAGAGGGCAAGATTATTTCAATAATCCTCTTCAAACAGATGAAAACATGGAAAATTAAACAAAACTCAAGGCAGAGCAAAGCAGTCTAATGAATTCCACCTTTGTCACTCATTTGTTTAATTTAAGAAGAAAGGAGAAGGGAAATGATACACTTAAACATCAATGAAACTTAAAATCACATAGAGAAACACACCATCAAAACACAGAGCCACATGGATCCCACAGAGTGCTGCAAACCCTGGTCTATTCCTTTGCCAAAAGTGCAGAGATGAAATGTACAATGAAGTGCCAAGCAATCCCAAATGTCCAACCCTGAAAATGACTAATGAATTACATGATATAGACAATCCTAATTCATCCCCATGCCTCTAGGGGTCGAGCTCACCATTCTAGGAGCTGTTTCAACCATATCTAAACTAAGAATTGGAAAATAGGCAATAAAACAACTTGCCTCTATATTATAGGAAACTGATTCATTCACTTACATTTCACCTTTTGGTGAATGAATCTACTATGATGAGTAAAAATGTGCCAAAATTACATCAAAGTCATGAAATTACATCAATTTACATCAATATTTACATGAAAAATTCAAACTGGCCAAAACTAGGCGAAATTCTGAGCTGCTGAGTGAAAAATAGGCCAAATTTCCCTATGTGTCGCGCCTGAAATCTCTATGTGTAGCACAAGTTTGAGGCTGATTCTGAGGGCCTTTCCGAAGTCCAAATTGAGCACAGGATAGCGCGTTGGAAATCCCTACCTATATAATTTCCAACCCAAGTGGAATTTCTGGATTTGGTTGCCATTTTCCCCTCCAAAAATCAAATCTCCCAACACTGCTTCCTGTGTGTGCAAAAAGTGGCAGAAAGGCCATTTTTAGGGTGTTTTTGACCCTTTAGGCAACCCAAAACTTGTCAAAATCCTTAGGTAATCCATAGGCATGCATAAATTTTGATGAAAAATCTAGAAATGTAAAGTTTTCCTCCAGAAGAGCTGCTAATTATAAGCGCACGCCAAGTGGCGCTACGCGTCCAGCGGAAAAATCTGTGTTTAGGCCAAAAAATTCAAAATTGACAAATTTTTTCCCAAATTTCTTGAAATTTGGGTTGAATGTCCACCATCAAGCACTATTCTAGGCCAAAGACACTTCGGCCAAAATTTGGAGTCTATCATTCCTTTTGCGACGCTTTAGTGCCCTCCTTAGCCTTGCCTTCAGGATTTTGATCCTCGCTTTGCAAACATGATTTCGCACCCAATAATGGTTCTTCATGTGCCTGAGCATGTTCTTTTCCTTGTTTGACTTCTCCAACAGTTTCTCAAGATGAATATTGACCCTCTCAAGCCAAGTCTCTCTATCAGCTTCAATCTCCTGCTCAAAGGGTGTCATCTCTGTTGGGCTTCTTCGGGCAGCTTGCCGGTTTTCACGGATGTTTTGAAACTCCATGATTGTCTGCTGATCCTCCAACTGTTTGTTCCATTTCTCTAGGTAGTTTATGATCCATTGGGATCTCTTCAACTTGAAGGTCAAGGTATCAATCTCCGCCTTTTGCTCCTGAATAGTCTCTCTCAACTTTGAGGTTGGAGAGCTCAAATCCTCATCAATAAGTATGAAATCAGTATCCTGGCCTCCTGAAGGGCCCTCATCTTGCATGGGCCTCTTACCTCTGTCCTGTGCCTGTACCTGTGCTTCTGATGACGGCAATGATACCCCTTCCACCCCAGGTGGAGATAGTACTCATCGGGCTGCTGCGAATAATCCTCTAGTTCCTCTCTGATAAGTAACAAACACTGGCACACTAATAGGCTCTGTCTCGTGACCTTCAGGCTGATGTGAAGGTTCACCTGGATCATGAACAACCTCTAGAGGAACCTGAGGGGCTGTGAAGAACTCATGGGAAATGAAATCCTCCCATGAAATACCCTGCAATCCAAGCTGATGTACAACCACGATCTTGATGAGTGCATAGTGATAAATACTGTTGTACTGCTACTCGGGATTTTTCTTCTGCACAAGCATGGTCATTCTCTCGTTGTTTCAGCACATGAAATAAGGAATTTTCATCATCCTCACTCTAGTGAAATGCATCAATAGCCTGATGTGGTAGGCATAGAGGCGTGAGAACCGACCCTCACAACTGAAGTATCTGATAATGAGTCTCATCAAAGGCGCATAGGATTCCTTTAGGAACTGGAATGGGAACACCCTGCTGAGCTCCCACACATAGCTAGGCCTAATGTATGGTTCATAATGCACTCTGTCTACCTGTTGTCTTTTGTTCCATTGTTCACACACATTCGGTATTCCAGTTGCTTGAGAGATGGTTTCCGGTGTCAAAGTGAAATTTACACCAGCAAGAGATACCTGACCATCATGTAAATGAAATACAAACAAACGAGCCAAATCCTAATGATGATGAATCCTAGCAATCATCTCACAATACTGATAGCATGACTGCTCTCGAAAACATGCCATGGCGAGTGGGAAAGCTTGCAATTGAGTCAATGAGGTGGGCTCTTCTCTCACATGTTTGCCACCTTTACGAGGCCTTTTCGGTGCATGTAGCTCAGTGTTAGAATCACTATCTCTGTCATAGGATGTATCAGTGTCTGTCTCCATGATATTTCAAGGTCTATTTTTGGCTTGTATGAGATGAAAATGAGAATTTGGTGCTTTATTTTAGTTGCCAAATGTGTGTCAAAAGGGAGGGACTGTAGGAGATATAGGGCAGTGGGGACAATGGGGTTTAATCAAATGATAATTTTCCCTTTGAAAATTTGACAAACTTAAGGACAAGGGACAGCCACTGAATTTTTGGGGTTCTTGGGGTTTGGGAATTTTTATAAGTGAAATGGGAAGGGAAAGTGATAGGAAAGGAAATTATTTAGGGATAGGAAAATGGGAATGAGATGGTATGAGTAGGCTTTAGGGATGTAAGGGGATAGGGAATAGACTTTAATGATAGTATATCAGTGAGGGGGAGGAATAACCAAGAGGGGAATGAAATATTTGGCACCCAAATTACTTTTTAAAACACCAATTTCAAAACCATAGGGAAGCAATTTCAACAAGAGGATAGCGTTTATAGTTTGAAATTCAAATTCTCATAATTCATTTCAATCAACATCAAACACTGTTAATGGAAATTTCAAAATCTCATGAACTTACTTGGAACAAAGGAGGTCGATTTGTTTTGAAGATTGAGGGAAATGGCAACAAATTTCATGTTTTGGGCCAATGCGCTGCGTGCACAACCCAGTGCGTTGCGCTCTCTGTGTGCGCCACGACCATTCTAATTTTCATGGAGATGAGTGGCCCTATGCGCCGCGTTTGCTTTATGCGCCGCGACACAGAACTTCACCACAGTTTTGGCTTTCACACACTATTTCGCCCTCCACAATTTGTCTTTGGCTCTTTGATGCCTTTAGCGTGCAAATGAAGTTTGGCATTTGGAAATATCTTATATATATCAAAAGAAAATTTATTTTTCATTTGGAAAACCCACTTTCTAATGTTGCAGAATTTGGCACTTTTTTAAATAAACTCTGTTTTTGTTTGTTTCCTCTGATTTTTGAGCTGAATGATGAATTTATTTTCTGTCTTTGCAGGGATAGATGGCATGGGATTTTGGCAAAGGCAACCAAGGTTGCACTTGAAGTACTTTACAACTAAAAAAATTTGAGAATTACATTACATTTATTACGAAAGACGAAATTGACGATTTTTCTTCAAAACAGAGTTTTGAAGAAGAATCAATATCAAGGATTATGACGATGAAATTTTTGCAAGGAAAACTTATTTCGAACCTCCCTCATGTGCCTACTGGCATTATTAGACACTTTTAAGACTAAATTAACGAAACCCTAGACCTAATGAGACTAAAAATCTGAAAATGACTTTTTGCCAACTTTAAGACCAAACATGACTGTAAATGATTTTGATGAACAGACCTAGGCTAGCAGGTACAAGACATGAGGAACATGAGTGACAAGACCCTTCTGCCAGAAGATCCATGCTTCTAATGGAATGAAGATGACTGAACTGAATGAGACACCTAAAATGAAATGCAACAAGAGAAATTTTCATCTCTGACGGAGGGATGAAGATACCAACTCTAACAATTTATATAGGCTCTAAGTCTAGGGTGTTTGGCACTGTATTCCCCATTCACTTGCCTAATTATTAGTTCAGAATCACCATGAACCTTTATCCTTTTGGCCCCTAATTTCCTCTATAATTGCAGGCCTAAAATGAGGGCTTTACTCAGCTATGTTATTGGTGCATTGAAAGTTTAATTTGCAGGAATTCCCTTCACCATGATTTTTCATTGTATTGTGAAGCCAAACTCCTACACCTGCATCATTCTTAGTGCAAGCCCCATCAAATTTCATACTCCAAAGAGGTCTAGCTTTAGTTTCACTAGTTTTAGTACTATCCTCTTCATCTAATGTGCTTATGGATTGTTCTTGTAAGTCAACACCATGTTGAATTTGGTTTAGTTCCTCATGTTTTTCATTATGTTGAGGACTCTTCTCTTGACTCTCAAGGTTGAAAAGAAATGGATGACTATTTTGTAGCTCTAGACCCATGATTAGTTTGCTGTAATTTTCTGTTTTGACAAATTGTTTTGAAAGTTCTGTCTTGTCTTCCTCTTTTTCTAAATCTGCCATTATGTTACAGTGAGGAGTGGCCACTAAATTAGTTGAGGTTTCTTGCTCATTGAATGTTTCATCATTGAAGAGAATAAATGAGTCAAGGCCTATATGAACAGAATAAAGAGGAGATTTTTCTGGTCTCTCTTGGCTACTTACCATATATTGCATGTGAGTTTTCCTATAAAGTCTTCTAGTCTGATTGAAAACAAGGATGGTTGCATATGTCATATCCATTTGCATTGTTCCTTGTAACTTATCTCCCCAAGATCTTGATAATAGCATACCATACTTGGGGGGTACATCAGCCATTACAATATCCATCACTAAAAATTTGGCTAGAATTTGTGCTAAGTTTACACAGAGGTCCTTGATTAAACATAAACATTTCACTCTTCTTGAGTCAAAGGAGTATAGATCTTTGTACAGTCTATTAATTTCAAGGCCTAGGCTCTCCATTACTGCTTTGGGCATTAAATTGTGAGAGGCCCCTGAATCATGCATAGCATTGTGCAAAATTTTTTCATGAATCTTCAAACTAACTTAAAATGGAGGAACTGGTCCTTCTTGATATCTTCCCTCAATCTTTGGACCAAATAAGAGCTCTAGTTGGTCATCACTAAGATTGACAGTGTCATTATTTTCTGCTATGTTGAAAACTTTCAAAATTTGTGATCTATATACATCTTGGTTGGCTAATTCTGTGAGAGGAACAAAGATTTTTATCTTGGAAATTTATTGTTCCAAACTAAAAGGCAGCTAACTTTTTACAATGTTTGTTTCAACCTTATTAACCACCACTCTATCAGAAAAATTAGTTTGCTTATTTCCTCTATTTACATTGGTCAAAATTGTTTTAATGGGAGCACTAGCTGAGGTGCTAACGCTGCTAAGATCTGCACTCTATTTTTCATTAATTTGAGTGCCTTTTTCTTTGATTTTATTAGAATTTACAGCCACTATTTTGTCTTTCTGTTTTGTAACTTTGGGTTTGTTTACAGGGCTGTTTTTTACAGAATTTTCAGAGGTTTTAGTCTTTGGAGTTTCCTAATTGTTTTTACTCCTAAGGTCATACTCTTTTGGAGTTTCTATGATGACATTTTCCTGCTCTTGATAGTAATATTCATCCTCTGCTCTTTTATCATCATAGGGTGTGTATAGACCTTGTTTCCTATTGTAATGAACATCAAAATTGTCATTGTCTACTCCCAACATATTTATGTCATATTCCTCTTCTTGTTCACTTGTTTCTTCAACCTCACTTACATAGTTTTGATGAAAAGGAGGTGTAATCTATTAATCATCCTCCCTTGGTCTGTTTTGAGGTTGGTTTCTCCTAAAATTTTGGTTTTGATTTTGATTTCTGTTTTGAGGAGCTGATTGGTTTTGACTAGCTTGTGCTCTCTCAAGTATGCTCATCTTTTTCATCATCTCCCCCATCATTCTCTCCATTTTTGAACTAGATTTGGAAGGTGCAGACTCTTCCCTAAATTATACTTTCTTCTCATTTTTCATTCTAGCTCTTTTCTCCATTAGATTTACTTCCATAGCTAAGGCTCCTTTTTGCATATCCTCTAGAGTCAGAGGGTCTCTTTCTCTGAGTTGATAAGCCATTTCAGGATCAAATCCTTTAGGAAATTTTTTTAAAGCTGAGCCTTGTGGAGGTTTTAGATATGGGGTAAGTGCATTATACAAAATATTGAACCTAGTGCAATAAGCTTGAACAATTTCCCCAGTGTTTCTTTTGAATCTATTTTAATCTGAAATCATTTGGAGAGGGTTTTTATTGACTTCCCACTTGTTTAGGAATAACTGATGGAGGGCTTGAAGGTCATTGATACTGTGAGGGGTTAAGCCTTTGAACCATTTTCTTGCTTCTCCCCCTAAGCTTTGAGAAAATAATCTAAGTTTGACAAATTCATCATCAATCTCATTTCTGTCAAAGTAGTCATTCATCTTATCCACATGTTATGAAGCATCAGTAGAACCACTGGCATCATATAATGGTATTTTGGATTGATAGTCTTGTAGTAGATTGACTAGAGGTAAAGGAAGGACTAGGGGAGCATACCATGTTGCCATGATAGGAGGTTGTGGGAAAAGTGGGGGGTTTACAAGTGGAAGATGTGAAATGGGGGTAGATTGATGGAATGGTGTGGTTTGAACAGTGGGGGATGGATAACAGAGGTGGATGGACCAGCAAGAGATTGTTCAGTAGATCTAGGATGAGAGAAACCAAAATTATACAAAAAATTTAAATCAGGTGGAGTAGTTTCTCTACTACCAGGATGTTCACCTCTATCATGGGATGAAGGTGGAGACTCAAAATCTATCTGATCTATATCGTCAAGTGACCTAGTTCTGAACGGGTTTCTTAAGTCAACTTGTGAATCTTGTAGAGCTACAAGGTTTTCAGGAACAGAAGTAGCTCTTTGGAGTGTTCTAACAATAGTTGAATCTTTGGCCTTAGGAGATTTCCTAATAATTCTTTCAGGATTATCAACTATCTCAGGTAGATTTGGGTCAGGATAGGCTCTAGTATGGATTCTTCTAGAAGCCACTATGCTATGTTTTTGGACCTAACAACAGGAAAAATCTTAACCAAATATGACAATCTTTAGGAGGCAAACTGATCTTTTAGCAAGAAAACTTTAATCCTAAAAGTCTTATTAACTAAGTTTGTATGATGTTATGATAGTAATGGGTTTCCCAGTGGAGTCTTTAGGTCTATTGGAGATAGTGGAGTCACTAGGTGGAAATTTTTAGCTTTAGAAGGTAAAATGTTTTATGGTCCACCACCATTTATTGTTTTGAATACCAATCTAAAATAGTTTTGGGTTTTCTGAGTTTTTTCAGTCCTATGGGTTATAAGAGTGTCCTAAATCTGTTTCAGCACTTAGCTATGGTGATGAGACAAAGAGAATTTACTCTTATCACTTAGCTATATTATTCTTTCAAGGTTTGATAAGCTCTATGAGAATCCTAAGGGTTACTTAGTTTGTCACTGATTTAAATAAGTCCTATCATGATTACCATTTGCTTGGTAGTGCTTGAAGAGAGATACTAATACTGCACTGAACACTGAGTGTTTTTCTTTAAGGATTTTACTCATAATTTCCCCAGCGAAGTCACCAGAATGTTAGGTCTAGTGGCTCAACTGGCTGACACATCAAATGTTCTTGAATTAAAGGGTTTTCTGAGGTCCTGAGGGTGTCTAAGATGAAATTGACTCAGAATCCCCAGCGGAGTCGCCAAAAAGGTTAGGCCTCTGTAATTTTAGTAGATTGGAAAGACTAAAGCTACAGAGACAACATTTGAACCACTTTGGGATTCTAGGATCTAGCCCTCCTGAATCCAGATAGGGATCTCTCTTATAAGTGTAAATATTGATTTATCTTTAGGGCTTTTAGGTGTGATATTAGGCTAGTTATGAAGAACAAGGTTTTTTGTTTTTGTTTTGGTTGGGCAAAGATATAATGAATGTGAAGGAAGTCTAAATTAAGGGTGAAGGTGTATGAAATTGAAGGAGTGATTCAGCTAATAAGATAGGCAAGGAGCAGCTTCAATCCATTCGACTATGGAGTCATAAGAGGATTTAATTGAAACAACAGGGTTCAAGAGTGGTCCATGGGGAAATTCATCTATGTCAAAGGATCTCTTTAAGTTGATTTTATGGAATGAAACAATAAGAAGGGAAATAAAATAGATGAAGGAACAAAGAGTAGCCTAAGATCAAGTAAGTACTTTGAAACTATCCTGCTTTTGGCATGCACTTAAGGAAAGACACAAAAGTAATCTAAGATCAAGTAAGTACTTTGAAACTAGCCTGCTTTTGATGTAATTTCAATAGAAAACACTTAAAACACTTAGAATAGCTTAAGATCAAGTAAGGACTTTGAACCTATCCTGCTTTCAGCATATTCAAAAGGAAAACATTCGAGATAAACATAAAAAGTAGTCTAAGATCAGGTAAGGACTTTGAACCTAACCTGCTTTCAACATACTCTTAAGGGAAACTTTCAAACAACTTTTGGAGGAAGAACTAGAAGACAGGGCAAACCATAAACTTTCTTAGTCCAACCCTACTTAGCAAGTAATGAAATAAAATTCAATAACAATGTTTAAAGTTTAGACAGCAAGACGTGGGAACACCAACATTCCTTAACTACTTGGACTGTGTTAAATCATTCTTAAATACAAAATTGGAGGAACATAAACACAAAGCTTATCAGTGAGATTAGGGTACTTGTAACAGTAAATCCTAGCTCTATATTTGATGTTCTTTATCAGAGAAAGTGGACAGAATGGAAACAAAAAGAAAATAACAATTTACAATAAGAAACACATCACCATTGACATAGACCAGGATCCCATAAATCAGCTTGTATTTGATGTTCAAACGAGTTACAATCATCAAGTCCAGTGGGTATTTATAGCTTCAAACTTCTCATCTCAGCTTATGTATCTTCAATTACAAACAGTGCTACAACAGCTTTAGTAAACTATTTATATGCAATAGATATCTAGAGACCAACCCTTGTCTGGTCTTCTATAGAAGAATTTATAGAAGAAATGAGGTGGGATAATGGAAAAGATCTCTAGGCTTAATTAATACAATTTAATGCTTCTTGACCTTTGAGGGGCTCAGCAGAGAATATTTCTGATATTTCCTCTATATTAATTGATTTTCATTAAGTATTAAGCATGTTGGGCAGATTTTGTTGACTTAAAAACTCTTGAGGCGAGTTAGCAATAACTCTGGCTATCTTTAGGCAAAATATCACTGACTTAGGTAATAAATCTACCTTCTACTGATTTATTGAAAGATGCAGGTGGCACTTTGGTGGCTGGAGAGGATTCAATTAGCCTCTGATGTGGTAGTGGAAGCTTTTCGGACTGATAGATTTCTTTGTTTTATCCTAAAACAACTTTAATTTGTCCTTGCTTTATATTTTAGGCCTAATTAGCCTTTAATCTTCATCTTCAGGTCTTTATCCTCTGTTGACTGTGGATTAGGCATTTAATTCTTGATTTTTTAGGCCTCAATCCCTTTAAACTCAGCTTAAAATCATTAATCTAGTTCACTTTTGCTATGATTTTATCCTTTGACACTGATACTCTTCGGCTGTTTGATATTCACTGTGTTTTGTTGTGTTTTGTAGGTGCACAAAGGTTTTGTGACTTCACAAATGCTCATGAGGCACAGGTGGAATCATAAGTTGAATCCTGTGGATTCACCTTCTTCATGAATAAATGGCATGGGGATCGTCATCCTTGGATTTTGTTTCATTTTAAAAAAAATGAAAAAAACCTTAATAACCTGCAAAAAATGAACAAAAATTAAGAAAATCCATGAAAAATGGGTTAAAGGCTGCTTTGGATATCTCGGGTGCAAGATTAAATTGTGGCCATTGATTAAAACAACCAACGTGTTGGATATATGATGCAGAGTGTTGTCCTTGATGGCAACCCACTTGATGAAGATGATGGCAACCTACTTAATGAAGTTGTTCTTGATGCTTGATGAGTTTATTAATGATGTAAATCTAATGTTCTACAAGTAGCTCAGAAGTACCAGAGAAAGAAATATCAGTAAGGGCCAGAACAATGATGAAAAGTGTGTGACACAAAGCATACGCGGGTTTGTTTAGGAGAAGTAGCGTATGCACGCGGAAAAGTACGTGCCAAGTCGCGTATGCTCAAATGCGCTCTAAATGTGTAAAACTAGGGGTTACTACCATGGTATTAACCCATTGTATTGAGCGTTGGATTGTCTAATTGATCCCGTCCAGGAATACCATCGGAAGTGATGTGGTTTTGGCTCATGGTATTGACAAAGGATAAATCTATATAAGGAGAAGAAAATCATTGTGAAAAGGGTGTGCATGTGTCTGGGTTTGAATGAATACTTCACTCTGAAGTATGTCTGAATGGAAAGGGTAACATTTTGATGATAGATCTGAATCTATGATGCACCTATGAAGAAAATGATGAAGAGGGATCTCTAGATCTGAAATGTATTTGTATCTTCTAGATCTGTTTATGGAATATTTAGATCTGAGATGAGGCGAACATGTATCTGAAGTAAAGGGTAAAACCTGAACTGTATATCTGATCTGAAGAAGTATGCTGCCCTATAATCTTTGAAGATCTATACGCTTGTTTGCAGCAGAGAAAGCGCGTATATACGTGGGTTGAATTAAGCGAAAGCGCGTATGGAATGTGAAACTAGTTCTGAAGTATGTGTAGATGTATACGCGGGTTTATATACATGAAAGCGCGTATATACGCCGGATCAGTGAAAGGAAAGCGCGTATGAAAACTAGGGTTTGCTGAAGTATGTGGTATGAAATGTCTGATCTGTTCTGCTGTATTACTGCTATCTGTCTATGATGTATTCATACAGATCTGGGTTTTCTGAATATTGATTATGCTGCTGACTATGTTGAGAAAAGATCAAGTTGTTGATTGATTGGTTGATGATTCATTGAATGAATTGATAAGGGTATAAGTTTCAATTTCATGTTTGATTGAGCTTAAATGTGTGGAGTGGGTCCAGTCTGAAAATATGATGAAAAGTGGCCTACAAGTTGTGCTCTAAAGAAAGCTTTTGGATCCAGTGTGAAAATTGATGAAACGTGGTCCATGGTGGTGCTGAGAGTTGTAGCCTTCAGTCAGGGGGTCGTAGCTCCCTTCCAGGAGAGGCTGTTAAACGAGAGCAGGGGGTCGTAGCTCCCTTCCAGGAGAGGCTGGTAAACGAGAGCAGGGGGTCGTAGCTCCTTTCCAGGAGAGGTTGGTAAACGAGCGCAGGTGGGTGCCTGCGTGCTGGTATGAGTCTGCGCCAGCACATAGTTGTAAGATGTTTTCTTTATAATAAAATATTGAAGGCTGAGACAACGGCAGCGGTGGTTTTCTCCCAACTTGGGTTTCCACCTAAAATCCTAGTGTTCATGTGTGTTGCTTATGTGTGATGGTTTATTCTATTATTACTGCACATGCTTACTGTTTATTGAACATCTAATGAATAAATGATGGAATGATATAAGTGAAGAATTATCTTCATAATAAGATTACTGGACATACGCATGTTTTATTAAGTATAACCACGTGTATACGCAAGTTTTCTTCAGGAAAGTCGCGTATGTGTTTTGAAGTAAGAAAAAGTAAAAATTGTTGAGTAAGTCCTAAATACTAATTCACCCCGCCCCCCTCTCAGTATTTTTCCCAACAATTGGTATCAGAGCAGGTCCTTCTGCAGAAGCTTGATCGCTTGAAGGAGATCCGTCGCAATGGGAAGTCATGAAGGGGTAATGTCTATAAGGCCACCTCTATTCAATGGAAATAATATGTTATTCTGGAAGATACGAACAAAAGCATATCTGCAAAGTCTTGGTGCAGAAGTATGGGCAATCGTGGAAGGAGGTTATCGGTATCCGGTAAGTATTCCTACTGATGCAGTAGAAAGGAAGAAATATGAAATCAATGCCAAAGTCGTCAATGTCTTATTAGGAAGCCTGTCTGAACCATAATTTGCTAAAGTGATGCAGCTAAATTCAACAAAAGAAATATGGGACAAAATCATTCTGAGCTATGAAGGAGATACAAAGGTAAAAAGTGCAAAACTCCAAACTCTCAGAATTGAATATGAAAATTTAAGGATGCATAGTGATGAGAGTATTTCCAGTTTCATTTTACATCTAGATGATATTGTAAATAGTATGAGAAGTTTGGGTCAAACCATAACCGATACTACTCTGGTGGAAAAAGACTTAATATCTTTAACTTCAAAATTTGAGTCAAAAGTGTCAGCTATTGAAGAAAGGCAAGATCTGAAAACTCTTACTATTGTTCAAATACATGGTATTCTGACTGCTTATGAAATGAGACAAGGAGGTCCCTCTCAAATCAAAGAAGTTGCTTTTAAGGCGTGTGCAAAAGGAAAAGAAAATGAATTTGTCAAGGAATCAAGTTATATATCAGAAGAAGAAGAAGAAAATTTTGTAAGGAGACTCCAACCAGGTACTGGAAGATTCAAAGGTAAGCTACCCTTCAAGTGTTTTACTTGTGGGAGAGTTGGTCATTATGCTGCTAAATTTCCTTATGAAGAAAATCATGATAAAGGGAAACAATTTGAAAAGAGAAAGAGTTATTATACAAATGAAGATAATGATGAGGATGAAGAATATTTTGACCAAGATATGAAAGTGCTCATGGCAAGGAAGCAAAAGAAGAAGGCTACTCAAAAGGAGATACCTCAGAAAACATGTGCAGCAGAAAATGAAGAAGAGGAAACATGTATTGATTGTTGTTCTTGTGATTCATCTTCTTGTGCATGCAATGGTGAAGATAGTGATAATTGTTTTAACAAACCGATCTAAATGACTGGGGAAATAGTGATGGTGGTTCAGGTGATTAGGGTTTGCAGAGCTGTCTCGATCTCTCGCGCGGGTTTGGCCTCTCACCAGGCTAGACGTTTCCAGACTATGATGAAGGCGTGGGCTTGCGGGTTTCTGGCCAGTTTTGACTGGAAAAAAGAGGAAGCCGCCGTCTGGGCGGTTCTATACCCTGCCATCGACTCTACTAGACTTGAAGAGGTCGCCGTCACAGGTTTTGGATCCGCAAACAGGCTTTTTCCTGAAGGAGTCCTCGATCTTGCTATAGCCAATAGTCAGCTTTGGATCTGGCCCTCGAGCCTGACATTTTGGCATGCAGGTCTTCCTACGAAGGCAATCCACTTCATATTGGTTGCAGAAGTAAACCACCAGATTAGGACGCCTATGCTCAGGTCGTCCTTCGGCTTAGCCGCTGTCTGGATGGCGGCCTGCATGGAAAAAACCCCATTCGGTCTCGATGCTGCTGGTTTAGCAGCGAATCCTTATACAAGTAGCAACAACCCTGGAAACCCCATCAATAGTTTCTCGGGCGCACATAAGAAGAGGATCTGTTCATCGAACCTGCCAGATCAACCTGCAAAGGATCCAAATTTAGGCCCTCGCACCGACTGCTTCCATGTTCCTCGGCCTGCTTTATCCATGAGCCTGCCGAATCAGAATATGGACCCGCTCACTACTTCCCAGCAGGTAATCACAAATTTCTTCCAGATTTTTGTCAAATCTCCTATGGGTAAATCATACTTAATCTGGATACGAGCAGAAAACTTTGTTTTGCACCTGAAACAACAGATCTGGGAACTGATGGGATATCCGGTCCCGATCCAGCACCTAGTGAGTGGCAGACACTCCCTACATGAAAATAGATCAATGATGGAATATGGAATCATAGCTGACTCGACCATCTTTCTGAATCTTCGGCTGAGAGGGGGCGCTGTTCAGCAAGGGAGACCAAGCACTGCAGGAGGAGAAAAGGGGAAAAAAGCCACACCCCAGCAGCAACCAACTAGCGGCCCCTCCTACAAAAATATCCTACAGGGTACCAAATCTGCAGGGTCGCTGCCGGTTCAAGAAGGAGTTGTTCCAAGGCCTTATATAGTGGAACAGTTAGGAAAAACACCTATTTTCAAAATTGATTCTTCCGGTACAGAGGATTATGTTAAGTCATATGAAACCCAAGCACTCATCTGCCGTTTTAATTGCTTCTGGCCTAAACCTATGGATCTGTTCCATTGGATCTTCACACGATGGACCATGGATTGTGACATTCACCTCTGTTCCAAAGGTTTTTTCATTGTTAAGTTTAAATATACGGAGATCAAAGATCTTGTTATTCAATCAGGACCTTGGTTTTTGGATTCTACAGGCCTATTCCTGACCCCTTGGTTTCCTGATTTCGACCCAAATACCATGACAGTGGCCAGAATGCCAGTATGGGTGCGCTTACATAATCTCCCACTCCACTTTTGGAGTGACCAGGTTCTGGAAGGAATTGGCAACAGCATTGGAAAATACATCAAAACTGATACAGAAATAATTGAGGAGAGAATCTATACTTTCGCTCGGATCTGCGTAGAGGTGGATCTGAGTAAAGGACTGCCGGAGAATATTATGTTGTCTTACAAGAAACAGAACTGGCTGCAGGGACTCGATTATGAAAATACTTCCTTCAGATGCTGAATTTGTCGGATGCCAGGACACCTTCAAAGCTCATGCCCGGACGCAAAGAAAGGGAACAACAAAAAGAAACAGAAAGAGAAACATCGAAAAGGGTGGCATTACCCTCCTCCGGTCTTAGAGGATGAGGAATCTGAAGCAGAGGAGGATCCCATTCCCACTGGAGAAAATGAGACCACCCAAGGACAAGAAGTTCAAAGGAATGAGACTTCAGATCAAAAGGACCCACAATACCATCAGACTCAGTCAGAAAGGACCAATGAGGACATAGGTGCCGGAGGAGTCAAACGTCATCATTCCTCGGACACTTCAGAGTCAGACAAGGATACAGGACCTCAAATATTAGAAAATCAGTTAGTCCTTATAACAACTGCGCCTTCTGAGAGCGGGTGGCACAAGGTCGAGAAGAAGAAGGGGAGGAAAACCTGAGCAGTGGGACAGCTACCCATGCTCTGGCCGTCGTGGTTCTTTATTTGAGCCAACTAGTTTTTCTCTGTCTTTTCTCTCGACTCTTTTTTGGTATCTTGATACGTTGATTGGTGTGCTAAAGCACATGTGCCCTTTGGGCAGTTGTTTGAAATGAAATGCATATGCTCCATGTAACTTTTCATTTTTATAATAAAAAGTTATTGATTTTTTTCTGTGGAAAAAAAAATGGTGAAGATAGTGAAAGTAACAGTATAAGTCTAGAAGAAAATCTCAAGATCAAGGATGAAAGCAATGATTGGAATCAATTTCATAATAAAGAATCTATCTACAAAGATATGATATCTAGAATGAATGAACAGAAAGAAATGCTGAATGGACAGATAGACAAGTATCAAAAGTTGTATGTTTATGCAACCAATCAAAGTGAAAGACTTGAAGCAGAAATCATCTCTCTCAAAGAAGATCTGGAAAAATCAAATAAGAAGAATGAAGAGTTGTTATAAACATGTGAAGAACAAGAAAATTGGTTGAAGGAAGAAATTTTAAAATTGAATGATCAAGTAGAAGAAGGAAAAAGGGTTGAAGAAAGCATGATGAAGCAATGCCAAAAATTGGAGGTTGAGGTAAACATTCTCAAATGTAAATTAGAAGAAAAGGATAAACTTTTGAGGTTTCAAGATAGTACTAAGATTCTGGACAATATTCTTAGTAATCAAAGATCACCTTCTATTAAACTTGGTCTTGATTTTCATGAAACTGTTAAAGGAGAATCTAGTTCACAAGGAAGTGCTAAAGACTCAAAGGATGTTAATGCAAAACCTGAAGAGTTGAAAGAAACAAGAAGTCAGCCGACAATCATGAACACTCAAAGGAAATCATTCAATAATGTTGAATGCTTTAAATGTCATAATTATGGGCATGATGCAGCAAATTGCAGAAGCAGATTGTTTCAGTCACAAGCAAACAGATTCTACACAGAAAGGTACTCTGGTTTCTTTAAGGGATATTGTTTTTCATGCAGCAAGTTTGGTCATAAAGCAGTTGATTGCAATAGAAGAAAGAATAGAAGAACACAGTATGATCCTTATGCTTACTTTTCTGGTCACATAAGATGTTATGCTTGTAACAAGTATGGACATTTGGAAAAATAATGCAGGATAAACAGATCTGAGAAATTGGACAATTTCCAGCACACGATAAGAAAGTTCAAGAAAAGCTGGAAAAAGAAGGAGGACCGGTAAGAAATGTAGGGAATATTGACCCTACTACAGTCATCCGCTTCTAAAGCTTACTTCTCATAATGATTGTAGAAATGATGTGAGATACATTATAGAGATTATTAATGTATCATCACAGGGGAAGCAATGTATGATAATTCTCATGGTTGCTTTGGTAATTCTGGTTATGTTTATTTCTAACAATGCATCTGTTGTGAAGAAGACAGGTACAGGTGGTACAAATTCAGGGGGAGAAGAAGAAGTGTGAAATTTTCAGTATTTCACTTTCCATATGCGGGTTTAATGAAGTAAAGCCATGTATACATGCGAGTTCCAGTGGACACAGATGCGTATGCATTTATGATAAGAAAATTAGTATGATAGCTCAAGAACAGGAGCACAAGTTCAGGGGGAGCATCAGTCTGACTATTAATGATTGCATTATTGACATTATATCTACTTATGTCTCAGTTCTAAATGACGATGACATGATACATGATTTATTATGATGAGTTTATGGATGAGCCCTGTTTGCCTTTTGCTGAAGAGTATTCCTTGCTTTCACACATGAATGAGATGGAAGTCTTATGATTCAGAGATACGGACAGATCATGTAGAGATTGTTGTTGATGACTTGCTATTGAAAGTATTCAGGTTGCACAAGCTAAGGAGAAGCCTTGGTCATATGGAAAGGATGCGTGGATGCACATTTTCAGGGGGAGCATTAGCCTTGCTGAGTATAATGCATTGTTGGCATTATGATGATTCTAAAATATGATCTCTTTCTTGAGGTCCTTTTGGTATTTTTTGTAAAAGGTCAAAAGGTCATGATGAGACCTATGATGTAAAATTGTAATATTCAGTCATGTAAGGAATTTTTCAAATGCTTAAACTCACTTAGTTGGGTACTTGAGTCAAATTTGTAAACCCACTTGGTTGGGTACTTGAGTCAAATGTGTAAACCCACTTGGTTGGGTACTTGAGTCACATATGTAAATCCACTTGGTTGGATCACTGATGTAATTATGAGTCCTTGGTGATAGGAAAAGTCATAGAGTCATGTACTTCATTGGAAAATATGTTTGATCATTCAGCATGAACTCAGGGGGAGCATGGTAACTTCAATATACATCAGTTCTACAACGCTCTTCTTTCTACATGAGGGGAAAAACCTTGTGTTGGTCCGCCCTTTGCCCTTGATATCAAAGGGGGAGAGTGACATGGTGTTTGAATAAGGGAATAATATCATTATGCTTAATGTATCTATCTCTTGTGGTGATCAAACACCATCGTGGCTGCCATCAAGTCCAAAGGGGGGGATTGTTGGCAATATGATGCAGAGTGTTGTCCTTGATGGCAACCCACTTGATGAAGATGATGGAAAAGTACTTAATGAGGTTGTTCTTGATGCTTGATGAGTTTATTAATGATGTAAATCTGATTTTCTATAAGTAGTACAGAAGTTGCAGAAGAAAGAAATATCGGTATGTGTAAGAATAATGATGAAAAAGGTGTGTTACAAGGCATACACGGGTTTGTCAAGGATAAGGTGCGTATGCACATGGAAAAGTACGTGCCAAGTCGCGTATGATCAATTGCGCTCTAAATGTGTAAAACCAGGGGTTACTACCATGCTATTGACCCATTGTATTGAGCACTGGATTTTCTATGAGATCTCGTCCAGGAATACCATCGGAAGTGATGTGGTTTTTGCTCATGGTATTGACAAAGGCTAAATCTATATAAGGAGAAGAAATTAATTGTGCAAAGTATGAAAGATGTATGGGTTTGAATGAATACTTCACTCTGAAGTATGTCTGAATTGAAAGGGTAACATTTTGATGATAGATCTGATTCTATGATGCACCTATGAAGAAAATGATGAAGAGGGATCTCTAGATCTGAAATGTATTTGTATCTTCTAGATCTATTTATGGAATATTTAGATCTGAGATGAGGCGAACATGTATCTGATGTAAAGGGTAAAATCTGAACTGTAAATCTGATTTGAAGAAGTATGCTGCCCTATAATATTTGAAGATCTATACGCTAGTTTGCAGCATAGAAAGCGCGTATATACGCGGGTTGAATTCAGCGAAAGCGCGTATGGAATGTGAACTAGTTCTGAAGTATGTGCAGATGTATACGTGAGTTTATATGCATGAAAGCGCGTATATACACAATATCAGTGAAAGGAAAGCGCGTATGAAAACTAGGGTTTGCTGAAGTATGTGGTATGAAACGTCTGATCTGTTCTGCTATATTACTGTTGTCTGTCTATGATGTATTCATACAGATTTGGGTTTTCTGAATATTGATTATGTTGCTGACTATGTTGAGAAAAGATCAAGTTGTTGATTAATTGGTTGATGATTCATTGAATGAATTGATAAGGGTATATGTTTCAGTTTGATGTATGATTGAGCTTAAATGTGTGGAGTGGTTCCAGTCTGAAAATATGATGAAAAGTGGCCTACAAGTTGTATTGTATGGAAGTTGTTGGATCTAGTATGAAAATTGATGAAACGTGGTCCATGGTGGTGCTAAGGGTTGTAGCCTTCAGTCAGGGGGTTGTAGCTCCCTTCCAAAAGAGGCTGGTAAACGAGAGCAGGGGGTTGTAGCTCCCTTTCAGGAGAGGCTGGTAAACGAGAGAAGGTTGTAGCCTTCTGCAGGTGGGTGCTTGCGTGCTGGTATGAGTTTGCGCCAGTGCATGGTTGTAAGATGTTTTCTCTATAATAAAATATTGAAGGTTGAGACAACGGCAGCGGTGGTTTTCTCCCAACTTGGGTTTCCACATAAAATCCTGGTGTTCATGTGTGTTGCTTATGTGTGATGGTTTATTTTGTTATTACTGCACATGCTTATTGTTTATTTAACATCTAATGAATGAATGATGGAATGATATAAGTGAAGAATTATCTGCATAATAAGATTGCTAGACATACGCATGTTTTATTAAGTATATCCGTGTGTATACGCGAGTTGGCTTCAAGAAAGTCGCGTATGTGTTTTGAAGTAAGAAAAAGTAAAAAGTTTTGAGTAAGTCCTAAATACTGATTCACCCCCCCCCCCCCCCCCCCCACTCTCAGTATTTTTCCCAACACAATGGTCGAGATCACTTGATGGGGTCAATTGGGAGGCGGTTGGGTGAATGGTGGTTAGATTAAGTCTGGGCCGTTCAATCTAGATTGATCAACTGTTGAGATTTCTTGATGAAAGATTTGGGGAGTAAACCAAATGAAAGGTGAATGGGGGTCGGGACATAACGTGAGTCATCAGATCAAAACAATCGATGGCCAAGATTTAAAAGGTGAACAGTCAATGCCGTGGAGATAGTGGTAAGGCAGAAAATCAGAATGGTTTTCACAAAGTTTTTGGGTGGTATGCGGTTTTCGTAAAAAAAAATGCGATATGGTATGTCGTGCGACACGCATCCTTTTCAAAACCACCTATTTCGGACTTTTTTCTGGTGTTAACATTCGGCCGGAAAAGTTTTGCGAAACGCGATATCAACCGTCGGATGGGAGGGCCTAGATCCGACGGTGCGGAAAGATTGTGATGGAGGAAATTGCGGGGGATAGATCTTGACTTTTGGATCTGTAGAATGGATGACGGAGATCTATCAACGGGGGGGGAGTTATTTTCCAAATGCAAAGTTTTGGGGTTATCGGGTTAGATCCTGGCTATTGGATCGAATGATCAGATGGTTAGATTTGAATCAGAGCGGGGTTGTGGAAGGGAAAAGGAAGAGTGAAAAGTTGTGATGCGATGGTATACTAACCGTTGGATCAGAAGGATGATCTACGTCCTAGCTTGAATCGGAGATTGCAAATCGGAGGAGACAAAGGGATGGCACTTTGAGACTTGCGCGATGTGACTGAGCACTGTCCGTCGAATTTGGGAGTAAGATCGAGAGTCAATACTCAATTGGAGGGGTAATGGAGAGATCTTAGCCATCGAATCCACAAGAATCTTAGCCATCGAATCCCATGGAGTAAGATCTCCTCGATTGAATCTTAGCCATCAAATCCACAAGAAGCCATAGAAGGGATTCGATGGCTAAGATTCAATCGGGGAGATCGGTATCGGAGGAGGACAAGGGAGGAAATAAATGGAAATTGGCGATGCGATGATGTACAGATCGTCGGATCAGAAGGATGATCGACGGCTAAGGTTTGATCTGAGGAATTGCATCGGAAATTTTTTTAAGGACACGAAGAAAAGGAAGGACCCATGCGGACTTGCGATGCGATGAGCCAGTTACCGTTGATCGATTTAGATCAATGGTCGATATTCGTTGAAACTTTGAGCTGTCCATTTTTATTGAAATACCAAGGAAAGTCGGGTTTTACGAAAATACAAAGGAAATTCAGGTTTGGGAAAGAGTTTTAAGTCCTTTAAGCGACCAGTTACTGGGCTTAAGGTCTTATGAGGAAATGGGTTACAGGAGTTAAGCCCTCGAGGGCTTAAGACACCTTATATGCAGAAAGGGTGTTTTTAGGACTTAAAAACAGGGTTTTTGAGGCAAATTGAGGGTTCCGGTAGGGGAAAAAGGAATTTTAAACCAAATGAAAGGGGAAAAAATGGTTTAAAAGGGTGTTTGGAATGATTTAGAGGTTAGAGAAATGGTTTTTGAGGGGTTTTATGGAGGAAAAAGGGATGAAAATGGAGTTGTTTTATGAATGAAAGGAGGGGTAAAAATGATGGAAAATGGGGTTTTAAGCAGTCTTCTCTTGGAAAACAACAGCTTTTTAGGATTATGAGGGAAACAACAGTGAATATTAACTCAAGGATAGAGATCATCATAATACTTTAAGAACTAAAAATTTGGTCATGAATGGTTTCTTAAAGGCTAAAAAAGATTTTAGCCACCATTTGATATGACAAATTTTATAGGTGGCTAACACTAAAAATATTTTGTATAATAGTCTTCTCGTCAACTGGCTCTCCCAATCCTTCCAGAGTATTGGTCATTTCATCAACGTATTGGAAGTATGCAGTAATGTTGCAATCTTCTTTCATTCTGAGTTGCTCAAATTTTTCTCTATAGATTTGAATCTTTTCTTCTTTGACATTTGAGTCACTTGCATATATATTCTCAAGCATGTTCCATACATTTTTGGCGGTTTTACAACCCAACACCTTATGATAAGCAGATTCAATAAGTCCACTAATAACAATATTCTTTGATTTTGCATCATTTACCAAATTATTCTTACCTTGTTCATCCGCGGTTGATGTAAATCCATTTTGAATAGTGTCCCATGCTTCGTAACCTTGCGCCAAGAGATAGACCTCCATTCTTCCTTTCTAGAGTGCATAATTATTTTCATTGAAAAGAGGTACACCATTCTTGGTATGTTTCATGACCTCCTTCCAGTTGTTAAACTGCTATTGAAGGAACCAAGCTCTGACACCAATTGTTGGAAATACTAAGAGGGGGGCTGAATCAATATTCCTTTCAATTAGAGCATTAGTTAATCTTCAATTATTATCATTGTTTGTAAAATGATAGCAGTAAACAAAATGAACACAAATGCACACAATTTTTAAGGTGGAAACCCACTGTAGGACAAAAACCACCTAATGCTTTTCTAATAATTCTTTAATATTCAACTCCAATTGAAAATAAATCTCCAACTTCCTAGAATCTAGAAAATCATTCTTCTCCAGCTCCCATTGGATGGATGCTCCAATGCCCAAAATTCTTCAGTAGTCAACTGAACAGACACCCCAACACCCAATGAGCTACAATGCACCCTAGCACCACCCTACCACCCTATAGAACAATAAAAAAAGAATGGAATCCCATACCGGGGAAAATGGTACACTTTACAATGATATAGAATGATGTAGAAGAAGAAGACAGACTAGACCATAACCCCAACTATGACACAACCACCTAATGATGATCCTAGACCTCCCGACACTGCCTCTTCAACTCTTGGCAGATAGACACTCGTACAATTTTTACAATGATGCATTTACAATGACTTAGTACAATGATACCTTTACAATGACTGTATGCAGTTCTTCCCACTTGAAGACTTCCTGTGGTGAAATTCTTGCTGTTGTTCTACACCTTGGTTGTTGCTCTTGTCATGCTACCCTCTTCTGCACCTTTCTTTTTTTTGCTGCCCTAGAAAGTCTTGTCCTTTGCAGCCCTTGACAACACATGATCTAGATTTTTCTTGCCTTCTAGGAACTTGATATTGAATCCAACGTATCTCTGTTATTTCATATCCCCAATATGTGATTTTTTGCTTTGTATTATTCCTATGAGTCCTCTTTCCAATGCCACATGTCTCACCCAATTTGGATTCTTCAAGGGAGAGTTATGACCAATCTCTCACAATGGCCTAATTATGGACTAGTTTAGTAGAGCGAACTTGTACAGCGTACCACGTGTCACTGTTTCTTCATTAGGCTATGAAATTGATACAAGGAAAACTACAGCCCATGTAATATTGTCGAACTTTTACAAAATTCCAATCTGATGCTCAGAGAGAGATTTATGACGATTTTCCCAAGGTCACTTCTTTGAGATGAATTTCAAGAGCCTGCAAAAACACTAACTTCCACAGATCATATCTCCGAAAATGTTGTGCACCTTGAACTGAAATTTTTACATGCGCTTCCTCAGGATTTCTTCTCTGCCTCATAAAAATTTCAGATTTTGAACCTTCGTAGAAACAACGTTAGAGCTAAAATTCCACGATGACCTATTTCAGATGGTGAAATCCCTACATAAGGAGGATATGAGGATCACAATTTATATAAATGCTTAGATTGAGAGGGGATTCAACAAATGAATGTGAGAGGGATTTTAAGAGCTTAAAAATTATTAATTATTGACTTTTCAATGACCCATGTCACAACCCCGTGGGGTTTTATCCCACTAACTGGGGTTACAAGCTTCAAACATGAATATCTCTCAAACCGTGAAGAATTATGTGGCATGCCATATATCAACGGAACCATCTTGACAAGTAGAAACCATAAAAAGCATTCCTGACCCAGAATATAGTAATTTGGTAGGTTAAAAATCCCATGCAATATTGAGGTAGCCCCTGGTGCTGCTTGGGTTGACATCAATGACAACTGTTGATCAACATGGATCATGCACACATGCATCATTCAATTTGCATAGGTCCACACAAATCATGATCTCTCCTTTTGTATTATTATCTTACACAATGATGGGACTCACCCAATCGGAATATTTCACTAGTTCTATAATGCCTATAGCAACCTTTTTATCCAACTCTGCCTTCACCTTCTACTTATATTTTGGATTCAATTTGTATGGGCACTGGGCATGCATAAGGTTTCAAAGTGATATTTATGACTCCAAGCTCTCCAATTATTACTTTCAACTCCAATAACTTCATAGGAAGCAGGTCCTAATACTCTATTAGTAGCTTAGAAACCTTTCCCACTATGTCAGCATCCCAATAATCTCTAATATTTTCCAACTTCGGTTTCTCTTCAGATCCAATATTTACCTATCGAATATTTAGAGGCTTTGTGACATCTAGTGAGGTGACTGAGGGCCCAACAACTGCGTGCTATCCCTTAGATTTTGGAATTATAATATTCCTTGGATATTCTTCATTTTCCTCAATGACCATATTTCTGTAATTAATAATATCCTTCATCTGCACATCCTAGGCTGGAAAAATGTGCTCTACCTTTTGCTTTATTGTGACAAAAATAACTTCTTGAATATCATGCAGTGCTTTACCAATATTGACAAACCCAATCTTGAAGTTGAAGGTTAAAATGAAACTTTCTGTCAACCCAGGCCATTCACTAGTACCTCAGCGTAGCTCTGTCTCCATGTCCCAATCAATAGAAACCTTTCCCAGCATATGAATGAGCATGTGTACCCATTCAGGTCTCGGTTTTATGCCCCATACCTCACTCCATTTAGCCAGATGTTTGCATTGATCATTCTTTCCAGAATAGACTTCTTCCATCCTAATAGTTGGACATTCAAAGAATAATCTCATCATTCATGTGCATTCGTCCCAGTTTCCCATGTTTTCTTTGTGATTCTCCCACCATCGTGCATGAGTAGCGTGTAGTCTTAGATCCATGGCATGGAATCTCTGCATCTTTTTCTCTAGTATTTTAACTATTAACATAGGAAAATATTCTACTACATGATCAAATTATCTACAATACCTATAGGATTGTCGCGCGCATAGTGTCCAACATCTCTGCAATTGTAGCAAATGATCTATCCCCTTCCTCGACTAGCTGACCCTCCTCTGCTTCCTCTTCCTCTGTTTTGGAATCCACTACACCCAGACAGGGATACTGGTGAGGTAGGTTCATCCTGCATTATATATATCTATATATATATATATAATATTTGTCCATCGTCAGGTAAAAACTTTGACAATGTTGTTCATCATGTCCTAGTGACCAACAAAATATACAAAACAGCTGCTTCAGCTCAAGCATATATTTTCCAATCCTTGGATAGAAATCCATCACATGCAGAGTCGTAACCTAATAGATCACACACCATAATAGAGGTGTCCCACTTGGCCCTACCATGCTCTTCAGCGGGTTTGGTCCTCTAGTGTGCATACAATCATTAAAGACTAGACATTGATCTTTATGATGGCCAACACCTTTATACCATATGCACTAGACCTCCACGCATACCTCCTTGCCCTTATATTTACAAATATTTTGAATCTCCAAATGCCTTTCTTCGAACTAACTTTGAATATTCTAAGTTCCAAGTGTAGTAGGTATTGGCGCAGCTTCTAGTTTCATCGCAATATCTACAACCTCAGCCTGCATGGAAATATTTTATTGACCTAATGGCTAAAGCAGATTTGGGAGAAGCATAGCAATAAACCACTCCTTATGTTGGGTATCATCAATAGTGAATCCACCATCCCTAATAGTGCACTTCAGTCTCTAACCTTCCTCCCACATAGATTCATTTATCTCCTAGTGAATCTCTTTCAATTCTATGACACACTGCGCATATGGCTTAGGGTTTTTGAACTGCTCTTTTAGGGCATATTTCAACTCATCCATAGTTACATTGTGGTTTGCTTGTACATATCTGATATACCAATCCAACGCGTGATCTTGAAAATTAGTGACTAATTGTGTAGTATTAACATCAACTTTATTAACCTATTGTGCTCTCCATACAGCATCAGTGAAAAACCAAAATTGCTTAATATCTTATTTTACAATACCTTTGAAAGTAGGTAGCTTCATAGACGCAGCCATGTTTGTGCCTGGGGGAGGTGGAGGTGGAGGTGGAGTGGATGACTTGTGAGATGAGTGTGGAAGTGTAATGGATGGGATCTAAACTATGGTCAAGGTTCCATGATCATTCTGATCTGGTGAAAATTCTTCTTGGGAGACTTCCTCTTCTTCAAAGCACGCAGATTCACTATTGCTACTAGTTTCTAGTGTTCCCTCACAATCATATCTACCCTTGAGAGGATTGTAGAAAAACCATTATATTAGGTCTACGTGGTAACTCTTCCACTTCGCATAGTCAGGCCTCTTCGGGACATTCATGCAATATTTCACACAGAGAGACATGTTCACACAATAGCATCTTTATAAATAGATTCAAACAGCGTAAGATATTACCTCTAGAACCCTTGAAAAATCTCCTTTCTACTTCAGAGTAGGACACAAACTGATCAATGGTGAATTCAATAAAAAATCCTCCCAATGCATGATCGATCCAATGATATATCGTGCAAGTAATCGTATTTCTTGTCTTTTCTAATTTCTGTACTAATTCTGGAATCCACTGAGTAACTGCGTCATCCTTCATGCATGTATTAAATTCAGCTATTTATGCCAACCACTCATGCAAATTTGTTGCAAAGGAAGCAACAAATATCTCGTAAGCTTCTGTATAGATATAACTCTAAACCCACTTTTTAGTAGATATTTTAGAACTTCAATTCTCTTGGATCGTGAATTCACAGATCTTTCTATCCACCCCATATTGTAACTAGTTCTGCGTAGGATGCCAGAACATCAAATCTCCCTCAAAATGATCCTAGTCATGGTAACAGAACCATTTTTTGGCTTGAGGGTTCTTGACCCGGGTTCAAAGTTTATCGCACAACCAACAAAACCTCCAAATAATGGCTCATTCGGCAATGACCTACTTGCACAAATCAAAGTCTCACCCCAAGCAGTATGGAGGGGTGTTGGAACCAGGTTTCCACACCCTGAGGAAGAAATCAAAGTGGTAGCCCTAAATAGGTCTATAAAAATAATTATTATAGATTGTAGATAGATGCACACATATATATATCAATACTTATTAGATCAGCTTCGTTGCAAAAACATATAATGCACATAACAGATAACATAATTGAAGACCAACTTCATCGCAAATATATGTATATAACAAGATCAGATCTTCACAATGTGCAATAAATTAGCAGATCTATTCATGTACTTGATCATCAACTTATTTTCATGCATAAAGGATAGATTTACTCGCGCAGATACATTTTATCATAATAGAAGTAAGTGATCTCAAAGAAATAAATAATAAACAGATAGCATAGCACATAAAAATGGAAAATAACAGTAAATATCAATACATCAAATATGAGACCATGAAAGAGCCATCTTATTATGTAAATCAATAGCAAAAAGTGCAATATACTGAGGCACAAATCACAGATACCAAACACATAACATACTTTCTTTGCCAAAACAGTGTTTGTATTAGATCCAAACAATTTAGTACAGTCAGACTTTCCCTTACAATTACCCTTCTGCACACACAACCAGTGGAGTTCGCACACAGCGAGGACTAGGTCTCCGCGCACGTAGCCAACATGAGCCTTTCTACCCAACCTAGACTAAAACCCCTTACAAAATATATCACATAATCATAAGAACTTACTTAGATCAACATATAATATCCTTGCTTCTGACTAAACTCTATCTATATTTATATTCATTCAGTGCGGAGATACTATGGTCTCAAACCATGGTTTGAGGCCCATATTTTACCTTTTACAACCCATTTACATAAAAGAGGGACTTTGACATGCCCCAAATACACTTGACCTTTCCATGCAGTGTGCATAACCAAAACTACTTACAAAAATTTGCTCAAAATATACCCCAGGGGACCCTACTCCAACAATGTGTATGATGTGCTTTAACCTCGATAAGGGTTGATTAGTGGCGAGGGATAATTGTAAGAGGTATTGGTCCCCCCATGGTGTTGAACATAACTCATCGGAGGTGGAGCATATAGTTGTGGGTGAGGGTGATAAATAGATCCAATGATACCGTTGGCAACATGAGATGCCCCTAGTGAATTAGTAGCACTAGGTCGAAGCATACCAGGGAGAACAGTATAAAAATAACCTGATTGAGTATAGATCAAGTCATATATTAAAGATACTTGGAAAACATATTCCTATGACCGAGGGAAGTGTGACATGACATCTTTACCTATGGCAGAAAAAAATGATCTAAAGATCCAATCCATATAAACATAGTCTTCAAATTCAGGGACCCTACACATGCTCCTTTTGCGTCGTTCTTGGACATGGTCAGATAGGAGAGTGGAAAAATTTTGACAGAAAGAAGTGAAGAGTTTGATACCAATGTATTAATAGAGGGGTAACTGAAAATATGATAAAAAAGCTTTGGTAAGAGTTGCAAAAGTGGAATGAGTAGCACTACGCTAGTCAACATACCACTTGGCAGCAACACCATTAAGTGTGCACTGGAATAAATGAAGATGGATGTAGTCTTCAGTGATGGAATTAGAGGAACACCACATGTGAAATGAGCAAACATGATTAGTGGGATTTTCTCTGTTATTTCATTAAAACTTAGGTATGTCTAAAGGAAGTTTGGTATGCATAACTTGAAAATTTAGATTATGGGGGAGAGGGGCGTTGATCATCTTACTAAAATCAGGGAGATTCAAACCAGCCATGAAGGGTAGCAATGGAGTAGGATTGACCGTACTATTTGAGGTTCCACTAGTGGTATTAATCGGGTCAAGACCTAAGTTACCACCTTTTTTTCCCACACCTACATTGGTGCTTGACATGGTGGCGATACGAGGTTGAGAAGACGTACAATCAAAGGAAGAACTAGATGGGTCCATAGAATTAGAGTCAGAAGGAGTCTATGGAGCACTGGGAGAATTAAGTCTAACTCGATGGAGAGGATTAATACATCCTAATGGGAACTAAGGTTGAAGGCCTTAAATTCTCTGATACAAATGCATAGGAGGCACAATGATTTCAAGACAAAGATGACACTAAACGACTAAATTATTATAGGAGAAAAAGAGTAACAAACAGGAAGAAAACACCTAGTGTAGTGGTTCTAAGTGTAAACTAACTATTTAATGATGCTACTGTAATACAAGAAAACATGTCCTATCAAATAAAATTACGTCTAGCCTATAGGTGATCTAAATTCTCAAACAATCCTAATTCTATTGTTTTATATGGCCTTCCAAAGAACTTATTATTTGACAGAATCTCATACTCGCAAGTAGAGTTGTCAAGATAAAGGTAGGGTAGAGAACTAACTGCTTCCCACAGTCAGTCCTATAAGTCGTTTCCCTAAGATTTGTCACTATGGTTACCTTCATCCCACAGGGGTGTTTGAGTCTTGAGCTTACTGGTGATCAGCCACCGCACAAAATTTCCTACCATGGGTTGGGTATCCCCAGAGGAGAATTTTTTGCACAATGACCTAGCCTAACCCCCTCTGAATCAGGCTTCTGATGCACTCTGGCTTTGGACCATGGGATGGTGAAGGATTTTAAGCTCCATACAAATTAAACTTCTATGTCTCAATGTAAATGATTGATGGGTGTTATTGGAAGCCTATCCCACCGATCCTACACCCAACTACACAGATTGTTTCACCCTGATGCCCAAGTGGGCATAATATATGTGTGTTATATTATTAAATGTGGCGCGTTTCAAGTCTTCGCTTGGCAGTGTTAACCAAAGACATGTTCGTTTAGGGTGTGTAAACATGTGTGAAGTTGTGTGCTTAGTGGATGACTTAATTGAGCATGTTTGATGATTCCATATGCTGCTAAAATAAAATGTTGAAATACTGTAAATAATGTTGTAAAATGAAAATAAAATAAACAACCAATCAAGAAGAAACACCACCCAAAAAAGTATCTCCATTAGACGAATTTTGAGGTCTAATATGGGCCTTCTAAGGAAATTATAAAATAATAGTGGAAATAATAAAATAAGATTAGATTACGTCATCAAATTTTAGGGGGGAAAATAAAAAACTACTTTTTCAACTTGTATTGTCAACTTATCTCCCTATGGGTTTACTCAAATTTCGAGCGGGAACACTCGTTGAATGCATAATTTTATTCCTCATCCAAGAAGTACCCATTTTTCATAATTTCGATGGACACTGATACACGAAAAATGAGAAATACGTAAAAAAACGTAATCACATTTTTTCATGTATTTCTCATTTTCTATGTAGTAGGGTCCATAGAAGTATGCAACATGAGTACTCCTTGGATGAGAAATTAAATTTTACATCCAACGAGTACTCCTACTCAAAATTTGAGTAAAACATTAAGGATATAAGTTGAAAACACGAGTTGAAAAAGTAGTTATATTATTTTATTATATTTTAATATTTTTACTTTTTTACTCCAAAAATGGTGAATCCCATGGTTAACATCATCATATTGAATCCTATTTGTTCTTATAAAGTTTATTTTGGTTGTACATTTTTCTTAGGAGACTGATTTTAGACCTCAAAATTTCCCTAATGAAACATCTAAACAAGGAGATGAAAATAAGCTACTAAAAAACACACAAAATGGCCTAAAAAATATAATTTCAAAGGGGTTGGTATCTAAAGGCACCAAGCTGCTAAAAATGGTGCATAAAAACAACAAATATCAAAGGTGAAATTTCTTGCAAAGGATAGGAAAGAAGCTCAAAAAATGTAGGATACTCAAGGGGATCCTAAGGTGGAAGGCAAGAGCAAACTAAAATAGAGTTAAAATGGTAAAATAACCTATCATAAAGATTTGAATTAAAGTGGATCAAACCCTGTAAACTAGTGGCTGAAAATGTTGAAACCCTAGCCACCTCACTCATCCAATCTCTTCCTAAAATTTTTGAGGTTTACTACAAACCCTAGGGTGGTTTTTTCTTCCTCAAATAGAAAAACTAAGAGTATCTAGGCCTGAGGGAGACTGAAATAGAGGTGAAAAACCCTTCCCAATACACAGACAAAACTCTTGACAATGCTAGAAAAAATTTTGATTTTTTTGGAAATTTTTCAAAATGCAGGTACTGGACTGAAATACGTGGAAAACATGGTTTTTGGGCCAAATAGTGCGTTATAGAGAAAAATAGTGCATATTTGGGGCTAAAAAGTGTTCTTTTCTCCTGGGACTCTCGGTCGTTAGGTCTCACATAGATGTTTTCGTCTCCTTCTCAGCTGGTACCTTTGAACTACGGAAAAAACCATAAAACAACTAGAATCTGAAAATTTGACAAAATAATGGAGAAAAACCCATAAATAGAAATGAGAGGCTAAAAATAGTTGCAAAAACCCTGAAATCATGGAATCAAAAGTCACTGAGGAAACCAAATTGTTATACTAGTGGAGTCACCAATTGCTAATATGAAATTTCTTGGAAGGTGTATCAAAAAAATCTCACTTAAGTCACAGGTGACTAGTGACCCTAACAACAATTGTGGTTGCTTATACTTCAAATATGCAATAAAAATATGAGAAAAACCTCCAAAAAAATAGATGTATGTGATCTAAGATAATAAACAACAAGATAAATACGATGTAATAACCTAATTATGGAAAAGCATTTGAAATATTAGGAATAATTTATTATATTTTTCGAGAGGGAAAATATATTCGAAATGGTCAAATATCTTTATATAGAAACAATTAACAAATAAAATGATTTATTAATTATTTCATGAATAATAAGAAAAGTGTGAAAATGAAATAATTATTAAATAGTGGGTTAAAAATTATTCCAAGAATGGAGTTAAGGAAAAATAAATAAATAGTGATTTATTTAATTATTCCTAGGTGATTTAGTCAAATGTGACAAGGAATAATTATCAAACAATGATTTAATAATTATTGCTAGAGAAAATTAAATAAATAAATGTTTATTTAATTATTATCGTGGGTGTTAATCAGAAATAACTTAATAAAATTCGTTCATTAAAGTATTTCACATAGTGAAAGTGATTTTACTATGGTAAAACTGAACTTACATAGTGTATTTCGATCCACCTAGTTAGAAATGACTAGGTGATCATTGGTGATTATAAATGAATATTCAATTCATTTTGTGGGAAAAAAAAATTCATGTTGACTCATTAATCCCAAAGCTAATATGAATATTGAATTTGAACTAATACCTATTTCTCTCATAGAATATTATAATCTCTTGTCCACTTGTTCTCATTATCCCGTAAATCCTGACTAATTTTCTAGCCCTAATATATAACCAATTATTTTGAATTCCTTATATTTGAATGTTGTTGGTCCAGTTTGCAGCTAGGTTCAAGGTGATGATCTGTTATATTTTGAGGAAGAAACTGATGGATTCTTAGCTCTTTTTTTTCCATTAATTTACGATTTTCACAATGTGAAGAGGAAGACCTTATGATCCAAATTATCTATGAAACATCTCTCGTTGATCCATTCCCGTCTTTGAAAAATGGGGGATCTTATGTGTTAATTGGTCAATCTGATTAAAATATTGGCTCTAACAGTTGTCATCTCATAAATGATTTTTCCATCAGTACATCTGATGATAGTCATTTTCTTATAGTTATTGATTCCATCCAGCTAATAAAGATGGGTGTTTGGTTGCATGTGTGCAACCCAATAATCCTACAACTGATATTCAACTTCCCTTTCACCTAGATCTCAACTAGGTCTCCGTTGGATCTGACAAGCATGCAACTAATAATAGTAAATCCTTAGTTGCATGTGAGATCATTGATTGTGAATTAATTAATATTTAAGTCACTTGATCTCTAACTAGTGTATCTTCAGTTACAACTAGCACAACTGAGTTTAGCTCACTTAACTGAGTTAAATTCATTACAACCGGCATTAACTAATGCACCACTACACTTCAAACTCTGTTACAACTATAATTACTCTGCATGCCTCACCAACTACCTCTAACTTGAAATCCACTAGCTAATTAATTTTATCACTCTCTGTTAACTATTTCAAGTTATTATTGAGAATAGATTAGATTTTATTGTCCATCTTAATTAAGGGATAACTAAAATAGACATGCACCAAAAATATAACTCTAGGACCCACTCTAGTGTAGGTTCTTAATGCACTAGGCATGGGTGTTGAAATTTTCTTGTTGAATCTCAACACTCCCTCTCAACAAGAAAGGGATTATCCTTCACTCCAATCCTGTCTCTATGGTATTTGAATTTTCTCCTAGTGAGTGCCTTGGTCAGAATATCTGCATCCTGATCTTCCATGGGAATCTACTGAAGAAAAATTATTCTTCTCTGCACACAATCTCTGTGATGATGGTACTAGATATCTATATGCTTGGACCTATCATGAAACAGAGGATTATTCGAGAGTTTAATGCAACTTTGATTATCACAATGAATCATTGTTGGATCCATATGAGAACCAAACAAACCAACCAAGATATTTCTCATCTAGATAGCCTCACATGCAGCTTGAATTGCTGCCATGTTTTTGGCTTCTACTAAATTAAGTGCCACAGATCGTTGCTTCCTAATGTACCAGGAAATTGTTGGCGATCCTATGTTAAAGATCCCTCCTAATGTGCTCTTTCTGTCTAATGGACTACTCGCCCAATATGCATCCGTGAAGCCTTGAAGCTTCACTCCCTCTCTCCATCTGTACCATAGACCATACTCTGATGTGCCCCTCAGGTATCTCAAGACATGCTTCCCCACCTTCCAAAAGAGATTGGTAGGCTTAACCATAGCTTGAATCAGCTTGTTAACTGCATAGAAAATATCTGGTCTGGTGTTCACTAGATACATCAGTGAACCAACTAACTACCTGTAGACAGTAGCATCGACTACCTCTCAAGAATTAGTATCCTCTTTCCTCCAATTTCCTAGAAGAGGACTATCCATGGGTTTGCAGCTCTCCATGTGAAAATTACCCAATATCTCCTTTGCATACTTGCCTTGAGAAACAAAAAGTTCACATTGCCATATTTCCAATCCAAGGAAATAATGAAGGAGTCACATTTCCTTCATTTTGAACTTCCTTGCAAGATCCACCTTGCATGAGTGTATCAGATGCTTATCACCAGTAAAAATTAGATCAGCAACATAAGGAAAAATAATCAATAGCTTACCCTCAACCAAAATATGGTACAGGTTTTCATCTGCTTCATTTTTGGTGAAACCCGATCCAGTGAAATATTTGTCTATCTAACTGTACCAAGCACAAGGTGCTTGCTTCAGCCCATACAGTGCTCTTTTGAGCTGGCACACATGTGACTCATTGTTGAAGATTTTGAAACCTTTAGGATGCTCTATGTACACCTCTTCCTCAATGATCCCATTAAGAAATGCAAGAGCCTCACCAGCTGCAGATCCTCCAGCCTTCTCCTTCTTCTTCTTTTGTGGATAGTTAGTAGCAAAATGACCATGCTTGTGACAGTGAAAACACTTCACCTTGGACATGTCATGCTTCTTGCCATTCTTAGACTCGGATTTGGAATGGAATTTCTTCCCCTTCCCCTTCTTCACCTTGGAAACTGAAGCACAATCCTATTCATCTTCATTCTTAGATGAAGATCCATCTCTGGTGTTCTGTCTGAACTCCTCCTGCACCAAATCTGACCATAGTCATTCCCAATTTGGCAATTTTTCCCTTCCATTGACAAATTCTTGATAACTATGCCAAATCTTAGGAAGTCCTAGGAGAGCCAAACTCACCAAGTCATCATTAGTGACTGTTAGAACAACACTCCCCAATTCATCCCAACATTGGACAAACTTCATTAGATATTTTGGTATGGAGTCGCCCTTTCCCATCTAGATCTTCCTCAGTTTATCTTTGAACTCCAATTTCCTATGGTCATTGTTGCTTTGGAATAGATCCATCAAAGCCTTCCACATTGCATATGGTGTGGCTTTCCCATGGAGGCTTGAGACAATGTGGTCTCGTACTCCCTCTAACAAGATCCTCCTTTCCTTTTCCACTTTCTTTTTCCATGAATCAAGATTTGCAGCATCTATCACAGCGGGTTTAGGAACATCATTGTTAATGAATTCCTTCAAGCCATTGTCTTCGAGTACTACCTCCATCCTGTCCTTCCAAGAAATATAGTTTGAGCTACCCTCGAGTGCATACTCCAACATCAAGCCATTGAAAGCCATTTTGATCTTGACTCAGCTCTAGCACCAAGAAATTCTTTCTGCAAATTTGAATTCTATCCAATCACAAACTCAGCTCCTTATTTACTTTTCAAATTTCCTATGTTCTAATACCATGTAGAAATTATACAACATGCATGTATATCTTGAATTCACCCGATATAACCATGTACTAAAGTTAAATATTAAATCACTTCTACAAATATTTTGTGGAATTAAAAACACAATTGTTAATCACATGAAGTAAAGAACAATAAAATCAAACACAACACAGATAATTTCCCGGGGAAAGCTTGCCGCTCAAAACCCCACTATCCTTTATTTTATATTCAACATGGATCATGAAACAATTACATACAAAAATATTCTCACAAGAGCTCTCTAGTACTCAGCTAATTTTCTCACACTTTCATACAAAAATTGACCAATACTTAGCCAATTTACTGCCTCCAGACAACCTACCTTGCTTGCGCAATCCCTGGTTTATGAAATCCCGAAAAGATAGGAATTATGGCCTTCCTTGACTACGAAAGTATCATGGGCACTCTAATGGGTGTTTGGATGAATATATGCAACCCAATAATCCTACAACTCATATTCAACTTCCCTTTCACCTAGATCTCAACTGGGTCTCCAATGGATCTAACATGCATGCACCTAATAATAGTAAATCCTCAGTTGCATGTGAGATCACTGATTGTGAATTAATTAATATTTAATTCACTTGATCTCTCACTAGTGTATCTTTAGTTACAACTAGCACAACTAAGTTTAACTCACTTAACTGAGTTAAATTGATTACAACCTACATTAACTAATGCACCACTGCACTTCGAACTCTGTTACAACTAGAATTACTCTGCATGCCTCACCAACTACCTCTAACTCGAAATCCACTAGCTAACCAAGTTTATCATTATTAGTTAGCTATTTCAAGTTATCATTGAGAATGGATTACATTTTACTGTCCATATTAATTAAGGGATAAATAAAATATACATGGACCAAAAATAACACTATGGGCCCCACCCTAGTGTAGGTGGTTAATGCACTAGGTGTGGGTGCTCAAATTTTCTTGTTGAATCTCAACACATCTTTCCAAGAAATTCAATCTTTTCAAGATAATTATTTTCAATATCATGATCAAATCACTGATTGGCTTGAGTCTTATCTCACGATATTTTTTGTTAATAATAAGTTTCAATCTCATATTGTTCTTCTTGTGAATGAAAACATGGATGAATGTACATGTGTGCTAATATTTTAGGGTTTGTATGTTCATCGTCTTGCCTATCGAAGTAAAATTGCAAGCTGGTTAGAGAAATGTTTTATGGCATACTCACGTACTATTAAGAATGACCTTCAATCTCCTATGTAGGCTATACACCTAAATATTCTTACATTTGCAAATTTTCTTATTTTGGTATTGATCGCTAATATATTTTTGCGGCTTGTAGGTTGAAAGAAACTCTTGTGGTCGCAATGGAAATTCAATTTTACATAATCCTAACCTTGTTTTAATTAAATTATAGTTTAGATTTAGTTTTGGTTCACATGTTTATTAAAGTAGTTGTATTATTTGCATTAATTTCATCCACATTCCATATCTCTTAGTTACATTCTAGTTACCTTCTTGCATTGAATTGCATCATATAAATTTTTTGTTATTTCTTGCATTACTTTCATTTATTTCATTTCTCATTGTTTTCTCTTTAATTTTCCTTTGCCTCTTGTTTACCTTGCATTAAATCTAGAATTCATTCCCTTTCATCCTCCATCCTACTTATCATTTGAGATTTTTTCTCTACATGCCCTTTACAAGTTTGTACATGAATGAGCCATGAAGATCTTCCATCATCCCCTTTATCCAATTTACTTGCATTGTATGGAACATTGAGAACTAATCCAATGATTTCATTTGGTTGTTGGGTATCTTCAATAGGAATCCACTTGCATGTAATGGTATTGAAACCATGCCCCTTAAGTTTATACATGAATATGATCTATTGATAAGGAAAATACAACTGAATACTGGTGGGGAAATCTAATTAGTTCAAAAATGATATAACTCTAACTTGAAGCTTCTCACATTCTGGTCCTAAAATTGTATTTGTGTGCTTCCATGATCCACTTGTGAGTCGGAGACGAGATGTAGATATATGGCATGAGGACACACCTAAATCAGAAAAGCTTTCAGTTTTTGTAAAACAACGAGCAACCTTTCTTTCCCATAAAATAAGTCAGGATCCTTCTTCTGCCCTGGTGAAATAAAAACCTATAAAATTCCAATGAGCATATATACAAAATAAATAAAAGGGAAAAGGAATACGAAGGCCTCTTATGCAAATAGGTGATGCAAGCAACTTTCATAGGGTGCTGAACATGCCTTCTGGTAGTGAAGCAATGCTTGTGATTTCTTGAGTGACTTCGCTAGGGTACAAAATAGGCCTACTGGAAACAAAACAACACCATAAAATTGCTTTAAATTTTTGAATATAATAATCCCTATTTCATGTTCTCTATATCAATGTTGAAGACTAACATGTGTAAGATCTTGATGCATTGTTTGAAGACTAACATAACCTAGCTGTAATACCCCACTTGTTTTGTAAATACATGTATCTTTTATACTAGGTTGGTGAGCTTAAATAATTTATTGGCCTACATTCCCATGTAGTTGAAAAGATAGTGATATGTTGATTTTTGGCTAAGTGGCTAGAGGATCCATAGTAGCAGAGCCCACCCCATGGAAAGAGAATGGGGGATGCAACTCCAACGAAAAAGGCAACAGGTTGATATTTTATGAAAAGTGCACCTGGAACCCATGAGGGTAAAGGGTGCCACATGGAAAGTTATAGACATGCATATAATATAAAACAAGGTGCATTTTGAGATGGGAAATGGTTAATCCTTCTAGTGTTAAGGGAGATTATTCAGTGATTTTGAGGGAGGACACTGAGACTGATGGACACTAAGTCCAGGGATTGGAAAATGGACTAGCCAGGGTATTGTTATTGAGTTAAATTTGTCGTATGGATGTGTCTTGTTTATTATGTGAGCCCGAATGCTGGCTCTAGGAGCTTGGTGCTATGAATATTTGTTGACCTAAGTGTATGGCTTGACGACCATGGAGTTATAGTGGGATATCTATATCGGTATTTGGCTTGGAGGTTTCCTAGAGCCCTGGAGTAGCACAGTTGCTGGGTTGGCACCTTGGAAATTAGCTTGGAGGGTGCCTATAGCCCTGGAGCAACATGATCGTTAGGTTTGCACCTTGGTCATGGAGCTTTGGATATTGATTTTTTTATTGTATCTTTTGGATTTTTCATCACAGCACGGGGGTGACCCAATGGTTGAGCTTATTAACCATTATGTCTATAACTAGGTAGAATGCGGAGGGTTTGCAACTAGTTGAATTCCATTTGCAGATAATCTACTAAATGCTTATGGAATATTCTATATATATTAGACACACTATTTAAGGTGTATATGTTAAAACCCTAGTTTCAAGGGTTTCGGTGAATGGCTATTAATGTGCATTTATTTCCTTTTTTTATCGTACTTATGTGATTTATATGTGAAAAAAATTTCATTCTATAATGTAGCATTGAATTCATAGTAATAATACAAGCCTAGTTTAGGTTAGAAACTATGCTTGAATCAATTATGAGCACTTCTACATTTTATTTAATTTTTAATTATGCACTATTATACATAGTGGTGTTGTTTGGTTGGGGGTTGAGGACACTACAGATTGGTATCATAGATGTTAACAATGGAAAATAGTATAGCAGAAGACGACATTAATTAATGTCATGAAAAAGGATTTACAGGGCTGGAAGACATTACATAATCTAGAAAGTATTTAAAAATCTCTAAGGTCTGAGGAAAATCAAATTTAAACTAGTCCTAAATGTTATTTGCACACATAATCCTTCGTGAAGAGCACCTTCCGCGCACCTTTTTCCCGATATGCGCACAATCCTGGGAGTGGCAAAATGTCACTATTCGGGACCACACAAAGCAAAGGACATGTGACCCCTTACCTGGAGCCGCCTAGGGACAGCCACCAATGCCTCCTTAGACACTATGTGAGCACACAATGGAATATTTGGAGCACACAAAGGAATCATACCCCTCTCTTGGGTCACCATCCTCCATGTACCAAGAGAGGGAAGGGAGGATTTGAAATCTCTTATATAATGCCACCATGAGATGAAGAATGGGTGAACGCATTATTATGCTGGCCAGAATTGCCCAAACAATACCAGCAATGTGTGAGCTAGAGCTGAAGATAGAGGGGACTCAATTGTTGGCCATCCAACAAGTTCAGTCCAACACAATAGAGAGAGAGGGAGACTGCACCGAGGCAAGCTTGGGATAAAAAAATCCTTGCATCGAGACCTAGAACCATTGTCTAAGGACCCTTTGGCAAGAGGGTAAAGTTTCACTTTTATTACTACCAACACTCAATAAGAGGGGCCTAGAGCCACCGTTCATATTATTGTTGTTGTTTGACTCTTTTTAGAGCTCGTGTTTATTTGCATTAGTTTTTAGTTTATATATGCATGTTATTTCTCTATCTAGTATGCTTATGATTCTAGCTTGTTCCACTAACTCGCTTGAATCCACTTCTTTTTCTGCCTGTTACCAATAACTTAAGTGGGTATACCACACCCCTTAATTTGGTGTGATTCCGTGGATACATGCACCAAACACACCCCAATAGGATTGGTAACTCCACTAACATTTATTACCAAGTTTATGTGGTTGTGCTTTTTTGCAGAGACCTTTGTCTGTGTTGTGGAGTGGAGCTGAATTTCCCCTGATTTCTCTTGTAGTCCCTAGTTCATCCCAAGTGACAGACTAAAGCAGAACAACTCCAAAAAAAAAAAATCTTGCAGGAATTTGCGCACATTTTCTTCTCACAGAAGCACAGGGCATGCATTCAAAGCTAATTCGTGCTCAGAGAACATGCCTGTCTCAGCCTTTTGCGCATAAAATATACAATGAGAAATTTTCTCCCTTATTTCTATATTTTCCTACTTGTAAAGTGCTTGGTAGAACCTAATACACTTGCCAGCATTGGTTTTGGTACCCCACAGCTTGTTAAAGCTCTCTCTTAGCTGCTTTTTGTAGGCTTAGTGTCAGTTTTACTTCAAGTTGATTTTTGCAAATTTCACACATAGTTTAAATAAGGGGGAAAAATAACTTGCATTCCAAAACAAATTAGGTTTTACAAATTTTGGTACTTACACACCTAGATAACTAGCCCAAGTAAGTGTCCCAAGACCATGCATGCATAGCTAGTTTTTCTTTTTTCTAGTGCAAAAGTTTTAGTTTAGTTCAATTTTTGCACTAGGAATTTTGGGACTAGGATTGAATTGTGTATAGAAGAGAAAGTAATATATGCTACCTTTGCACCCTCCGATGATCTTAGGTAAGCAGATGAACACTCCCTATTCACAATTCACCATCTCCCTATAGTTCGTCACATAGATTAACTAGGAAAAATAGAAAGTGACCCATTATCCGCACATGTTTTTCATTTGAGTTAGGAACAATACAACATAGTTTAAATATGAGATTTTGTAAAGGATCATTGATATACACATATTCAAACTATGTGCTTGTCCACTTTGCACTCACACACACTCACTCACTAAGAAAAGCAAAGACACCTAAAACTAGCTTAACCAAACTCACTAAATTTTCCCCACAGGGGCCACAAAAGAATTTATAGCTTAAGTTAGGATCAAGGGGGTAGGTATCCAATAAGCCACCTTGATCATACTTCATCTTGAAACATATAATTTTTCTATTTAGAGAGCTTTAAATCCACCTATCAGCCCATGGAAAATAAAACCCGAGTGTGGCATAGACGTGTTTTATAGGGGCTTTGGCTTAGGCGTAGTGCGTGCGGTATCAGTTGGGGCTACTTGACCCGACTGATACTCGGTATTGTTAGCTGAATACCAAGAATCCCAAGAATTGAACACTCACATGTGATGGTGGTTCTTAGTGGCCAAAAACTAGGGCATCCTTTTCCCTATAGGTGATGGTGCAGGCAAGTGCCAGACCCTCTACCCTTACCTTGGTGGATTCTCTTCAGCTGACTGGGGGCATTGCCAGCTCTTATGGGACGTTGTGCCAGCACTCGCAAGAAATATTCTCAAGGTCCAATTAATTTTGAGTGTGTGAGGATGAATAAGTCTTCTAGGATTTTGAGTATCGCACACAAACAAACAAAGAACATTTTTTTGATTGCTTGATCACATAGATTAATTTAAATGGAAATTTATTTTATTTTTCGCTTTGTTTTGTGTATGTGACAAGAAGTTTTCTTTGATCATAGACTCTATCCTCTCAAATTTTTCCAAAACCAAACCTGGTCAACACCTGAACAATCCCAATGGAACCTTGTCGATCTAGGCATCTTTTGGATCTCCCCCCATTACTGGGAGGGGTTCTAGGTCTTTTGCCATTCAGGTGTCAAAGACAGAATGTTGCCACCATTATTGGTTCGTCCTTTATTAGGGCAGTCGTAGTTGGGAACCCGGTCGATCTCCCAATGCCACACCACACACCACTCCTCCCACGACCTCTAGGGGGCAGAGGAGTGCGTCCCATTCAGGAAGCCAGCCGAATAAATAGCAGGGTATGTCTCATACTAACCCTCTTCCTAACAAGAAATTTGCGTTTTCGCACATTTCAATGGCGTCAAAATCTTAGTCACCTTTCTTAGCTTCATTGAATCGCTCGATTTAACCAAGCTAACGAATTACCCCATCACACATGATCCTACATGGCCTCCCATGTCCATGAATCTCCCTTCGGATATTCCAAAATTCAAAGGAAAGCAAGCAGAAGACCCAGGTAATCATTTCATGACCTTTCACCTATGGTGCTCATCGAACAGTATCATTGATGACACTATTCGATTGAGATTATTTCAATGCACTCTTACAGGAGTAGCCACGAAGTGGTACATGGAACAACCCTCAGCTTCACATGAAAACTTTAGTGCCCTCGCTACCATATTCCTAACATATTCTCAGTTACCCATTCACCATGATTCCATAATGGAATTACTGACGCATTTAGACAAACCCCTGCCATCCATATTTCAGACCATCTCCATGAATGGAGGTGGTGTCGCAGTTTATGTAAAGCTAAACTTGAAAATCGGGTTATCTTAGATTTATTCTTGAAAAATCTTACGAAAGATATTTCAAAGGATGTGGCGCAACAAAAGCCCACATCCGAAGAGGATGCAATCAGTAAAGCCCAACATCTTGAGCTGATTTATATGCAGTCAGGATACATTTATAATTATGAGAGCTCACCAACACTGCCTTTAAATGGAATAACTACATTGCATATGCAAGTAGCCCCATTCAAGGCTTCTCTGCAAAGCACTTCCCGACACTCATAGGTGTGTTAGTCAAATTCAGAGCGAAATTCTCATTGTTTCGGAATCTCCACTTGGCTAGTTCCTTCTAGAAAAGTTCACATGGGTCAAACTTTGAATCCATGTGTCCATTTGACCTCTACAATATTGGGAACATGCCTTGCCTATTATTAGAAATTCATTGATTGTAAAACTACCTTCAACTCCTCTATAAATTGAGCACAGATCTTAGTGTTTGATAAGGAAGAATTTGAGTAGAGAAATGCAGGTGGATTTTCAATTGAGGAGTTGATTTTTGTAACATGCTACTGGAGAGATCTGCATTGTGATGAGGCTAGGATGCTACTAGAGATGGTCACTTCAAATCAATCACTGGGTTGTAACCTTCCTTTCTATCCATTAGTAATGAAAGCTACTTACTTTCCCACATATGTATCTATATAAGCTCATTTTTTCCATATTATGAATTCTTATCTGATGTATATGGTTTATGTTTCATTGATTTAACTAAATAAATTGAATAGACATATGTATTATTTCTATATTTTGTTGTTTAGTGTTCATCTGTGTAGGAAATATTTTCAGACATCTAGCTTGGATTTGAAGCTACAGCAAGAGCGACAGAAGGGGAATAGGAAGCGCTTGGAATCCAAGTAAGTTCTTTGATCTGTTTTGTGTGTCTATTCACAGTTAGGAAAATTAGTTGCAAAGTCTTCAATCTGTTGTTCTAGATAAGCACCTGTCTAGGGAATAATGTGGTATCCGTAATCCATAATTCCTCATAACAAATTGGTGACTCTGCTGGGGAATTTACCCTTCATCCTAGGTGTATTTGCCTCTGATTTTCTCTGTTTATTCACCCAGTAGCATTTAATCAGAAAGATTAGGATTTTTTAAATCCAAATTTGCATTAGAAGTGTGTTAAACAACTATTTTTTTCATTGTACACTACGCCCAACGCACTGTTGGACAGGACACAGTGCTTTGCATAGCACTATCTCCCTTTCAGGGGTGCTTTGCAATGCACTGTCTCCCCTTAGAGACTGCGTTGACCCCAGAGACCATCCAAATTCTATTGAATTTTTCATTGCATTTTGTTTTCAGTTTATTCTCTATTGTGTTTTGAAAAGCCTGAAGCCTCATATTGACCAGTGAATTTATCTACCTCTTCCTCCTTTGCAAGAATAGTTTGTTCAATGTTTTTTTAAAGTGTTTTTCTTTAACATTGACGAATTAATTTCAAATTATTTTCATTGTTGCATTAGATCCATTTTATTTTAAAAAGGAAATTGTCGTAAATTATTCGTTTCCTGATAGGAGAAATTGTTGTTTAATTCCTCATTTTTCCTTCAAAAGAGAAATTGTTGTTTAATTCTTCATTTCTCAAAAGTAAAATGCATTTGTTTTGTTGATTTGATGCACTTAAATTCTTTTCTGCATTCATAAAATTAAAGGAACTAAAAGGAAAAAATTGCTTTTTCATGTAGTGGATTGTGTTTTCCAAAAGGAACAATTAGGAAAGTTGCATTTAGTTTGTGCTCTTTGATTTGTTTGCTCTCAAATTGAATTCTCTTTAACTCTAGTAGCTAGGATTTTCACTGAAAAACTAGCAATGAAAGATTTCTTATCATTCTTAGTTTGCATTTTAGGAATTTCCAATACATCATCATGGTAAACCTTGAACGGAAAATTGATAAACAAGATCAACTTAAAATTTATCTCAATTTACCTAACAAAGCATTGGAAACGTAACGATAAAATTTAGAAGGTCTAGGTTAGAGACATGTTTCAGCGTCGTAAAACATAGCAGATGTCATTAATTTTCTGTGATACATTCCGAGTGTGATACCTCAATCCACATACATAAGTATATCATAGCTTTTCCACGTACTTTCGGGTATATCGGGCGGTGTTACAGTATGAAAAGTATAAAGGGGTGCTCTCACTGTGCGGTTTTGCATCAGACAGTGCTAATATGGACTTGGGCCTCCATGTACCTTCGGGTATATTTAGGAGGAAAAATTTTAGGTGATATCCATCCTTAGTAAACCGAGTGGGCTGCCTTGTAAATTGTGATACACTGAACACAACATTCGAGGAGATTGTCTGCCCATACTTCTTGGTTCGCCAGGAGGTATTTTGGAGTTCACAATTTCTTGGTAAACCTTTTTCATAGCATTACCCTTTTATTTTGTTTATTTTTTTTTTGGTTAAAATAAATCAGTAATCGTGGAAAAACAAAATCTTTTCCCTCGCTTTTTGCATAAATTAGCATTGAAACCACCTTTACCACCAGAATTTACTCCTGGTCGATGAAGGCGATCGCACTCTACCGAATCAAGTAGAATTCATACCTCTGGTGAAACACCATCTTCCCATATACCAAAGTTAGGTTAAGTTGTTTCTACACATCTTGGTTCGTCTACTGTTGTCGAGACGGAGTATTCATAGCTACCCGTGGTCATGATCCATCCAATCAATGAGACCATACCTCCTGGACCTGACGTTATTCAACTAGAATTTGATCCAGATCCTATCTCTTATTTTCTGGAACATCTAAATACATCTGAATCCTGAAGTCGAACAACTGAAATTTGTTCCTACCTTGGTCATCCCACAAATTTCTATAGCCATTGAGTCTCTCATATCACACAGTAAACCTCCTGAAATATACTTTGGGCCTGATGGTGAAATACTTTCACCCAGCTTAATTGTGATTCAATAAATCCCACAAGATGAAAAACCTTTAACTCCAACCCATTTTGGGGAGGACCTTTACCTGTACGAGTCTTTTCCTCAATCATCACCATCTTCTTTTGTTGATCCTATTCCTATTCAAACTCTTGCCGATTCAAAAGGGTATACATTTGGTTAAGTAACCATGCCTGAACCAACATCTTCAGTTGGGCCATCTGTTCCAATTACGTTAGCATCTGCCCTCACTACCCCGTCTATTTTTACAAATTCACCAGAGTCATATTTTCATGGTGGCCCTATGGTCCCATCAGGTTACAAATCATTATCTAGAATTTTCTATGGTACATCTTCAAAACCATGGACTTTACTGATGTCATCATCCAGTATTCTAACTGGTAATCCTATAGTGAGTACTGAACAACTTGATTCTTTATACACATCATTAGGGAAATATCAAGCCAGTTCTTCTGGGTCTATTCCTTCAAGTAACATATCAACTGGACTCCCAGCATCTGGAGAGAAATATTTTCCATCTTATTATCTTCCTCATGCTGGGGGGCAACCTATGGTCACCCAATATGACAGTACTCTGTCACTTTTTGGTCAACCTAATGTCGAAATGAATGTTTGTCAATAAAATCCCACTCTGCCTATCCAACCACAAATGGTTGTACACTCATATCAACCAGTTCAACCTGTTACACCCAAATCATTTCCACTTGTTAATACATCTTTACCCCTATTACAGAATCAAAATGTTGTACAACAACCTTGTTAAGCGGGTCCTTCATCTCAATACCCTCAAATATTGGGTCCACGGACTCCAAATCCTTCGATTAATTTACAAAAACCTGTATCGGGAATCATTTATTCACAAGTTGGTTTACCATTTTATGGCATGTCACAGCCACAACTAGGTTATACTTATCCTCAAAAAAATCCAAGTTATCCTAATTTAGGCTAAACATTGGTGGACAAACCCCTTGGCAGCCTCAGGCGCAAATGCCTCAAACTTCATTTCAACAATTATCATATCTAGGTTTTGGTCAACAGAATCCTCAAGAATTTTATTTTCAAAACAATCCCTATTTGGGTTACCAGCAGCAGATTCCTTATGCTAGTGCTCAAAGGCCTATTTCTCAAGCAATTCCATATTACCCTGGCTATGCTCAAACTGACCTTAATAGACAGTTTCTTTTTGTTGCAACTTTTGAGTTACCAGATTTAAATCGGCTAACCAATGATCCGATTTACTATGCTCCTTGGTGGCCAGTGATAATTCACAAATTTCCCTTGGATATTCCTAAGTTCAATGGAAACCCTGGAAAAGATTCGTCGACTCATGTCATGACTTATCATTTATGGTGTTCATCAAAATCCCTGAATTATGATTCTATTCGACTATGTCTTTTCCAGCGTATGCTCACAAGTCTGGTTGCAAAATGTTACATTGAGTTACCAAGAGCTTATTTTGATAATTTCACTACCCTAGCTACTGTATTTTTTACACACTTCCAGTTACCCATACGAAATGAAACTGGAATGGAACTCTTGAACAATTTAAAACAAACTAATGCAACTAACATTTCTGATCATATTCATGAGTGGCATCATCATCGCAGAATGTTTAAGACATTCGTTCCTGATTAGCTACTTGCTGAGTGGTTAATTAAGTCCATATTACCATTTATAACTGAGGATGTGGCTAAGGGTGGCGTCGTCACTGAAGAGAAGGTTATTACTCATGCCCAATATTTAGACTTGATTTATACTCAGTCTGGCATGCTCTATGAAAAAATTCCTAATGCGCTGAGATTTAATTTTATTGTTCCTCCTCAATTAAAGGACTCATGTCGGAGACGGCTTGATTGGTACTGCAAGCACACATCATACTACTGCATCTGATCCTGCTCCTTCCAAAATTGACGTCATGTATTTTGAAAAAGGAAAAAGTGACAAGCAACCCAAGAGTAAGAAAAAAGGGAAATCTAAGAAAAAGAAGACTTCTAACCCATAGGAAAGATCATCTGATCAATCGCCTGGACCTAGGAAACCTCGTTATCCATGCATAATATGTAATGAGGAAATTTTTTTTAGGGATTTTCCTCACTGCACTGAAGTCTCAAAAATCATTAAGACTTCCAAAGCATTAGCTGTGTTGACAGATCCGTTTCCAGATCCGGACACTAATTTGGTTGCTACAGATCCAGCTTCTAGTTCGCAAGTACTCATGTTATCTGTCACAAAACCTTCAAAAAATATTTTGATGTCAACATGCAATAAATATTATGGTATTAAGGCCACTAATCAACCTACTACCTCGACTACGAATCTTTCTATAGAATCAGTACCGCTTATTGCTATTCCTGTGTAATATTCCAAAATTGGAACAACAAAGCAAGCCTGATGGAATAACGCACTCCAGAGAATTATGTGAAATGAAATGAGTTTCCAGCTCCTGGATCCCTTATATCAGCTCATCTAAGATCTAAATAAAAAAGGAGAGAAAAAAAAATCAAACTAGGTGGGTTAAACAGATCTTCCACAAACTAGTCTAGCTGAAAATCACCTAGAAAGAGGGGTTGCAGCTATATGCAAAGGATTGCTTCAGAAATAGCACAGATCCGCTGAAGCAAAGAAATATACTGGTATGGAGGTTCAAATATTAGATTTTATAACAATAAATCAGAGATACATTATAGCCCATACATTGAACAAGAGAAAGAGTAAGACAATACAGGAGAAATCCTCATAAATGAGGTGCTATAGCCATGGAAAAAGTCTGCATAAACTCAACAACGTTATTTATTGGGGTTGAAGCAAAATATTATTAATACTCAAATATAGAGCATATCTATACATAAAAATATGGATCTAATTCATATTTGTGTACAAGAAAATCTCATCTACACGTTCCCCTTGGGGTTTTGTGCAAAACATGAAGCACCGAGAGTAGATCTGAGATCTAAAGTTGCAGATCTGTAGAATTATTCAGAAATTTATGAAACATAAAATAGGACAGTAGATCAGATCTGAAAAAAACATGGATTGGATGGCCAATCCATGGATCAACACAGTGAGAGGAGGGATCCTAACACTGGATATCTCTCCTCCAAAATGCAGACAAAACACCATGCAACTTCTCCTTTGCAAATAATGCAGTCCAGGGAGAGAAAATGAGTTGTAGGCTCTTAGAATGATTTGGCCTGATGCCAAGGTCTACAAATAAAGCTCAATCAACTAATTCACTCTTCCAGAAGGTTAAAAAACATACTCACTGAGAAGAGCCACTAGTATAGTCTAGATCTGAGCAAATCTACTGTCTTCCACTGCTGCAACTCACAAGGACAACCCAACCCTCAACAGGACCAACACTATAGGTGTAAGGTGAAGCTTTTCCCAAGCCTAATAGTGGACAATATGGATCAAGTCTCCTCCAAGAGCTACTCAAGGAAGGAGGTGGGAATCCTAAACAGGAAATCCTAGAGAGGAGTGTCTAAACAGACAATACCTTCGGAAACCAATATCTTCAACAACCCCGTCATGCGGCCCTCCTCTTCCTCTTATAATATTGGAGTCTTTCCAAACCATAAACCACTTCATTAGTTTAGCCCCTTTCACATTTAGAATCTCCTTCTAGAACAACCTTATCCCTCAAGGAGGTTCAATGCATCTAGACTGCGTTGTTGACTTGGTCAAGGTTGACCCAGTCTTGTGATTTAAACCCATTCACACCTGCAAGAGTTTATTTACATGGCCTAGATATGTCTCTGTTCACATAAGCATTGATTTATTCATGGGTTCCAGGAGTTTTACATGTCCTCCTTTACAATTTATTCATCAATCATGAAATGCAGAATAAAACAAGGCAAAATAGAATATTCCCATTAGCTTGGCTAATTAGGAATATTACAGTCCTCCCCTCCAAGATGTTGTTTGTCTTCAAGAAACTGATAAGGTGAGTGCTGCAAAATATCCCTTCCTCCTCTTGTGGCCTCCTCATCCAATAGTATCCACCATTGCTCCAAAATTTCTGTGGGAATTTCATCTCTCAATTGTCTCTCCCAAGTGTGCAAGTTGGCCTTTGGTGAATAAACCCAATGGCATCCCTCATGAAAGAATGGAAGGTATATGTGTAAACCCTCTTGTTGATCCACGGCCCCCTCAAGGTAGGAGTGATGACAATCATGGGGAGTTTCATCATCCATGAAATTCTCCCATCTCCATGCTATCATCCAAATGAAGTGCATCACCTCCCAGCTTGGAAATCCATAGAAAAACTCCTCCCCAATACATAGGAGAGGCATGCCCCCATCAAACATATGGCTCACCTCACAAAGAGACAAGGGGTCTACCATAGTGGCCATATCATATCTCATGCTCCCATTGAAGCATGTGGTGCAAAAAGAGTTGGAGACCCCTCTCCCTAATGACACATCCCACCAATGTGCCACTCCTCCAACCATGTTCCCAAGAGTAAGAAAATTTCCAACAAATGGAATCATGATTAGAATCATGCTAGTTGCCATGTATGATAAAGAGGAGGGAATATTGTTACACCATTTTTTGTTCATCTAACCTATTATCATTAGATGGACCCAGGTACACCATGTAAGACCAATTTTACCCCAAGTAAAATTGCTTTCACTATCAAAATAACTTAATAAACCACCTTTATTAAGTTGTTTATGGTCTAAACAGGAAACCCCATGAGGAAATATTAAATAAATATACATTTGTTTCATTTTCCTCAAGGAATAATTAGTTAAACAGTATTTTAATTAATATTTCTGGTTATATTTAACCCAAAATAAGGAAATTAATTAGATAAATCATTATTTATCTTATTATTTTCTAAGAATAATTGTTTAAATCTTATTTAAATAATATTCTTTGTTAAATATGACTAATTCACCCTTAAATAATTAAATAAATCAATATTTATTTGATTATTACTCAACCACATCCTTAAAATGATAAATAAATCATTTATTTATTTATTATTAACAAATAAAGGGATTTGACCCTAGTCAAATTCCTTTTCCCTCCAACAAATATAATAAAATATTCCACAAAAGTTGGATCTTGATTTGGTTAATAATACTTTTATTATGCACCAATATCTATATTAACTTAGTATTTTGTTATAAATAGAAGGGTTTTTCCATTCATTTACCACCTTTTTTTTCCTAAAGATCACTTTAGATCTAAACTTTTGGTCTGACTATTGATCCACCATCATAGTCATATTTTTCCATTTTTTGTCTGGGTTCTCTACACCATCAAGAGAGAGGAATTCTAGATCTGAAGTGCTGAGGACTTACAACAACCCATCCTATTGAGGAGAACAGGGAACACCCTCTTGTGTTTTCCTCCCAAGTGCCATTAATGCAAAATTCATTTGTTATATTCTTGTCTTGTCTATTGGATGCATGGAGTAAATATTGTTTTTTCTATTGATTAATGTCTTCTAATGCATAGATCTATATTTTTGCAGCATTTATCTTGATCATCTAACTGTAGATCTGAAGATATTAGCTATCATTGCTGATGTTAGGGCTATTTTTTATGCACAGCTAAAGAGGTATTTTTTTGTACGCTTGGAATTAAGATTCATACTAACAACTAGTGACTCCACAAGGGTTTACGATTACGACCACTGTCATTTTTTTGATCCTTGCATATCCAGCTAATTAAAATCATAGGATTTCTCTTAAGCCCCTTGTTTTTGCTTTTCTTGATGTTGTTTTAAACCTATAAAACCCTAAAACGATAAAAATTATGACTTCCGTGTGTTTTCGGACCTATTGCGCAGGTGACAGACATCAATCGCAGGTAAGACGGAAAATTTTTCTGAAACCTACCACCAAGAGTGTCGGAAGTGCAGGTCACACTTTTTGGCCCAAAACTTGCAACTTGGACCTTCAGGGCGCACTTTACAGCCCAAAAACTATAGCCTCTGCTGAAAACAGGTCAGAAACTGCGACCTGGACTTTTTGCAGGGATTTTTTTTGAAAGTTTTTTGGGTTTGTATGAGCCTCTATTCAGGGTTGTCTGACCTCCGTCTCTGCCCGTTTTGGACCTGCACTTGTTCTGTTTCACTCCAATAAGTGGGAACCTAGCCTCCTAGGGCTTCAATACCCTCCAATTTTTGTGGAAGAGTTTTTGCTGTTGTAGGTTGTTTGAAATTTCAGAGTCTTCGGCCTTTTTTTAGATTTGATACCTCACCATCAGATCCACTTCAAATCAGCTTGTTATCCATCCAAATCACCTCATGTAGCTTTCTTTGGGTTTTCCTCTAGGGTTCACTCCGTTTCCCTCCAGGAGATAGCCTTTCACCACCTTTTTTACTGCATTTTTTCCTCTGATTTGTTGTTGTTTTCTGCACCACTTTCCAGTAGATTTTGTCTTTTAGATCCATTTCCCTCTTGAACTTAGATCTATTAGCTTTTTTAGTTCATTTTTATTAATTTTTTACTCACCTATAGACTATTTGTTGAGAGACCTACCTCCTTGGGTTTAGATTATTGCAGTATTAGCTATTTATTTTCTTTTATTGCAGGCCTATATATTGTCATTTGCAGGTTTATTTATAGCTCTAAAAAACTTTTTTTCTTTTTCTCTACAAATGTATGGGTTTAAAAATTAAAGTTTACACACTTTTACACACACACCCTAAGCGAAAAAGGGCTTGTTTAACACCGGTAAGAAAAGACTCTAAAATAATTGAAATCAATTGATCCTGCACCTCCCTGCCCTTGTTTCGACATTGTAATCAGTTGATCCTGCACCTCCCTGCCCTTCTCGGTCTCTTTTTCCTTTGTGCCTTGTTTGTGTTGTCATCATTAATCAACCTCCCATGGGCTCTAGTTTTCCTCAGGGGGGTGCCATCACCTCCTGCCTTTTTTCCCCTCCCGCTAGCACATATCCAGAATACGACATACCTCCTCTTTTTTCCCAACCTCTTGTTTACCACACTGTTACCCAACCTCTTTTGTCTGGTACCCCCAATTACTAGATTTTCATGATGAACTCTAATCAACCTTCAACCGTAGACATCAATCTTTAGACTCGGTCCTGTCAGTACAACAAGCCACCTGCTACGTCTATCCCCGAGCTGCCTCCTTCGATCTCTACAGAGCCTCTTTCGACACCTAGGGGTCCCTTGTAGACACCTCGACCTAGGGCCAGGGTACATACCAAGATCCCTAAGGGACCACTACGCTGAAATACTGCTTCTGGCAAAGCTGCCCATTCGTATAGCATAGTCGATGATTTGGCACAATCCCGTGCTGCCATTTCAACGCCGGAACTCCTCTAGTCGTGCCCTTCACAACGAAAAGCTCTACTATCTACCATTGGTGTTGTAGATCCTTCCGATGATTGATTTATTTTCTTTGATGTAGACCGGTTAGAACATCCTCCTCTCCCTACTTCCGCCGCCTTCGAAATCCCAGTCAAGATCCGGAACGCCAACATTTCCCGATGCGTTATTAATGAGGGGGCATCCACCTGCGTGATGTCCGCTTCGGTTTGGAAGCAACTCGGATCCCCTGAGTTGGCCTCTTCCATGATCACTCTCCAAGCGTGGGATGGCCACGCCTCCAAGCCCATTGGCTTATTCCGCAATTGTCCTATTACTCTTGCGAGCAAGATTTTTTGCGTTGACGTAGAAGTCATAGGTACTCCCTTAGATTACAACATTCTATTGGGTCGTAGCTACACTTATGTGATGTCTGTTTTCCCTTCCGCAGTCCATCGCAAGATGTCCTTCCCTCATAATGGAAAGATAGTCACCATTGACCAGTTGACATATTACGAACTGAAGTCTCAGACCTCCCCTGAGTCCACTATCTCTTCGATGGCCAACAAGCAAACCATCGATCCTTTGACCAATGTTTCACCTGGAGTCTACAAAGACTCCTTGCTGCTTGGTACATTCCCTGGTCTTCCTCCTCCTTTCGCTGATCCCAACTCATCGAATGTTTGCATGATGCAATCATCTCGAAACACCCTCAAGCAGCCTGCCTCAGCTAGTCAGTAGCCTCCTTGCCCCTCGCAACCTTCTCCTAGCCCTTCGATTCAGCCTTCTAGACCTCCTCCTCTTGGCCCTTCAGTTGGTATTCATGAGCCTCTTTACCCTCTTGGAACGGTTACTCCAGGCCTTAACCATTTAGGAGTCGTTCCACCTGGCCATTACCCCTCCAATTAAATACCATTCCTTGCTCCCCCACTAGGAATCCATATGGCACCTATTATGGACACCCTCTCTCTTCCTAACTTGACCCTTGGGATTCTCACCTGGTACCTTGATCCTCCAGCCGCTACCCCGGTATGTCAACCCAAGCCTTACCTTGCTTTGACCCCGGTTCAACCGGTCCCCATGACTTCTCCCACTGCAATAGTGCCTCACCCACCTCAACAAGAACACCCTCCTGTTGCGACCGCTCTGGGTAAGAAGGGAAAAGCTCGCAAGAGGGCCTCCATGGAAAAGGCTGCCCCGAAGGACCCTGCACCTACCCCACCCGCAAAGCCCTGTGCTTTGTGTGATGTCGTCAACCATGCCACCCACAACTATCCTAAACTGTCATGTATCAAGCCCATGGTTAAAGTTGCGTTCCCTGAGTATATGGTCCCTGAAGCCCCTGCTTCCTCCTCGACCGCAACCAAGAATCCCAAAGCTATTCACACTAACCAACCTTGTGCGTTATGTGATCTCCATGGCCATTATTCTCACCATTTTCCCTGCCTTACGCATTACCGTGCCTCGCTAGAGGTATTTTGGGAGTACAAGATTAAACAAAATCAATCCACCTCTCCCGTACTTGCGTAGTATGTTGTAGGCCAGACTGAGGATTTACCCACTCCCATTCACATTCCTCCCCCTGATGTCGAAATGAAGGAGACTGTGGCTAACATCCTCTACCTTTCATCATCCATGAGACCTTGGGTGGAAGCTCCCTTCAACTCTTCCCCCATTGTTTCCCTTGACCTCCCTTCAGTGATCACTCTGGGCTCAACATCTGTAGATCCCTTATCTCCATTATCTTTAGTCATCCCCCGTGATGATATGCATGTGAACCTTTCTTCTCATGATGATGAGTCAGGTAGCTTCACCACGTCATGTGGTCTCCCTTCCTCCAGTCACTCCATCTTCTATTGCAATGACGACATCATGGAAGCCACGTCCACCCCTGACTTCATCTTTCCTGCCCATCAACAATATAGCACCACTCGTGCCCATGGTGACTTTCATAATATTAGAACAAGTTACACCTCCAGTAGCTCCCACACTCCCCCTTACCAGTTGTGTGTGAGTAGTAGACATCTTACCCAAATCGCTCCCTCCTGCGGAGTGCGTTTGATTTCTACTTTGCACTTAGTTTTCCAGCATTGTTCATCATCCTTCCATTTATTTTCTTTTGACACCTTTCATATGGACCTACCATCCACACCTTACATCAGTTTTGTTGATGGTGCAGGTAGCTACTCCAAGAATCTAGCCTCGGCAAGTTGGGCCATTTTTACCCCCTTGCACTCCCTTGTTCTCTCAAACGGGGCATGCATTGGTACTGCTACCAATAACCAGGTTGAATATGACACGATATGAGGTCTATTATTCGATGCCTTTTCACATCGCATCCTCCACCTTCATGTTCATTTAGATTCCCTGCTTCTTGTCATGCAATTGAATGGTGTCTATCGTGTGCATAATCCTATCCTTTTTAGAAGATATTTACGAGTGAAGCTTTTGATGCATGAATTTGAAGTCTGTTGGAGTCCCATAATTTGGCAGATTGGTAAACCAAATGACAGGGTAACATCAGACCAATATTTGGGGCCCTAGGACCTAGCCTTCCTAGACTCAGAGAGGGCTCTCTCTATTATGCAAAGGATGTAAACTTGTTTGCTTCTGTATATTTGATTTTAGGCTAGTTGTTAAGTATGTTTTGGTTTGTTTTGGGTTTTTTGAGGGGAACTGATCAAAAGGAAAAATAGATATGGAGTTTTTCAAATCAACTAGGATATGGGGTCCGATAAGGTCAAGATTGTCTTAATGATGGGCAAGGTATTACTGCAGGGCTGATTTAGTCGAGGTAAATGGATTCTGTGGGTGAAAGTGAAATAAGATGATCATTAAGTTTGTGAAAGACAAATACATTTTAAGCATAAATAGTTAAACAACAAACATTCATGAGTTAGGGCTGACCATTAATCTCTATGAATGAAACTCAAAGTGATAGATGCAGAAAATAAACAATCCAGTGATACATAGAAGTATAAGACCCTCTAACTTTGGGAAAATCACCTTCAGACTTTTGGGAAAACAAAAAAATCAATCTATGAAGAGGGAAATCCTAAAAATCATATCTTGAGCTATCGAGAACTTTGAAATAAGACTGCAAAGCATGGACAAAAGGCAAGATTGAAACAAGACCTCTTTGACTTAACTAAAACAACCAATAATTCAAAGAAAGATTTCAGAAATGGATTTTTGATTAGCTATGAGTAAGCAGGGCATAACGTGAATCATACTAGATAGCAGACATAATAACCATTAATGAAACTGATAACAAGTTGTTAGGGAACCAAAGAGCAATTAGGAATTCTTTGACATAACCAAGAAAGATGAAGAACATTTAAGCTGTAATGAATTAGGAAGTTTGAGGTGCCTCCATGGGCATGTCTCAAACTTATTCTTTACTGAACTACAGCAAGCAAGAAGCATGAATACATATATGAGAAACTAATAAAACATAACAAATAAGAAACACAATACCATTCACCAAGCCATGGAATCCTACACACAATCCTCTTCCACCATCAAGCAAAGCAAGAGATCATCCACTTCATAAAACAAGTATTTCTTCAAAGCTCATAGTGTTATGTATTGCTCTCTATAACTCAAGTTTTGCCTCTAATTACAATGAATCCTCTTGGATTATATAGGCCAAAGAGGAGGAAACCCAACTAGGGCAACTAGAAGGCCATTGGCCAGAAACAAATATCTAAAATTGTCCTTGAGGCCTTACGAGGTCTAAGGCACAAAATATCCTCTAAAAATATATTTTCAGACTAAA